>JAKZAP010000010.1:7063901-7663901 GCA_023053575.1 Branchinecta lynchi
TTGATTTTTTTTTTGCCGGACAATTAGTTCACCTAGAATCCCGCCAAAACCGGAAATTTGTTTAAAAGTTAAAGTTTTACTCGAAGTTGATTAGAGATATAGGGGTAAGGAGACATGCTAGAACCGTTATGCAAATTATTTTCTCCCCGATCATCCAGTTCGCCCGGAATCCGGCCAAAGCCGGAAAATTTGTTGAAAGTAAAAGTTCTATCAAAAGTTGATTAGAGGTTCGATGTAGGGGTAAAGCCAATAAGAGACCACTACGGTATCATTGTGTTTATTTTCAAAGGGCTCCTTGATAAATAGCAAAATGCTGAAGGAGTCTGACAAAGACCAGATCTCTAAAAGTTTGGATAAAAAGGTCCAATAAATGTTGAATTTTCTTGATCCCATCGAAAACTTTGGTCTTGTTTGTGTTGATTCAAAGATCAATTTTCTCAGCAAAAAGGCTACCCTATCCGTAAGGATTCGATTTCGGAGACATCTGTAAGGAGAAGGGCGAAAACGTCGTCTAATCGAACTCGTTCACAGTGACATTTAGACCAACTGCGACGCAACTGGATGGACGGGATGCATTTTCTAGGAGACAATTTATGAAGTAGTTGAACAGGACAGGTGAAAGTACACAAGCTTGTTTGACGCCACTTTCAACTAGAAATGGGAAGATTCTGCGCCATGTATCTTACAGAACTTACTTTGGAGATGCAGTCGCCCGTAATAGGCTTTTGACAGGGAAAAGAACTCGACTGGCATGCCACCTTATGCCATGATGTCCTCTCTCCCATGACCCCCCCCCCCATTCTTGTGATCGAGCCGCAGGGCGACAAGATCCGCAAGAGTACTGAACACGGGTAGACACTACGTCAATGTAGAACAAGACCAAAGGTTTCGATGGGATCCCAAAACTTCGTATTTAATGTACTTCTTGATCCAGACAATCGAATCTTGTATTTCCGAGTCTTCGCCAGATCACTTTAACACTTTGCTATTTATCCAAAACCAATCGCTTGAATATGTACAAAAAATAATGTCACCGTTTTGGAGTTTCTGGCAACTAGCGACGAAACAACTAATCAGTTGACAAAACCAATTTCAGATATGGATTCAACAACGATGTTTACTCCAATATCTCATCCTAATCGACTTCAGAAAGGTCCTTTACTTTGACAAAATTCAGAGCGAAAGAGCTAGTGACAATGAGAGGAGAACCTTTCAATCCAAATTTCCAGGTTTTGGCAGATTCTTCCTGCTTATATGTCAAGGAAATAAAGTTCAAAATTCAATTCAATGTGCCTCCTTACCCCGATACCGAATCTCTATTCAACTTCAGAAACAACTTTAGGCTTCAACCAAATTTCCAGTTTCAGCCGAATTCCGGGTGAAATATTTGTCCGGCAAGAAGGGTATAAAACATACCTTTTTTACCCTTAATTCGAAACAGCCTCCTCTGTCTCTAAATATCTAAAGGACCCATCAATTCAATCCTCATACAAAGTTCTGAACAACATATCTCGACCCCTTCGAACACCCCCCCCCCCCACACGAGTCTACAGACTTCGATTATCCATGACTAAACCCAAAGAATACGTAACTTACAAGAAACTCCGTCGCTCCAAAGAAACTCCATAGATCGTCCGACGCGCAGAGCTTTCGCCTGTATGAATAAAGGGGTAGTGGACTGGTATAGCCACCTGATTTTTTCGAAAATTGGTCGACAACTTTTATTATACTGTTCAACATACAATTGTAGGATGTATTCTGGCTTTTTGACCCAGTAAGTGCCGGTTGGGAATTGAAGATAATTAAACTGGTCACATGCATTTTTTGTTTACCTTTAGTATGTTCGAAAGTTGCAACAGCATGTCTCCTCACCCTATATCGACTATAAAATGTCATGCTAAACTTCCGGATTCCCGGCGAACTATACTTGTCCGGCGAATTTTTTTTTGTTCATATCCGGATTCAGCATTTCTCCTTACCCCTAGATACCACCCCTTACCTATGCGATGGTGGAGCAATATATCCTATCATACACCCTTAAGGTAAGTCGTCAATCTCTCTTAGAGTAATAGGCAGAACTACAACATCAATAAGCAACCAAATCTCTTCTCCCAAAAATAAAGACTCGTCTTTGATTTCAGTCAAGCTTTCAAACAAATGAGATATCCAGAAGAAGAAGTCAACAACGCAATCCCATCTTTTCCAAGCCTCTAAAGAAGAAAAGGAAACTCCCTTATTAGAAAAGAACCTGGGGGAAATTTAGTGATGCAGTTGCAAAAACAACAATAAAGGATTTCAATAACTCGAAATCCGACTAAAGAGAAATTTTTCCGAAAGAATTTAAAAGTAAGAATGGAATATGCTTGCAACAGTGGAATCTTTCCGTTTGCTATGGAGGATATATCGTAGATAGTACGATTCGACACACAATGCAGATTCATTAGCAATCAAGCAGAAGAGCAGGCTCACATTTTTTTTTCTCAATAGGGTGCTCTCAAGCCAGCTTAGTCGCATTTTCAGTTATTCCATGCAGTATGAGTGCCATTTTGGCCCACTCTTAAGAGGCTTTCTGACTGGATATGAGCCAACCTTAGAATCGCACTTCCCTGTTTGTGTTCTGTTGCGGTGCAAAATAAACCACATAAAGAAACAAAAGAGATGGTTGTGCTGGAATTAACTGGCCTGACCTTGACATGAAATTGTCTCTCTTCTTTTTCTACGAGGAAAAGCCCATTATTTTGTCTAGGAACATTTTCTGAAGCTGTTCTTTTTCGTCATAAAGTGGTATCAACCTCAAAGAAAAAACAATACCAATGGTTTCGATCGGATCCCAAAAATATAATATTTGATCCAGACAATTGGGTCTCGTCTTCGCCAGATCCAGTCTTCGCCAGGCAAACCATCTGAGAAAACCAAATTCAGATATACCTATATAAGCCATATCTCTTTTGACGATACAGACCGAAAATTCCTGCGTTACTTCTGCCAACTTTCCGATTTCGGAGGAATTCGGAGCGAACTACTTGTCCAGATAAAAAAGGAAATTCAGAAACGAATTCAGCGCATCTCCTTATCCCTACAAACAAAACCAAAGGTTTCGATGGGATCCCAAAATTTGTAATGTTTATCAGACTTCTTGATCCAGCCAATCGAATCTTGTACATTTCCAAGTCTTCGCTAGACCCCTTTTACATTTTTGCTAATTATCCATAATCAACCGCTTGAACATGTAGCCTACAACAAAAATGTTACCATTTTGAAGTTTTTTGCTTACGGGCAACTTTAGTACACCCACTGAGTAACCCCTCACTTATCCAGTACATCTATTTTCCAGTGAGTAACCCCTCCCTTATCACGTACACCTTTTTTCAGTGAGCAACCCCCCACTTACCCAGTTCACCCTTCTTTCAGTGAGTAGCCCCTCGCGTACCTTACCAGTTCCCTCTTTGGTACACCATGAATCAACCTCCTCGCTTGGCTCACCCAAGTGTCTAATCGCCTCGAGTACTCCTTTAACGGGTACACCCAATTACTAACCCCTCGGGTGCACCTGGAATTGGTTCACGAGAACCTGGGACCGGCTCACCCCACCCCCTTCCCAAACAACTTTAGTACACCCACTGAGTGCCCCTCACTTATCCAGTAACTCTTTTTCCAGTGAGCAACCCCTCCCTTAGCAAGTACAACTTTTTCAGTGAACAACCCCTCAATTATTCCTACAATTCCTACTATATTTCCTACAATCACACATTAAATGTCGCAGACACTCTCGCTCTCCACACATCGGACAGAAATAAGGACCAATTCTCCCAATCGGCCTACCCGTCTACCTCCTCCTATCTCCCAGCGGTAAAATATCAGCAAGCATAGTAATTAATAATTTCAATTCCTCGCTATCGAAACCCGCTATAAAATAAACACATTCACCCCATGTCTCTTTCGCCTCTGTATACAACCTTAGAGACCCCCGTCGACCTTCGATTGCGTCACTGAATCAACAGATGATTGTCGGCCACGTGCGCAGAGCTATAATCATTTGAGAATAAAAGGGTAGGACCGCTATAGCCGAAAACTGGTCGACACATTTTGTGTCCGGTTTTCATCGGATTCCGGGTGAACTAATTGTCCGGCAACAAAATAACTTTCATATTCGGATTCAGCATGTTACCCTTAAATCAACTATCTCAATAGCTTTTAAAACATATTTTTTTTGCCTCTTAATTTAAAACCTCCTCCCCCACCCCTAAATGTAGAGCTACAAAGCCCATCTACGAACTTGACCTTACCCTTGACCCAAAGAATACTCACACCAAGTTTCATCAAAATATCTCATTCCCTTAGAGAGTTATTGTGCTTACAGACGGACGGTCGGACAACTTTTGCGATGTCATAGGTATCCCTCCACTTACGTTTTGGGATCACAAAACATCTAATCAACTTCAAATAAAACTAACTTTTAAAAATTTCCGGTTTCAACCGGATTCCGGACGATATATATGTCCTGGTAAAACATGATTGTCATATACAGACAAAGCGTTTCTTACCCCTAAATCTGTCATCTAATCGACTTCAAATAAAACTTTTTCTTTTAACAAATTTTCTGGATTTGGCCGGATTCCGGACGAACAAGTTGTCCGGGTAGAAAATGCTATTCACATAAGTGTTCAGCATGTCTTCTTACCCCTAAATCGGACACATCAAATCAACTTCAAATACAACTTTTACTTCTAACAAACTCTCGGGTGTTTGCCGGATTCCAGACGAACTACTAGTCCGGCGAGAAAATGGTTTTCATCATCGTGTTCAGCATGTCTCCTTACCCCGTAGTCGACTATCAGATTAGCTGTTTAAAAATATTTTGTTTGCCCCTTAATTTGAACCCCCTCTCCCACCCTTAAATGTGGGGCTACAGAGCCCATCTACGAAGTTGCCCTTACCCTTGACCCAAAGAATCCTCACACCAAGTTTGATCAAGGTATCTCATTCCGTTCGAGAGTTATCGTGCTGACAAACGGGCGTACAGACGGACGGATGGTCAACTTTAAAGTTGACCATCCGTCCTGCCACGAGAGATATCTTTTGCTTTATTATTAAATAAATTGAAAAAAATTGAAAAATTACGATGTCATAGGTATGTATCCCTCCACTTACGTTTTGGGATCCCAATAACTTTGTACAATACAAGGCTGAGCACACTGTGGAGCACCATGTCCGTGGGAGGTTAGGAGTATATGCTGAAGCCATTCTTTAACGTCATAAAGTAATTCAACTAAGTAAAAAAAAAAAACCTTTGTTTAGTCTACGACTGTGGTATCACAGACTGGAATATGTTTCAACTCGATTTCTCTAAAAAGAAAATTATGACAGCACGCGACGAAGTGGACCGCAACGATCCAGTGGTGATATAGCCATGTCCATAGAGTTTTGCTGAACAGCCAACTTATTTTTATACCTTTAATTTGAATCCCCTGAATTATTTTGACTCCTGTAAGGGATTTTTTTTTTCATCGGGAATCTAGTAGTGACGTTGGGAATCTTCGCTGGTTGTTCGACAAATAAATTTACGACGAGCCGCGGAAAATTTGAATGACTGCAAAAGCGTACGTTTCAATGGCCAACAAAATGAAGATGTTGAAATGTTCTATTTCAGACTGCAGAATCACATCGGAAGATAGCCTCTATTCCGTGCTACCCCGTATAGGTTTCCTTTGTGGAAGGACCAAGTCAACAGAGAGCTAAACATTTCAAACATAGAGGTACGTCCGTATAGAGGTATAACAGTTATGGAAGAGAAATTACGTCAGCTAAAATTCAATAATCATGGATAACAAAGCAAAGAAGTAACGCGTCTTTGTCGGTTCTTCTAGCCTAATTAAGTAAAAATATGATGGGTAACCAGACTGTCGTATTTTAGCCCTATTCTGTTATTCTTTAAGATATCAGTCTGGTGACAGAACGACCAAAAGTAAAATTATAGCACATCTTCTCTCCTGCAGATCTCTTTGGATCCTGGCAGAGCTACTAGTCCGACGAGAGAATGAAGCAAAGATACAATATCAGCCAATTTTTGAAGAGCTAACTGTCGAGAGGATCAGTGTATTAAAACAACATTTCGAGCCAAGCTACACTATTACTTTCATCCATCTTGGCTCAGATCAGGTGAGGTCAAGAAACCTTGTTGAGACTAAACAGGAGCTACGAGCTTATATGGAACTTGATACGGACGTACGTTTCGTAAATTCCCCGAAACCCTCCCTTGTCAAAAGTCCAAAGTCGTTGACCGACAGGAGCGTCGCAGACCCCTCAACAAACCCGGCTCCGTCCCTCGGACTCTACAGCGGCTGGTTCGCAGCCGGTTTTCAGCTGGTAGCTGGTTTTCACTTGCGGCCTTGGGGGCACGCGGTTCCTTAAATGAAAGTGTATATGTGGGGTGAATGGTGAACCAAATTAATAGGCACATGACTTTGCGGGAGCAAGTTTCGATGTATTAAGTTTTGTTCATAACATCACCAAAAATGTTATGTAAAAATAACTCGGGCGGCCAGATTCCCAGCGTCCCAGTTGCCCATGACCCAAAGATAGAGCAAGTGGTGGGACTTCGCCAATAAGTAGCAAGCTTCATTTCGTCTGCAACGATTTCCGTCGTCCTGACCCAAACCTTTACCAAGTTACAAAATCTAAGTTCACGTCAAACGTGGCCGAGTTGCCCAAGAACCGAATGGAGCCAGGGACAGAACAAGATATTTCTGGACTATACGACCTGTAACTACATACATTTTCATAATCTAACCGTTGTTAAGTCCCAAGCTTAACTCACTGGGAAAGCTGCGCACAATTTCCAACGAACGTGGAGGTACGGGGACGGTCCTACTCCAAACGGCAGTTCCAGACCCTAGAATCTGCATATTCTTCGCTGCTCACACAACCAGACTTGTTGAACTTCTTTTCCTTCCTTACCTGAGACAGGTACAATAACACGTTCTTAGCAGAATAGGGGAGATAGTAACTCCAGCTAGGGCTTTCAAATCAGCACGTGTACTGACAAGGCATTTAGTGCTTGGTTGGAAAGTAGCTACCGAAAGCTTACCGGCCGCGGCTAGCCTACTTGGATCCTGACCACTCGCTAAGGCGGATGCTGAACAAACTCACGTGGTTCTCAATCCGCCACCGCCACCGGAAGAAATCTTAAAAAAACTTATTCTGTTTCTTGTTTAAACGCAAATTACATCCCGATGAACAATTTGTGGCCTGTGTAGTTGTATGATAGTTGCACGAAAAAGTTGTATGTAATATGTAATAGTACATAATACTATCATTTAGTGTGCCTCAGATTGGGTCAATCTTGAGCAGTAGTATCCAGTAGCATTCTATCTTGCTATAGTAGCATCCAGTCTTGCTAATAGTAGCACGCAGTGGTAACAGTTAACTACTGTATGCTGTTAAAATTTACAACTCCATACAGCTAATTCTTGAAAAAAATTCATCAGGAAGACTGAACTTATTTTTACAATACTGATTTTGTTCTTACTTTAATCTTCGTTTTACGGAGCAAACGATAAGAATAACGCAATCAAAATTGGTGTAGAAGCCAGTCCGATGCGGACTACTCGGCAACCCCTCGCATGCTCAGTGAAATTCTCGTCACAGCCTCCGGCAATTCATCTTCTTTTCTTGAAAGTAAACTTTCGCGCTCCTTGCAAGCTTCCAGGTCACGTCTCAATCTTGCTTCGCCAAACATAACTTGGAACCCCGGTAGAATCAGATATTGTCCGAGCACTTTACTTTTTTCAATGTCGAAGTGCCCTAGACTATAAAACTGATCCGAGACATCGCTCTGCTGACACCAACAACTGAGTTGCGTTTTATTTGAAGTTCATAGTACAGCGGTAGCGGACGGCGAACTGTAAATAGTCGTTTTATTCATGGCGAACTACGTCAGAAGATACGCTGTAACAGTTCCCTACCTCACCCAACGTACAAACCAGTGGGTCCGCTGGCACTGAGCGGACGGCCCGCTGGCAAATAAAACGACAACGAACAGTCCAACGTACTATGAAGTCCAAATAAAACGCAACTCTGATGAACTATTCATTTAGACAGAGAGTAACACAGGCAACAATTGATCCAAGCAAAAACAATAGTTGTGTTTTTGCTGATACCACGGTATCTGTTACCACGGTAACTGGATGTGCAATTAGTCGTTTTTGCAGTTGTCGTGGTATCTGATACACGGTGATCTGCAGAAACAACTATTGCCGAAATTGCACTTTTCGAAGTCATCCCAAATGAAAAACAGATATCCAGTTACATCACTAAGTGCTAAACTTCTTTCTCACCAATTTGACAAAATTTGAAAAAATTTTTTTTTCAATATTTTACCGGCATCGACTAGAAGACAAACACCACTGCGAGTTAATTTTAAAGGTCTTCCTCCGTTGGAACGCCCGTAGTCTCGTTACTGTTCTCATCAGGGGTATCTTTGAGTTCGTTAGTAAACAAAGAAATACAAGATAAGAGCTCCTTTCTAATCCGACCTACCAGGTTTCCAGGATAGTAAAACAAAAATCATCCGAGCGGCTCGTCTGGATTTTCAAATTTCCAGATGATGTTCCAAATCAACATGATGAAAGCTGAACCGATCAACCTTTAGTACCATCCAGAAACTTGTATTGGAAATTCCAAACAAGCGAGCAAATCTATCTAGCTACAATAGTACTATCCAGAAGTATGTAGCCGGCAAGCCACCCAGCCCCGAAATAAGCAACTTTTGACAAAGTCTAATCATGAAGCACAACCAGGCCCGTATCCAGGAATTTATTTCGGGGGGGGGGGGGGGCCTGCCGGTCGGACATAGATAAAAAGACATAAATTAGAGTTAAAACCCTATACAAAATGAGTATTTTTGTATGTTTCGGGTGGGGGGGGGGGGTCAACCCCTGGATATGGCCTTGAGCACAACTACAAGAATCTACACGAGAGCTTTTCCTCCAATGAACTCCAAGTTCGGGTATGGAAACAAACGGATATTACCAATATTTCAGCCCTTCTTGGCCAGAGTTCTCTTTAGGCTCTCGATAAAAAAAATAATAGCCTAAACGAGTGTTGTGGGATGCTTTCTCACGCAGGCCATTCTCTCGTGTTACACTATCCCTAGCAATTAGCTCTTCGCTCAGCAGCTTATTCCCCAAAGTCAACGATCATAAGGTTAGTTATTTGGCCTTTTTTTGGCCGATCGTAAGAATTTCAGTCAGAATATATATTTGTTTATTATAACTATGGAAGAGGTTGCCATAACCATAATACGGCAAATCCCAACGAGCCTCAACGAAAATGGTCATTGTGGTTTGTTTATCCAGTTTTTTGCCTTCAATTAGGATTCGCGTTCCCATTGGGCTGGATGACTAGACTTGAACATGTCAATGTGGTGCTTTGAGAGCAGGTTGTTTAACACAAACTGGGATTCCAGTAGTACCGAAAGTTAAATTTCGAGCTCATAACCTGGGCCCATGGGTCCAAATGATAGTGAAAAATTCACGACCGTGGTATCGCTTTCCTGGCCGTTGGAGTAAATGCAACAAATTGTATACACGCCTAGGGTTTCTTATTAGGCGAATACAAACCATCGACTTGTTTCTTATGTGTTATATACTGAACTTAACTGAACTGCTGGCGACCCCAGCGTTTGGTGTCCTATCTTCCATCCAGGAGCAGCTTGGTTTTCACGCGTTTCGAAAAATGTGCAAACGAGATCCGGAAAAAACATGTGCGCAAGCGCTCAGACGTGGAGTGTAACAGAATGAACTGAACGGAATGAAACTCCCGTCCCGTAACGTTTAATATAAGTTATCCGTGAAACCAACAATTGTATAGATATACAATCAGTTATAAGACTTAGGTGAAGTTACCATCTGAAGAACCCAAGACTAACCACGATTCCTGACGAATGTAGTAGTTAAAACCTTAGCCTACTTCAAGTCTGAACAGTTGCCTACACTCGCAATCTGTAAACAGAACACCCAAGATCCCGGACGAACAAATCTAACTTCAAGTCTGAACAGTTGCCTCCACCTGCAATGTCGAAACAGAACATCCACCATCCCGGACGAATAAATCTAACTTCCAACGATTTTAAACGAATGCGAGCCAGGTATAGCCAGGACTTCAATTAAACTGTGCGTCAAGCAACGGAGAACTCGGCGTTTTGTTAGCGTCGTTGTCGTACAGGTTGTCGTACAATAAAGATTGGTAGATGAACAATTGCCTGCACTTGCAATGTTCGAACAGAACACCAAGGTTCCGGACAGATGTTCTAGGTGAAAACCTAACTTCAGGTCGGAACAGTTACAACGTTCAAACACAGTGTTCTTCCTCAGCTTCGCAGAAAATACAGGATGGGTTAGACACGAGCAGGACACGAATAAGGAAATCCCGTGCAAGCTTGAATAATTAAAAGTAACCGGAAGAGAAAAGTTCTTCTGACGTACGAGTCTGCTTCCTCTTCACAAACTTAAAGTGTAAGAGACTCCCACTTATAAACTGGATAAGCAGGAAAAACTGCAATTCTGAAGGCTAATTAACGCCAATAATATTCATAGAAATGATGGAAGTCAATTCCAGGGATTTGCAAGATTAGAGAAGTTCACAAAGGCGACAGGACCTTCACTTCCCAAACTTGCAGAGTTTGCTTCCCAATTTAATCAGTGCATTGCAAAATGAGAGCTATGAGCTCATATGGCATTTGATACGAGTAGGTGGTACAAGAAAGTAGATGAGAACGTCACAAAATACCCCGCCATCCAAGCATGCGGTTTGGACCTATAAATAGTATATCTAGTTTCAGTCCAAGTCTGAGCATTTCCGGCATCGCCTCTGATCATCCAGGGCAAGCGACTTTTCTACCTTCCAAGTTTCAACCCAATAGATTCACTCGTTTGGTCCCTAGACGTTCGAAGACTAACCGAAGTTCCGGTTCGAACCCTAAAATATGCCATCTAAGGCATGTGATCTCTCTAATTCTAAGTTTCATTCAAATCGCTACACTTGTTTTACCCCTATGCGAGCCACAACATTTCCGGGACTCTCCATCCAACTCACTCCCTCCACTGTGGCTGAATACGACTCGGAAACATAAACGCCGCATCTCTAACATCTCCTATTCCCGTCCAGCAAGTTTGACTGGAATCGGAACACAGCCTATCTACAAATTTCCGGTTCCCGCTTCACCCCCTCCCCTACCGTGGCCGGATCCGATCCAGACGCCAAATAACAAATCAAGGCCGCATAGACTCGGTACTGTCAGACCGGTATCCCATTCTGTCCATCCGTTTGATTTTGTGCATGTCAAAAAGTCCCCCTCCAACTCTCCCAACCGTGGCTGCATGTGGTTCGGACGCATATTTTGCTTGTCTAGGTCATCATTTTTTGTCACCCATAAAGTTTCACTCGAATCGGACCACCCGTCCGCAACTTACGGAAGCCAGTGATTTCCGGATTCCCCTTCCCTCCACTCCCCAAAGATGGTCGGATCACTATGTCTGATGCTTAAGTCACTAATACGCCTGCAAAGTTTAATCGTCCTTAGAATATTTGAAACTATCCTAACTAGCGATCACCGCAATTCCGAAAACACCCTCCAACTTCCCCCACAGAGCCCAGATATGATCTGGTTCTGTCAATTACGTATATAGGGCTAATGCTTGTTCTTCCCAGCAAGTTCCATCCCAATTCCTCGACTTTTTTTGTTACTATACTGCAGTGATTGGCGCAGTAACGAGATCCCGCTTATGACGATGCATAATATTTATATAATACCTATTAATTATGTTTTAGTTCTATTTTTGAATAAAAATTAAACTCAGCTCTTGGTTGTTCAAATGACGTTAACACACAAAAAATCCGGAACTACAGCCACCAGCAAGACAATTGATACTAAAGTTCCTTGTGATCTGTTGACCCTCAACACCCATGCCATGCAGACCACACTTACTGATCTGAACCTATGAGAACCTCTCTCTCATACAGTAGTTGCGTTTTTGCAGATACTATGGTATCTGGTACCACGGTCTAAAGTCTGATATTCAGATACCACGGTCCGACCGTCCGAGCCGGTCAGAAAGAAGTTTGGCACTTAGTGATGTGAATGAATATCAGTTTGTCTTTTGGTGCTGACTTCGAAAAGCGCAATTTCGGCAATTCTCCTTTTTGCAGAGCAACCGTATATCTGATACCACGGTAACTGCAAAAACGACTAATTGCAAATCCAGTTATCGTGGAAACAGATACCATGGTATCTGCAAAAACGCAACTAGTATACCGCGAGTAAGGAAGTGCGAGGAGTCCAAAGTCCTCGTTACCAGGCTACACTGAATCATCACAGACTGGTCATTTCGTTCCAGCGGCCTTATGGGGGGGGGGGTCTGAGACGGAAGGGGAGGTTATCCCTCCGGTCCTAAACTGTCAAGAGAGTACTTACTGGATATCCTCGCGACGGATGCAGCTGGCGTTAATTTGCCGTCTCAAATCAGGCAAGGAGAAAATCGACAATTCTCCGAGATTTGTTAGACACACGAGGCTATTCTCCCTGTGTTTTCCGTCAGCTGACGAGAACCGGACGATGGCTACCTTCCGAACACGTGCTCCTTCCAGCGCGGTCAGCTTGAATTTTCCAAACGGACGGAGGTTGGGCAGTGTGAAAATCTGGAAGAAAGCCAGGTCACACGTTAGAATTCCGCCGGAAAGCCAACAAGGCAGTTTTCTAGTCTCACAGAATCGTTCCACGACTCACAGCTGTTCGGTTCAGCTATGCAGTCGTTTTACTGAAATATATCGCGTGATTATTCCTAATACTTCAGTAGATTGGTACCTCGATTGTGTTTGTGACGTAAACCCGATGAAAAGGTTATCTCAGAATAGTAGTATGAAGTTGTACGAGAAAGTAGCAGGGAGTACTAATTGATGATAAAAACATGCTTCTGCTTCAAGTCTACCGTGCTACTGCATTCTACTGCATGCTACTACTAGCAAGACTGGATGCTCCTAGAGCAAGACAGAATACTACTGGCTACAACTACTAAAGATTGGCCCAGTCTGAAGCAAATTAAATGATTGTACTCTTCACTATTACATATCACTAGATGCAACTTTTTCGTACAACTATCATAGAACTACGCAGGCTACCAGTTTTTCATCGGGAACAATGCAACCTCGTACAATCAAGTAATCAACATCCACCGCTGGAGACACCTGGGTCATGACGACAGGATGGGAAACAACAGACTCCAGAACGCTATCCTCCAGCAGGAACCGAGAGATCCAGACGAAATCGAAGGACACTCTCCACCACAACTAGACAGGATGGGTAATAACAGACTCCAGAACGCTATCATCCCGTAGGAACCGAGAGATCCAGACAAAATCGAAGGACACTCTACACCACAACTGCCAGTCGGATCTCCCCAACTTCAACCCGTTCATCCAACCCGAATGGGAAGATGTCTGGGCATCGACTGGCATGAGAAATGACTCGCGACCCTTTGGATGCCATAAGCGCCTCAGGAGATGAAGGAGAACTAAGATCTAAAGTAAGCTTTTGTTAAGATATAATTATTATTTACATCTTTTAACATTTTTCCTTTTCTACTCTGCCTACTTCGAAGTAGAAAGACTTCCACAGAAATGAATGAACAAGGAAAGCAACTCTTTTCCAGGATTGATTTAAGTTCCCGGTCTTCATCGACCAAAAACCTACTTTTTTTTCTCAGTCAGTGGAAATGCCAGTCATGCGGATTCTCACAGTCTGCGATATTTGGGTGGTACCCTCCACGAAAACAGAGATCTCTGTTTTTATGGAGGGTAAGTAAGAAATAAATACAGCCTAAGACTCGGTTACCACACGAAGTTTGTAGCCGTGTCAGTCAAATACAGATCTAGTCCAACCAAACAGCGGGGCAACTTTTTATTCCTCAAAACATTTGCACCAAAATGTCGCAGACTTCCACTGACTGAAACTATAAGCTCATATGGCACTTGCAACCTTGTTAGCATGTATTCAAGTTTCCGTAGAGGGGTGTGAATGAAGAGTCGCCTGTCACTGATGTGCATAGGGCTTGTGCTTGTTCCTCACACCAAGTTTCATTCCGATAGCTCCACTCCAAGTGTGTCACAAGGTTTCAGGTTCCCCCTCGCCCCCGCCCCCACCTTCATCGGATCCGATCCGAAATTAAAACGGAAAATCTGAGACGCCTGACTTTTCTACATATCAAGTTTCAATATGATCCGATCACCCGTTCGGAAGTTATACATACCTCAAGATCTGGATCCCCCCCCCTTCCAACTCCCCCCACAGTGCACGAATCCCGTCCGGTTCCGTCAATGATGTACCTAGGGCTTGTGCTTGTTCCTCCCACCAAGTTTCATCCCGATCCCTCCACTCTAAGCGTGTCACATGATTTCCGGTCCCCCCTCCGCCTCCCACATTCATCGGATTTGGTCCGGACTTGAAATGGGACATCTGAGACATGACGTCTTTCCAAATATCAAATTTCATTAAGATCCGGTCACCCGTTCGAAAGTTAGGCATGCCACTAAATTCCGGATTCCGGCTCCCCTCCCTCCCCCCACGATGGTCGGATCGGGCAAGTAAGTGACTATTTCTAAATTAGTTTGGTCGGGTCCCTAATACGTCTGACAAGTTTTATCGTCCTAGCATATCTGGAAGTACCCTAACTTGCTAACACTGGACTAACCGACAGGCCGACGGAAAAGTGATCGGCATATGGCACTTGGAGGGAAGGCAAGTGCCTTAAAAAGTAGGTTTTTAGTCGATGAAGACCGGGAACTTAAACCAATCCTGGAAAAGAGTTGCATTCCTAGCATTCATTTCTGCGGAAGTCTTTTTCGGAAAACCGAGCTCGTATACAACTGCGAAAGAAAGGGACACAGTTGACTCTTGTAGGCTTTTCTAATCTTCATGACCATTCCCAAAGCAAGGGAGCTGCATAGTCCATGTCTTCTAATCTTAAGCAGTAGCCTTGCAGTAGTCTTAGGCTTCCAGCAGTCTTCGGTAAATTTGGCAGTTTTCTCGCAAAATTTGTGCGTGGCTATGTGCTTTTCTAGATCGCATCAATACGTCAGACAAGCTGCATGAAGACATAATGAACTGTTTGCGACAACAGCGCAGGTTCCAAGGAACGCCGCAAGAGTCAGATCTAGATTAGGTTCGGTCTTCCCCCTATGAAACCGGATAAGATAATACATTATATTATGTTACTCCTCCGTTTTAAGGGTTCAGGTTCTTTAATTAAAGAAAAGCTTTATAACAATATGTCGATTGCTGGGGGCCGGCAGTGATACGAGCTCGTTGGCTCAGCCCCATGAATGAATAAATAAATAAGATACGTATTCCAGTTAGGTAATAAAGGGGATTGCAGCCTCTTCCGAACTTTGGCGAGAAAGTTACCAGCGATTTTTTACTAGAGTCTCACCTACCTTGAACTGTTCTTCAGAGCAAATGACTAATCGGTGCGGTGTTGGGGCCTCGGATGTTTTTTCTAACCCTCCGGTAACTTCACCAGGATCAGGAAGAGGTGAATATGCACCGTCTACTACACCAATGGATATGACAGGTGCTCGGTGCCTTAACTGTATCTCTTTGGCTGAAACCAAAACATAAAGTCAGAGGTCGTTTGAAGATTCTTAACTTTCTTGAACTTGTTCAATACAACTTACGGATTCTGCAAAAGTTAGACATAGACCAGGGCAAAACAATTCTAGGGAGTAGCGCAAGACTTGAAAAAGTGACAAACACTGGGATAGCAGCAACACTAGCACCATTAGCGATAGAGAACCTCCCTACTGGAACTCAATCAGTCGTGCACCAGCGCTCGCTCCAATAATGTCATATTCTGAACACACTCAAACAAAAGATAAAACCTCCCATGTTGCCAGGATGTGTGCAGACCGCATCTTAGCTTTGCCAGAAGTTTCTAATTTTCTAAACCCGCAAGTTTGTCTCGCTTTAAATGCCGTAAGCGTTAATGAGCGGCGCTACGACTATGGCCAATTTGCGAAACATAGAAAGCATAGGTCGTGGCACTCACTACTTCCTGGTGTTATTTTGCTCTGAGATAGACTGAAGATCCTAAGCAAAATAGCTATAACTAGATAGCTATAGATGCAGCCGTCTACGCCCTGCAAGCTGATTCGCACTTCCACTGGCCAATCAGCGTTCAGTCTGCCCCGCTAGGTGACGTGAGAAAAGAAGACCAATATGATATTTCAATTCTTGTTAGTTCTGAGTACCGGACCAGATGATTCACTATGAGTGCATTCACAATTCTCCGATCAGTTTTCTTGCCAAAGGACCTCTTCAGACTGTAGCAAGAAGTAAGAACCAGCCTGCAAATCGATGAACATCGCCAAAATAATACATAAATGAACAAGAATAAAGTGGACAGACAGAAATGAAATAAAATAAATCTCCGGTAACTTATCAATTTAGCACCACTCAAAAGTGCTTTCACTCATAGTCATAGCAGTCGCATTTAAGTCGCGGCATTTAAAAAAAACAAGAGCTACGAGCTCATATGGCACTTGTTACGAGTAGGCACGGCTCGGTCATGTCAATGATATATCTAGTGTTTGCTAGGTGTCTTCCCACCAAGTTTCATCTCGATCCACTCATAGCGTTTTCCAATATTTCTGGTTGCCCCCTCCAGCTCCCCCCAAAAGTCACCGGATCCGGTCCGGATTTTAAGTGGGTCGTCTGAGGCATGAGGCCTTTCCAAATATCAAGTTCCATCGAGATCCAATCACCCGTTCAAAAGTTATAAATACCTCAAGATTCCGGATTCCCCCTCCCTCCACTCCCCCCACAGTGCCCGAATTGGCTCGGTTATGTCAATGATGTATCTAATGTTTGCTAGGTTCTTCCCACCAAGTTTCATCTCGATCCCTCCACTCACAGCGTTTCCCAAGATTTCCGGTTGCCGCCTCCAGCTCCCCCCAAAAGTCACCGGATCCGGTCCAGATTTTAAGTGGTTCGTCTGAGGTATGAGGTCTTTCCAAATATCAAGTTCCATCGAGATCCGATTACCCGTTCAAAAGTTAACAATACCTCAAGATTCCGGATTCCCCCTCCCTCCACTCCCCCCACAGTACCCGAATCGGCTCGGTTATGTCAATGATGTATCTAGTGTTTGCTAGGTCTCTTCCCACCAAGTTTCATCTCGATCCCTCCACTCATAGCGGTTCCCGAGATTTCCGGTTGCCCCCCTCCAGCTCCCCCCCAAAAGTCACCGGATCCGGTCCGGATTTTAAGTGGGTCGTCTGAGGCATGAGGTCTTTCCAAATATCAAGTTCCATCGAGATCCGATCACCCGTTCAAAAGTTATAAATACCTCAAGATTCCGGATTCCCCCTCCCTCCACTCCCCCCCCACAGTGCCCGAATCGGCTCGGTTATGTCAATGATGTATCTAGTGTTTGCTAGGTGTCTTCCCACCAAGTTTCATCTCGATCCCTCCACTCATTGCGTTTCCCAAGATTTCCGGTTGCCCCCTCCAGCTCCCCCCAAAAGTCACCGGATCCGGTCCGGATTTTAAGTGGGTCTTCTGAGGCATGAGGTCGTTTCAAATATCAAGTTTCATCGCGATCCGATCACCCGTTCAAAAGTTAAAAATACCTCAAGATTCCGGATTCCCCCTCCCTCCACTCCCCCTACGGTGCTCGGATCGGGGAAGTGACTATTTCCAACTTAAATTTGGGGTCCCTGATACGCCTGCCAAGTTTTATCGTCCTAGCTTATGTGGAAGTGCCCGAACTAGCAAAACCTGGACAGACCGACGGACGGACAGAAATTGCGATCGCTATATGGCACTTGGCCGAAGGGCAAGTGCCATAAAAATAGCAGTCTTTCTTTCTGTCATAGCACTCCTTCCTTTCCCGTACCTGCCTGTACTTTCCCGTACCTGCTTCCAATAACTTCATATTCCGGTAATATGTGTCGTTGCTTGAAGGTTTAAAATGTGCTATACAGAGTTTACCGATTAGAACTTCGGGAGGGATTAGGAGATGTATAAAAAATAATGACGAAGATTTTCTAGACAATGTCAAGACTTACCGATAATTTTAATCAGATATAAAGAAGATTTATCTTGGGGAATTAGACTACAACTAGGGAGCAATCATTTTTCTGACTAATGTATCTTCCTCCTTGCGGCCTTTCACACTTCCAGGCAGACACTTCATATAGTTTACACGTGTATCATGTTTGTGCCGCTCAAGGGTTCGGGGAGCAAAGAGTTCAGTTTACAAGAGTATCACTCACTTTATTTTCTTTTACAATCACAACTATCAAGTATTTCTCAAGTTACCACAGGAAGTATTGTGACACTGACAAGGGATTGAAAATGGTCACCGGGGACGTATCACGAACTTCAGAGTCACCATACCCTTGCATCCCATATAACCCCCCCCCCCCCCCCCCCCTGACTGAATGCCTCTCTGATCACAATTCCCTATGTTAGGTCGACCAGTAATAAGACAGACATAAGACAGCTTTGAATAGTTCGTCCTTAATTAGATACTAGCAATTTTCCAAGTTAATCCCGCAATAAGTTACCCGCAAATCCTCGATTGTTGGCATAATAGGATGACTTTATGGAATTGGGTTACGGGGACTTTCAGAGTCTTAAGTCCAAGACTCTAGCACCACAGGGATTAGAGTGAAATGTCCTTGCCATAAAAGACTGGATTGTGAAAGGAACATGTTCAGGAACATCTTGAGCTTACAGTGGTCAAATGAACTGCTGATCACATCCGTTTTGCAACACTTAAAACCATGATTAAGAACAAGACCAAAGGTTTCGAGGGGATCTGAAAAATGTTTAATGGACTTCTTGATCCAGACAACCGCGTCTTGTAGATTTCCGTCCTTCGCGAGTCTCATTAAACATTTTACCATTTACCTCTTATCACACGGTTCAATATACGCAAGAACTATACCGCACAGTTTTTATGGGCAAACCACGGGCAAAAGGTTAAACGGCAGAGAAAACCAAGTTTTGGTATGGACTCGGAATGTATGTTTACATTCTGTCACATACATCTAATTCGACGAAATTCCTTGTTTTAACTGCATTCCAGGCTAATTACTTTCCCGGCATTAAAACAATATTCAGATATGGATCAGATATATGTACAGCATGTATTTTAGCAAGATATCGAATACTTAATCGAATTTGACGGTGCAAAACGGATAAGTCAGCTACATTTTATTAGAGCTATATTTCGGCCCTTCTTGGCAAGGGTCCTCTTCAGGCTCAAGCTTAAACATCATTTTCCAGCTTGATCATGAAGAGGAACATTGCCAAGACGGGCCGAAATATAGCTATAATAAAATGTAGCTGACTTATCCGTTTGGCCCGGTCAAATCCGATTCGCAGTCAGCTTGGGCTGAAGGACTATTTAATAGAAGTCTAGCAGCTCTGATACTTCGCAAAATCTATGCAAGACCTAGTGACACCAAGAGGCAAACCAAGAACCTCTCGATCTGCCGTACGATGTTCCAACGGTTGAGCTAACCTTCTCAGAGTTACGTTGAGATTTTGAAATAAACAATTTCAGTACATGACTTTAAAACATAGCTTTTCGAGTCTTCATAATTTCCGGGTTTTGGCAAATTTCAGCAGAATCACTTGTCTGGCAAGGAAATAAAGTTCCAGATTCACAGCATATTCTTACCCCCGATACGAACCACTAATCGACCTAAAAATGACTTTTATTTTGCCAAATTTTGTACTGGCCGGAATCCGGGCGAACGGCAAGAAAAAAAAGCTCAAAATGAATTCCTCATGTCTCCTCACCCCTACATCAAACCTCGAATCAACTTTAGATATAACTTTACTTCGAACAACTTTTCAGTTTGGGCCGGATTCCGGGCGGACATTAGTCAAGCGAGAAAATATTTTTCGCACACGGTTTCGGCCTGTCTCCTTATCCCTAAATCGAGTATGTCATTAGCTTTTAGAAAATATTTTGTCCGCCCCTTAACTTGAACCCCTCCCTAGCCACTAAATATAGGGCTATGGAGCCCTTCTTACAAATTTGACCTGTACTTTGGCCCAAAGAATGAACAAAATAAGGGACTCCTGCTGGGGGGATAGGGAGATACTGTTTCCTGATATCATCTCATCTTCAGGTGCAATTAGTGCAGTATGTGGATTCGTATTGAATAGTGTTGAAATATAAGTTGATCGGGCGAGTGCATTTTAGTTTATGTAGTGTGATAACAGTATTTATGATGAAGTTTTATATTTAGTTGTTTGTATATGGCCCCCGGGCTTTATATACATTATTATTATCTCCCCTTCGAGAGATCTTGCTTACAGGCGGATGACGGATAGACTTACAACTTTTACGAAGTCATAGGTTTCCCGTCAATTATGGTTTGGGATCCCAAAAACAGAACCGAAACTTGACCTGCAAATCGAACTCCCACTTTAAAATGAAAATTTTTCTCAAATTAAATCCGAGGACCTGAAACAAAGAAACGCATTCAGCGGGGCGGTTCCGTATTGGGTCTCGTCTATGTTTTTTTTTTCTGTTAAAACTTGTAGTTGGTCTTTTGTTTTCTTGGATTTTTGTTTGGTACTTATGTTGTCATTATTTGTTATCCCGATCATTAGGGGAGAATCAAATTGAATCTGACGAGTTATGACAATACAATGTACTAACAACACAGTCTAAGAGATAAGAGCAAGCTTTGACTTTAAAATGTTTCTTTTTATCGAGGATATCCCCCTCTTCGTAACTTGTCTGTATCAAGCAAATGGCGCTTTCGCGTACATTTGTGAGGGGAAGTATTATTTTGCTTCCTTAGCCTATTCCAAGTCTACCAACGCATATCTTACCGTTATTGTTAGTGTTATTTATTTGATTTCTTCAGAACTGAAGAGTGATTTACAAAACTTCGAACAAAAACATATCAGTCAAACTCACGCACACACAAATATAAACAGCTGCAATGACGATCTAAATCTACAATCAAATACAAAAGAAAAAAAGATCAAAATAAACAAGCTCATCAGGACATTTTTTTTTGTCAGCCTTTTTATGAAAGTTTTGCATTTTGTAATATTCTTCACTTTAAAATTAGAAGTCAGTAAAGATTTACTTGCAGAAATATCAAAGTACAAAAGAAAATAACATAACAAAACTGTCCAACCAGCATTCTTAAGTTTCGCCTGCTCACTGAAGCCCCCCCCCCCCCCCCCCGCCCCCTCCGAAAGATAAACAAACAAAAACTCACCAAGCTGACAAGTTACTGGAGATTTAGACCGCTTATCTCCTTGCGGTACGCTGATGGTGAAGATGAAAACGGCTCCACTATTAGTTCCTGCCCAGAGAGTAGGTGTGGCTGTGTCAGCTAGAAAAGAAAGTTGGAGTCATTTTTTCTTTTGGGGGGGGGGGTAGAACAGATCCAGTTTCCCATAAGCAAGGTCTGACAGGATTATTGGAAATGGAACATGAGAAGAATCTCAAAGAAAAAGGCGAGTGAGCGGAAAGAGTACTGAAAGAACTTAGCTGTGAGAAAAAAAGGAGAATAATGTATAAAATGACATATCTTTCTCTGAAAATAATAAGTAGATATAAATATATACTTATAGGGTAACTGCTGAATTATTTTTCTTTCAAAAATACTTTCCGATGTGAAGTAAAACGACCATAAACAAAGAAAAAAAGGGACTGGCATTAGAACCAAACGACAAGACATATATAGGCTACTTATAAGAGTAAACAAGCGTTTGGTCTAATTCAAAATGCCAATGTAATAACAAGTGTAGCGACTTCCAGGGGAAATACGAGGTAGTTATCGCTCAAAGTCCTGGGCGACAATGCTGGAGTACATTCTCGACTTCTACTGTTTGTTTTGACATAATCTGCAGGGGGGGGGGGGACTGGTATGAAATCTGAAGACCTTAGCCTAAAACCTGACCTTTTTCAGAAAAAAGACCCACCCGCCAGCGTCTGGATGGTATGAAATCTTTAACTGCTGAGTCCTCAGGGGTACCAAGTAATCCTAAAAAAAATTCAAAAGAAACAAGACCAAAGGTTTCGATGGGATCCCAAAAAATCAATATTCGATCCGGACAATTTCCTTGAACGTATTTGCTATTAAAATTCAGAAACAGATAAGGCCAAATAGCTAATCATCTGAGTAATCCAAGTTCAGACATGGATTCAGCATGCGTGTTTACCCCTACAAGTCATATCTGTTTTGACGAAAACTTCCTGCCACTTCTGCCAATTTCCCGGTTTCAGCCGAATTCCGGAACTACTTGTCCGGCGAAAAGAGAAAGCTCAAAACGATCTTAGCGTATCTTGAAGCAATTTGCGATTAGCACCGCTACCGCGCCTTACCAACTCATCAGAGGCGTCCCGAGGGGGAGGGGGTGCTACCCCCCCCCCCCCCAGAAGGTATATGGGACAAAATTCCGGCAAGTGAAGAAGGTCTATGAGACACAAATTGTGGCAAGTGCGGCGAACCCGCGCCAGTTAGTTTTGTCGAATTCACCTGTGATTGATGATTTTTAGGGAATCTACCGAGTTATTACTCAGGAAACCTAGCAGAATTTCCGCTTGTGGATCAAAGCTTCTGCCGCACATAAATTTTCTGAATAAAACATCTACCCTAGTAACAACCACCTATAGAAACAAATACATTTGCCTCTACTGGTTTCTAGTGTCCTATGTCCAATCCAAGGCAGACGATCAGTTTTTGGGATCCCAAAACGTAAGTGGAGGGATACCTATGACATCGCAAAAGTTGTCCGTCCGTCTGTGAGGACGATAACTCTCGAAGGGAATGAGATATTTTGATGAAACTTCGTTTGAGGATTGTTCGGGTCAAGGGTAAGGTCAAGTTCGTAGATGGGCTCTGTAGCCCTATATTTGCGGGTGGGGGAGGGAGTTCAAATTAAGGGACAAGCAAAATATTTTTAAACAGCTAATGTGATCGATTATGGGGTAAGAAGACATGCGGAACACGATGGTGAAAATCATTTTCTCGCCGGACAAGTAGTTCGTCCGGAATCCGGTAAAAATCGGAGAGTTTGGTAAAACTAAAAGTTTCATTTGAAGTTGATTAACTGTTTAAGTTAGGGGTAAGAAGACATGCTGAACACGATGGTGAAAACCATTTTCTCGCTGGACAAGTAGTTCGTCCGGAATCCGGCAAAAAACGGAAAGCTGGTTAGAAGTAAAAGTTTAATTTGAAGTTGATTAAATGTTTGATTAGGGGTAAGAAGACATGCTGAACACGATGGTAAAAACCATTTTCTCACCGGACAACTAGTTCGCCTGGAACCCGGTCGAAACCGGAAAATATGTCAAAAGCAAAAGTTTTTTCTGAAGTTGATTAGATGTTAGATTTAGGGGTAAGAAGGGACGCTGATAGTCTGTATATGTCGACAATCATTATTTGCCCGGACATATTATTAGTTCGGAATCCGGTTGTACCCGCATTTTTTTAAGTCAAAGATTTATTTAATGTTGATTAGATGTTTTTATAGAGATAAGGAAATACGCTGGATTCTTTTCTGAATTTTCTTTTTTTGCTGGAATAGTGGTTCGCTCGGAATTCGGGCGAGACCGCATATTTGGCAGAAGTAAAGCAGGAAGTTTCGGTCAGTATCGTCAAAATAGATATGGCCTATAGGGGTATAGATTGATAGATAGATAGAATATCTGAACTCGGTTTTTTTATGGCACTTGCCCTTCGGCCAAGTGCCATATAGCGATCGCAATTTCTGTCCGTCCGTCGGTCTGTCGGTCTGTCCAGGTTTTGCTAGTTCGGGCACTTCCAGATAAGCTAGGACGATAAAACTTGGCAAGCGTATCAGGGACCCCAAATGATTAAGTTGGAAATAGTCACTTCCCCGATCCGAGCACCGTGGGGGGAGTGGAGGGAGGGGGAATCCGGAATCTTGAGGTATTTTTAACTTTTGAACGGGTGATCGGATCTCGATGAAACTTGATATTTGGAACGTCCTCATGCCTCAGACGACCCACTTAAAATCCGGACCGGATCCGGTGACTTTTGGGGGGAGCTGGAGGGGGCAACCGGAAATCTTGGGAAACGCTATGAGTGGAGGGATCGAGATGAAACTTGGTCGGAAGACACCTAGCAAACACTAGATACATCATTGACATAACTGAGCCGATTCGGGCACTGTGGGGGGGAGTGGAGGGAGGGGGAATCCGGAACCTTGAGGTATTTATAACTTTTGAACGGGTGATCGGATCTCGATGGAACTTGATATTTGGAAAGACCTCATGCCTCAGACGACGTACTTAAAATCCGGACCGGATCCGGTGATTTTTGGGGGGAGCTGGAGGGGGCAACCGGAAATCTTGGGAAACGCTATGAGTGGAGGGATCGAGATGAAACTTGGTGGGAAGACACCTAGCAAACACTAGATACATCATTGACATAACCGAGCCGATTCGGGTACTGTGGGGGGGAGTGGAGGGAGGGGGAATCCGGAATCTTGAGGTATTTATAACTTTTGAACGGGTGATCGGATCTCGATGAAACTTGATATTTGGAACGACCTCATGCCTGAGACGACCCACTTAAAATCCGGACCGGATCCGATGACTTTTGGGGGGGGAGCTGGAGGGGGCAACCGGAAATCTTGGGAAACGCTATGAGTGGAGGGATCGAGATGAAACTTGGTGGGAAGACACCTAGCAAACACTAGATACATCATTGACATAACCGAGCCGATTCGGGCACTGTGGGGGGGGGGGAAGTGGAGGGAGGGGGAATCCGGAACCTTGAGGTATTTATAACTTTTGAAAGGGTGATCGGATCTCGATGGAACTTGATATTTGGAAAGGCCTCATGCCTCAGACGACGTACTTAAAATCCGGACCGGATCCGGTGACTTTTGGGGGGAGCTGGAGGGGGCAACCGGAAATTTTGGGAAACGCTATGAGTGGAGGGATCGAGATGAAACTTGGTGGGAAGACACCTAGCAAACACTAGATACATCATTGACATAACCGAGCCGATTCGGGTACTGTGGGGGGGATTGGAGGGAGGGGGAATCCGGAATCTTGAGGTATTTATAACTTTTGAACGGGTGATCGGATCTCGATGGAACTTGATATTTGGAAAGACCTCATGCCTCAGACGACCCACTTAAAATCCGGACCGGATCCGGTGACTTTTGGGGGGAGCTGGAGGAGGCAACCGGAAATCTTGGGAAACGCTATGAGTGGAGGGGTCGAGATGAAACTTGGTGGGAAGACACCTAGTAAACACTAGATACATCATTGACATGACCGAGCCGATTCGGGCACTGTCGGGGGAGTGGAGGGAGGGGAATCCGGAATCTTGAGGTATTTATAACTTTTTAACGGGTGATCGGATCTCGATGGAACTTGATATTTGGAACGACCTCATGCCTCAGACGACCCACTTAAAATCCGGACCGGATCCGGTGACTTTTGGGGGGAGCTTGAGGGGGCAACCGGAAATCTTGGGAAACGCTGTGAGCGGAGGGATCGAGATGAAACTTGGTGTGAAGATACATCATTGACATAACCGAGCCAATTCGGGCACTGTGGGGGGAGTGGAGGGAGGGGGAATCCGGAATCTTGAGGTATTTATAACTTTTGAACGGGTGATCGGATCTCGATGGAACTTGATATTTAGAAAGGCCTCATGCCCCAGACGACCCACTTAAAATCCGGACCGGATCCGGTGACTTTTGGGGGAGCTGGAGGGGTTAACCGGAAATCTTGGGAAACGCTATGAGTGGAGGGATCGAGATGAAACTTGGTGGGAAGACACCTAGCAAACACTAGATACATCATTGACATGACCGAGCCGATTCGGGCACTGTTGGGGGAGTTGAGGGAGGGGGAATCCGGAATCCTGAGGTATTTATAACTTTTGAACGGGTGACCGGATCTCGATGAAACTTGATATTTGGAAAGACCTCATGCCTCAGACGACCCACTTAAAATCCGGACCGGATCCAGTGACTTTTGGGGGGAGCTGGAGGGGAGAACCGGAAATATTGGAAAACGCTATGAGTGGAGGGATTGAGATGAAACTTGGTGGGAAGACACCTAGCAAACACTAGATATATCATTGACGTAACCGAGCCGTGCCTACTCGTAACAAGTGCCATATGAGCTCGTAGCTCTTGTTTTGAATAGCCTGGCGAAGACTGGATCTGGCGAAGACAAGACCCAATTGTCTGGATCAAATCTTAGATTTTTGGGATCCCATCGACACCGTTGGTCTTGTTCTATAAGGCAAGATGGCATAAAACAACTCCAGTTCAAACACTTCAAACCCCAGATAACAACGCCATGTTCAGTCGCTCTTGGGGCTTTAATAGTTTTTGACACAAACCAAAACTGTCAAAGGGACCAGTGCCGTCTTTTACTGTTGGTGGACCCTAGGTCATCCATGGGTTTTGGTCCCTTTTCATGAATCAAAATTGTCAAACCGCCAGCACATTATCAATCAGGATTTTGGGTCGAGTCATATTGGTGAAATCTGAGAATATTTCGGTAACGTAAATGACGGTGCAACGTAGTTGGTCACACCTCGATCCTAGATGGTAATGAACAAGGCAACACGGCTAGGAACCGTAGCCTGGTTTCTCAGCAATTTGTACCGGCCGATTGGCCTCTCGTTTCCACTGGCCCCCCAGCAGAGACCTAACCGGCCTATGGGTAAAGACGGCACTGAAAGGGACCTAACCAAATAAAGTCTGCGATTTTCGGGGAAAAGACCCACCCCCACCCAGCTAGGGTCATCAGACTTCATACCAGCCACCCCCCCCCCCCCCCCATCCTGACATTCTGCGGCCATGGTCGGTGGCAGAGAAGTATCACTAACAAGTTCTAGCATTCGCAGAATATCCGGAGGATCGGACAAAAAATACAACACAATAAGATTAAATGATAACTGAAGATGAGTGGGAAAGGGGCCTAGCGGGCTAACCCAATCCAAGGCTTCCGAGAGTGGCTCCTCTGCATGCATATGAAGAGCGCGTTCCATCCTACTTACCGTAGTTACTACGCATGACGTCACGAATCCTGGCTTATTGCCATCAATGCTGGAACGATTTTTCTATTTTCCAGCAGAATATCATGCCACGGGCGAATCCGACCAACCACGTTACAGAGATCCGTAGTTACTACGCTTACTACTCTCCCGAGCGTGGTAAGCAAATAGTTACTGTTAGTTACTATTTCAAGAAGGTTGGAACGGTCAGCGTAGTAACTTTTGGAGAGGTAGGAACGGAAATAGTAACTAATAGTTACTATTTGTAGAAGGGTGGAACACGCTCAAAGTGATTTCTTGCTCATCATACTATCTGTTACAATCCCGCTCTACAGAGTATCAAGGAATAGAAATTCAACTAGCTATTTCCAAAACCATGAAAACCACTCAATAGCTAATTGACAACTAGACGAGTACACCTCGGAAACGAGGACACTCTACAGACTCCATTGCGCTACTAATAGCCTTTTGTGTGAGACTTGACAAGCCAAAATAAGACTTCCAAGAGCTACTCCGTGGACTGATTCATCCGCCCGATGGAACACTCTCTTCGGAATAATGTGATACGAGGACAAGTGTATAAGATAAGATAAGATTTATTTCCGTAAAGCACAAAGGGCCATGCCAACAACAAAACAACAACAAAATAAAACCCTATCCTCAACCCCTATTTACAAAAACTTTCCCTCTGAATCATTGCTACCTTTAGGAATCTTCCCAAATTTCTAATTTGGGAATTAACCCTCTAATTGAGGATTATTTCTTGATATGACCGGGCTCTTACTCGAAAAAACAACGTCGATAAACCCGCTCGTCAGAAGTATTGCTTATCGACTCACATTACAAGACCTTAAGCGAATCAGTCTGCAACAATTTATCCCAGGGCAGTGGCTATGGCCAAGTCGTCAACCGCACAATCCCTCCCATGGAAAATTCGTACCGCGTCAAACATCCCAGAAGAATTAGCACCGCGGCTTACGTCACGGCAACAATACATAAGTGCACATCTGATCCTCTTTCTTGTTCTTCTTAAGACACGAGTCCTATTCTGAGGGAGAAGTCCTGTTTTGATTAAGGCAGGAGCCCTGTTTTAATTGAGAAGGAAAGGGCAGTAGCCCTGTTTCAGCAACGTTAGCCTAATCGGCGAGACAAGGCTTCTACTGTCAGACTTACATATGCGTCCACTAACCTGGAGAGTTATCAGTCCCTACGCTTCAATTCGTTCAAAATTTGAAGCTGAACTTCCAGATTCCGGGCGAACTACTTTTCCGGGGACAAAATAATTTTCATATTGGATTCAGCATGTCCTCTTACCCTAGATCTGAACATCTAATCAACTTCGGGTTCAACTTTTACTTTTTACAAATTTTCCGTTTTTGCCGGATTTCCGGTGAACTACTTGCCGGCGTGAAAATAATGTTTCGTATACAGATTCAGCACGTTCTTTACCCCTAAATTGACTATCTCATTAGCTTTTGAAAAATATTTAATTTCCTCCCATTAATTTGAAACCGCTCCCCCACCCCTAAATATATATAGCTTTGGGGTCCATCTACGAACTTGACTTGTCCCTTAACCCAAAGAATCCTCACACCAGGTTTCATCAAAATATTTCATTCCCTACGAGGATTATCGTACTCACAGACGGACGGACAACTTTTACGAAGTCAGAGGTAACCCGCTCAGGGCTGGCCCGAAGGGGGGGGGGGGGGGGGTGAAGGGGGGTGATTCACCCCCCCCCCCCCCCTGCCTTTTGCTAAGTCGTATCAGTCGTTTATTTTGACCTCGCCGAGGTCCCGGACATTCATTTTAATCACAAACAATCCGAGTCGTTTGGAATTTTTTTTTTTAATTTTGGCTCTGACCAGCTACAGTCGTAAACTCGTCCCTAATCGAGTCGTTTAAACCAGGTTTCATAACCCGGATAGGTCGAAGACATGATTCATGGTGGCCAGAGGCGTTACTAGCCAAAATGCTAGGGGGGGGGGCAAGGCATTTACCGACTGGCTGGTCATTTTTACCGACTGTTCTTAGCAGGAAACCGACTGATGTTCAGAAAAAACGACTGTTTT
Source organism: Branchinecta lynchi (assembly GCA_023053575.1). Taxonomy (NCBI): domain Eukaryota; kingdom Metazoa; phylum Arthropoda; class Branchiopoda; order Anostraca; family Branchinectidae; genus Branchinecta; species Branchinecta lynchi. Next base: position 7,093,061 of record JAKZAP010000010.1, read on the forward strand.
GACGAAAAATCGACTGACTTGACAAAAAATCGACTGATTTTTAGAAAAAAACTACTATTTAAAAAAAAAAAATTACTATTTTGACGAAAAACTCGACTGTTCGAAAAACTCGAAAGAAAAATCAACTGTTTCCAAGAACAAAAATCGACTATATTGAAGAAAAAGTCGGCTACTTTTTACCGACAGGCTAACAACATTGGGGGGGGGGGGGCGTCCCCCACCCCAGGTGTGACGCCCCTGATGGTGGCAGTAATTTGGCTACCTGTTATACTCCCATGTGATTTGTACTGCCTCGCTTAGGTCTTTCAGATTTTAACCTGTCAAAGGCCAAATTACAATAGGTTAGTTGTTAAAGAGAAGTCCTTAAAGACCAAAAGCGAGAGACAAGGTTATGTGCGTAGATTGTTGGTCAAACTTTGACTAAAAGTGGAAAAAGAAGGCATGGAATTTTTAAACATAATGAAAAAGCCATCAAAATTCAAATGACAAGAGACCCGCGAAGCAAGTCTGCCCAGAACAGTAGAAAGATGTCGATCACAAAGCTAGGTTGAGGTGGATACAACGCTTGAAAAGGACAAGGAAGATTTTAATATACATCCCAAATTTATTTCCCAGGATAGAAGGAGTCCTACAGACGCTGGAATAGCTCGTTCTAGTCGTGAGGTGACATCTATGCTAATGTTAAACCACATCTGAAAAGCCTTCGTAAAATTCCACAGCTTATCATATGAATTTATCAGGACACTCGTACAACTCGAAAAGGATTTCTTTTATTTTTAAGTTATCCTGAAATCGTTCTTAATTGTCGTGTATTTGACTCGGACCTAATTTGGTGGCAAGGTCGCAGATGAAGACTGAGGCAGATAGAAACCTTTCAGATGTGCTTGAATGTGCTGCATGGGGGAAAGATATAGTGTTCATGTCTGGTGGAAGACGAAAGTTTGTTTCGTTAACGAATCGGGGTTTAATTTTACACAGAAGGAATCAGATTCTACAAACAGTTAGAAGTTGCAGTTTTTCGGATTTAATTCACTGTGAATTGACGTACTTTTATTTTCGTCATGAAAGCACAGTATGTCGAATGGACAAAAAAACGGTACACTATACTTTCACAATGAGACAAAAGTATATTAAAACTACAGTTCAGCTACACACGAAAAAACCGGCGAATATTGCGATGCAGGAGTCGTTTATATGAGGGGTCTCACCCCCACCCCTCACCCTGAGTGCTTCGGGCCACCCCTGCTCTTAGTGTAAAAAAAATCTTATATTATTTTATGACTTTGTCAAAGGACATACATATTAAAGAACTGTAACAGCAAGGAAATAGAGACAAATCGGGAAGGTTAGCGTGTGTATGGCCCAGCCTGGACAACCAGCAACATAATAGGCGAACTGTCGTCTTCTTAAATATAAAAAGTCAACTCCGAATCTGTAAAATCCTGTCGGTTTAAATACCAAAAGTTTGTTACGTTCGTAAATCCTTTAACACAAATTTTTAAATGCACTTGCAAACCTGTTTACCGCATTTTGTTTCTGAATAAACATGTTTTTACCTTGAAAATTACTTTTTTTTGCTATAATTCGGAAAAAATCTACTTTGTGTCTGCTTTGTTTTCTATAGCCACCACTGTTTGTCACTTTTTTCGACGGAAAGATTGTGATTTCACAGCTATATTCTTTCCTTTTAAATGGGACCGCAAAAAGACACTCTGCTCATAGGTGTGGCGCATTGCATAGTATTCTCTATTTAGAAGAACTGTGTGTCATATACTTAGCGATTAGGCTTGAAATTTTTTTAGATTCGAAACACATTAAAGGCTAGAGTACGGTAAGTAGTTACTTCTTGCTAAACGAAGGCAGATTAAAAAAAAAATCGCTTGCGGCGCTTGCTTTACTTTGCCCAGGGTATACAGGCGTTGAAAGCTTTCCTCTCTAGCGAAAGCTGAAATGTAAAGCTCAGGTTATGAATGTAGGCCTATGTATAAACAAATATTGATTACAAGAATATTCTCAGCTGATGCATTGCAGCTAGTTTTACACCGGCTCTATTCTTTTTTGGCGGGGAAAGTGCGCCGTTGCCGCGAAGTTGCAACAGTTCATTTTTGTTGGTACGTGCGAGTCGTATATCGCGATGCAGGAGTCGTTTATATGAGGGGTCTCACCCCCCCCCCCTGGCCTGAGTGCTTCGGGCCACCCCTGAACCCACTTACACTTTGGGATCCCAAAAAATATGTCGAGTTGTCCCTAAGGTGAGTTGTCACTGGCAACATGCCACTCCCGATTATCATTGTGACGAGCTGTCCCGTGTTCGGTTGCCGTGTAATCGTTAGAGCACCCGTCGTCCTATTCACTTTTTATGTAGGGAGAGAAAGGGAAAAAATAACATAATCGGTTTTACTGAGGACGGAGCTTCCCAAAAACAATCGGCAGGAGCACGACAACACCGGACACCGGACCAAGGCAAGTGTGAAAAACAGTGAGTTGTCGTATGAGATTCGGCTCTCCCGGTTTAAGAATAAATGGAGTATTTGCGGAAGTAGATTGCAAAATAGCACGACTGGTACTTTAACAATCGGTTCGATGCAAAGAGCTTGCGACAGCCGCGAGACGAAGTTCACGTACGAAGCAATCACCAAGACCAGATCAGGGGCGGATCCAGAGGGGGGGGCGATCGAGGATTCGTGGCGAACTATGTGTCCAGGTATAGAATGATTTTCATACACGAATTCAGCATGTCTTGTTACCCGTAAATCGAACACCTAATTAAATTCATATAAAACTTATACTTTTAACAGATTTTCCGGTTATGGCCGGATTCCGGGCGATCTACTTGTCCGGCGACAAAAATAATTTTCATATTCGGATTCGGCACGTTTCACTATCCTTAAATCGAACCTCTAATCAACTTCAGATTGATTTTTATTTTGACCAACTTTCCGGTTTTGGCCGGATTCTGGGCGATCAAGTTGTCAGACGAGAAAATCATTTTCATATTCGAATTCAGTATGTCTCCTTACCCTGAATCGGATATCTAATCAACTTCAGATAAAACTTTTACTTTTAACAAACTTTCCGTGTTTTAGCCGGATTCCGGCTAAACTACTTGTCTGGCAAGAAAATGGTTTTCATATTCGTGTTCAGCATGTTGTCTTATTCAGCGCATTGTTCCCTATCCCTAAATCGAACCCCCCTAGACTGGCTGTAATTTTTTTTTTTTTTTTACTGCACTTACGGAAGTCTGCATTAACGCATGTTCTAACTACTGTAACTAGACTCTAAAATCTTTTTACAAGTGGAGCCAGGAGCTTGAATTTTTCTTGTAAACAGTTGTCAGTTGATCAAGTACAGTTTTTACCATTATTGTAATATATGAAAACCACATTTTCGTTAAATAAGAGACCGACCGGGACACTTAAAAAAAAAAAAATCAGCCTTGTGGCCACAAAAAGGACGCTACCCCCACTCTTTTCGGTAAGAATCGCCCCCCCTAGAACGGAAGGCTGGATCCGCCCCTGGACCAGATTAGAGTACGCATCTGATTTCACTTCGGATTTCCTTGTTCTGTCGAAGCTTCATAACACAAATACTGTCCTGGAGCGGAACGCTTCAGGCTATAGAGTCTAAAGAGCTTGTAGGGATTTAACATCACGGTCGAAGTATCTGCTATTTCAGTTAAGTAAATGGAGATATGCTCGAGTCTTCTCTATAACATTGCTCTAGGGGTTAGAACAGATATCCTTCCAGCTAAGACATCAGGATAATACTGCATCACTGAGAAGGATTAGCCTACTGAGAAGCCTACGGACAGGCTAAATGCAAGGTCTGACATTGCAAGACCTACGTTATGGCTCGCCTGTCGATAATTCGAAAAAGCAATTTGTATACAACTTTGTACGACCTGTCAGATTGCAGGTGAATTAAAGTATATACTGCTCGACCGAAAGTATTTTTTTCGAAAGTTGAAGTTGGACGAAAAAGTCGTCCAGAAGGATGAAACTTTCACATGAAAGTTGTTCATTGCCCAGGTGGCTGGCTTTGACTGACGACTGTGCTTAGCAAGACAGAATTCGCATTTCGTATACTTCAGCCTTGTGACGAAATGGAAACTGACAGTAGACGCGCTAAAGCCCGTCGCTGGCAAGTCGTGTCACGTCACATATAAGCAATCGTTGCTTCGACAGCAATACTGAAACCTAGGTATATCCCATTCACTTTCCCAAACCGGCCGGTCTGCTGGTCAGGTCACCAAGTTTGCTTTTTCAGCCCATCTTTCAAGATTCAGCACAACCTACACGTCAAACCGTATTTCAAACTTGTCCGAGTCTTCCCTGGTCTACTTTCAAAAGCTTTCAAAGCGGTGAGTCTCTACACAGCTACACTACTAATTAAATTGTCTGATCTCTCGTAAATGTATATCAAAGCTCCTTGGGGCCCTGAAAAGCTCCTTCGATAGGGCTAGCATTCCGGCCACTGACTTCGAAAGCTGATTAGACTTAATCGGACTTGATGCGAGATCGGCCTTTTCCGCCAGAAATGACAGTTTTCGAACTGAATTTAGGCTTGGAAATGTTCTGTTTGTGACCGGAGACCTATACTATCCTCCAGAATATTGTAATATTCTGGAATTACGCAGAGTGAATCCATTACAACCTAAAGAATCGTTAGAGTAGGCAAAAATAAGGTCAAACTTTTGGCAATGGCTAGCAGTACCATATCGAACTGCTAAACTCGGAATTCAGAAACCACCGATCTGAGATCTCAAATACACATAACACATGTAACAAGTCTGAAAAAAAAACTGACTAAAAGACAGAATTCCACTATTCAAAGCAGAATATAAATTTCAACTAATCTTATTTTTGGCACTGAGCGTTGAATTCTGTCTTATGTGAACAAGACCAAAGGTTTCGATTGGATCCAAAAAATGTAATATTCGATACAGACAATTGGCTTTCGTCTTTGCCAGATTCAGTCTTCGCCAGAGTCCTTGAATATTTTTACTATTAAAATTTAGAAATAGGTTAAGGCCAAATAGCTAATCACCTGAGAAAACCAAGTTTCAGATATGGATTCAACATGTGTGTTTACCCCTATAAGACATATCTATTTTGACGAGGGCTGAGGGGCTAACCAGGAAACCAAAGGGGTCCGGCAGTGCGTCCGATAAAATTAGTAAGGCCAGTTAAGGGCACCAATAAACTGTGTTGACATACAGCTCGGATATCGGCCGTTTGGGAGCTACAGAACCCATCTACAAACTCAACCTGTCCCTTGACCCAAAGAATCCTCACACCAAATTTCGTCCAAATGTCTCGTTGCCATCTCCGAACTCGACCTGTCCCTTGACCCGAAGAATCCTCACACCAAGTTTCACCCACATGTCCCTTCCCTTCGAGAGTTATCGTGCTCACAGACAGACGGACACTTGTCCAGCGAAAAAATAAAGCTAAAAAACGAATTCAGCGTATCTCCTTACCCCTAATTCACTTCCAATGAAGATTTAATTTAATTAAAAAAATATTGTGATATAAGGATTCAGCATCTCTTCTTACCCCCTAAATTAGACATCTAATCAACTACAAATACAACTTTTGCTTTTAAGAAATTTTCCGGCAACTACTTATCGGAGTGGAAAATGATTTTCACAAAAGCGGTCAGCGTGCCTTCTTACCCCTGAATCGAACATCTAATCAACTTCAAATAAAACTTTTACTTTCAACACTCTTTCCGGTTACCCCTTAATCGACTATCTCATTAGCTGTTTAAAAAATATTTTGTTAGTCCCTTAATTTGACCCACCCCTACATCTAGGGCTACAGAGCCCATCTACGAACCCGACCTTTCCCTTGACCCAAAGAATCCTCCCACCAACTTTCATCAAAATATCTCATTCCCTTCGAGAGTTATCGTGCTCACAGACAGACAGACAGACGGACAACTTTTGTGATGTCATAGGTATCTCTCCACTTACGTTTTCGGATCCCAAGAATGAGCTACCAACTTGTCCTTTCAGCCCTACTGGACATGCAAGCTCGTTTAGCGCACTATCAATCGACAATTTCCATGCACACCGGCTCTTGCTGTTCCGTTCGGGCGAGTATCAATTTTCCATCGTTCTTCTAATTTAAAATATTCCTATCCAAGACGTCTAGTAATTACAGGACAATTTTCCGTGCTGGATAATGACACACGGGATTAGGGAACAAAAAAAAGAAAAGCTGAGAAGACAATCCAGGCACGGAGTTATCAACTTGACTAGACAAAAATATGTCAAGGTTTTTGTCTCTCACAGAGACAAATTTAGTTGATGACTTCCAGGCAAAGGGAAAAAATGGGCGCAATTCTTTAAATACGGAAGATGTAAATTCAAAAATCAACCGCGTGAACCTGCCAATGCGGGGATCTGAGCCGCGTTTTTGTTGCATGCTCCAGGTCCACTTCTCGGCCGATTCCGGACTGATTCTTTCTACAACCGTTTTTCCACTGCAGCGCTTCCGAGGGAGACTGCAGCGCTTCCAAGGGAGACGGCAGCGCTTCTCGAGAATCACGGACTTGCTCACCGACCAAGTCCGTGCTTCCCTGCAAGATGCTGCAGCGCTGCCACTCCAACCAAGAAGAAAGTGAATCCAAAAACGTGTACTGTGCAAAAGCAAAGAAGTGCTTCAACAGCGATGCGGCAGCGCTATTGCAACAAAAACGAGGCTTTGCTGTAACGTTAGAAGCACTGTCATTTTGTTCAGTTTTTTTCCGTGAGATTGGTAAAACATGATCTGGAGGTCTAATTCATTATTTTCACGGTTCATAAGACGATTGCTCAAGTAGGTTTCTAGCGGCTAAAACTTGCTATGCAACACTAGCAGCACCAATTTACAACATTTAAAGACGAACGTGATATCTACTATATTCTTACCAATGCAATTTCGCGAGATTTTGTTCCGTTTTGCGACATTTAACACAATATGTGCGACAACCAGCGTTGAAATGTGCGTTTCGTAGCAGTCTAGAACGCGATTAAATATTTTAATTGGTCCGACAAAACACAGACGGGTTTCAGGGGGAAATTAAAGAAAAAAATAAGGGCCTAGATGATTTTTCAAGACCAGATGTTGCTCTAGCTGTTTCGAAAGAACAATGTAATCCTAGGGTAATTTGACACAAATTTTTTTTCAAATAAACCTTCATTTCACCAGACTAGCTTGTAGGGCAGAATTCAGAATGAAAAGATATTTCTGGTCGAAAGTTGGGAAAGGTCAATATAACTAGAAGGAAACCGTAGTTTTCACCACGGACATATAGTTGCTCCATTCCAGTTCAAATTCACTGGGACAAAAGAACACAACAGCTCTTATCCATTAACCCTCGCAAAACCTTTAACGCGAAATCTTGACTAACATTGTCAACAAACGTTGTCTCTGACTGGTAATGCGGTATGAACTCCTGACTGAACCAAACACGAAAGACGAAGAGACGAAAACACTGTAGAAGGGAAATCGAATTAACAGGCGGACTAGTGATGGCGCTTATACCCAAGAAGGAAAATAAAATGGAATGGTATTAGCTTTCAGTTCTACTTAAAGCACAACTCTTACTAGAAATGATCTTTTCCCAATAATATGGATCAGAAAAAACGTTTTCGAATATACCATTACTTTGCAGCTGAAATTAGCGATTTTCCTGTTAGCGCTTGTCGATGATCTCCAGCCTTCCTGCTCTCCGTAGCGGCGGCTGGGCGCAAAGCATTTGAAAACTGAACGCGCCGTGGTTAAAAAGTGGGAAAACTAAGCACACAAAAGAAGTAGTAAACAGATACTTCTGACAACCTTATGTGTTAAAGAGTTGTCAGCGGACATTGAAGATTCCGGCAAAAGTTTCGCTGTTTGACGGGAAAAACTCGGCAAGGCAAAAAAAGCGCTAAAAGTTCGTAGGCATAAAAGGAGACAGTGGAGAAAGGTGGGGATCTTAGAAGCTTATAATTCTGCATGGGAGCTAGGTATTTTTGTAAAAAGCAGAATAAGCAAGAGAGGCCCTTTAAAGTACTGATATTTGAGTTAATGGATCTGCTGAACCAAATTATCCGCGGTAACGTCCGGTAATAGCCCCTGAAATGTACTAAGAACAACAGGTCGTGATTTGTCGATCCATGATTCTTCGTCCATGATTCTCAGACGAAATCGGGATTACTCTTCGTGTCTTACCCGCATCACTACACTGATCCCGCCTCACTCGACGAGACACGGCGGTCCCAGAGGATTCATCTACTGAGATTGGGAGACATTCTCAGAAGTGTACCAATCGCGAAGTCATGCAATGATCGAATTATCGCGGGCCTTATACAGCGTTTACAAGTAGGTCTTGGTTACAAGATTATGTTTACACGCAGAGGGAAAAAAAATATTCTCCAAACCAGAAAAACTGACAAAAATTCATTCACCAGCCAACAAAAAAAATATTTTGATTGTATTTACGACATCAGTACTCATCACTGCTGCTCTCAAAAGTTATCTAGACTTTTTTCTAGTCCTTTTACCGCCGCCGCCGACGCGACTCCTTTCATCACGAAAGGAATTCTCGTTCTGCTAGACTTTTTTCTAGTCGTCTTCACGAATGAAATCCATTCAAGGCGACCGGAATTCCTTTCTACTCGACGGGATTTCTTGTCCGTGTAAACGCTATATCAGTAAAAAATAGAAACTCACCATTTATAACGTACGTTGTTGACAAGTAGAGACATCTAACCATACTCGACATGGAATCATCTGTGGCTCGTGCTTCTATCTGTCGCTCAACTGGTCGTGCCTCCGAGGGTATGGGGGAAGCAGGGGTCTGACTACCAGCTCTGGCAAGGGGTAAGGAGGTTAGACTACTATCTAACAGCTCTACGCTAGAAACTTTGAACGTATCGGGGGTAATGTCAGAAGAGAGCAAAGCGGAGGGACTGGCGTCAATGTACTCAAAACTACGATTCAAAGGATGACGTACGCTAGAAAGGAGTTCGTTCATGTACTTTTGGCGCCTTTTCGAGATACTGTAAGTTAATTGTTTGGTTCACTCTGAAAAATGAAATAGCTATCGTTCAAGCCTAGTTCACAACATCCTCTTCCCAAAGCTAATATCACTTATTTAAACGTTTTCGTTCTGCAAAAATATTGCCAAAGATTAGTAGTTTTGAAAGTCCACGCGCAACCAGATATGCTTTGTCTCTTAGATCTTAGTCTATCCTATACGTCATTCACCTTTGTCTATCTTTTCGACACTCCTGAAGCTAGGATAAGTAAGAAATAAGGTTCAGGATTTAATAATTTGGGGGGGGGGGATTTATAACCCTTTTTTTAAGTAATATACTGAATGCTCCACTTTGTGGAATAATTTAAAGAGTAATGGTTTTATTATCTTATTTTACTGTTATTATACTTTTTTTTTCAAATAATACGCTAAAGGGTCTTCAATTATTCTTCGACCTTTTGCGTTACTAGGCAAACACAAATATTATGGAGTTACAAAACAAGACGTGAATGAAGTAGTAGTTGCGTTTTGGCAGACACCGTGGTATCTGATCCTGCAGTTCACAGTCGTTTTTTGCATTTCTGAGTATCTGGTCAGTCACTAGGGTATTTGAAAAGGTCATGTCCCTTTCATGATCACCAAGACAAGAGCCTGCGTTTTTGTCAAATAGACAGGACAGAAGTCTGACGCTTGAGATGCGAGTGGACGCAAGTATTTCTTTTCGGGTGACTTCAGCAAGTGACAATTCGGCGATTGTTGTATTTTGCGACGAAACCGTAGTAAACCGTACCCACAACCTGTACCCATTTTTTAACAAGTGAATAAAATAGTGCGTACATAATTGTAACTTAATTGTCGACATCGTGTGTATTTTTTATAGTATTTATGTGTTAATGAATGGACCAGATGGTTTAGGCATAGTTCTTTTTATACATTATTTTGTACTCCTCAGTTCTGAGGGAAATAAATGAATAAATAAATAAATAAGTAAAGTAGTATCAGATACCATGCTAACTCCAAAAAAGATAAAATGCAGATCCAGATACCGTGGGTATCTGCAAAAGTGCAAACTAAATTACCTTAAGGAAAACAAGAGCTGTAAGATCATGTGGCACTTGGAAGCATACATAGTAGCTAAGGATATCAGCTAAGATTTGCGCTGTCTTCAGACAGGCGATTTCGGTCCTTTGGATTGACGGTTTAGTAAAAAAATATGCCACACATTTAGCGGTTACAATGCGCACTTCTAGGGCTAGGGGCTAGGAAACCATTTTGTAATTAAAAGCACTGGTACAAAAATGATCAGAGGCCCTTGGTTAGGAAACTGTTATCATCTGCTCGAAAATATCCTTTTAGCGCACTTTAAGGGGGCTAGAACTGAATTTGTAAGCAAATACTTGGGGCACAGATGGTCATGGGCCCTTGGGGATCTTAAATATGTATTGTTTCTTTAAAAAGTTTTTTCCACTTTGGGGAAAGATGGCGCTTTAAGTGTGTTGGAAAGTCAATTGTAAGCTAAAACCCTCATAGCAAAACTGGTCATGGGCCCTTGGGAGTAACGAAAATGTGTATTTTGGTCAAAAGTATGTTTTTCACTTTGCAGTTAAGATACGCACTTTAAGGGGGCTTAAAACTCATTTGTAAGTATATACTTTAGGTACAAATCATTACGGGCACTTGTGGGATTAAGAAAGTGTATCGTTAGATCAGACATCTTGTTAATTATCAAGTTTCCTTCAAATCCAACCAACCGTTCAAAAGTTATGCATGACACAAAATTATGGTAATCCGGATTCCAACTCTCTCTACTCACCGACGGAAATGACTGCTTCCAAGTCAGTTTGACCAGGTCCCTAATACACCTGCAGAATTTCTTTGTCCAAGTGAATCTGTAAGTACATTCACTAGCGATCACCCGGATTCCGAGAAACCCACTCTAACTTCCCCCCCCCCTCCCCACAGTGCGTCAATCAGGTCAGTTTCTATCAAAATGTTTTATAACTTGTCCTTGTTCTTCTCACCAAGCGGTTAAGAAGAGACATAAAATGACACAAGACATAAAAAGCACCAAGCTCATCAACATTTTTGCTCTGCAGTGTTCATGTTTATTTGTTTCTTATTTAGGCTAGGCCGGGTGGATAACTGCAAGTTGTTGTGTTTAGTTATTTATTTATTAGATACAAGTAGTGTTAGTAAATTGCAGCACAAGTCCTTAGGACTTTCTTTTAGCTGCAATAGGACATTAATTTATTTTCAATGTTGTGGTTAAAATTAAAAAGCTACCTACCTGATCAAATTCAGATATAACTTTTACTTTCAACAAATTTTCCGGTTCTGGCCGGATTCCGGGCGAACTACTTTTGCGACGAGAAAATGATTTTCATATAAATGTTCAGCGTATCTTCTTAAACCTTAATCGAACATCTAATCAACTTCAAGTACAACTTTTAATTTTAAAAATCTTTCCGGGTCTGGCGGACTACTTCCAGTCGAAATAATTGTCCGGCAGGAAAATGATTTTCATATTCGTGTTCAGTATGTCTTCTTACCCCTAAATCGACTATCTCATTAGCTATTAAAAAATATTTTGTTCGCCCCTTAATTTGGAACCCCTCCCTTATCCCTAAATGTAGGGCTACAGAGCCCATCTACAAACACGACCTGTCCCTTGACCAAAGAATCCTCACACCAAGTTCCATCAGAATATTACATTCCCTTCGAGATTTATCGTGCTCACAGTCGGACAACTTTTACGAAGTCATAGGTACCCCTCCACTTACGTTGTGGGATCCCAAAACCAATAGTAGTATGGGTGCTAAACTTGTCATCGAGAAGAGGACTTATACGAACAGTAACACAAAATTAAAAATAATGTCAAAACTCTGTGTCTGCATTTGCTTCGTCCTATTATGTGGTGCTAAGTGGATCCTCCACTGACAATCGTAAGCTGTCGGAAGCGATCGAACGTGTCGTAAGCGGCCATTTTGGCGGTTTTAAGCCATTGAGAGCACGCCGGGTTCGGACCAGCACGGTTACGACGGACTTAATTTCCAGTTGATGACCCACTTTAGTAAAGGACTATACGAAGTTACTTCCATTTCGGGCATACAAAAATTTTCTGAAAGAAAGACCGCCAACCTATATATTCCTTAGTAAGTAAATAAGTACTTGAAACTGCCAAGCTCTTAATATGTCCAAACGGCATCCATCATAAGTGGCAGAAGCTTTTTTTTCCTACAAGAACAAGATCAGCCAATTTTTACCGGATGTTGAAAGGAAATATGACTAATTAGCGTCGTCAACCCTCAGCCTAATAAAGGCAAGTGAAGAACATCCTCTATGTACACACCAGGCTGGAAAGCATCATTATGATGGTTATAAACTTCGCATGGTTGCTGGGAGCTAGACTACTTACTGATAGGATTACGTATTTCAGTATATAATTTTCACCTAGGAAACTTTAATCACAATTACTATAACGCGGTGCAGTCTGAAAACGATGAAATTCGAGCGAGAGGGGAGGTGTGGGATTAAGGATTTTTAACGGCGGTCTGTCACCAGGAAAAATTGCTTATCATCATTATTATCTCTATCCGTTATATATATTTTGTGATTTGGTTTGTGGTCTCGATTAGGACAATTGAAGTTGACTCTTTGTTCAGTAGTTGTTCTGCATTAACGCAGTTTTTATTTTTTTGTCACCCCCTAGGGCAAGGTTACTTCTTGGGGTGGTTGTTAAACGGAAGTGCTTTATTTATTTATTGAATAAATTTCTATCTCTCTCTCTCTCTCATGATTACATGGTAAACGAACATAATGCTTCTTAAATGATCGGTAAGGACTTTCGATGTTCAAGGGTATACTTTCTCAGATTTAGCTGGTACTAGAGGAAGTAAACAGCTCTTCTGCTCAACAAAGTATTTCTCTAATTGTTTGAAGTAGCCTACTGATTAACTGGATTCTACCGATTCGGAAACTGTCATGCGATGCAAACGGTCCTATTAGTAAGATTTGTAGGTTTGTGTCTAGAGCGTTAGAATATAGAAAGCTTTCCGTAGATTAGTTGTATGTTGATTGACGTTTCTGTGTATTAGTAACCTGTACCTGTATATGGCCCTCGGGCTTTTTCAAATACAATTATTATTATTATTATAAATGCAGAATGAACAAACAAAAAATGCCATCCGAGAGATTATCAATGGTTTAGGAATTAAAAGTGGCCTACGGCTGGTGGTTGACAAAATTAACATTCCACAGCTGAATGTTATGCTGAGGCAGCCATAATAATACAAAGACAAGTCATGAACACCATATGGCATAGTTAAAGGCCGTATCTAACCCGGACGTCTGTTGTTTCAGTAGGGTCCCGAAGAGAAGTATTTACTAGACTAACTGATGTAGACAGTCAGGGCTTGTAGAATCCAGGTTTTCGATAATGTAAACATATTATTTTGTACAGACCAGTTTTGACACCGATAGGAGTAAAAACTCACATAAAATCCCGATTCGTCCTGTTCTTTCAACACTTAAAATACACGATAAATCATATTTTAAAGCTATTTTTATCAGATACTAAAGCACAATGGGCACCAACTATGCTTTTGTTTTTACAAAATGCTTCACACATGCACATTTTTGACTACCACTAGATCGCGCTTAAAAAATAAGCTGTTTTATTGTTATCGCTTCTCAATGACTCTTCGGCGTGTCGACGAAGACAATTTCAAAGCATGGTGTTGCAAGGCGCGGAATTCAAAAACTCTCGGCTATGTACGAAATCAATTGTTTTGTAGAGCTGAGTGATGAGAGTGCCATGGCAGCTAAAATATACCGTCTCTATAGCTGGCAGATTGCTCCAGTGTTATCTCATGAAACTTTCTATTATTTGCAGTACCGAAAAAAAGTTTGTTTTCTGGATGTAAAGCTACAACACTGCCGAAAAGTACAAATATAACCGACCTACTTGCATCTGGTTCTTGAGCTTAAAAGGAATTCTCAATTAACACTGTTAATATGAACATTTGTCAACAATAAAATATAACAATAACAACGAATGGATAAGAAAAAGGAAACTCCACTTATATTTGTCAAAGCTAGTAAATCGGAGTATGGCAGTGAGCAAAAAACGGCGCAACGATCGATAAGCGAAAATAAGCTCTCCAGGAATCTGCTGATTTCTGGTGTAACATTGTATTCTAGGGGGTGGTAATGTGGTATGATGATTGTTTGATCCGCCTACTGAACTCTAAGACTTCGCATGCGAAAATTTTGACGCGACATTCGTGTGACTATGGGGAAACTCGCCTGCGGTGCGTCGACATTTCGAAGCGAAAGAAGAAATTTGCATCTGACTGTGAAAATCGGACTGTATGTGCAAGGATTTGGGTCTTTCCGAAATTTCCTGTTAACACCCGATTCCGTTCATGCTCGATATCTGGCGGGAAACCATTCTGACAGATGATTCAGCATGTTCTCTTATCCCCAAAATACTAATAGAACATCTTCACGAAAGTATCGTGAGACAATTTCGGATTTCTTGCTTTCGGCGAGATCACCTCCAATCAGATAAAAATAATTATTGTTCTCTCTATCTCTGTACCTCTGCCAACAGGCCTACATGAGAGGGGACTCGAAATCTTCTGTCCTACGCAACGTTCTTGTTCTGCAACAAGAACTATACAGGACACACATCACTGAATAACCTAAGTTGGAGTATCCTTTCATTTCCAAATGTTTCCCAAGAAACCAGCTTATTGTCACACGGAATCTCGGATTTTCAGAAGGATGCCAGACTCAGAAACTTGCAATTACATTCCCAAGTCCCAACATGATTAACTTAAAAGCAGCGCCGGGAAACTCGGAGGAATTGAGAGTCACCGTCAAGAAAAAAGTTCAAAAGAAATTCTATCTCCAATCTGTAGCCAAACCACAGCTATGTTATTGTACATAGACTAAAGTGTCATGAGCTGCAGTGACGCTGAATGATTTTGAAAGCTGTTTCCTCAGTTTATTGCATGTATTCTGCAAAATTAAAGGTATGGAGCCTACTATCTCGGCGATAGTGGGAATTATTTTGTCTTAAGTTTTGTTGTTGATGGTATATTCTTTAGATGTCGTTAGTTATTAATGTGTGTTTATTTATTTTCTCTTTGTTGCCTATTATTTAGCTTTTGCTATTGTGGCAATTTTTCCATTAAACCTTAAACCTTAGACTACGCGTAGACAGGTGATACGAAAGTCTTGTTCAATACCTTGGTAAATAAGAAATCAAAAGCTTTTACTAGCAGACACGTTTTTCAAAATTGAGCAAATGCTTCATGCCCGACAGTATTAAGCTGTCCTTTCTATTGTCGTGTGCGATAACTGTCTTATAAAGGGTTTGGAGCTTGTCGCATTCATCAAAATTTTTAGGGGAAAACATAAACGTGCAAAACGAAAGAACTGACTTAACTTTAGGATGTTGTGTTCCGATCATAGTTGTGGTCGTGTGTGTTTTAGAACAGTCAACATATTATCTTCTGTTCGATTTTCCATTCCCTGTCACTTGTCAGTGAGCCTTCATTTACCCTTATAATTATTCTTATTTATATGGTATATGACGCGACAGCATTGGGATAGTTCTGATATGATCAGTGCCACATCCAGGGATACTGTAAATTTGTCTGTCCATCACGTCTGAAAGGAGCCACAGCACCGACTTCCTCTAAGCTCCCTACCCTTTTCCCTTAAAAAGTTCATCACCTATTCCTGAAGTATGCTGAAAGCAGAATCAAGCCCCGTCGCCCCAAATTATTTTTGGCAAGTCCCAGCTCTTGCTCAAAGCACTGATAGAGTGGTGCATTGCACAAGCGCTGTGAACTGTTAAATATGTCGCAAAGACCCTTTAAAGGTTTCTAACAACGTGTCGGAACAGGCATGTCATGAACGAACTCCTTGCCTAAAGGGACTTCCGTCGGAGTTGGTCACAAACCACTCATCCCTCGTCCTTACGCTCGTCAGGCTACCAAGACTTTCCAAATCTTTGCCTGTCTTACTGGAACCGCGTCGTAATTGGACCAGTTTTTCGGATTTCGAGAGCTGAGTTGACTTAAAATGCTGAGCGAAAGAAAGTGAAAAGTGGGTCGATTTCGCAACTAACGACGTGGCTTGCGGGGACCAATTTGCGGACAAGGATTTATGAACCGTGAATTCCGGCAGCTAAAGGACAATTTATGATGTACGTCCGAGGTTTGTGGATCATCCTCTCTCAGACAATTGGATATTTACACACGGCTTTCCAAACAGGAGCCAGATAACGAGTCCAAAGGCAGGCATCTGTCGAGAGATGGGGAGCCAGATACTTGATTTTTTTTTTCTAAAATTTTCCAAGCCCAAGTCCAATACGTCGGAAAATTGTTCGTTTATTGCATGAAGCAAGTCTAATTAGTTGGAGCCTTATTCGTCAATGAGGATGATGTTGGAAACCAAGGCTACAAACACGTAAATTCGTCAAGCAAGAATTACACCGGGTCTTAAAGAAGAAGAAAATCAGAACAGGGCTTCTGCCCTTCCTTATTTTCGCGGTCAAATAAACTTCTTGACTATTGTGTGAGTCAGTCAAAATTTCTTCTTAGTGGACAAGACGACCGCTTCCGGAAACCAATTACGATTTGTAAAGTTAGTTAAGGTCAACTGTAAGATTATCAAATCTGCAGGTGACGCAAACGCAAAATATCAGACAGATTTCCTTTAGTGAACAATTTCGCTTCCCTCCTCACGTATACGACAATGGAATCACCGATCTTGCTAACGAGAGTCCAGCGGAGAGTTCAGAGCCATGGCTAATAATCTGACCTAGCAATCGCTTTCCTGACTGATCACCGTCCACTGCGTAGGACTAGCCCCATCATTTATTAGGCAGATTAATCGTTTGTCGGCTCGATCCGTCTAAAATGACGCGGACCCCTGTCTATAGATACATTAGAAGCCTGAGTGCTGGAATCGGAAGCAAACTGGCTATCTAGAGAGGACCTTTGACCGGAAATATCTCAAATCGAAGTGGAAAACTGAAGGGGTCAAAGCCAATTCAGTTCAGCAAAGCAGACGAAGAAGAAAAAAAAAATTCCGACGACTATATCATTGTTCTGTGAAACCGTAACCACTTTTAACCTTTCTTTCGCTCTTCTTCTTGAAATCAAAACTGACACCAGTCCAATACCACTCAGGGACTCGCATTTTCTTTCGCGTCGACTTAACAATGTCTGGTTCTTCACTTTCGTCGTCCGACTCGTAACTTCCGAGAGTAAGCCGGGACGCTGCTCTGGAGCGGTGCTTTGGGGAGATGTCCTGATCGCACTCGGTGGCAAGGCTGCTCATACTGCTTGACGAACTGAATCGCTGAAGGATCTTAAACTTGTCGGCGTTCAGCTTTGCGAACCTTAGGGGACGTCTACCGGTGGGTTCTATTTCCTCCGCAACGGGTCGGACCTCTGAGGTTTCAATCAGTTCCTCAACTAGTTGAGTAGCAATCGGCGGTACCGGAATTAACGGTCGCATAAAGTGTTGTCGATGTCTACTTCCATCAGCTGGGCTAATAGCGTCTTTTCGTAGCTTAGTTGAGGTCGAAGCAGACCTTCTATGCATGTTCTTCTGCTTCTCTACGGAAGGTTCATCCGCTTCCACCTCGTCCTCTTCATGGACTACAACGCTACTTTTCTTCAAGAACCGTGGAAATGAGTAAGGCCGCCGCCTCTCATCCCTGGAACCCTCAATACTTCCCTGTATTGCCTCTTGCACATTTTCAGCAGCTTCAGGTATATGACTGGAAAGTAACTTTGGAAGATTTCTCAATCGCTCGTGTAGCGCTCCAGGCGCTGGCAGTACTCCGGTTTTCAAAACACCTTTTTCCAAACTCTGTTCAGGGTCCTTACGATCATTACTTTCTTTGTTCGGTCCTCGCCAACCCATGCCAGCATCAAATGATGAGAATTTGAAAAAGCGCAATTTCCTGTCATTCTCGGGCATTCAACGAGAGAAGGTCACTAAAATCGTGCTGTGTAAAACTTGTTTGACGGGTTCTCGTCAGGAAATTAGACATTATCGAGTTTGCAGTGCTGTGTAAAACCTGTTTGCGTCAGGAAATTAGACATTATCGAGCTTGCGATGTCCTACAGTATTAATGACGTTGCGTTTGGCAAATTCTACGGCTATCCTTTATGGCCAGTCCGAGTAGTTGGTATAACTGCATCGAAGAAGGGGAAATCTTATCAAGTATTTTGCTATGGATCACACGAAAAAGCATCACTGAGTGAGGGATTCATTCTGCCTTTCCAAGAGAACTTCGCCGAAGCTTCAAAGAAAAAAACAAAAGGAGTTCAAGGTGCATTCACTGAACTTGCCACATTCCCAGATGTGTATCAAGAAATAATGGGAATCGCTGGTGCTGCCTCGACAAGCAGTGTATCTTCACTCTCGTCTACCCTTGTAAACGCGCAGAGCGAAATTGCCAAATTGAAGGAAAATCTTCGTCAGGATATTCACAAACAGGTGATTGAGAAATGTGCAGGGGACAAAAGCGTGATCAATGAACAAGCAATTAACACTATTGTCTCTCAGATATATGATGCGATCAGCCTCGACTACAGTGCAAAATTTGCAAGCGTGGAAAAAATGCTCAAGGGGTTTCACGCTCAAATTACGGCGCTGGAAAACCGCATCGAGAGTCTGGAATACCGCAACGACGATTTGGAACAGGAAAGAAGATCGAATGTTCTTCTAGTCCACGGACTGTCTCAGATAGGTGGAGAAACGCTGCCCAATAGCGTCCTAGAGCTCTTCAGTACTAAGATGGGGATCAGTATGCTTGCTGCTGATATCAAGTCAACTGAGCGCTTACGCACTCGAGTTAGTCAAGCGGATACTCTTCTCCCGCCTGTTCTTGTCACTTTTCATTCATCCGATTGTGCAAAACTCGTGTTCACGAACAAGAAGAAACTGGCCCGATCGAAAGTATTCATATCTGAATATTTAACGCCAAAGCGTAAACAACTGCTGAATATGGCACGTGACAAATTTGGAGTTAGGAATGTGTGGACTGATGGTGGCCGCATTCTAGCCAAACCGGAAAACAGCTCAGCCATCTTGAAAATTAGGTCACTGAATGACTTGATCAGTGAACAGTAAACCATTTTAATGATACGTTGAGTTCATCTTCATTTTTTTTCGCTTATTTGGAATTGTCGGTTTTGTTTCCTTAATTTTTTGTCCTTAATTTTTCTGTTTGTTTCGTGCTTGAGATATCAAAGAGTTCTCATTCTTGAGTGTATTAGAGTGTTATCATGAATAGTTCGACCAGCAGACTCTCAGATTTAGAAAGTAATCGGCTGTCTGTTGACCAGTTCTTATCTACCCCCATTGCAAACGATAATTTAAGTGAAGGAAATAATACACAAGCTATGAAAGCAAGTAATTATGTTGATAATCAGTCGCTGAAGAAATGGTCAGGCAAAGATGATATTGTTTTTGCATTTTGGAACTGCCAAGGCCTTAGAACAGCGTACCCTACCCTGTGTAACATATTAAGTGATATGCAAGAAACACCGTTAGTAATAGGGCTATGTGAGACGTTTGTGTCGAATAGGGATAATTTTTCAGCGTGGGATTTCCAGTTTCCAGGATATGTCAGTGAAAGAAAAGAACGACAGGTTATGGAGCGAGGCGGTTTGGCTTTATTGGTAAAGGAAGGAGTTTCATATTGGGTAAGGGAGGATCTCTCGCTGTGGCTTGAAGGAAGGCTTGAGACTCTTTTTATTGAAATAGAAGATAAATCTGATAAAAATATAGTTGTTGGTTTAGTATATAAAACACCGTCATATAATGAGGAAACTTTTATTGAGGAGATGGAGACTTTAATGGAGAAATTGAATAATGATCATAAATATAAAGTAGTTATGGGGGATTTCAATATTGACCTCCTTAAAAGTTCAAGCCGTCAAGATTTTCTTAATTCAATGATTTCTTCTTACCAATACCCCCTGGTAACTATTCCTACACGAGTGACTGATAAGTCTGCGACGCTGATCGATAATATATTTGTGGATGGAAAGCTGCTTGAATGTTCATATGCTGATGTTTTACTTACGGATGGATCTGACCATTTTTTTCTTCTTAGTAAAATAAAAAAATCTTACAGGATTATAAATAAGGATGATCAAATAAATAAAACATTCTTTCGTGATTTAAGAAAAGATAATTTGAAAAAATTTGAGAAAGAAATGGGTGACACAGATTTTACTCCGGTATTTGAAGAAGACAACCCGTCGGTTGCGTATGATATTTTTGTCGCTATGTTTACAAAGGTGTTGAATGAGACGTGCCCTCTTAGGAGACTTAAAAGGGGTAGTACGAAATTCCCAAAGAAACCATGGATTACTCAGGGTATTCTAAATTCTATAAGTCGGAAAAATGAACTGTATAAAATATACTTAGGTGAACCATCTGTCATTAATTTTCAGCAATTTAAAAATTACCGGAATACTTTAAACAGATTGAAACGGAAAGCTGAAAAAATGTATTTGCAAGATGAATTTATGAAGCATAAATGTGATATGAAAAAAACATGGAAAACGGTAAATTCACTCCTGGGACAAAAGGGTAAAATAGAAGTTATTAATAAATTAGAAACAGAGAGGGGGAATTTGACCACCCCAAAGGATGTCGCAAATTATTTATGTGAATATTTTTCTAGTGAGGGCGCGAAACTATGTGATGATGCTCGGAAAAGAATTAACCGGGCTCCCAAAATAGTTCAGCCAGAAGTTCCAGTAGATTGTCAGTTGGTTTTTAATGCTTGCGATACAAATGAAGTTGGAAAAATTATCAGTGGAATGCAATCAAATTCAAGTGGTGTAGATGGGATTTATCTTAAGATTGCTAAATCAGTTAAACCAGTTATAACACCAATTTTATCTAAATTGATTAATAAATCCATGGAAAAAGGGATTTTCCCAGAAGGTTTGAAGGTCGCTAAAATAATACCATTGCATAAAGGAGGTAAGAGAGATGACCCTTCAAACAAAAGACCCATTTCTATCCTCCCTTTTTTTTCAAAAATATATGAAAAGGTGATAGGATCCAGGCTAACTGATTACGTTGAAAATAATAAAATTCTTATAAATACTCAGTTTGGTTTCAGGAAAAAAATGTCAACTGAGATGGCGACTATTAAACTTGTTGACTGGGTAAATACGGCGTTTGAAGCGGGTCTGATTCCAGCTGCTTTATTCCTGGATTTGAAGAAGGCGTTTGACACGATTGACCATAAACAGTTATTACTTGAGCTGGAAAAAATCGGTGTGACTGGAAAGAGTTTGTCATGGTTTGAATCTTATTTGAGTGACCGGAAGCAAATTGTGATGAATGGGTGTTTTACTTCTGTTGCTAGTGAGATAACTTGCGGAGTTCCCCAGGGGTCTATACTAGGTCCCCTTTTATTTTTAATTTTTATAGATCGGATTAAGTATTATTTGTCAGAGGCTGGTATAATCCTTTTTGCAGACGATACTCTTTTACTTGTAGCTGCTCCATCAGCTGATCTACTTTTTGATAAAATGAGAAAAGCATTGACCGAGTTCGTTGAGTGGGCAGATTTCAATCTTTTGACATTAAATTATACCAAAACTAATTACATTTTATTTTCTCGGATATCTAGTATTGACACTAATTTAGAATTAATAGTAAACGGAAATCAAATAAAAAGAGTAAAGGTAACAAAGTACCTGGGTTTTATGATTGATGAAAATCTATCATGGAAAACACATTCAAATATTATAGCTTCAAAATTGTCTAGGACCCTGGGAGTGCTTCGCCGAGTTAAAAACCTAGTCTCACAGAAAATTCTTCGATTGCTTTATTTCGCTATTTTTTACCCGTACATTTGCTATGGTTGCTCTATATGGGCAAGTAATTTTGTGTCATGTTATAAAAAAATCCAAAAAATCCAAAATAAAGCCGTTAAAATTTTGTCACCTAAAACTTTAGTTACTCCTAATATTAATGAACTTTACATTAAGAATCAACTACTTGATATTTCAAAAACTAGAGATTATCAAGTTAGTATTTTCACATATAAATTTCTCAATAATATACTTCCCTCCTCTTTTGAAAATTTTTTCTCCATTAATAGTGATCTCCATAGTCATGATACACGAGGGGCATCAAATGTGGTACACCCATTTAGAAACACGACTAGAGCTTCTTTCGTGATTAGAAATTTTGCCCCCTCTGTATGGGATATAATTCCAGTTGAAATTAGAAACTCGAGTCATCTGGCATCCTTCAAGGCTACAGCGAAGAGATTTTTCCTTGCAAAAGAATAGTAATTGATGCGTGAGTGTTTTTTGTAAGCAGAATGTTTGTTGTATATGTGTGAACCGTGTATGAATGGCATTTAGAATAATGTAAAAATAATGTTACCACATTATGTAGAATAGAGAAGACTGCCACCTGCGGCCAACAAACCCTCTGGGGCTTTCTTAGCAGGTGCTGTAAAATGTTTTGTATACATGTGTAAAATAAAATTTAATCTAATCTATTTAATCTAATCTAATCCTTTCAACCTTGATGTTTTCAGCTTCATCCACTTGCTCATTTGCGGCGATATCCTGTCGTTCTCCAACTGTGGCCGTATTACCTAATCTTGGCAAGCTCATTTTCTTCCAGAAGAGCGGCTGCTCTGATTGTGACGAAATTGAAAGAGGGTGACCCATCGGTATGTCAAGAGACTGGGTTTTCAAGACTCGGAATCTGGAAATTTGTGTTTCTTGGGTTTCCCGATTTAACTCTTCTTCTTCAATAAGTATCGGCGGATTCCTAGAAAGTCGCCTAAGCGATAACCGCTTGTGAACGTCAGTAGTTTCGATTGGCGTAGACAGCTCGCTTGTTCCAGCACTCTTTCGGAATGGGCGGAGCCAAGTTGCAAGTATGTTGTCACCCTTTTCGTGACGAGAATCTAGCAGATCTTCATTATCAGCCAAGACAGCAGCCAGAGGGTCGTGTGGACGTTCGATAACATCTTGTATCTGCTCTAGTGGGATACTGGAAAGCATGGCCGAAGCGACTTCAATCGAACCCTGTCTGCTTCTCGACTGTCTAAATGTTTGTGCAAACTGGACGCTACGATTCATCTCCTCTTGTGCCAGACTATAACGCTCTGATGAGAAATTAAACGAAAACGATTGTTTCTTCCGTCCTTTTGCGCCAACCACGGAAGTATCAGGAAAAGGTTCGGAAGAACTTTCGGTAAGAGGATTGTCCTTCCCCTCTTCTAAATTGCAGCTTGTAAAGAAAAATAAGAAAATTTAAAGCCATGCAAAGCAAAAGCAAGACTTTTGACTGGAAGTATGAAAAATGCATAAGGATTTAATACGGAAATTCTCGGTACGGGACCCCCCCCCCCCCCCCCCCCCCCCCCCCATTCGTTTTCTACTCAAACAAGAAAAAACTGCCTCATGACGGCACGTTTAGAATGTTTTTTTTTGTTCTTTAGTTCTTTTGGACGAATATCAAGAGACCTACAAAAAAAATGACCACTGCATGTTCAGCAGGACAAAAAGAAGGTTATTTACAAGAAGCGACGTCCTTGTCCGATGGATCAATACAGGGAGATGATGTTGATTCAGAGAACGACGATAGCTCGTCTATTTAGAAAGAGTTCTGGAAGATGGCATGATTAGCGCGTCCGTCTTTTCTTCTTGCATATGCTCAAACTAATGTTTATTTTTTATTTTTTTTTCTCTCTAAATGCAATCATTTGTTCTGATCTACTAAAAAAATAAATAAATAGTTATTGGGGAATCCCAAAGGGAACGGTCTCTTTTTCGTTTGTGTCGTTAAAAGGATAGCATTTATTACAAAAACATGAAAGATAACTTCACGAAAACGTCACGGAAGCGAAGCGCGAAAACAGCAGGTAGGCTACTGGCGACATACAGAAATTCATAGTTTAATCAAAATTCTAAATTTAGAGGGCACGGCTAAAAGCTGGGGACGCATAGACTGAACCACCCCTCATACTTGCCTAGAACCCTTGAGCAGATTTCCGAATTCACCCCGGATTGGAAGTTAAAACCCGTCAAAATAATCATCCGGTGCGCTATTGGCAGCATCTTCATATCTAAAATGCGTCTGGCCGATATCTGATCAATCCTTCACGAAACGTTAAGTTTCCTCGAAATTCTCACATCATACATGAGTGACTAAACCCATTTACACTCACTAAGAGGCTTCGCTAGGAAATTATATTGTATTATGTTACTATTCATCCGGGAAGAAAAACTGAGAGATTATCCCAAATTGACATGTTATTTGCGACTATCAAACCCCTACACTTAATTTCCTTACTTTTAAACTCCGGTTCACCCCGTTTCAAATTGTTTTCCTTCTAAATTTATTTCTATTCTTCAAAAATTCTGGGCTCGAAGACCCCCGCCCCCGTTTCTTTGCCTCTACAAAGCTAGCAGGACAGAAAAAAAGATTCCTTGATTTCTCGAGCAAACGTTCGGTCGTCTGTCCTAGAACCCTGTCTCCAAGACGCTAAGTGAATACGAAACTGATGTTCCGCTAGATTAACACGACAGTAGGATTCCGGGAAACAAAATTAACTAAATGGTGACCATTAACCCTGGGAGGACGGAAATTAGTAGAAAGCTTAATATCGAGATAAGTGCAAGCCATTAACGTGAACAAAGGTTTCAGTGGGATCTGAAACGGGAATGTCTATTGGATCTCTTTATCAGGAGAGAGGGTCTTGTTAAATTTCCGCTTTTCCTGAGATTCCATTGACATGCTACGTTCCCTCAGTGCTGAATTTCCGGCATAGTCAGGATTATCAATTCGGGTCGACACAATGTATGAGGATACAAAAACAAGAGCTGTAAGCTCATATGGCACTTGCAAGCATATGTAGTAAGAAATACTCCAACAAGAAAAAATGAAGGGGGCTGAAAATTCAACCTATGGTTTCACTTTAAATATAAAAATAGGAGACAGAAAGCAAAAGAAAAGAAGAAGGAAAACAAAAAGGATGGAAGTGATGGTCAAAAGTTTTTTTTTCACTTTTCGGTTAAGATGCGCACTTTAAGGGTGCTAAAAATTAATTTCTAAGCAAAACCCTTGAGGCAAAAAGGTTCATGTACTCATGGCGATCTTGAGAAAGTAAATTTTGCTTAAAAGTATTTCTTATATTTTGCGGTTAAGATGAGTTCTTTAAGGAATGGTCGGATCGAAGAAGGTGACGATGTCTAACCCAATAATGTCAAGTTTCTAATGTTCCAGCAAAGCTTTATCGTCCTATCACATCTGGGAGTACCTTAACTCACGATCACCGGAATTCCGGACACCCCCCTACATCCCACCCCTTGGTACCCGAATCCGGTCGGATTCTGTCACTGATGCGCCTAGGACTTGTGCCTGTACTTCCCATCAAGTTTCATCCTGATCGTTCCACTCTGTGCGTATCACAAGATTTCCGGTTCTCCCCTCCACCCCCCCCCCCAGTTCATCGGATCCGGTCCGCACTTGAAACGGGACATCTGAGACATGAGTTCTTTCAAGATGTCAAGTTTCGTTAAGATCCGATAACCCGATCGGAAGTTACGCATGCCACAAATTTCCGGATTCTGCTGTCTCCCCCTCCCCCCACGACGGTAGGATCGGGCAAGTGACTGTTTCCAAGTTAATCTGGTTGGGTCTCTGATATGCCTGCCAAGTTTTATCGTCCTAGCCCACCTGGAAGTACATCAACTACGGGTCGCCGGAATCCCGGAACCCCAATCCAACTCCCCCACAGTGTCCGAATCCGGTCCAGACCTGTCAGTTATTTATCTAGAGCTTGTGCTAGTTCTTCCCACCAAGTTTCATCCCGATCGCTCCACTCCAAGAGTTTCACGACTCCCCCTCAGATTCACCGGATCCTGTCCGGACTTAAGATGAGACATCTGAGACACGAAGTTTTCCCAGGTATCAAGTTTCATTAAGATCCGATCACCCATTCGAAAGTTATGCATGCCCCTATTTTCTGGAATCTGCAACCTTCCCCTCCCCCCCCACGACGGTCAGATCGGGCAAGTGACTATTTCCAAGTTAATTTTTTAGGGTCCCTAATACGCCTGCCAAGTTTCATCGTCCTAGCATATCTGGAAGTACCCTAACTCGCAAACACCGGACTAACCGACCGACCGACAGACAGACAGACAGACGGAAAAGTGATAGGTATATGGCACTCGGCCGGAAGGCAAGTGCCATAAAAAGTGATCAGTATATGCACCTGAGCGAAGCTCGCAGTGCCATAAAACCAACAGACGGTTGTTCACCAGACCCTTCACCACCAGCAGGTACTTAACAAACCCCAAATTCATTCCTGGTTGCCAAGAGGAAACCCATACGGTAGGCTACTATAAAACCACACCTGACAACCCAAAACTATGGTTTTGGGTCCAGTTAACCATCCAATTTGCCTTAGGCACCAGTGCTTTTTTGTCACCTCTGATTTTTAAACTAAAATCTATGTATATGGTTCGATTTTTGGTTAAGGTCGGATCCTTCATTGATAATCAAGACACACTATCTAAGAAACTCTATGAAGAAACGTTTTGTCAGGTTTTAACCAGATACCGCAGAAATATTGGTCACACAGGATAACAAGGTAGACAGTCGGCTGATCATATCTTGATACGCTTATTCTAACACCCTCTTGGACTTCAGATATAGCATTTAATTTTACCAAAATTTACAGTTCTACTGGATTCCGGCCGACTCAGTTTTCCGGGAATTAATGTATCGATTCTGTATGTTTTCATGTCATTAAAAGAACAGTCTCACCAGCTTAAACATACAATATTATCTAAGCATTAGATTATAACCTCGATCCCTAAAGGAAGGGTTACTATGTCAGTCTACGAGCCCCATTTTGAGCCCAAGCGTTTTCACACACACAAAAATGTATATAGATTATCTATGATGATAAGAATTATAAGCAGAAACGATTAACTAAAAACTGAAAGAAACGATTAATGAAGTATGAACGGCGGCGAAACTAGCCTATTTTCGTGGGTGGGGGAAGGGGGGGGGTGCAAGCCCAGATTTTACCGACGGAACTTGACAATTTGCCGACAGTACCATTGCCAACTGCGAACATTCCCTGCGAACGCGTCTAGAACCATTGAAATAATAATTGTGATATACCAGCACAGACAATATTTCTGCTGCATTAGAAGCCACATAGGACCAAGAATATACCACGCAGTCAGCAGCCCAGCAAACCCGAAAAGTCATGTTAACACCTTACTTAGAATCAATGCACGATTTAAAAATTTAAGTGGATGTATTTTCACTTGCAAACTTCTGCAGATTTTTGTTGTAACGTAGAGTGAAACCTTCGGCTGTAGTGCCATATAGCAATCGTTATATCTGTCCGCTGTCGGTCAGCGACTCATGTTGGACTGCCCAAACTTTTCTAGCTCGTAATCTAGGACTAGCACATAACTTAGGACGATGAAACTTGACAGGCGTAGGCATATAGGTGACCCGACCAAGAACTAGCCTATCCAATCATCCGCGGAGGATGGGGTCAGGAGCCACACGGGCAAGGGTGGGGGGAGTTCTGTGACAAGCATCACCAAATCAAACGGATAGAGTAACTGACATTAAACTTTGAAGACACAATCTGAACACCTTATTCCGGTATAATTTATATTGCACTGTCAGAAGTTTCATAACAGTTAACACAAGGTTGCGCGGATATCATGATGATAAACAAAAAAGTCAGATGTATTTTCGGCTCTTATTGTATGAATACGATTTAATGCGTAATGGATGAAAAAAGTAAAAGCTAACATCGTAAGTGTTATCAACTGAAACCACGAATCATTGTGTTTTCTGTTATGAAACTTCTGACAGTGTGGTAGAAATTCTTTGGTTACTTTTCGGACACTTTTCCCCGGATACTTTATATCCGCGGTGATGGGATAGGGGGGGGGGGTGGGGGGGGGCTTTCCAAACAGGTTGAAAAAGAGCTATACGTTCTACAGGAGCAACCACCCACACTGTCTTGTGAACGAGATATTACAGGTAACAGCACGACTGGATTTTGAAACTTAAGATATTTGGACACAAACTCTGAACAACTTATTTCGCTGAAATTCATTCTGCACTGTCAGAACGCTCATAATAGATAGCACAAGGATGTGCGGAAATAATGACGAAAGTAAAAAAAAAGTCAGCAGACGTTTTTTCGTTGGAGTTTCAGCTCATTTTGTATGCATGATGGTTTAATGCTTAAGGGACGAAAAACGTAACAGCTAACATCCTAAGTGTTATCAGTTGAGACCATGAATCCTTGTGTTACCTGTTATGAAACTTCTGACAGTCTGGCAGAAATTCTTTGGCAGATCAGAAGAAATGACTTGTACGATTCCTTTTCGTCCGAATGCTCAGTTGAACAATTACTACCAGAGAACTGAAACTGGCGAAAAGGGCTACTGTCATGGTCTTTTCCCTACGAAGCTGGAGTTTCTCTCGGACACTTCCTGATTCAAAAAATATTTCCAAGGAATCAACAAATAATTCAGTCTATGGGGCATCCATTGTCAGGATTTATGGCATCCAAACCGTGTCACTGTAACAGCCCAGGAATTAAAATCCCAAATATATCTTTCCTAATGAGAACCGGGACAATTCGCCAGAGGCCTAAGTTCAACTTTCGCTGAGAATAGGTTTTCATGATGAGGATGAACTGCCCAATTTCCAGGGTAATTTGAAGATCTGCAGCTAAATGGCGGGCTTTCCCCGGGACAAGTGTAAATTAGAGCAATGATTTCTAGCTGAGAGTGGCCACAGCTCGGGACAAGGAGACACTGCAAAGTGAAATCCCCTTTTAATGGGCCTCCAGTGATCCACAGCACATGAACTTAGATGGCGCAGACCCAAATGAAAAATAAAGTGCGGGAGCAAAAGAGTGGGTTTTCTAGGCAAGAGGAATATGTCTTTTCACGATACACTGAAATAACAAAACAAAATCGTAGTCCAAAGTCAATGAGTCTAGTATCCAGAGTCCAGACTTAGTAGCCAGTAGGGAAAATACAGTAGTGTTAGTCTGTCAAGTTTATATGACAGAAATGGCGGGCCTGGTGTCCGTGCTTGAGTGTAAGTTTGATTTTGATTTTAGTAAGTATCCGGACTTGGTAGCGACTAGTGAAAATAAAGTAGTATTAGTTTGTCAAGTTTATATAAGTTTTAGAGATATTTAGATTGAAAGTATGGCGAGGTTGCGATATTTTTGTTGCATTTGGCAGTTAATGGCTAGGAAACAACAACATTAAAAGTACTTCGGGAGACTGGCACAGCCCCCAAATCGCAGAAATTAAAGAGCAAGCTCCTGCACAGGCCCCCCCCCCCCAAAAAAAAAAAAACATTTGTTGTCGGATTTCTCAAAACTGTTTTGCCCTTCGACCTAGGGTAATGCATTACAAACCTAGATGTTACAGAACGAAACCGCAACCTATCCATGTAGTACCTTCATGAACCTAAGCCAAGGGGGCCACAGTCGGTTGGCCGACCAAATTGCAACCAATTTCCAAACCCCTTTCAAAACAATCCTTACAATTATTGTCGGGCAATAAATCGCTTTTCATTCACGCAAGGCATTCGAATTAGCAAAAAATTACAGTCAAACTTCCCATCAAAACTCGAGAAAAAGAAGAAAATCTTTGCATGTATAGTTCTTTATGTCTTCGGCATTACCGGATACCGCGAAACTGTGAGAATACCGTCGAAAATGCTCCCCCTACTTCGACCCAAAATACGGAAAACGAAACAGGGCAGGAGCTCAGTTCTATGGCACTACCTCCTTAGAAACGAGTGGCGGATACCCTGTTCTTCTCTTTGACAAATGCAATACCAACTTCCTCAAACTTCCACATCCACAAAGTCTAAAATATTTACATGAAAAAGAAAATCGCAAACTAATACGCACACAGATGTACCCCCCACCCCTTCCACGGCCCCTTCAATGCGGAAGACATTGTTTAGCCCCTGCAGTAGCCTACAGGTCAAGTTCCGACAAATTATATCGCTACTGGTGATGTTTGTGAGGAGGCTCGAACCTTTAGTCGTACGGTCTAGTAAGTGAAGCCTCCTAGCTTCATACTGTTTCACTTTTACTTTCTACTGAAAAAGAAGTAGGGACATCTATGCTCCCTGACACTAAACCAGGTGTCTACTTAATTAACGTGTGAAGTTTTATGGCACATAGCGATCGCAATTTCTGTCCGTCCGTCGGTCGGTCGGTCGCTCTGTCCAGGTTTTTCTAGTTTCGGCATTTCCACACAAGCAAGGACGACGAAACTTGGCAGGCATATTAGGGACCCCAAACGATTAAGTTGGAGGTAGTCACTTCCCTGATCCGAGCATCGTGGGGGGAGTGGCGGGAGGAGATATCCGGAATATAGAGGAATTTATAACTTTCGAACGGGCGATCGGATCTTAATGAAACTTGATATTTGGAAGGACCTTGTGTCTTAGACTACCCTATTTAAATCCGAACCGGATCCGGTGGCTTTGGGGGGAGCCGGAGGGGAGGAAACGGAAATATTGGGAAACGCTTCGAGTGGAGGGACCGGGACGAAACTTGGTAGGAAGAACAAGTACAAGTCCTAGACACATCGTTGACATAACCGGACCAGGTTCGGACACTGCGGGGGGTCGAGGGGGGTTGGAGGGGTCCGGAATGTCGGTGATCCTGCTAGTTCGGTACTTCCGGATGTGCTAGGACAATGGAACTTGGATGACATGTCAGGGATCCGAACAGATTGACTTGATAATAGTCGTTTCCTGGATCCAACCACCTTTGGGGGGAGTGGAGGGATGGGGAGCCCGGAATATGGTGGTATGCATAACTTTTGAACGGGTGATCGGGATTGAATGAAACTCCGCAAGTGGAAAGAGCTATCGTCTCCGGTGTTCCATGTCAAGTCCTGGTCGAATCAAATACTTGTGGGGGGGGTGAAGGGGGGACCGGAAATCTCGTGAAACGCTTAGAGTTGAGGGATTCGGATGGAACTTAGTGAGAAGAACAAGCATTAGCCTTAGATACGTAACTGACAGAACCGAATCGTATCGGGGCTCTGTGGGGGAGTTGGAGGATGTTTCCCGGAATTCCGGGGATCGCCAATTAGGATAGTTCCAGCTATTCTCAGAACGGTGAAAATTTGCAGGCCTATTACATGACTTAAGGACACCACATAATGTCCCATGGAAACTTGTGTTCCTGGATCTGACCATCTTTGGGGAGTTGAGGGAAGGGGAATCCGGAAATGACTGGCTTCTGCGAACGGGTTGTCGATTCGAGTGAAACTTTATGGGTGATAAGAACTGATGACCTAGACAAGCAACACATGCGTCCGAACCACATGCGGGCACGTTTAGGAGAGTTGGACGAGGGGGGGGGGGTACAGAATGGGATGCAGGACGGAACTGGTCGCGGTAGGGGAGGGGGGTGAAGTGGGATCTGGAAATTTGCGGATAGGCTATGCTCTGATTCCACTCTAACTTGATTAGGACATGTCAGAGATGCGGCGTTTATGTTTCCGATTCATATTCAGCCACATTGGGGGGGACCTGGAAGGGGATTCCCGGAAACGTTTTCGCTCGCATAGGGGTCAAACAAGTGGTGCAATTTTAGTGAAACTTGGAATTTAGAGAGCTCACATGCCCTAGATGACACATTTAATGGTCCAAACTGGATCCGACCACGCTGGGGGAGGAGGGGGGGGGATTTAAGGGCAGTTCCCCAAAACGCTCAGATTTGAGTGACACTTGATAGGTATGGTAAGAGAAAATGCTTCAGATGATCCATTTAGTAGTCCGAAGTCCGAACCAGATTCGGACTCGGTATGGGACGTTGGAAGGGGGTACCGGAAACCGTGTGGCATGTGAAAGATCCAAACGAGGGGATCTTTAGGGTTGAAACTTGGAAGGTATAAAAGTCATTTGCCCTAGGTGACCCGAGGCGACGGAAATGCTCAGACTTGAGTGAAACTAGATATCGTATTGATAGGTCCGAACCGCATATTTAGATGGCGGGGTATTTGGATTTCTCGTCTACTTTTTTGGTACCACGTACTCGTATCAAGTGCCATATGAGCTCGTACCTCTTGTTTTATGGTAAAGCTGGAAATTATGGGACTGTTCAGCATGAAAAATCAACACGGAATGAATCTAATCAAATTCAGAAGTCCAGGAAGTCTGTCGGAGCCAGTTCAAGGCCCTAATGGCATAGCCTGACGGAGAAATCCAAATAAAGCCAAAGACTTAATTTGAAAATGAGGAAGCTTGCCCTTGAGACAGAGACATTGTATGTAGGCGAACGAAAGACCGAAAACTTCTTCGGAAATTGTACAACAACGGCACATCCCCAGTCACTGAAGTGTATTAGAAAGTTGATCCGCTAGGCTAGACCTTTTATACAAGGTGAAACACGGCCTTTTTCTTCTGACCTGACCTTTCAAGAATATACATTAGAGCATGTGGAAGAGGACAAGTTCTGACTTCATACACCAGAGCCTCGTTTTTGTTGCAGTAGCGCTGCCGCACCGCTGCTGCAGGACTTCTCTGAAATTTGCACAATATGCGTTTTTTGGATTCACTTTCTTCTTGGTTGAAGCGGCAGCGCTGCAGCACCTTACAGGGAAGCACGGACTTGGTCAGTGAGCAAGTCCGTGATTCTCGAGAAGCGCTGCCGTCTTCCTCGGAAGCACTGCAGTGCAAAAACGGATGTAGAAAGAATCAGTCCGGAATCGGCCGAGAAGTGGACCTGCAGCATGCAACAAACGAGGCTCAAGCTGCATTCGCATGCGCCTCTATTACTAATTTAAACGTCTACTGAAATGCATGTTATTTTACAGACTTTTGCAGTTGTTGGCAGTCCCCACTGTCAGAAGTTTCATAACAGACAGCAAAAGGATTCACAGCTTCAACAGACAACAGTTAGGATGGCATCTGTTGTGATTTGAAAATGTACGCATTAAGTGTAATGCACAACAAGCCTTGCTAGGAATACCCGAAAACCGCCAAAGAAGGATCTGCTGACTTTTCCAATATCATGAGACCAACAAAAAGGCAGCACATACTTTTCAGCAGTTTCCCAGGTCTTCCTGGTAATGCTTATTATTGCATTTAAAGGACACCTCTTGCCTATTCTGCCTTTTATAATATACTTAGTTCTGATATGGAATTATAAGCTTCTAAAATCCCCACCTTTTTCCATTGTTTCGTTTCGTAACTACGAATTTTTCGCGCTTTTTCTGCCTTTCCGAGTTTTCCCGTGATCCAACGAATAGTTTGCCGGAGTCTTCGTCCACTGACAACTCTTGCACATATATGGGTGTGATAGTCTTCTTTTTATTACTTCTTTTATTTGCTTAGTTTTCCCAC
The DNA here is from genome assembly GCA_023053575.1 of Branchinecta lynchi. NCBI lineage: Eukaryota > Metazoa > Arthropoda > Branchiopoda > Anostraca > Branchinectidae > Branchinecta > Branchinecta lynchi. Next base: position 7,126,532 of record JAKZAP010000010.1, read on the forward strand.
TTTTTGACCAAGACACGTTCAGTTTTCAAATGTATTGCGCCCACCCGCTGCGTCGGAGAGCAGGAAGGCTGGATGTAGTCGACAAGCGCTAACAAGAGAATCGCTAGTTTTAGGTGGAAAGTAACGGTACTTAAAACAAAACAAAAAAATCTGATTTATCTCATAGGGAAAAGATCATTTCTAGTAAGAGTTGTGCTTTAATGCATAACGTTTTCATAATCACAACAGACTACATCCAAAGTGTTGTCTGTTGAAACTGCGCCTCCTTGTGTTTTCTTTTATGAAACTTCTGACAGCTCAGCCTTGGGTTAAACGGTAAAGCGAAAAATGCAACTGAACCACTAAGATATTCTCCGGAGGACTTCAGGGACTACCCGTATCACGACCAGTTTGACTTGCATAAAGCAAGTGGATTGAAATGATATTCGTCAAAGTTAATGATCAACGATAACTGAGACAACAACTATTTGTATGGGGCACGTCATCAAGATGATGAAACCACGTTTCCACAAGGATGTGCACAAATACAGTTGGGAAGAAAATTGTTTGGCACTGGAAGAGCCTGAAGTCACGTGCAAACACAGTCCAATAAGATTTGGCAGGCGAAAATACGCTTGTGAAATTCGCATTGCCAAGGGGAATCATCAAATTCGGAGCGAAAAAGAAAATTCGCATCTACAGAATCACTCTCTCTTTCCGTCTGTTTTGAATTCCGTACGGCTGCCGGTAAATAATTTGAAAGCATGTGGTACTGATGAAGATGCTGAAAATGTTGCTGTTGAGGTATAAAAAAAGATGAAAACCAGCCAATCAGATTCAAGACTTTTAAGTAGCCAATGGGATAAGAGTATTTTGAACAAGAAATCAGAATTATCAGTAAGAAGATCTGCTATGACGGAAATATATCTCAGCTCAAGTATTAGAGTTGTTATTGTATTTTTACTTATCTAGGAATACTGTCAAGATAGGTCAGAAGGATAAATATTGGGGAAAAAAAAAGAAAAGAAGATCTTTCTTTCAAGATATTTCTATAATTTTTTGGACATCTGTGAAGTATCACAGGGACATTCAAAGTTTGAAATTTGTTATTACTAGATTGAAAACATGATGGAAATACCAAGTGATCCTGTAACTGCTAAAGTTAGACTGTGTGTGCACGTATTACTAAAGATGCAGTTAATCTGGAATCGATCAACGGTTTTCAAGTACATGGTAGATAAGATTTTCCATTCAGCAAGGACGACTGTTTCCAGCTGTACGATTCATCTTAGTTTTCACGTTCCGTTTAGTGGCAATAGTGCCCTGAGAAATATACAGAGACGAAGGCCTGTCTACTGCATTTATGCTATTAAATATTCCTTGAGCCAAGGCCGTATCCAGGAGGGGGGAGGTAGGGGGTTGACCCCCCCCCCCCGAAACACACCAAAATAGTCATTCGTACAGGCTTTTCTGATCTATGTCTTTTTTATACTTTTTTGTCCGACCCGCAGGCAACCCCCCCCCCCCCCGAAAAAATTCCTGGATACGGGCCTGCCTTGAGTCCAAGCTGACTTCGAAACTCCTCTCATCAGGCTTGACATATTGACAGGCTGACGAGGACCCTTGCCAAGAAGGGACGAAATATCGCTGACGAAGCATAGTAGCTGACGTGTCCGTTGTACACATTATTTGTAATTATCCTATTATTTTTAGTATTCCCCTATTTTATTACTAAAATGTTATTAAAATCCAAAGAAGCATTTCTGCATTCAGTTTCTGCAAACTCAGGGGACAGAAACGATTCCCACGCACGAAAAAGCGCGACATTCGGAAGCAAATAGAAATTACTTGGATTCGAACCAGAAAATCACCTGGCTCCTGTCGAGATTAAAATATTCAACTGCCTACCCTTTTTCCGTAGCTCCTTTCCTATCCACATTAATCTGGGATCTCCCTTTACGGAGACGTCGGAAGGACTCCCGAAGGGACTTCTTGAAGGATTTACGCCTTGACATTGGATGATCTCCGGCAGCAGACATGTCTAAGAAGAAAAGAAGATATGAAAGAAGGAATTAATCAAAGCAAGAACCACGCGATTTCTCTATATCAGATGAGGGCCTTGGCTAGTGCGAAACAACGTCAAACAATATAACTTACATCAAACAATATCCCTTGGTGGAAAGAAGCTGAACCCGGGCTTTGCTGATGTACTTTATCTGTAATACACTTATAATATTTTAAAATCTATTTTTCTAACAATAATAACTTTAACCTACCATTACTCTCCCTCTCAACCTACACTTACTTTTTTTAAACCAAATAAAACCAAAAAATATTTGTACGCTCAAAATTCAAAGAGGTAAAATTTTATATAATCGATCAAAATTCTTATTAACGCACTGGCTGTTTTAAGGTGGCTTTGCATCCCTACGGCACCCTAATGGCAAAAAATTACTTCAACAAAATACTTGTTCTTCTTGCTTCACTTTCACTTCCCTTCACTCACAGGCCGAAACTTTGAGTGCTAAAAAAAGAATAAAAAAAAAAACAGGGTTTAGCGCAAAGGAATAATTTTTTCATGGTTAAGACTAAAAACTTCGAACCTGTATAATACGGATTGTGGGGTACTAAACAGAAGGATGGACTGATGCATCAAGCGACTAATCCTCCTAAAATCCGACAGGCGACAGTACGAAACTACAGTCGTACATAATATCCCAAGTTTAGCATTTTCGTACTTCCAACTGAAGTTTGTATTCCTACCTCTGGTATTAAATCTAGGTTTTAGAACTACTTTTTAGTTCTCGGAAAACGGAGACATTTTCATGGAATATTATCGCAAAAGAGGGTTACTCTTACCATCGACAGTACGAATCACTGGTTAGGATTGGCAAACATTTCATAAACTCTCACCGAATCAATACCGTGATGAAAGGACGGAAAAGACTACGCTACGAAATAGTATTGGGCGTACCGCACGAGCCCTCTTTTTTTTTTTTTTTTTTTTTTTTAAATGCCGCGTAGCTTTTTTTTCATTTGTTCATGCTTTGGATTGAACCAAAACAAGTGGCTACGTCTCCACCTCCAACTCAGTGACTTTACTACAAAATTTACGTAAAAGTTGGCTCGTAAAGGCACGAGCCCTCGGGACCATGTCATTCTGTCTTGAGTAAATTGACTAGGTTTGCTGAAAGTAGTAAACAAGAGCTGGAAGCTCATATAAGATAACACTTGCAAGAGCAGTTAGCATATTTATCATCTAAAGGTTCGCGCTGTCAAAGACAGCCGTACCTTCCTAGAAAACCCCCATCAGCTCCTCAAAGGATATGATAGCCTTGTGCGTGACGTCCAGTCCCGATCTATACACCGTAAGCCTGTCACAAGAACTCGGGACACATTTCTACCCCCCCCCCCCGTGGCTGACTCCGGTACGAAAATGTAAACAGACATCAAGGGCTTTGGCCAGGCCTAGACCTGTGGGCTTTGAACTTTTATTTTAATAAACCAATTATTCTCTCAGGCTCAATCCAACTCGGATCCCTTTTTTGGGAGTAGTACATGCCATAGAATTACTCTGGGACCCCCTTCCAACGCAGCCCAAAGTAGCCGGATTTGCTACGGACCAGTAAACATGACAATGAAGGACGTACGTGTGCCCTTGCCATATGTCAAGTTCCATCGAAAGCAAAGCCTCTCTCCAATTCCCACCGGGCTTGTTGGATCTAGTTCGGACCCTGAATCGCACACGTTCCAACTATCAAAGTTTCAACCAGGTCAGGTAGCTCGTGTGAAAGTTTTCAGGTTTCACTCTCCATGGACCTTCTGATCTGCGAATTGTCAATTTCCAAGTCAATCTACTCAGGTCCTTATAATCCTTATAAGGTACATCTCAGGCATCAGCTCTTACCATCCATGACGTTTTACTTGAATCGGATTACCCGTTCGCAACTTACGCGGGTCACAAATTCTGGATTCCCCCTCGCTCCACTCCCGCACGGATAATCGGACCAACGAAAAGAAGATTTCGTTGAGCATTCGGTTGGGTCCTTTACGCATGCCAAGTTTAATCGTCCTAGCTTACTTGGAAGTACTCGAACTAGCAAAACTGAAAGAGAGGAGCAGACCGACCGACGGACAAACATTACGGTCACTACATGGAACTTGAGCCGAAGGCTGCAAGTTCCATAGAAATATCCAAGCTTCCTCTCTACGTCCACCCGTTGCCACTTTCTACTCGATGACACTGTCTATCAAAACGTCTGCTAAAACTTTCATCTATTCGATCGTTACCTCCATCTCTGCCCTGTTGCGACAGAATAGCTCCACTCAATCGAATTTCTATAACGAGAAAGCTCCCCCCTTTTTGTGGACTCTGACTTTCCCTTTCCCTTCTGAAATGTCACGCCTTTTTGCATGTTTGCTCACTAAAAAGACTCCCATTTGGCTAAAAGCCTCGTAAAAAATAACTCCGCCGGCGTTTTTGTGCGGCTTCCACAAACGAACCGATTTTACGCAGCAGGAAATGCGGGAAACGCTGTCTCATCTGTATTAATTACTGGAATTCAATAACATTTTTTTCGCACGGGGGGATGCCCGTCTACTCAATCCAAAGAACCAATTCTTTTTTTCGCCGGAACGAAACACATTTTAAAAAGCCGAGAAAGCACCGGAGTAAGAACTTCGTCGTTTCTGTCCAAGAAGCGTCAGTTCCACCGGAAGAAGAGGAAATGGAAGCCGGCTGAATGGGTGCAGACAGGAAACCAACTTGAGGGCAACTATCCCCCCCCAAGCCATTTGTAACTTGCAAGAGACTGGTTAAGCCTCACCACTAGCTTTCACCTTAAGCAGTTTATACGAAGCAGCTATTTATTTATTATTATTATCTAGGGTAGGCCAAATACTCTGGCCGAAACTCAGGGAACAACAAAGAAGCACCTAACCGAATATGATATGTAGAGTTGAAAGATATACCATTTAATTATTGCAGATTCGTTTCTTGCAGATACAGCCTAATGAGTGTTGTCAAGAAGGGCCGAAATAGGCTAGAACATATCTCAGCCAATCATACACAGATCCTCGAATTTGTGGCGTGGTGCCCCAACGCCTGGGCATGTCAAAACGCATGGTGCTCATACGTTGCCGCTGGGGCACCATTGCCTGCAGTACCTCCACAAAAAATCTGTTGAACTGAGAATCTAAAACCTGCTTTTATACAGATTTGTATTTTTACTTCGATGCTGCCATCCAGCACTGTAAAAAGGTTTATCCGCATAAAGGTTAAAGTTAACTGTAGTATTTGCTACTCGGGTTATTGTTATCTCTACGCAGATAATATTAATACCAAATAGAGATAAGATGAATCCGAGTAGCAAATATTGCAGTTAACTTTAATCTTTGTACGAAGAAAGTTTTACAGTGTTGGGGGAGTGGAAGGAGCGCAATCCGGAATACTGTGGCCTGCACAAATTTCGAACGAGTATCCGGATCTTAATGAAACTTGATAACTGGAAACAGAAAACCGGACAGTCAAATATCCGTCGGCCAAAACAAAAGTACCATCGTCCTTATGCTTTTCACCCCTATGTCCATTTTAGCCGTACATTATCATTCCGAGTCAGTTCAAGTGCAAAAACGGAGCAAACCTGTTTTTGGGATCCGAAAAGGTAAGTGAAGGGATACCTGTGAGATCGCAAAAGTTGTTGTCCGTCTGTCTGTCAGTGAGCATGATAACTCTCGAAGGGAATGAGATATTTTGATGAAACTTGGTGTGAGGATTCTTTGTGTCAAGGTAAAAATCGAGTTCATAGATGGGCTATGTAGCCCTGCATTTAGGGGTGGGGGAGGGGGTTCAAATTAAGGGGCAGACAAAATATTTTTAAACAGCTAATGAGATAGTCGGTTAAGGGGTAAGAAGACATGCTGAACACGAATATGAAAACCATTTTCTCGCCAGACAAGTAGTTCGTCCAGAATCCGGCCAAAACCGGAAAATTTGTTAGAAGCAAAAGTTATATTTGTAGTTGACTAGACGGTCGATTTAGGGGTAAGAAGAGACGCTGAATCTATACATGATAATACTTTTTTACCCGGACATATAGATCCCCGGAATCCGGCTGAAACGGAAAAATTTGTTATTTTATGTGAAGTTGATTAGATGTTGGATATACGGGTAAGGAGATAGCTAAACTGGTTTTTGTGTTGCGAGAGCAACACTTTGGTTTTGTCCTCGTTTTTTTTGTTTTTTTTTTTTTTCCTATGACTCCGATTTCATTTTATTCCTGGTAACTGAGAAGGGTCTAACCTGTGCGGTTTTTACGGAAAGTGTGGACCTTAGGCCGGATTGATGAATATGACATTACATTTTGGAAAGCTCCGTAGAACTCTTGCCTGGGGCCAATAAGGATGGTTTTTGCTTGTCATCGAGCCAGAGCCTACGGTTTGCGAAGTGAAGTGGAGTTGTATAGCCTATGTCAGAGAGGACTATCTGAAGTTGTGTAGCGAACCTTTCGTTTCATCAAAAGATGTTTCTGCTTTCGAGTGGAAAGCTCCGTTCTAGCACGCAAGCAGGCAGGCACTAGTTTCAAATTGAAGATGGACTAAAATCTATAAGTGTTAAATATATGCGGCAGTTACCCGGCCCCACAGCCAACATATCTTCTTTGAGTGATAAATAGAAAAATCTACAGAGACAAAAAAGTGGCTTTTTCCCACGGGTCCGAAAGTGCTGCCATCTATTGTTTCTGTCAATGTCTGCGACGATTTCAGCTGAGTTTATAATTTTTTTTTTTTGCACTTTGGTTTGTGGTAGAGTAACGGTATCAGATGTGCCTCTTAAACTTTAAAAGTTCTCTCATTGCTAAAGAAACTAGAGCTTATCCTTTGCTCCTTTCTAAGTCGTGACGTTAGAAAGTTGGCCTACGGCAAAAAAGTCAACTTTTGAACTAAGACAGGTAGAATTTTTTTTTCGACGGCAATCGATAGCCATTGATGAGCCGATCAAAGTATATGCCATCCATTTTTTGGTACAAAAATTCCTTCATGAGATACACCAGTTTGAAAATTTCAAAGGGGTTGACAACTTCATAGTAAGGTACATTGAAACCAAAAATAGGCGATACCAGTTATGATACATATAGGGGACTTTTAAGCAACAGTCGACTGTTAGCCCATAATCATCTTCGGTAATGAGGGGTTTGCAGCTTTTGCTAGTTGGTATACCTGTTATTTGTTTCCGGTGTATTCGATGGTAAGAACAATTTGGTTCCCAATGGTATCTTCTAAGTAATAATCGGCTGTTATGCTACAATCATCTTCTGCGATGATGGGTTTGCAGCTTTTGCTACCTGGTGTACCCATTATTTGTTTCCGGTTAACTTAATGTATATCACGGGAGAGGGACTTGTAAGTAGGAATCGGTTCACGAGGGGCTAGGAATTTTTGCAAATGGGTGCACATTGTATTCGATTTCTATAAATCTGACGGTACGAAAGTTTGTGTCGATGGTCTATCAATGTAACCGAGGATTAACTGTTTACACAACGGATACAAACGAAAATGTAAAGCAATGAGGTAGTTTCATAATAATTAATAGGGTCATCTATAGTATTTTAATCCTGAAAAGTTACGGATAGCTTTCTATTACCAACTAGATTATATAAGATATTGTTCCAAGTTTTCATCCGTCACGATGTCTACGATTGAAAAGGATAAAGTACAACTGACTGCAAAGTTAATTTAGTCCCTTCTTCCTATATTTTTTTGTTGTTGTTTTTACAACGCTGAAGAATACCTTTTGATCATATGATTATTTTTTTTAGAACATCCCGTTTAAAAAGATTATGCTATAATCATCTTCAGCGATGAGGGGCTTGCAACTTTTGATAGCTGGTACATCCATTATTTGTTTCCGATGAATTTGATGTCAATCACGGGAGACGGACTTGTAAGCAAGAATCGGTTCACGAGAGGCTAGAAATTTTTGAAAATTGGTGCACATTGTATTCGATTTCTGTAAATATGACAGTAAGAAAGTTTGTATCGATGGTCACTATATCACTATAACCTAGGATTAACTGTTTACGCAACGGGTACAAACGATACGGTAATGTAAAACAATAAGGTAATTTTGTAATAATTAATACTGTCATCTATGGTATTTTAATCCTGAAAAGTTACGGATAGCTTTATAATATCAACTAGATTATATAAGATATTGTTCCAAGTTTTCATCCGTCACGATATCTACGATTGAAAAGGATAAAGTTCAACTTCGACGGCAATCGATAGCCGCTGATGAGCTGATCAAAGTATATGACATCCATTTTTTGGTAAAAAAAATTCCTTTATGAGATACACCAGTTTGAAAGTTTCAAGGGGTTGACAACTTCAGTAGTAAGGTACACACTGAAACCAAAAATAGGCGATACCAGTTGTGAGACATTTAGGGGATTTGTACGCGACAGGCAACTGTTAGCTCATAATCATCTTCGGCAATGAGGGGTTTGCAGCTCTCGCTAGTTGGCGTACCTGTCATTTGATGAACAATTTGGTTCCCAAATGTAAAACATGCAAGGGACTTGTAAGTAATAATCGGCTGTTATGCTACACAAATCTTCAGCGATGAGGGGTTTGCAACTTTTGCTAGTCGGTATACCCATTATTTTTATCCGGTGAACTTGATCACGGGAAAGGGACTTGTCAGTAGAATCGGTGCACGAGGGGCTAGAAATTAGTGCAAATTGTTGCACATTGTATTCGATTTATATAAATCTGACGGTAAGAAAGTTTGTATCGTTGGTCTATCGCTGTAACCTAGGATTTACTGTTAACGCAACGGGTACAAACGATACTGTAATGTAAAACAAGGTAGTTTCGTAATAATTAATAGTGTCATCTATGGTATTTTAATCCTAAAAAGTTACGGATAGCTTTATAATACCAACTAGATTATATAGGATATTATTCCAAGTTTTCATCCGTCACGATGTCTACGATTGAAAAGGATAAAGTTCAACTGACTGCAAAGTCAATTTAGTCCCTTTTTCCGATATGCTTTTGTTGTGGTTAGGGCAATCGATAGCCCTTGAAGAGCTGATCAAAATATATGCCATCAAATTTTCTGAACAAAAATCCTTCATGAGATAAGCCAGTTTGAAAGTTTCAAGGGGTTGACAACTTCAGGAGTAAGGTACACACTGAAACCAAAAATAGGCGATACCAGTTGTGAGACATGTAAGGGACTTGTAAGCAACATTCGACTGTAAGCAACAGTCGACTGTTAGCTCATAATCATCTTCGGCAACGAGGAGTTTGCAGCTTTTGCTAGTTGGTATACCTGTTATTTGTCTCAGGTGTATTCGATGGTAAGAACAATTTTGTTCCCAATTGTAAGACATGCATGGGACTTGTAAGTAATAATCGGCTTTTATGCTATAATCATCTTCAGCGATGAGGGGTTTGCAACTCTTCATAGCTGGTGCATCCATTATTTGTTTCCGGTGAATTTATTGTCAATGTCGGGAGACGGACTTGTAAGTAAGATCGGTTCACGAGGGGCTAGAAATTTTTGAAAATTGGTGCACATTGTATTCGATTTCTGTAAATATGACAGTAAGCAAGTTTGTATCGATGGTCTATCGCTAAAACCTAGGATTAACTGTTTACGCAACGGGTACAAACGATACGGTAATGTAAAACAATAAGGTAGTTTTGTAATAATTAATAGTGTCATCTATGGTATTTTAATCCTGAAACGTTACAAATAGCCTTCTTCCGATATTGTTTTGTTGTTGGTTTTACAACGCTAAAGAACAGCTTTTGATTATGTGATTATTCTTTTTAGAACATACCGTTTTAAAAGCTTCGATAAGTTGACAATTTCAGCATTTAACCGACAGCGAAGAAACAAAACCAAAGTGTTGCTCTCGCAACACTTTAGCCGGCGAAGCCGGACAAAGGTTGCCGCAACACTTCACGTTGCCCGGGCAACGTAGGTCTAGTTGAGCTTTATTTTCGCCAGACAAGTAGTTGCGGAATTCCGCCGGAACCGAAAAATTGGCAGAAGCAAGGCTGGCAGGAAGTCTAGATCAGTTACGACAAAATAAATATGGCCTAGAAAGGTAAACTTAGATGCTGAATCCATATCTGAACTTGGTTTTCTCAGATCTACCAGTTATTGTACTCTTTTGAAAATGTACAAAAAACTTTTGTTTTTTCAAAGTTTCGAATCTGGTTCAACCCCCACTATAAGCCTTGATCTGCTTCTAAATTCCAAAAATAAAAAATTTTAACTGTCTGGATCAAATATTAGATTTTTTGGGATCCAATAAAAACCTTTGGTGTTTTTCCAGTAGGCTATCTGGCAATGAAGATAAGCGTGTCGAACGAGACAAATTGGTCTCGAAAAGAGCCTATACTTGGTAGAAGCAAAAATCAATCAACTGCCATTATGATGGACCGGATATATCGGTCGGAAGTCACGGCTAGGGGACAGGAAGGATCGAAGTTATCTAGCAGACAAATGGCAGAAGTACCGATTTCTTCTGCGGGGTGAAATTCGACTTCACTCCATGCTTTTGGTCGAAGAAGAAACCCAAGAAACCCTACAACACATCGTGTTCCAGTGCAGAAGTACCAGCCCGATGACGTCGGCACTAAAAGGTCCTATGCAACGAGCTAAAAATCCTGGGCTTCATCAGCACAATCACCTCAACGATATTTCCGAAGAAAACCGAGTTCCAAATCTACAAAGCCCTAGTCAACGTCATCCTGGAGAAGAAAATCTGCCACTAGAGCCGATTACAGTGGTAACCGGCCCTACCCAAAAGAAAGGCCGAAAGGGACCGACGACAACGTTGGACTCAGTGGCTCTACATTTTTCGACTGGATTGGATCTAGTCTTCGATAAAGTTGCAACGGGCAACAGCGCATAGCTTCCAGGAAGTTTCCGGAGCAACTTCGGATTTTCTAATCGACGACCCTCCTTATGCATGTAAACAGATTTGGACGATTCTATGCGAGCTGTCAGGTTCTACAGAATTGGGACAAACGCTCGTTTTGTTCGGATGAAATTTTTACTGAGAAAAGCCACAAATTGGTGACGGCTATAGAAGATGGCAGAAACAGATAATAGCTGCGATTTTGCAGATACCGTGGTATCTGTTACGACGGTTTAAAGTCGTTTTTGCAGTTATCGTGGTATCTGATTACACGGTCAAAGGCGTTTTTGCAGTTGTCGTGATATCTGGCCAGTTATCATGGTATCAGATATTCAGGTACTACGGTCCGACCGTGGTAACTGGTCCTGGTATCTGAAAAGTTATCTCACTTTCTTTTGTCAGGTTCGTGAGAAAGAAGTTTGGCACTTAGTGATGTAACTGGATATCAGTTTTTCTTTTGGGATGACTTCGAAAAGTGCAATTTCGGCAACAGTCGTTGTTGCAGAGCAACCGTGTATCAGAAACCACGATAACTGCAAAAACGACTAATTGTAGATCCAGTTACCGTGGTAACAGATACCATGGTATCTGCAAAAACGCAACTAATGAAACATCTAGAAAACATTTAACTTTCTTTCCAAGCAGTACAAAAGTTGAAAGCGTTTGCCGGGGTTACGAGCTTCCTGAATATTCGTGATAAGCAAGATTTGGTGATATTCGTAACATTTGGCCACGCTGTCACACAAAGAAACAAGACCAAAGGTTTCGACGGGATACGAAAAATTTAATATTTGATACAGACAATTGAGTTTTATCTTTGCCTGATCCAGTATTCGCCAGACCCCTTGAATAGTTTTACTTTTAAAGTTTAGAAACAGATTAAGGCCAAATAGCTAATCATCTGAGAAAACCAAGTTCAGATATGGATTCAGCATGTGTATTTACCCCTATAAGACATATCTATTTTTACGACAGGGGGGGGGGGGGGGGGGGGGGGGCCTAACCAGGAAACCAAATGGGGTCTGACAGGGCGTCCGATAAAATCAGCAAGGTCATTTAAGGGCACCAATAAACTGAGTTGACATCCAGCTTGGATATCGGCCGTTCGGGAGCTACAGAACCCATCTACGAACTCGACCTGTCCCTTGACCCAAAGAATCCTTATACCAAGTTTCATCAAAATATCTCGTTCTCTTCGAGAGTTATCGGGCTAACAGACGGACAACTTTTGCAACGACATAGGTATCCCTCCACTTGCGTTTTGGGATCCCGAAAACGCTTAAGCTGCTTTCACACTGACACGTTTGCCTTTCACACTGAGCTAGGCAAGCCTTGCGTTGCGCTTGCAACGACGCAACGCGGAGCTTGCGCATAAAAAATTGACGCAACGCAAGAATGGAACTGAGCTCTATTTTTGCGTTGCGTGCGACGCGTACGCATCAGATTTTTCATAAGAAATGGAAGTTTTTGAAGAAAAAGTAGTAAAGCTTGTTCATGAGAGACCTGGACTAGATGATAAAGATGTCCCTGACTATCACAACAGGACTTTCATTAATAATACATGGCTATCAATTTGTGAAATCATCAACAAGGAGTTTAGCAAGAGCATGACTGGTAAGTTGACCCTACTTTGTATCACACTACACTTAATTGAACTTTCTCTCCTTCAAGTTGCAAATAGGAATAATACAAAATTACCCATAAACATTCTACAAACTGTCTGAATTTGCTTATAGGCTCCATGTTCAGTCCAGGCAAATTGTGTTTCATATCTGTAGGCCTGTCTAAGATAGTGAATGGATAACTTTGTTCAACTGGACCTTTAAAAGTATGACAGTGTGTACGCCATGGTACCCAGAAATTGCAGTCTTCAATTTTTGTGTCACATTCAAATACGGTCGTACATCCAAATACGGTCATACACTCAAATAGGGTCACAAATCCAAATACGGCCATACCTCAGATGCTTGAGATGTAATTTCAAGTCTTCTGTGATATGTATACTTCTATTTTTTTTAAATATTCCTTGAGCCCAAGCTGACTTAGAAACATAGGAATTCATATAATATATATTCATATAATAATTACACTTTTTTTTTGCAGTGAAAGAAGTCAGAGACAAATTCAAGTCACTCCGTGATCCTTTCTGCCGCCTCAAGACGAAAAGCTGGAAGCAGTGGTGATGCTGCTACAGAAACCGGACTTAGACCAAATGAAGAGTTTTCCGGTTACTGATGTTCTTAAGTGATTCTGTGTCCCACAGAAGGCAAACGGTTGGAAATGGGCCAAACCCTCCTGAAACACAGTTGCAGAGCACATCTGAAAGCCCACCAGCCTATTCTTACCAACCAACTGATTCCCCAGTACCTGCCTTTGAAGTTGAGTCAGAACTAGTTGAGGGACCTGAAGATTCCGGCGAATACACTCAGGAGATTAATTTGTCAACAAGTCTTACCAGCTGTGGGTGTAACAACTTCGAGGGAGAGAAAGAGGGAAAATGTCAGACCCTGGAGAGTCACTAGAATCAAGTGGCTTGTCAAAGATTCTTTCTAAATTCATTGAAAAGAAAATGGAGCAGACAATCCAGCCTGCTGTCAATTTTCAAGACCCTGATCTTCAATTTGCTCTGATATTAAGCAAACATATGAAAACTGTACCAGTGGAGAAGCAAATTGATATGCAAATCGAACTGCTTCAAGCTGTGAAAAAGTGTCAGAACAAATAGTTTAATTTGTCTTTTCAACAAGTCGATCATTCGATTTAATTAATAGTTTTGGTTCAACTCAATCACATGATCTCTGTCTTTTTATATCATATTATATTTGAAATTTAAAACGAAGGTATTTGCAGTTGTATACGGTATGAGCAGTGATGCTGCAATTCAGAAGTACCCAATGTCATTTAGATTTCAGATGGTAGTCATTTATTACATAAAACACAAAAAATAAACTGCTAAACCGAAGTAACATGGTAACGGCTCTAAAACGTTCCTTGTAAACCTTTTGCCATTTTCTGAAAACGCAACGCACAAGCCTTCACGGTGTGAAAGGTCTGACGCAAGACAGACGCAACGCTGACTCTACGCAAGCGCAACGCAAGCATCTTGCGTTCTCAGTGTGAAAGCCGCATTAGCCAACGGAAGCTGAAACTTTCTATTGATGTTTAAGTGTCAGTTCTTGATGATATTACTTTCAGAACTATGCTACCGGACTACGAGGCATCAAACCCAATTCCGAGGCCAACTCGACCGAGCTCCAGACGCAAAGCAGCAATTGTAAACTATGTGAGACTTATTCGCTCGAAGACGCAGGAAAGGGACCGGTGTCTTAAGTCATTGGTATCCTACTTCGAACACTGCTTTGATTTCATGCTGTAATTAATAAAGTAAACTATCCTATATATGACGTGTAACTGTGGTTCTTTACATTTTTTGTCCAGAAGTTTTATAAATATATTCAAATAATGTATACAACGGATACGTCAGCTACTATGCTTCATCAGCAATATTTCGGCCCTTATAAACGTCGGGGAAGGAAACAAACCTGTAACATAATTACAGGTTTGTTTCCTTCCCAGACGTTGACCCTGAAGATTGACAGCCTGACGAGGACCCTTACCAAGAAGGGCCGAAATATCCCTGAAGCATCGTAGCTGACGTATCCGCTGTACACATTATTTGAATATATGTTTCGAAGTCAGCTTGGGCTCAAAGAATATTTAAGATTTATAAAGTTTTATAGTATGAATTAGTTGTTAAACCATACAATCAGACGCTAGCGAGTATTTCTGTGAGATATTAAGGAAATAAAACGTTATTCCTTTATTTTAAACTCACCTGTGGCAGTAAGAGTGCACTTCGTAACAACCTCTTTCACGTTCAAAACGTCTACCAACGCAAGGCCGTGGGCGGTGCCAACAGCAACCAATCCCCACTCGGAATGCATTGTTAAGCAGGTAATGGCAGCCGGTGGGTGAACCTGGACAACGCTGGTTGCTCTGTAGCCTGAGGTTTGTTTGATCGCCTCAGTCGTAACATCCAGTTTAGAATGACCTTTCCATACAAAGCTGTCACGGTCGGAGACAACATTCATCTGGATGGTCTGAGGAGAAAAAAGTATGGATATAAGCCCGATGAAAAATTTATCTCAAAATAGTACTATGAAGTAGTACGAAAAAGTAGCATGCAGTACTAACGATGCTCCTACATGCTTCTACTTCAAGGCTACCGTGTTACTGCATACTACTATATCCTACTATTAGCAAGACTGGATGCTACTATGGCAAGACAGGATGCTATCGGATACTACTATGTAAGACTGGACAAGTCTGAGGCACATTAAATGATAGTATTCTTTGCTATTACATAATATTACATGCAACGTTTTCGTCCTACTACCATACTACTACGCAGGCTACAAGTTTTTCATCAAGAGAATATTTAAAGGACCCCTCTTGCTTGTTCTGCCGTTCATATGATCCCTAGCTCCCTTACGTGATTATAAGATTCTGGAAATCCCCGGCTTTCGCCTTTGTTTCATTTTATACCTGCGACATTTTAGCGCATTTTGGGCCTAGTCGAGTTTTGAAAGTTACACAACGCAAACTTCGCCGAAGCTTCAAGGTCCGTCAACAACTCTTCCACAACTAATGACATAGGAAGCTTCAAAGTATTATTTTTAATTTTTAGATTGTTTTTGACTCTTATGCTTTTCATGTTTTTTTCCCACTTTTTAACCACGGCGCGTTCAGTTTTCAAATATATTTGCGTCCAGCCGCCGCGTCAGGGAGCGGGAGGCTAGGTGGAGTCGACAATAAGCGCTAACAAGAAAATTGCTAATTTCTCCTTGAAAGTAATGGTATTATTGAAAACGACAATTCTGAGCCATTTCAACTTGAAAAGATTGTTTCTAGTAAGAGTTGTGTTTTAGCGGATTCTGGCCGATCGGTGCATCTTGCATCCACCTGTCAACAAAGCTTCGACCACTAGACTGCGTGCGGCAAATAATGAACCCTGGCTGGGGAAATGCTATGCGACAGTGTTGGCGCGCTTGGTGGGTGATGTGATGCCGACAGCTAGTATTCAGACAAACATTTGTGTTGGGGAAAACCGTTGGGAAGTAGGCTATACTGATCTAGCCTGTTGCAGATAATTTCGTAAAGCACATTGGCATGACATATTACAAAAAATCAACGAAGAAACTAATGCAAATGGTGTCTGTAAAGGCCAACGAACGTACTGAAATAAAAGGCGAATATTTCGGGAGGGCAACCGCCCCTCTTTAGCGCAGACAGTAAATTTTCATCCTCGTTTTCGCATTTTTCCTCGAAATTTTTTGTCTGCATTGAAGAAGGGAAGTGGTTGTCCTCCCAAAATATTTGCCTTTTATTTCAGTACATTCGTTGGCCTTTAAAAACCCATTTTCGTTAGTTTCTTCGTTCACTTTTTGTGATCTAGCGTGCTCTTCGCGGGAATTCGTTCATGCCTTTTTTCCAACCTCAATGTTTAATACGAAGTCATAGTGTTTGCGTCTGAATACAAGATATCGTTATTATGCGATGATGATTTCAATATATCGATCTCTTTCATCTCTTTGTGTGCCGCAGCAGAAACGCGAAGACGAGAGCTGATAATACGATGCCAAAGCTTCTGGGATCATGGATCGCAAGTACAGAGATTATTCCGGACTGCCTCAAAAAGGTAGGCCCACCAATTGGGTCGAGATGCAAGCGCCGGAACGGCTATGAGAGGACGAAAATATAATAATCTTATATTAATACCCAAATCGAGGACACGTCAAATAGGGGATACTCGTCAAACAACAATAACATACAGTGAACAATAAATCTTGTTTAAATAACTT
The DNA here is from genome assembly GCA_023053575.1 of Branchinecta lynchi. Lineage (NCBI taxonomy): Eukaryota > Metazoa > Arthropoda > Branchiopoda > Anostraca > Branchinectidae > Branchinecta > Branchinecta lynchi. Next base: position 7,143,309 of record JAKZAP010000010.1, read on the forward strand.
ATCTTCATAATCCAACTAATAAAATATTTAAAAATAAACTAACGTAAAAAAAAAAAAACGTAGTCTGCTGAGCATCTTTAACTATTCCGGTAGCGGTTGGTTCTAGCACCGACTGGTTCAGTTTCTGAGATTTTTTCGACTGTCGCTCTTTGAGCTCTTACCTTTTCCTTGGAGTACGACGGTGGTAGGAGTTGACGGTGCAAGGGTTGGGTGAAAAGGCATTCAAGGGTACGGACTTGGCTTGTGACGGTGTCGGCAACGAGGACCAAGCGGCCCTCATTAGTGGAGTGTTCCTTGGAACAATCCACCATTGCGAGCGCTGTAGCAGCTTTCGGTTTTCGGTTTTTACCGTGTTTTGTGGAGCTCATAACTCGTGAACCAGTGCAAGTATCAAGTTCAAACTTGGTACACTTGTGGGTATTGCGGTCTAGTTGTGCCTTTTGAGGGTTCCGCTCCCCATACCATCCCGGTTCTGGGGCAGATGGGCCCAGATTGCCCAGTCAATAATGTTCGTAACTTGACCAGACCTGGACATACGACGATGAAGTTCCTTGTACTTATAGATCCTAGGGCTTGGGCATTACTTTCAAAGTTTCACCTCCCCCATCCACCCCATTCAAGGGCAACTGGGCCCAGATTGCCCAGGAGTAAAGTTTGTTGCCTGCAACAGCAATCAACAGATATCAAGTTGAAACTTGGTAGGTTTGTGAGTATTGGGTCTCTTTTGTTCACTCGGGTCAGGGGCAATTGGGCTATTGGGGCAATTGGGCCCCAATTGCCCCAAAATTAGCTGTTTTTAACTTGACAAAACTGGAGATAGCGATGAAATTCCTCTGTGCTCTTGGATCATCGGGTTGGGAATATCATTGTGGAGTTGAACCACTCCCCCCTCACCCCCCCCCCCCATTGATGAGCAAGTGGGCTCAATTTGTCCATGAGTAAAGTTTTTGACCCGTGACTGGAATCAGACTCTAACTTGGTATGGTCGAGGATATTTAGATCCAGATATGCAATTTGATGCCCCCCCCCCCACCCTCCCGTTCATGGGTAACTGGGCCCAGAATGCCCGTGAGTTAAGTTCGTCTATGACATGCCTCAAGTTCAACTCTTGTATACTTGTGGATATATATATAGATGCGGATTATGGTGTAACAGCAACAAATAAGACCACGCGGCGTACTTTAATCTTTAATGATAAGTTGACAAGGGGGGGGGGGAGGACAAGCAATAAAATGATTTGTTTTCATTACACTTTTCAGACGTTTAAAGTGTCGGACCGTTCTTGCAAGAGTTTGAAGATCTTTCATGGATTTCTAAACGCTGTTTGTGTACATTAAAAGCTTTTAAACTGAGATGATTTCAAATTAGGTTATTTCAATATCTTTTGATTATTGGTGATGTGGTTTTGGTTCTGACACTGTTTGTGTATAAGATGTGATAAACATTTTACTTTCAAACTCCACGTCTGAGCGCTTGCGCTCTGGTTTTTTATCTGAGACATTCTCTTACCTTTACGGCGTCGTTTCCTTCCCGATCTTCCAACTGGACGGTAATAATCTGACCAGCAGTTCCTCCAACAATGACCATTCCACTCGTAGGGCAAAAGGCAAGTTTCTTAACTGCTAAACGTGGATCATCAGAATAGGGGTCGAACACTCCAACCTGGAAATATAAAATTTACTCGTGTGACCTTTCCAGTGCCTTGCTCATTCCATTTATTCTAGTCTACTCCACCGTTCCCTTCTTATTAACGGGCTGATAGGAAGAAATAAAACAACAAGAGCTGGAAGCTCATATGGCACTTGCAGGCTGGGTCAGAGGATTAATGTAGGAATTTGTCAATTCGTGGGTTTGTTGTGATCATCTGTAGGCAAAACCCTTGAGATAAGAATGGTCATGGGGTCCTTGGAAATCAGGAGAAACGTATCGTTCGTAAAAAACAATTTTATTTGTGCATTTGGCCATAATGATGCGTACTTTAAGGGCGCTAGCGATTCACCTGTAATGAACACTCTTGGAGCACAAATGATAAGCTCATTGGAATCATGAAAATGATTGACTTGCCTGCCAAGTTTCGTTGTTCTAGACCACCTGGAAGTAAAAACTCCGTATCGCCGGAATTCCGGAACCCCCCCTCCAACTCCCCCCCCACAGTGCACCAATCCGGTCGGGTTCTGTCAATGATGTACGTAGGGCTTGTGCTGGTTCCTCCCACCAAGTTTCATCCCGATCGTTCCACTCTAAGCGTGTCACATGATTTCCGGTTTCCCCCCTCCGACTCCAGCCCCCCCCCCCCACACACACACTCATCTGATTCGGTCCGGATCTAAAATGGGACATCTGAGATATGACGTCTTTCCAAATATCAAGTATCATTAAGACCCGATCACCTGTTCGAAAGTTACACATGTCACTAAATTCCGGATTCCGGCTCTCCTCCTTCCCCCCCCCCCACGATGGTCGGATCGAGCTAGTGACTATTTCCAAGTTAGTTTGGTTGGGTCCCTAATATGCCTGCCAAGTTTCATCGTCCTAGCACATCAGGAAGTACCCTAACTCGCAAACACCGGACTGACCGACCGACCGACGGAAAAGTGATCGATATATGGCACTTGGCAGGAAGGCAAGTGCCATAAAAAATATACTGCATGTATATTGAAACCCTCGGAAATTGAACCCAATTGTCTCGACTTGCTTCTAACTGCAAAGCAACAACCACATAAACGGCACCATTATTTTCTTCATCCGGGACAGACCGACGATAGCCTATCAACTTTCGACGGGTCGCACATGTATTGCGGGTTTTGAACTCGCTGACCTGATGGTGTACCTATACTCATTGCGAAAGTTGACAAACTCTATACCATAGATCAAACTGTTGGACAATTCACGTAACAGAACTGGCATGACCTGTGAACGTTCAGTTAACAGCAGTGTTGATTTTCCCCAGAACGAACGAAGGTGATCTTTGAGCCGTCGCCGAGCAAGACCTTTACGACAGAAATCAAACCAGAAAGCCGTGAAATCCTGAATTATTTCGACTGGTCTAGACGAGAAAATAGACACAAACCTTTTGACAGATTGTCTCTTCGAGCAAATTGGCCATTTGCCCCTAGAAAATTTTTCCAAGAACCAAACAAATTTGACAAAGTAGGCAATTACCTGAAATAATCTTATTTCTCCGCTTTTGCGAAAACAAAAGACTATCAAGATGTCAGTATACACAATAAGAAAGAAAAACATGGCCGAATAAATAATGTACAACAACCGAACAAATCTGTCATAGTGTTCGTATCGTTTGAGATCACCGAGTCCATAAAAACTACAAGAGACTTTCAACCCTCTGTTACTTCACGGATCAAAGTAGGCTCGACTGCGCGATCAGGGATGAATTCAGTTTTCACCAGAGGCCATGGTGTATCTACACTCTACTTAGATCGAAACTGATTCTGAAATAATAATACAAAAACAAGAGCTGTAAGCTCATGTGGCACTTGCGTGGGTTAAGATGTTCTGATTGATCAAAAGTAAGTTTCGACTTTGCGGTTGAGATGCGCACTCTAAGGGAGCTAGAACTTCATTTGTAAGCAAAGCCCTTGAGGCAAAAATGATAATGGGCTGACGGGAATCATGAAAATGCATATATTGCATAACAGTATTTTTTTTTACCGTACGGTCAAGATTGGTACTTTAAGGAATAATCAGATTTGGAAAGTATCGATTTCTAATCAAATGTTGTTGAATCTCTAATATTCCAGCGAAGTGTCATCGTCCCTAGCCCATCTGGAAGTACCCTTCAACTAGCGATCACTGGAATCACGGACCCCCTCCCACTCCAACTCCACCCCTAATACCCGGAGCCAATCCGGTTCTGTAAATGATTAATCCAGAGCATCTGTTTGTTATTCCCACGAAGTTCGATCCCGATCACACCAGTCTAAGCGGGTCAACTAATCCCCCCCCCCCAACAATTGTCAGATTCAGTCAGGAAATGATAAAGATCACCGGAGAGAAATGTCCTCTGTTCAATTATTAAATTTCACTTGAATCCGATCAGCCGTTCCAAAGTTACGCATGACTCAATATTCCAGATTCCCTTCCCTCACCCCCCCCCCCCCAAGATTATCATATCGAGGATTTTTTTTTATTCCAAGTCAGTTTGAACGGGTCCCTGATATGCCTGCCAACTTTTGTCGTGAAAATCCCAAAAAACGGAATTCCGGGAAACACCCTGCCCCCCCCCTCCTCAAGCGTCCGGATCCAGTAAATTTGTGTAAAAGATTTACATGGAGCAGATCTTAGTTCTTCCCGGCAAGTTTCACTCCAATCCCTCCATTCTAACCGTTTCTCGAGATTTACGACCCCCCCCCCCCAACTCCCCCACAGTGCCTGTCAGTAATTGATATACCTAGAGCATAAGTTCCATCCCGATCTCTCCATCTTAAGCGGGTCACGTACCCCCCCCCCCCCCCCCAATAGTTGCCGGATCTGGTCCGGATATGAGAAAGATCACCAGAGAAATGTCCTCTGTTCAATTCTTGAATTTCACTCAAATCCGATCACCCATTCCAAAGTTACGCTTGATCGGATCCCTAAAAATCCCCAAAACCCGCCATCATTGGAATTCCGGGAAACCCCCTCCCCCCCCCCCCCCCCCTAAGTGTCCAGATCCAGTACAATTGTCCAAACGATTTGTCTAGAGCAGATGCTTGTTCTTCCCAGCAAGTTTCACTCCGATCCCTCCATTCTAACCGTTTCTTGAAATTTACGGTCTCTCCCTCACCCCCCCCCCCCTCCAACTCACCCCTGGCTACCGAATCCGGTCAAAACTTTAAACGGGACATCCCAGATATATAATCTATTCAGTTATTAAGTTTCATTACAATCCGATCACCCGTTCGAAAGTTACGCACTACTCAATTTCCCGAGTTCCCCTGCCCTCCAGTCCCCAACAAAATGGTCGGATCGGAAAACTGATTATTTCTAAGTTTGTTTGGTCGGGTCTCTGATATGCGTGCCAAGTTTCATGGTCCTAGCACATCTGGAAGTACCCTAACTCGAAGTGTGATAAAATGCCATCAATTTTCAAGTTTCCAGCGCCCTCCACTCCCCCGCATACGGTCGGATCGGAAAACTGATTATTTCCAGGTTAGTTTGGTCAAGTCCCTGATATGCCTGCCAAGTTTCAGTGTCCTAGCGCATCTGGAAGTACCCTAACTCGAAAAAGTGTGACAAAAACTCGGACCGACAGACAGACGGAATTGTGATCGGTAATATGGCACTTGAGCCAGAGGCTGCAAGTGCCATAAAAACAAGACAAAGGATTCGGGTGATTTCCAAATAAGGAGTGTTGCCCCTACGCTTTTCCTGAGGGGTCGACTAAAGAAGACAAGGCAAGGAAGTGTGCAGGAAGACGACAGGGCTAAATGAGGAAAGGCTACTAGCGAGAGGAAAGGCATGCTCAAAGAAGTAAGCTGTAACAGGAGGCAAGCATACTAATAGAGCAAAGGACCTTCTCAAAAACTCGTGACCTCTTACAAAAGGAGGGAAGTAACGGTCCCCTCTTTTTGTATTCTTGCCTCCTTGTGCAGCTTTCCCCTACTTATTATGCCTTTTTAATCTTTAGTCTTACTTCCTCTTGTACCATGCATTTTTTGTCGTTTCCATTTTTTTGTCGATTCCTCATTCAGCCTTTCAATTCAATTCAATTCAATATAATCTAAAAAACAGATAACGGACAAGCCGATGGGTTGTTTTTACGTCTAAACATAACATCATAACAACAATCTACAAATATATACAATTTTGCGACATTTATACCGACATTTTTGTCGGTATAAACCGACAAAATGTTGTTTGTAGACAACAATCTACAAATATATACAATTTTGCGACATTTATACCGACATTTTTGCTGATTGACGGGCATGTGTCTGACTCTTGTGCAAAAATGCGGAAGGAATGAAAGCTACCAATAACATCCGAATATGTCTGAAATAAAACTGTCGACTATGTAGGAAGATGAACACGACATCGTAAACCGAATCCAGCAAGTCACACACCTACGGTTTTACCTTCCTGTATATGGCCTTTGGGTTTTTCAATACAGATATATATATATATATATATATATATATATACTCAAGTCCTTATCAAGCCTTCACTCACTACATCTACCCTACCCTTAAATACGCCCAAAGAACTAAGGGGCCTACATAGCAAATCTCTAAACCCGACCTCCACCTTTTTGCCGGAACCGATCTTTTTTTTTAAACTGTGCTTCGAAAATTCCGTTTGATCGCCAAATGACATGGTAAGGCGCTTCATTTTTCTTTTACACTGTAACACCCCGCTGCCTTCTTAGGTTGAGGTGCAAAGCTAGTTGGACGGTAGGCTACAAGATAATTTGTTAATCTTAGAGAAGAACATTATCTCGTTAGGTCAGTAGGGTTTCCTAGCATTCTAGGCTCTCAATGAGTAGTAGGCCTCCAGCTTAAAGATAAACTACATCAACCTTATTCGACCCAAAAACAACAAGCCTTTCGGACAGAGGAAAAATATTCTTTCATCGACAAGATACAGTCTACCAGAGATTTCCTCCCCAATCTCCGTCGAGATGCTGACCCTTGAGACTGAAAAGTCTGTATGAACTCGATTGTTTGCAAGAGGTCACATGATTTATCAGAAAGAGAAGAAAAGCTATTACCCCCCTCATCCATGACAAAGGTCATTGCACCTGCAATCACATCTCCTGTTCGAGGGAGAGAAGTTCAGAGGTTAGGGGAACGAGGTGGACGTTTCAACCATTTGCACGAGTTGAAAGAAAGTTCTAAATTCACCTGTGTGTTGATTCAATCAGGCACATCCCACTGCTTTAGCCGCGTCCAGGAATTTAGTGTGCGATGATTGGCAGTGCATAGTTTCTTTTGTTCGGTGTATCCCACTGGGGATACGGTCACCGTCGCAGGTGGCCTATTCGACCAGCGACGTGATCTCCGATTGGTTCCCCGACAGCCGGTTTGAGTTTATCTCCGGGACAGTACAAACTTATAGAACCAAACACGAGCCAGGAAAAATTGGTAAAATGGGAGGAAGAAAAGGGATACGTGTTTTCTTGGAATCATCAAAGCTAACGGAGATAGGATATCTTAAGCCTTTCATCTGACCTTCAAAAGCAGACAGTTTCCGGCATTTCAGAAACATTTCTTTTACTAGACAGTTCTTGCTCAATTAGTAATCCCTTCAGCCCAAGCTGACGGTGCTAAACGGAGAAGTCAGCTGAGATTTATTCTGGCCATATTTCGGCCCTTCTTGGCAAGGCGGACTTTTTTGTTCAGCACCATTAGATCGTGTTCAACATTTTCTAACCCTCCGCTATTCTTAGCCACAACGACGAGGTTAACACCGTCAATGGATTATCACAAACAAAATAATGAAGAAACCAGAGCCAATATACCATTATGTCCTTTCTTCTTTGAAGTCTCTCCTTCAGACAAGAGTTCTTTCTTTAACGAGAAATCACCACAAAGAATCGAATTGGCTCTTGATCGACTCGAACACGAATATTTCTAACTCTTAGAAGGTCAATAAAGAAAATCTATTCAAATAAGATTCTTTCATTCAAATTGAAAACCCTTCTACTCGTAGTTATTTCCTACGTCAGACTTCAAGCGCGACAAAAAATATCAGTTCAGAATGAGAAGAAGCTCAATGAAAACTAAAGAAGTATTTAGGAAATGGAGACAAAGCAGATTTTCGACCATCCCCTGATCAGAAACAATGGCGATTATGGTGTACACATAGCTGTCTAGACCAGTGGTTCCCAACCGGTGGTACGCGTACCCAAAGGGATACGAGAGACCCTCGCAAGGAGTTCGTGATGATCCCAAAGTCAAATTAGTCTGTAGCTTCAACATCTCGCCTCAATCATTTTGAGTCTTCTGACTTAGTTTCAATATTGTTCTCAAGATCACATACCCCATCTTACGCAATTTTGAATACACATTTACGGCTTTTGTTGCTGATAATAATTATCGCCTTTTCTACGTTCTGATCGTGGTAAAAAATAGCAAAACAACGATTTGTAAACAAAAGGGGGTAGCAACGTTTGTGAACCTTGATGAGGGTACGCGGTATAGAAAAGATGGAAACCACTGGTCTACACCATACTGCTGATCTTATGATGATAATGACGCAGACTGGATCCTTACAGTGCACTTTAATGCAGAATTACATCATGCTGCAATTGCTTTTTGATTGCTTTGAATTTTAGCGATGACGCTCGTGATACTTTAGAGTTTCTCGGCTTCGACGCCAAGTTTGGGACTGAATGCCAGTTCCCGGCTCTCAAAATTCTACGGTGGGAAAAGTATTTCTAGAATACGTAAACTCTCCACGAGCTCTTCCAGCGTAGAACAAGGGTCGCAGACTCGAATCACTTTACCCCCCCCCCCCACCACTGGCAAGACCCTCCTACAGCTCCGTTCTGGCGCAGACACCCCCCACTCCCCGAACCAGGTTACGTCCCCCTGTACAGCAGCGGGAAGCCAAAGCCACTGAAAACGGTGCTCGAAGCCATGGTGTAAAGTCTAAATTTCCCCTCACCAAAGTTTCGATCTTCTGTAAAAAGTCCAATGAGCTTGATGTTCTAACGGTGAGAAATAGTATAGACATAGGGTTCCTCAGTGAACAAGACCAAAGGTTTCGGTGGGATCCCAAAAATTCAATATTTGATCCAGACTGGGTCTTGGATTGGGTCTTTTGTTCGCCAGATCCAGTCTTCACCAGGCTCTTTGAGAATTTTTACTATTAAAGTTCAGAAACAGATTTAAGGCCAAAAAGCTAATCATCTGAGAAAACCAAGTTAAGAATGGATTCAGCATGTTTGTGTTTACCTCTATAAGTCATATCTGTTTTGACGAAAACTGCCTGCCTTACTTCTGCCAATTTCCCGGTTTCGGACGAATTCTGGAACTACTTGTTCGCCAAAAAAAAGAAAGCTAAAAAACGAACTCAGCGTATCTTCTTTCCCCTATATCGAACATCTAATCAACTCAAAATTAAAATTTAACTTAACAAATTTTCCGGTTCCAGCGGGATTCCGGGCGAACTATATTTCCGGGTAAAATATGATTGTCATACACGGATTCAGCATCTCTTCTTAGCCCTAAATCGGATATCTAATCAACTACAAATACTTTTAACAATTTTCCGGTGTTGGCCGGATTCCGGGCTAACTACTTGTCCGGCGAAAATGGTTTTCACCATCGTGTTCAGCATATCTTCTTACCCCATAACTGATTGTCCCATTAGCTGTTTAAAAATATTTTCCTTGCCCCTTATTTTAAACCCCTTCCCCCATCCCTAAATATAGGGCTACAAAGCCCATCTACGAACTCGACCTTACTATTGACCCAAAGAATCCCCACACCAAATTTCATCAAAATATCTAATTCCCTTCGACAGTTATCGTGCTTACAGACGGACGGACGGACAACTTTTGCGATGTCATAGATATCCCTCCACTTACGTTTTGGGATCCCAAAAATGGAGCGCTACGGATGTCGACCGTTCAATTCCCGGTCCTAATTTTGTGTCCAACCCACATTCGAAGAGTAAGTAAGTAAGTAAGTAAGTAATTTATTTACAATCCGTCATTTCGAAAAAGCGGAGTAAATGAAATAAATAACAAGAGCTACGAGCTTATATGGCACTTGTACGAGTAGGCTGTACAAGAAAGTAGATGAGAACGTCACAAAATACACCCGCCAACCAAAAATGCGGTTCGGAAATAGAAATAGGATATTTAGTTTCACTCATTTCTGAGCAGTTCCGGCATCGTCTCGATTGTCTGTAGCAAATGCACATGACTGTTCAAACTTTCATCCCAATAAATCCATTTGTTTGATCCCTAGACGTGCTACACGATTTCCGGTACCCACTCTATCTCGACCTACCGTGGCCGAATCTGGTTCGGAATACAAAAAATCGACCACCTAAAGCATCTTCTTTTATACCATCTATCAAGTTTCACTCGAATCTGAGCATTTTTGGAAAGTTCCGGTACCCCCCCCCCTCCCCACCAACGTTGTCGGAGCCGGTTCGGGCCCAATCTCTTAATTCCCTGTTCCTGTCCATCAAGTTTTACTGAAATTGGAGCTTAGCCTATCTGCAAGTTTCCAGTACACCCCCCCCCCTACCTTGGCGGAATTCGGCCCGGACGCCAAATAACAAATCTAGGCCGCATAAACTCGGCACTGTCGAATTTGCATCTCATTCGGTCCATCCGTTTGGTTTTTGTGCATGTCAAAAGTCCCCCCACCCCAAATTCCCCTAATCGTGGTCGCATATGGTTCGAACGCATGTTTTACATGTCGAGGCCATCGATTCGTATCACCCATAAAGTTTCACTCGAATCAGACCACTCGTTTGCAATTTATAGAAGTCAATTTCCATATTTCTCTTCTCGTGCTCCCCAAAAAATGCTCAGATCTAGGAACGGAAGTTTCCGGGGGTATGTTGTGTCAGGTTCTTAAGTCAAGATAATTCGGGTCGCTAATATGCCTGCAAAGTTTCGTTGTCGTTTTAAATCTGGAACTATTCTAACTCACGACTACCGGAATTCCAGGAAACCCCTCCAACTCCCCCCCACAGAGCCCCGAAACCATCTGGCTCCTTCAATTTCATCTAGGCCTAATGCTTGTTCCATCCATTAAGTTTCGTCCCAATCCCTCTGCTTTTAGAGTTTCTCGAGTTCCCCCCCCCCTCCATCCCCACAGGTATCGGACCCGACCCGGACGTGACACTGAACGTCCGAGGCGATAGCTCACCAGACAAGTTTCATTCAAATCCGATCACCCGTTCAAAAGTTATGCACGCCACTAGATTCCGGACTCCCCATCCACCCACTCCCCCCACGATGGTCGGGTCGGGGAAACGGCTGTTCTCAAGTCAATATGTTCGGATCCCTGACATACCTGCCAAGTTTCATCGCCCTAGGACATCAGGAAGTATGCCGAACTCGCGGGATCGCTAGAAATCCGGACCCCGACCCCAACTCCCCCACAGTGCCCTGATCCGGTCCGGTTATGTCAATGACGTGTCTAGGACTTGTGCTTGTTTTTCCCACCAAGTTTCATCCCGATCCCTCCACTTTAAGCGTTTCTCAAAATTTCCGGTTCCCTCCTCCAATCCCCCCAGTGTCATCGGATCAACCCGGATTTAAAGTGGGATGTCTGAGACACGAGGTCATCCTAAATATAAAATTTCATCAAGATCCGATCACCCGTTCAAAAGTTATACACGCCACTAGATTCCGGACTCCCCATCCATCCACTCCCCCCAGTATGGTCGGATTGGGGAAACGGCTGTTCTCAAGTGAACCTGTTCGGGTCCCTGACATACCTGCCAAGTTTCATCGCCCTAGCACATCAGGAAGTATGCCGAACTCGCGGGATCGCTAGAAATCCGGACCCCCCCCCCAACTCCCCCAGAGTGCCTAGATCTGGTCCGCTTATATCAATGACGTATCTAGGACTTGTGCTTGTTCTTCCCACCAAGTTTCATCCCGATCCCTCCACTCTAGGCGTTTCTCTGGATTTCCGGTTCCCTCCTCCAACTCCCCTCAGTGTCATCGGATCCTGTCCGGATCTATAGTGGGACGTCTGAGACACGAGGTCATCCTAAATATAAAATTTCATCAAGATCCGATGACTCGTTCAAAAGTTATGCACGCCACTAGATTCCGGACTCCCCATCCCCATCCAAAATACCTCAAATTTTGGCTTCCCCCTCCCTCCACTCCCCCCCCCCCCAGATGGTCGAATCGGGGAATTGACGATTTCCTATTTAATCTGGTCGGGTCCCAGAGATGCCTGTCAATTTCCATCGTCTCAGCACATCAGGAAGCACGGAACTCGCGGGATCACTACAAATTCGGACTTCTCCCCCCCCCCCCCCCCAACTCCCCCAAAGTGAGCGGACCCGTTCCGGTTATATCAGCCATGTATCTAGGACTTGTGCTTGTACTTTCCACCAAGTTTCATCCGGATCCCTCCACTCTAAGTGTTTTTCAAGATTTCCGGTTTCCCCCTCCAACTCCCCCCAATGTCACCGAATCCGGTTTGGATTTAAAATGGAGGGTCTGAGACACGAGTTCCTTCCATATATCAAGTTTCATTAAGATCCGATAACCTGTTCGTAAGCTAAAAATATCTCATTTTTCCTCATTTTTCCGGATTCCCCCTCCCTCCACTCCCCTCCAGATGGTCGGATCGGGGAAGCGAGTATTTCTAATTTAATCTGGTCCAGTTCCTGATATGCCTGCCAAGTTTCATCGTCCTAGCTTATCTCGAAGTGCCCGAACTAGCAAAACCGGGACCGACAGACCGACAGACCGACTGACGGACAGAAATTACAATCGCTATATGGCACTTGAGTAAGCTCAAGTGCCATAATAAAACACATAAAGACAAAGACAAAAATACTAATTTCAATCTTCGGCCAGGAATCAGTGGGGAAAGGTCGTGCGCTAGTTGGGCTCTGTTGTCAATGATTTTTTAAAGCGACGGAGAAACATCCAAAAGGGTAACACTTACATCTCTATTCAACTTCTCCGTCAATGTATGGTTATGAGATAATTTCGACAAGTGGAGCAGGTGCTTTGCATAATAACATAATAACATGCAAATAAAATGATCTCATCTATTTAACCTCCTTCTTTCGCAGAACATGAGTGACACCAGAACAAAATAGTATAGAATGAGCGCAGAAGGTGCTGTACAATGTTCCCAAAGCTTTACGATTATAGGTTGGGGACGGTGCAACCATAGTTCCAATCCGGTCCAAAGCTACTCCTCTGTCATAATTATACTGTCAACATGAAGAAAGCAAATTGTTGATAATAAGTCTTCGGTCGTGCGGTTACGCAGGCTAAGAATAGAGATCCTGAATATCCGTAGACATTCAGACAGTACAAATAGTTAAACTGCTCGGGGCAACGATCGATGACGATCTTAAATGGATTTCTCATGTCAATATTATCACAAAAAATGTTATCACACATCTGAATGTCCCAGTTGTGAAGTTAGTCTTTCATCATTTACTTTTTTGGGTGCTTCTCCTGTATTTTAAGGCCCAAACCCCACCACCATAAGCTCATCCGAATATTCAAATGGAAATTTCGCATGGGATCCAGCCTTTTCGGATTGCTATAATGGTCCCTTTTACAGTCAATGTCAACATACCATAAACAGACTTCTCGAGTTATCTTAACTAACTGAAGCACGAAAGGCGAACTGACCTTTTTCGGTTTCAGTAACTAAGCCGGAAATGAAGCTCAGCGGTTTCGGTGATATTTCTTTCCTCGACAAAAATATAGTTTCCCATCCAAGGAATCTTGAAGGACACTTGACTCTTACTTCCCGCGGAACAAAAAGGAAGAGGTTCAGTGTTAAAGAGAGACAGTATACTTCTAATGCCGGGCACCCCAGAGTATAAGATCAAACAGAGGTCAACCGATGAATTACAGGGAGGTCTCAGAAGCTGCGAGAATGGTGAAGTAGTGTCGTTCTAGTTAACACAACCACATCTTCCCAACAGGCCGACCAGTATTTAGCTGAACAAACCAAGTAGCGTCGAAATGCCATGCCCAAAATCCACTTCCCTATACTGAGGCCATATACGGTCCGGACTTCGAAACGATTCATCAAGAACCCGTGAACCTTGTGCTGTTCAATTTCCATCCGAACTCCTCCCTCCGTCTGGTTCCTACGCATGTTAGAATATGTTCGAGCCCCCCCCCCCCCACTACCCCACGGTGGACACATAAATGGCATATCTCGGCAATCTGCTCCTACCATAAGTCACGCCGAATTCCCTCTCTCCCCCCCCCCCCCCACAACGATGGTCGAATACGAGAAACAAACAGGGCAGAACTTTCACATATATGCCAAGTTTCATCGTCACGGCTTATGTCTAAGTGCCCCAACTAGCAAAAAACTTGGACCCACGACAGACCGACGGGCGGGCCGAAACTGCAATCGCTATATGGCACATGAGGCCAAGGCTGCAAACGCCAGAAAAATGGGACAAAAACAAAGTGTTGCTTGGCAATATAATAATCAGTTGATACTAACGGCAGCTCTGCTGTATAGTGAGAAGTAAGCATAACGGAACTTCATTTCGCTCACAAAGGTGCCAGAGTATAACACTGATTTTGTGAACTAAGTGAACAAATGCAGGCTCGCTACCTGCATGATGTCCAGATGGGAACTTTAAGAATCGCAAAAGGAAAACTTGAAAACTTTCGAATATATCTTTATATCCAAAAGTGGAAAAGATAAAAGGGAAGCCTTCGGGCTTGGACATGTCTTCACTGAACTCAACATTGTTTGTCCAACGGAGAGGCCAAATATAGGGAGAAAGTCCTTCACGAAATCCTTAATACAGTTTACCTCCAGGTCTGGAAGAAAGACCGAAGAAACAGAAACACTCTGGTTCTGACTTTGATTAAACACAGAATGTTCGTCAAAACGAAGGAATGTGTCGTCTGGAAATCATTCGTTCGCTTTCACTCGGATGAAAAACATGATTCTGGATTCGGTGGGAAGTCATTTCCGTGGAAGCCAGGACGACTGCTGGACAGATAATATTGGCATGGCTTAATCGACAAGAACCACAGAAAAGGATGCTTGGGATGGACTACTGAATTAATGAATGAAATTTATTTCCCATTTTTAAGACACAAATGGAGTATGAAAGAAAAGACAAGAAAAGAAAGAAAAAAAAGACAAGAAGACACAACATGTAACACATAAATTTTTATACTCTTATTTACACATGGGGCAACATAGCCCTATACAAAGTATGGCTAGCGTCAAGAGAACGAATAAAACCTGCAATTCGCTCAGATATTGCAATAAACGGATCGGTGACATTATACTTTGCCGACAATCTAGAATTACGGGCCCACGGAGGTAGTCCTAGGAGATATTTGCACTACTTATAAAATGTAGAACGAATGCATTTTTTATCTTTTATAGTCAGTAGTGACCAGAATGACGCCAGCGCTAGTATGTGCGGCATAGCGAATGCGGAATATAGTCGGGCCAGTATGTCACAGTATGTGTCTATTGTAACGAAGCTTAGAAGTAATGAGTATTCCGTATGCTTTTTTAGCTTTTTCCACAAAAAAACGATACAAGACAAGAACGCTAACCTGTAATCATAGGTATTTGTCATCGCAATGACATTTAGTGACTAGACAAAGACAACAATTTAATGCTACTTTCCAGAAGATGGGAAAAAGAACATTCGAATCAATGATATCGGCCAGTCGGTAGAAAATAGCCGAGCCGGCACGAAGAGCTGCGATTTATCGTCAAAACAGTTGATTTTCTTCATGAAAACATGTCGGTTTTTCTGAAAATTGGTCGATTTTTCGTCAAAATAGTCGATTTAACCAGTTGCTTTTTCTGAAAATCAGTCGATTTTTTTCTAAAATTTAATTTTTTTTTTTAAACAGTCGTTTTTTCTGCAGGAAAAGTCGGTAAAAAACCACCAGCCAGTCGGTAAATGCCTCGTCCCCCCGGAAAACAGTTTGGCTCTGCTGCCAACGGGCTATATTACTGTGCAGAGCGGCTCCGATGAGAGCGAAGTGAAAATTTCCCTAGTTTTTTAGAGGACTATTCCTCGTTTTGTACTCCACGCGGACACGTGTCTCTCGAATCGGTAACACATCAGTAACGACCACACCCCATAAAACTGTAGCTTATAGAATTCAGGATTGGACACTGGTCCCACCTTCTACAAGGTGATGCATGCTTCTTATTTTTGTGTGTCTTGGGGCTCTTCATATACAAATACACAGACATATACCCTTGCTTGGCACTTTTGGTCATCCAGGCTGACCGATGCTCTCATGTCACGTTTCCAACACTCGAAAGTAGGTTTCCGCTCGCCATACCTCTGAGCATTTGTCGCAGAAACGCGACTGTCGGCCACACAGTCGAGCCACAATTCGCGGCAACGCCGTTTATCTGTTTTGGGCGGTAATCTCGAATGTCTTCAAAAAAAAAAAATGCAGATAAAATCTCAATAAATACAACGTCAGGTTGTATTTACCATTATTGTTTGTCCTTACCATTCTCTTCAAAAAGGGTACTCGATTTTATGTCTAAATGCTTAGTGAAATAGTTTATTAGATTATAAATATTCTTTGAGCCCAAGCTGACTTTGAAACATTTATTCAAACAATGTTTCCGAATTTCCGAATGAACAATGTTTCTGACGAGGACCCTTGCCAAGAAGGGCCAAAATATCGCTGATGAAGAATCATAGCTGTCGTATCCGTTGTAAACATTGTTTGAATAAATTATTAGATTATGTAGACTATTTTGGTGTTAAAATTAGATTTCCCGCCAGATTCGAGCGATAAAATCGAAAATCACCTCGGCAGTCGTTTGTCGAACTTAAGACACAAAGCGAACCCCAAAGGCCTTGTTTGTTGGGGAACACTTTCTTCGCACAACCAACCCACAAAAACTTTGTTGAATCGCGGAAAAACGCCTTAAAAAGAACAGGTCTTGATCTGAAAGTCGAACCATGGCAAGAAAAATTAACGTTTGAACTATTACAGGTAGAATTTTTTTTTTCACGGCTGATAATTGGCCCTTCATGAGGTGACAAAGACAGTATTTATCAGTTTAGTTTGAAAAAAAAAATCAGTCTAGAGACAGACCGCTGTAAAAGTTTTCAAGAGTTGATACCTACAATGGTATGGAACACAGGCAACGAGATTCGGCAGAGGCAACGCGATTTGTTTTTACTCGTCCAAGGCTACTTTAACTTAGCATGTACTTTTAACCATCGGAGGAAGGAATTTGGAAAAAAATATACTGAATATAGTTGAACTTGTCCTCTACAGTTGTGAACATCATGACGGATGAAAGCTTGCAGTATAATCTTGTAAAACCTATAGTAGTATAGTAAAGCTACTCATATCTTTTCGGAATCCTATCGCTACAGATAGAGTAATTGCGAAACTATCGTTTTGGTATGTTGTCTGTAATCATTGCCTGAACACATTATCCTAGATGACAGTTTAAAACGCGGAAACGAATTTTCTTACTCTCAAATACATCTGAAAGTTTTGTTTGAAAAAAGGTCAGTCTAGAGACAGACCTCTGTAAAAGTTTTCTCGAGTTGATACCTTCAATCGTATGTTAAACAGGCAACGAGATTCGGGTAAAAGTGTGAGGGAAGCACCTTGTGTTATTTCGTGGGCCTACTATTTGTTTCCAATTCATTTGAGGATAAGGAAATTCGTTTCGGTGTCTATCACTGTCACCTAAGATAGAATGGTCAGGGAACAAGCGATTACATACAATAATGTAGTACAATAGTTTCGCAATCACTCCTATTATTTCAGATACACTTGATAGTAAAATCTGTTCGCGCTTCTATCACAGAGAGACTCATGAGTAAGAACGGCTTGTTGGACCAAGGTCATCTTCAGCGATGAAAGATTAGCAACCTCTGCTATTTGGTGTACATATTCTTTGTTTCAGATGTATCTGAGAGTACGAAAATTCGTTTCTGCTTTTTAAACTGTCACCTAGGATAAAGTGTTCAGGCAATGATTACATACAACATATCAAAACGATAGTTTTGCAATTACTCTATCTGTAGTGGTAGGATTCCGAAAAGATTTGAGTAGCTTTAATATACTAACTATAGGTTCTACAAGATTATACTGCAAGTTTTCATCCTTTCATTACAGTTTTTACAAGTTTTCATCCATTCATTACAGGTTTGTTTCCTCCCGAAGTTGAACAAGAGGACTGACAGCCTGACGAGGACCCTTGCCAAGAAAGGCCGAAATATCGCTGATGAAGAATCGTAGCTGACGTATCCGTTGAAAACATTGTTGGAATAAAAGTTTTCATCCGTCATGATGTTCACGACTGTAGAGGACAAGTTCAACTATATTCAATATATTTTATTTTTTTTTCAAATTCCTTCATGCGATGTTAATTTAAAAGTACAAGCTAAGTTAAAGTAGCCTTGGAGGAGTAAAAAGAAATCGTTTTTAATTTTATATTTACTTTATATTTGTACACTAAAATTGGCGGGTCCGTCAATACCCCCGAAGGCTAAGTGCCATACAAATGAAAAGCACCGACCAAACTTCCAATTACCGCGATCCATTCTCGTCCGACTCGAATTGCTACGAATTCCATTACATTAATTCCAAAGCTAATAGATGAACGACATAGTGAAGCGAGGAGCGGAAGTGTTTCCATCGCCGTTACTAAAAAACACGTTTTCAAAAACTATATTTTCAAGATGAAATCCAAGTCCAGCTACAGAGAGATACTAGTAAGACGGAGTAAAGAGAGATGCCAAAACCTGGTGAACGAAACAAGCACACATCACCAAACTCGGCGAAGGAGGTGTGAAAAACCATAGCGTGTTTTTTACACAATGTAAAACTTTTTTTTTTCAGTCGGCATAATGCTCGTGGCAGGCCTACATTGTCAGAAGTGTGATAACATATAACACATGATTGCACATCCTTGTGTTGAATTTTCATATTGGATACCAGGATATTTCAATTATCACCCTCAAGTTTTGTTTCGAGAGAAATATCTATCCATAGGCTTACCCTATTAAATCTTATAACAGAAACAAAAAATAACAGATATAACAGATGTGTTTTACGTATATATAAGACAAGGATGCACAAATGTGTGTTAAATGATACTATGCTTCTGGAAATGTACACCGTCAGAAGTTTCATAACAGGTAAAATAATGATGCACAGTTTCAACTGACAGCATTTGGGACGTAATCTGTTGTGTTTGAAAACGTTATGCATAAAATGTTATGCATAACAAGCATTGCGAGGAAGAACCCCAAAACCACCAAGGCTGAATTTTCCGATATCATGACGAAAAAATCTGCATATGCTTTTTCGGCATATTTTGGCTCTTCGGCAATGCTTGTTATGCAAAACATTTCATGGATAATGTTTCAAAAAACACAACAGATTACATCCCAAGTGTTTTCTGTTGAGCGTCGTCATTGAAACTGCGCATCCTTGTGTTTTCTGCTATGAAACTTCTGACAGTGTAGAAGTCCTTTCTATGCGATCGAGAAGGAATATTCAGCACGCTTCAGGCAAGGTGATGCAAGCTTTATAGTTCAACCAGTGTCTGTTTAATTTTGCCTTGACTCAACCCTTGTCACTCTCTTACACTATTCAGCTACACGCTTTCTTCTTTCAAACAATGTAAGCCTCTTTCATGTCCTCAAAGGGAAAAGTGGGGTCTATCGAGACGGTGTCAGATTGTCAAACGAACCAATAATCAATAGAGTCAAATATATAAACGGTGATGAACTGGAATAAAAAAAAAAGTCTGACTGAATGGATTGTCTGGAGAGACCACTCAGTCGGAAAAAGACCCTTGAAGCTTGGCGTTTTTCTGACAATGGACCCACAAGGAAGCGATTTCAAGAAAAGGATAGCCGATTTGGTAAATTTGTTTTCTTTCTATAAAGATGTTATGAACAGATTATTCCAGTTAGCTAGGGGGAATAAAACCTAAGCTTTCCCATTTAGTCTGCTACTTATTACTAACGGTTTAGCAGTCTAGATAGTTTCACTCCAAGAGTTGGTAATGGTAGATGGTTACTAAACTATTCGTGTCGCAAGCCGAATGGGAATGTTGTTGTTTTTTTATTTAGTTTTTTGCACAACTTGTCAACTTTAAAATCTACAATCATCAGGTCCACCAGCGCTAAAAGGGGAATGTGAATGAATCTCTTTAATTCGAGTTTACTGCAACAGATAGTAACGGTAGATGGTTACTAGACTGTTCATATACTGTATGTTACTAGACTGTATACCACGGTATGTGATGCCACGGTCTTAAGTCTTTCGCAGTTCTAAACATCAAGTTTCATTAACATCGGATTCCCCATCCAAAATGTATACATACTTCCGTCAATTTTCCGGATTCCCTCTCCCTCCACTCCCCCCACTGTGGCTGGATCGGTGGAAGTGGTTAATTCCATGCTAGTTCGGTCGGGTCCCTAATACGCCAGCCAAGTTTCATCGTCCTAGCACGTCTGGAAGTACCCTAACTCCACAACAGTGGCCTGACAGACCGACGAACCGACCGACTGACAGATCAGATACCACGGTAACTGCTAAAATGACAAAATCCAGATCTAGTTATCAGATACCAATCTGATACCATGCAACTACTGTAAGTTCTTGCAAGAGGGCATGCCTAAAATCACAGCTGACTGAAACTAAAAATGTGATTAGCCGATCTTTATTCACGTCCTGTTTCCTCTGTGGAATAAACAGATTTACAGACAATTCCAGGACTTAAACAGACACAAGAAAACTGGTTTCAACCGAATCCAATATGACTCCATGCAAATTTGTTTCCTCTATACAAATATCCCAGTTGGAACTCAGCAGATGAGAAAAAAATTCGTTTCAAATTAGAAGAAGTGGTGAAGAATATTTGTTTTTCCTGCATAAAGTATTTACAAAAGGTCAGCCAGAAATGAAAGACTCGTGGGCTTGCTTCAACTGTCTGCGCCTGAAAGGCCATCCATCGAAAAACTCCAAATATCAGAAGTTCTGAGAAGACAAGAGTAAAGGTCTGGAATCTCGACAGCCCAAGTTCCCTTATGACATGGAGAGCTTAAAGCGTCAAACCGGGACTTCCGTTTCAGAACGTTTTCCGCCCTACTTACAGTAGTTACTACGCATGACGTCATGATTTCTGGCTTTTTGCCGTCAGGACTGGAATAATATTTCTATTTTCTAGCAGAATACCATGCCATGGGCGAACCCGACCAATCACGTTATAGAGGTGTGTCGCTACCACGCTTACTACGCTCCCAAGCATGGTAAGTAAATAGTTACTATTTCGAGAAGGTTGGAACAGTCAGCTTAGTAGCTTTTCACGAGGTTGGAACGAAAATAGTAACTAATAGTCACTATTAGAAGGTTAGAATACCCTCTTGGAGACAGGGACAACTTAAACTGCACGGACAAACACGTTTGATTCACTCGGACCAGCAGAAACTAAAGACAAGCGAATTTCTAACCCAGCGCAATGCTAAAAATGAGAGGAGTCGACACCTTGGCCACTGTCTACAAAGTCGAGGGCGAAAGCTGTTAACGACTGGGCAGATGAGCGTCATGAACAGGCAGGAAGAGCCTTAATGCCACGGCAGCTGCTAATTGCTATTTTGTTCAATAAATGAAACTACGGAGGCTGCCTTAATAACTGCATTAAGACTAAACTTGCCACTGCACTAGGCCACAACAACACTAGGTTGTTTTGCTCTGCACTGCACATACAGGCCCGGGGCAGACCTGTAGACAAACAGACGGACGGCCAAACTTTATGAAGTTAAAAGGTACCGCGTCACAAACGATCTGGGATACCACAAATAATGTCAGAAGTTCTGAGGAGACAAGATAGAGCACAGGTTATAAGCTCTAGGCTAAATTGTTTCACTGCACTGACTGTCCGGTGCAGAATTATAGGTTACTTCTTGGTAAAAGCAGAAAATGAGTGGGTGAAGTTAGGGTTAAAACTCACAACCTATCTGTGGATGTGAGAAAGAAAGCATGAGCCATTTCGTGAGAGAGTGTCTAGAACTAAATGAGCTGAGACAAGAGTTGTTTCGAGTGATTACAGATTACAGAGAGAATGAAAGAAAAGTTTCCAGGCTATTCAACTATCAGGCTATCCCTGTAGTTTCAAATATAGGCACAGTGTTCACGTATTATATATTTTATCGCACTTGTGGCCTCTGGCTCAAGTGCCATATACCGATCACAATTCCGTCCGTCGGTCTGTCGGTCGGTCCAGTTTTTGTGTCACACTTTTTCCGGTTAGGGTACTTCCAGATGTGCTAGGACAATGAAACTTGGCAGGCATGTCAGGGACCCAACCAAACTAACCTGGAAATAATCAGTTTCCCGATCCGACCATATATGGGGGAGTGGAGGGCGGTGGAAACTTGAAAATTGAGGGCAGTTTGTCACACTTTTTCGAGTTAGGATACTTCCAGATGTTCTAGGACCATGAAACTTGGCATACATATCAGGGACCCGACCAAACAAACTTTAAAATAATCAGTGTTCCGATCCGACCATCTCATGGGGAGTGGAGGGCGGAGGAATCCGAAAAAGTGAGTAGTGCATAACTTTCGAACGGGTGATCGGATTGGAATGAAACTTAATAACTGAATATATTATATATGTGTGATGTCCCGTTTAAAGTCTTGACCGGATTCGATAACTAGGGGGGAGTTGGGGGGGGGGAGGGATCGGAGTGAAACTTGCGACGAAATTTGCGAACAACCATTTGATCTAGATAAATCGTTTAGACAATTATACTGGATCCGGACACTTGGGGGTGGGGGTGGAGGGGGTTCCCCGGAATTCTGGTGATAGCGGTTGTGGGGATTTTCACGACGAAATTTGGAAGGCATATCACGGACCCGATCAAACTGACTTGAAAATCAAAATCTGATAATCGTGGGGGGGAGTGGACAGAGGGGAATCCGGAATGCTGAGTCATGCGTAATTTTGGAACGGGTGATCGGATTCGAGTGAAATTTAATAACTGAACAGAGGACATTTCTCTGGTGATCTTTTTCATATCCGGACAGGATCCGACAACAATGGGGGGGGGGGGGGGATACACGACCCTTACTGGAGAGATCGGCATGGAACTTTGTGGGATTAACAAAAAGATGTTCTGGATAAAACATTTATAGAACCGAATTGGCTCCGGGCACTGTTGGGGAAGTTGAGGGAGGGGAGACCGAAATCTCGAGAAATGGTTAGAATGGAGGGATCGGAGTGAACGTTGCTGGGAAGAACAAACATCTGCTCCAGGTAAATCTTTTACACAACTGGACTGGATCCGGACACTGGGGGGGGGGAGGGGATTTCCTGGAATTCCGGTATTGGGGGATTAACACGACGAAACTTGTCAGGCATATCGGGGACCCGGTCAAACTGACTTGGAAATAAAAAAAAATCTTCGATGTGATAATCTTAGGGGGAGTGGAGGGAGGGGAATCCTGAATATTGAGTCATGCGTAACTTTGGAACGGGTGATCGGATTCGAGTGAAATTTAATAACTGAACAGAGGACAAATCTCTCTGATGATCTTTTTTCATTTCCGGCCGGATCCGACAACTATTGGAGGGGGAGGGAATACTTGACCTGCTTACAGGGGCGTCACGACGGGGGGGGAAGGGGCCCCCCCCCCCCAAATGCCGTCGGCCATTTTGTAAAAAATAACCGAGTCGGCGCGAAGCGCCGCGATTTTTTGTCAAAATAGTTGTTTTTTTAAGAAAACAGTCGGTTTTTTCTGAAAATTGGTCGATTTTCGTCAAAATAGTCGGTTTTTCTGAAGATCAGTCGTTTTTTCTGCAGAAAAAGTCGGTAAAAATTACCAGCTAGTCGGTAAAAATTACCAGCTAGTCGGTAAATGCCTCGTCCCCCAAAAAAAAACATTTTGGCTAGGCTAACAACCCTGCCCTTTATGTAATGAAGGGAATGATGATTTGGAGCACTTTTTGCTGAAGTGTCATGAGCTTTCTGATTTAAGGGTGTCTCTGCTTGGGTGGAATTTGCGGCTTCCAGACATCTTGGATTGTACATCGGCGCAGATAATATGTAAAGTGTGTAGATTTATCGATGAAGGAGTGAAATTTCGAGAGAATAGAAGTTGAATTTTTGTTGTATTTTGTTTAATTTAGTTGGTTAATTAGTGTATAACCTGTTCATGTATATGGCCTCTGGCTTTAAATACAGATTATTATTATAATGAGCAAAGTAAAGGTGAAGTATAGCACTGTGAAAAACACGATACCCCTCCGGTATCAGGGTTTCACACAAGTGTAGCACAAGTGCTGTCCCCTTACCTTTCGGAAAGGTGGCCACTCATCTTCCCCTTCCTCTTCGTGAGCTTCGCCACTTTCAAAATCCGCCCCAGTGAACAGGGGGGCTGAAGAGTACTTCACAATATGCTTGAGGGCCGGTCCAGTGACGTCCCACACCCGAACGGAGCCATCTTCATGTCCAGTCAAAAGAACGAGGGGGTGGGATGGGCGGTCAACCTCTCCAGTTTCCCCTCCATCTATCGGCCAAGGCTACAAAAGAAAAGCTCCAGTATACTCTATCTGACTAAGTCCAAAACACGCCAGCGATCCTCAGGAAGACGGAGTAAGCGTCTCCGTAACGACTCAAATACTGTGTCAAACAATCAAGGCGATATTTGGGAGCAGATGTGACACCACTTCTGCCTTTCTTCCGCTAGGTACCCGGAGATTTTGCATGGGCAAGGAGAGATAGTCATCAAGAGTATTGCCTGTGCTCGAAAAGATCACAGGAAACATTATAACTCTTACCCCTCTATTGAATCTCTAATCCCACACCTTTGGTCCGGATTCCCCATGCACTACATCATCATGTCCCCTTACCCCTATCCCGAATCTTTAATCGACTTCAGAAACAACTTATAGCCAACTTCTGCACAATTTCCGGTTTTGGCTCGATTCCGTGCGAAATAACTGTTCGGCGAGAAAATAAAGTTCGGATATGGACTCAGATTTCAGCATGTCCCAATGAAAAAAAATCACCCAATAGACAAAATTGAAATACCCTCCTTCATCCATAAGTGTAAGGCTACAGGGCTCATCTACGAACTTCACTTGGTTCTTTGATACAATGGATGCTCATACCAAGTTCCAACCAAATACTCTGACCTCTTCGAGTTATCATGCTAACAGACGGACAGACGAACGGACTGACCTACAGACGGACCGACAAATTTTACGAAATCATACCTGTCCCTCACTAACATTTTTCGATACCTCACTCCCATCTTATGGGTGCAATTGTTATGTTTGCTACATCATTCCAAGTCAATTCACGCATCCCCTCAGCTGCACTCGAAATTGCCTTCGTGATTCCCTTGTGTATCAAATAAGGGGGGGGGGGGGGGCACAGCCCTATATCCTACGTGCTTAATTTGAGTGCCTACGCCTCATTCCAGGTCAGGGTCACACCCGGTCACATCTTACCGGCATAATAGTTTTGTTTGCTACTTCATTCCAAGTAAATTCATTCATCACCCCAGCTGATCTCGAAATTGCCTTCGTAGTTCCTTCTTTATCAGATAGACGGGGGACGTCCCTACTTGTTACGTGCTTACTTTTTAGTGCCTAAGGCCCAGTCCAAGTCAGGGTCACGCCAGGGAACTAGAGAATTCAGTTCTCCAGATTAGGTCAATGGTCCCGGCAATGGTTTACCACCGTCCCCGAGACGTAAATCCTAATTAAGACTGACCTAATTACCTGGGACCCCACGTCATAAAATCGGATTAGCGGGACATCCAGGAAAACGGCGATGATAAGAAGGACAAAGCGACGAAAGAAAAGTGATAAGGAAAATGATGAAGGAGAGAAGCTATTTAGAAAGAACTATTATCAAGAATAAATATTATCATGATTGAATAAAATTCACAGGGACAGCACTGAGCTCCCTGTGTCTCCCTATTTGCGACATAGTTATCTTTGATGTTCATAGGATGCGATGTAACCTTATGATTAGACATACAATTATTTATTTCATTGTAAGGAATTAGCTATTTCAGGACAAAAGAATTAGTAAATGTGAAAAACAGAACAAAATTTAGGCGATTACCTTGCTAGCATTTAAGGTAAGGTAAAGGAGAACTTTTTTAAAACGGAAATAACAGAATGGTTAAATAAAGTGCCCCGGATATGACAGTGGCAAACAAAGGTGGGACTTATTTAGTAATTGATTTTATAAATATATAAAAAAAATGCTAGACCAAGCTTTAAGAACTAAAAAAAAGCCCACAAGAACGTGAAAACATACAAACTTCCCAGTATTAAGTTGCAGGTCTTTAGCGGCCAGAGCTCTTTTTCACAACAACATGAGCAGAACCCCTAATGTCAAAACATGTTGGAGAAGTCTTTTGTATAGATATTTTTGTATATTGAATATTTATTTATCTGAATCAAATACCAGCCGACTAGGGTCATAATACATTCGGACAAATTATTCAAGACTTCGAACGTCCTAACGACAATCCGAAACCTACTAACTGAGCCTAGATAAGGTAACGAAGAAAACAAGACCAAAGGTTTCGATGGGATCCCAGAAATTCAATATCTGATCCAGACAACTGGGTCTTGTCTTAGCCAGATCCAGTCATCGCCAGACTCCTTGAAAATTTTTACAGTTAAAATTCAGAAACAGATTAAGGCCAAATAGCTAATCAACTGAGAAAACCAAGTTCAGATATGGATTCAGCATGTGTGTTTACCCCTATAAGTCATATCTGTTTTGACGAAAACTTCCTACCACTTCTGCCAATTTCTCGGTTCCGGCCGAACTCCAGAACTACTTGTCCGGCGAAAAAAGAAAGCTCAAAGACGAAATCAGGGTATCTTCTTTCCCCAGTAATGAACATCTAATCAACTTCAAATAGAAATTTAGCTTATAACAAATTTTCCGATTCCAGCCGGATTCCGGTCGAACTATATGTCCAGGTAAAATATGACTGTCATACAGGGACTCAGCATCTCTTCTTACCCCTAAATCGCTTATCTAATCAACTAGAAATAAAACTTTGACTTCCAACAGTTTTCCGGTTTTGGCCGGATTTCGGGCGAACTACATGTCCGGGTAGAAAATTGTTTTCACATAAGTGTTCAGCATGTCTTCTTGCCCTAAATCGAACATCTAATCAACTCCAAATAAAACTTTTAGTTTTGACAAACTTTCCGGTTTGGGCCAGATTACGGTCGAAATACTCGTCCGTCGAGAAAATAGTTTTCACCATCGTCTTTAGCATGTCTTCCTACCTCTAAATCGAACATCTAATCAACTTCAAATAAAACTTTTACTTTCAACAAACTTTCCGGTTTAGGCCGGATTCCGGGCGAAATACTTGTCCGTCGAGACAATAGTTTTCACTATAATCTTCAGCATGTCTTCCTACCCCTAAATCGAACATCTAATCAATTTCAAATAAAACTTTTACTTTCAACAAAATTTCCGGTTTGGGCCGGATTCCGGGCGAAATACTTGTCCGTCGATAAAATAGTTTTCACCATGGTCTTCAGCATGTCTTCCTACCCCTAAATCGAACATCTAATCAACTTCAAATAAAACTTTTACTTGCAACAAACTTTTCGGTTTTGGCCGGATTCCGGGCGAACTACTTGTCCAATGACAAAATGATTTTCACCATCGTGTTCAGCATGTCTTCTTACCCCATAATCGACTATCACATTAGCTGTTTCAAAATATTTTGTTTGTCCCTTAATCTGAATCCCCTCCCCCACCCCTAAATGTAGAGCTACAAAGCCCATCTACGAACTTGACTGGTCCAACGACCAAACGAATCCTCACACCAAGTTTCATCAAAATATCTCATTCCCTTCGAGAGTTATCGTGCTTACAGACGGACGGACAGACGGACGGACGGACGGACGGACGGACAGACGGACAACTTTTGCGATGTCATAGGTATCCCTCCACTTACGTTTTGGGATCCCAAAAAGATCGCAGATCCGAATAATGGGACTAGATTTTAGAAAAGCATTTGACAGATTAAGGAGAATTTTTTTCGACATAATAATGGAGAATTACGGATTTGACAGTGAATTTATAGGGTGGATTAGAAAAATATATACGAAAACGAAACAAGTCGTGAGATCGTGTCAGAATCTTTTACGGCAGAGACCGGAGTACGGCAGGGATACCCTCTGAGTTTATTACTATTCGAAATATATTTTGACTCCCTAATATCTTGAAGATACAATTCGAGGGTACAAATCATGGACGAGATTCTGAACGTTACAGGATTCGTCGACGACGTCCCTATTATAACCTGTGACGATGAAGACAGCAGAACAGCGATTCAATGTGCAGAAGAATATTGTCATCTTGTCAAACTGGAACTAAACAAAAAAAAATGCGAGATTCTGAATTTAGGAACCGAGGAGTTAGATGCCGATACCGTTTTAGGGATCCAAGTAAAACTTGAAATTAAAATTTTAGAGATGAGAATCACAAAGGCATCGTATGTTACGCAGAGAAGGTGACCTTGATCCAAATTCTTACAGCTCCAATTTTTCAACTTTCACTGCCTTTGTGGAACAAGACCAAAGGTGTCGATGGGATCCCAAAAATCTAAGATTTGATAAAGACAATTGAGTCTTTCTTCGCCACGCTAACCATCAGAGAAAATCGAGTTCAGATACTTTATCTACCTATCTATCTACATCTCTATAAGCCATATCTATTTTGACGATACTGACCGAAACTTCCTGCTTTCTACTACTGCCCAATTTGCGGTTTCGCCCGAATTCCAAGCGAACTACTAGTCCAGCAAAAAAAGAAAATTCAGAAACGAAATCGGCGTATCTCCTTATCCCTATAAAAAACATCTAATCAACTTTAAATAAAATTCTGACTTAAAAAAAATGCGGGTACAACCGGATACCTGACTAATTATATGTCCGGGTAAAAAATGATCATCATATACAGACTCAGCGTTTCTTCTTACCACTAAATCTATCATCTAATCAACTTCAGATAAAGCTTTTGCTTTTAACAATTTTCCGGTTTTGGCCGGATTACAGGCGAACTAGTTGTCCGGCGAGAAAATGGTTTTCACCATCGGGTTCAGCATGTCTTCTTACCCCTAAATCAAACATTTAATCAACTTCAAATGAAACTGTTACTTCGAACAAACTTTCCGGTTTTGGCTGGATCCCGGACAAACTGCTTGTCCGGCGAGAAAAAGATTTTAACCAACATGCTCAGCATGTCTTTTTACCTCTAAATCAAACATTTAATCAACTTCAAATCAAACTTTTACTTTCAACCAACTTTCCGGTTTTTACCGGATTGCGGACGAACTACTCGTCCAGCGAGAAAATGGTTTTCACCATCTTGCTCAGCATGTCTTCTTACACCTAAATCAATCATTTAATCAACTTCAAATGAAACTTTTACTTTTAACAAACTTTCCGGTTTTTGCCGGATTCCGGACGAACTACTTGTGCGGCGAGAAAATGATTTTCACCATCGTGCTCAGCATGTCTTTTTACCCCATAATCGACTATCACATTAGCTGTTTAAAAATATTTTGTTTGTCCCTTAATTCCAACCCCCTCCCCCACCCCCAAATATAGGGCTACAGAGCTCATCTACGAAATCGACCTTACACTTGACCCAAACAATCCTGATACCAAGCTTCATCAAAATATCTCATTCCCTTCGAGAATTATCGTGCTTACAGACGGACAGACGGACGGACGGACATTTTTGCGATGTCATGTATCCCTCCACTTACGTTTTGGGATCCCAAAGAGTAGACAATTTTGTGCTGCAAGATCTGCACCATCGCGAACTGTTTAAATGGTAATTCTTATTTCATTCCTATTCTGTGTTTTTGGGATCCCGAAACGTAAGGAGGGATAGCCTACCCATGACATCACAAAAGTTGTCCCTCTGTCCGTCCGTCCGTCTGTGAGCACGATATCTCTCCAAGGGAATGAGATATTTTGATGAAACTTGGTGTGAGGATCCTTTGAGTCAAGTGTAAGGTCAAGTTCGTAGATGGGCTTTGTAGCCTACATTTAGGGGTGGGGGAGGTGGTTCAAATTAAGGGGCAAACAAAATGTTTTGAGACAGCTAATGTGATAGTCGATTACGGGGTAAGAAGACATGCTGAACACGACGATGAAAACCATTTCTCGCCCGAAAAGTAGTTTGTCTGAAATCAGGCAAAAACTTGAAAGTTTGTTAAAAGTAAAAGTTTTATTTAATGTTGATTAGATGTTCGACATAAGGGTAAGAAGACATGCTGAACACTTATGTGTGTGCTTAAGGGGGAACCCGTCACTACGCCCACCCGTCACTTCGCCTAAAAAATCCGTCAGTTCGCCCACTTTTTCCGACAGTTCGCCTAAACGTTAGTTCGCCCACTTTTTCCGACAGTTCACCCACCCGTCACTACACCCACCCGTCACTTCGCCCACCCGTCACTACGCCCACCCGTCACAACGCCCACCCGTCACAACGCCCACCCGTCACAACGCCCACCCGTCACTACGCCCACCCGTCACTACGCCTACCCGTCACTACGCCCACCGTCAGTTCTCCTACCGTCAGTTCGCCCACCCGTCATTTCGCCCAAAAATCCGTCAGTTCGGCCAACTTTTCCGACAGTTCGCCCACCCGTCATTTGGCCCAAAAATCCGTCAGTTGGCCCACTCCTGAAATCCGTCAGTTCGCCCACTCTTGAAATCCGTCAGTTGACCCACTCTTGAAATCCGTCATTTGGCCCACTCCCCGTCAGTTCGCCCAATTTTTCCGACAGTTCGCCCACCCGTCATTTGACCCAAAAATCCGTCAGTTGACCCACTCCCGACATCCGTCACTTCGCCCAATTAAAAAATCCGACAGTTGACCCAATTTTGCAGGATCATTAAATCCACGAAAAAGTGCCGCGACCCCAGGGGAATAATCAGCTCAACTCGGCCCTGTCAGTAAAAAAAGGGACGCAATCCCAGAAGATTACTCAAACAGAGGCGACCTTCCTCGTTTAATTAGGTCAACACGAGATGCCTATGGGTGCAACTTTTATGTTTACGTAAAGAAGGATATGAAGATAGGCTCAAAAAAGGTATTATATGAAAAAGTACCAAGACCCTAGGGGAATAATCAGAAGGAGCCGACAATTACGTTTAGTCAGAAACGTGGGGAGCTTTACGAGATTCTGTGGCAAATTCAGTTGGAAAATCTAAAAGATGAAAAAAAAGGGAAAATAGAGTAACGAGCAGCAAAGGGTTCTGATTGGTAATACGATTTAGAGTCGTTCACACGGAAATGGAAAGTAAAAGCATAATAGAAATAATATAATGCAGGACTTTACTACCGAGCTTCCGTGTACTATCTCCGAGTATATTCGCAAGCTATCTGCAATGTATGAGTCTCTACTCTGTACGGAAAGTGTCCTCTTGTCAGTGGGAAAACTTTTTTTCGTAAATTTACGTAGCCCACAAACTAAATTTAAACTGCTCATCAACGTTATGTGATTCAAGGTATGTGAGAATTATAAATTTCTTTCGCCGACGGCTTTCAACCCGGCAAACCCGAATATTCAAAAGCTTTTCCAAAATATGATCGTAGATTCGTACAGAACAGCTTTTCCAACCTTGAGTCCCTTGTGCTGTTAACCAAGGACACACCCAGGGTTGCTTACTGCAATATCTACTGCCAGTTTGGGGCCACGGGTAGCCCGAAAGGGGGGGGGTTAGTGGGGGTGACATCTGTCAAACACAATCTCCGAGTCGTTTGAATTTTTGTTTTAATATCATCGTAAATCCGTCCCAGTCAAAGGCAAGCCGAGTCGTTTAAATCAGGTTTCAATACCCCGTCAGGGCGGTGACATGATTATTTTTCGAACGACGGGTACCATTGCATCCTTGTTTTAAAACCTGTTCTAGTCGTATATGATTTGTATCTATCTAATCAACTTCAAATAAAACTTACACGTTTACCAATTTTTTTCCGGTTTTGGCCGGATTCCGGGCGAAATACTCGGCCGGGTAGAAAAGAATTATCATGTACGGATTCAGCACGTTTTGTTGCCCCTAAACCAAGCGTTTAATCAACTTAAAATAAAACTTTTATCTTTAATACATTTTCTGGCTTCGGCCGGGTTCCGGACGAACTAATTGTTCGGCGAGAAAATCAGTTTCAGATATGGATTCAGCATGTCTCCTTTCCCCTATATCGACTATCTTATTTGCTTTTTAAAACATTTTTTTTGTCCCTTAATTTGAATCCCCTCCTTGACCCCTAGGTATGGGGCTACAGAGCTCATCTACGAACTTGACCTGTACGTTGACCCAATAGATCCTCATACCAATTTTCAAGAAAATATCTCTACCCTTTCGACATTTATCGTGCTAATAGACGGACGGACGGACAGAAGGATAACTTTTGCGAAGTCGTAGGCATATTTATTCAAACAATGTTTACAACGGATACGTCAGCTACGATTCTTCATCAGCGATATTTCGGCTCTTCTTGGCAAGGGTCCTCGTCAGGCTGTCAATCCTCTGGTTCAACTTCGGGGAAGGAAACAAACCTGTAATCTATATTACAGGTTTGTAATATACTATATATATATATATATATTTATTTTTGCCCGCTTACAAAAACTGAAGAAAAGCGGAGTACAAAGGGGGAAAAAAAAAGAGAAAAAAAAAAAAAAAGAAACAAACATAACCTCACACAATAACCAAACAATAAACAGAATACTACTTATAATAGATGGGTCAGTAAATTTTCCGACAGCATGTTTAACGCCCTTAAGTGTGCTCGGTTTTCTATTAGCTCTATTTTGCTGCTTGGGTCGAATACTCCGTACCGTGCAGAAAGCTCTGTGTTGGATGAACGCAACGGCAATCCGAGCAAGAACTTTGCATATTTGTAGTAAAGTGTACGTATTTTCCTCCGGTCGGCGATAGAAATGATCTCCCACAAGGGTGACAAATAAAAGAGATGCGGCGCGACTACAGCATTAAATAAACGAGCAAGAACATATCTGTTTACACTGTTTTTACAGCTAACAGCTTTACCATAACCCGCTCTAATCGCACTGTGGACACATGTAACAATCTTAGCACTAAGAGAACGCATTTCCGTGGTATAGTAAATGCCAAGGTATTTAAGCGAATGAGATTGCGCAACGGTCTGGTCACTCACTTTCAGTGAGCGCTCGGCTTTAGAGTGATCATTAAAAATTATAAATTCAGTTTTTGAAATATTTACAGAAAGACCGATGCTCTTGTAAGCTTTCATGAGGAAGCTCAGATTATGACGTAATCCGTCTAGTGTATTGCTAAGTAGCAGGAGATCGTCCGCATACGAAATAAAGCTCACATCAACACCATTGAGAAGGAACGAATCTCGTAAATACCGGGTAACAAAATAGATAGCACAGATGAAAATAACTGGGCTTAGCACAGATCCCTGCCGAACCCCTTTCAGCAACCGAATCGGTTCCGACAGCCTTTGTTTTCGCATCCCGCTGTTATATATAATATATATAATATATAATATTTGTCATAGGTGTATGACCATAAGCATAATTCGGAGTTTATAAACTGTTGTTTATAGTTGTTTATAAGCTTTACGCAACGGTCAGATTTGATACAGAGAGTATTACTGCGAAAAGTAAACCAGAAGTTAATGCTGGATTGTATAAAGGCCCTGCCTTGGTTTATCAATGATCAATCAATTTAATACAAATTCTACTTCTGGTTTATTTGTCACAGTAGAGTACACAGTTAACCACATTTACAATAAGCTTAGCAGAAATGATAGTGCTTGGCCTAAACATAGGGGCTTCTTACCTATGAAACCCTCGTACACCAGGTGTCAGTCAGGTATGCATAGTAACTTTGTAGAATCAGTAGGCTATATCGGTCTGCAACATCACCGGGTGCTGGAGCTTTGTTGAGGATATGCACGTGATCCATGTTACTTTATTTTACGTATTTACCTCTTTTTTTAATTGAAAGCCTACTGTTGTAGTCAATAAGGTAAGAAGTGGAACGATATTAAACAAGACCAAAGGTTTCGATGGGATCCCAAAAGTTCAAATTTGATCCAGACAATTGGGTCTTGTCTTCGCCAGATCCAGTCTTCGCCAGACTCCTTGAACACTTCTACTATTAAAATTTAGAAAAAGATTAAGGCAAAATAGCTAAT
Source organism: Branchinecta lynchi (assembly GCA_023053575.1). Taxonomy (NCBI): domain Eukaryota; kingdom Metazoa; phylum Arthropoda; class Branchiopoda; order Anostraca; family Branchinectidae; genus Branchinecta; species Branchinecta lynchi. The sequence continues at coordinate 7,177,190 of JAKZAP010000010.1, forward strand.
CATATGAGAAAACCAAGTTCAGATATGGATTCAGCATGTGTGTTTACCCCTTTAAGTCATATCTATTTTGACGAAGCAGATCGAAACTTCCTGCCTTACTTCTGCCAATTTCCGATTTTGGCGGAATTTCGGAACTACTTGTCCTGCGAAAAAATAAAGCTCAAAAAACGAATTCAGCATGTCTCCTTAAATCCAACCTCTAATCAACTTGTAATTAAAATTTTACTTTTAACAAATTTTCCGGTTTCAGCCGGATTCCGAGCGATCTATACGTCCGGTGAGAAAATAGTTGTCATATGCGAATTCAGCTTGTCTACTTACCCGCAAATCGAACATCTTATCAAATTTAAATAAAACTTTTACTTTAAACAAATTCTCCGGTTTTGGCCGGATTCCTGCCGAACTAATTGTCCGGCGAGAAAATAATTTTCATATTCGGACTCAGCACGTTTTCTTGCCCCTAAATCAAACCTCCAATCAACTTCATATTACTTTTCACAAATATTCCGGTTTTCGCCGGATTCCGGGTGAACTCTTTGTCCGGCGAGAAAAAAAATTTCATATTCGGATTCAGCATGTCTCCTTACCTTAAATTCGACTATTTAATTAGCTTTTAAAAAGTATTTTGTGTTCCCATAAAATTTCAAACCCCTCCCCCACCCCTAAATATAGAACTACATGGCCCATCTTCGAACTTGACCTGTATTTTGACCTAAACACTCTTCATGCCAAGTTTGATCAAAATATCTCAACCCCTTCGAGAGTTATCGTGCTAACAGATGGACGGACGGACGGACAGACAAACAACTTTACGATGTCATAGGTATCCCTCCACTTACGTTAAGCGACTTTTTACTAAATCTGTTCGATATCAGTAATTGGAGACACCGGGACTCGAAACTCACTCGTTTAGTGCATATGGCAACGTCAAATTACATGTAAAAAAAAATCGAGCTTTAAATGTAACAAGACTGGACTACTTGTTGGACATGATTCTGGTCAGTGATACACGGTGAGTGAGGGAATTGAGTGAGTTCCTCAGTTTTTGTCTGACACATGGCAACTTGTAAAAAACAACACATTTTAGCTCAACGTCTTATTTTTCAACTTTGTCTCTAATTTTTTGTAATTTTTCATAGTTTTTTCAAGGAATATTCACAATTTTCGCAAGATTAAATGGAGGTACTGAAATTTTAATACGACCTGTCTAAATTTCTTTTTATGGCACTTGTAGCCTCTGTCTCAAATACACCTATCGTAATTCCGTCTGTCGGTCTGTCCGTTTTTTTTTCACACTTTTTCGAGCTAGGGTACTTCCAGATGTACTAGGACGATGAAACTTGGCAGACTTATCAGGGACCAACCAAACTAACCTGGATATAACCAGTTTCTCGATCCGACCATCTGCGGGGGAGTAGGGGGCGGAGGAATCTGGAAAATTAGGGCAGTTTTTCACACGTTTCCGAGTTAGGGTACTTCCAGATGTGCTAGGACGTGAGGGACTGGAGGGAGGGGGAATCTGGAATATCGAGTTATGCGTAACTTTGGAACGGGTGATTGATTTGAGCGAAATTTCATAATTGAACAAAGGACATGTCTCTGGAGATCTTTTTCATGTCAGGAAGATGGGGGGGGGATACGTGAAAGGCTGATACTGGAGAGATTGGGATGGAACTTTCTGGGAGTAAGAAAAAGATGCTCTGGATAAATCTTTTTCACAACTGGATTGACTTCGGCGATTGTGGGGGGAGTTTGAGGGGAGGGTGGGGGTGTCGGAATTCCGGTGATCACGATTTAAGGCACTTAGATGTGCTAGGACGATCTTGGCTGGAATATTAGACATTCGAGAAGATTGGCTTAGAAATCACCACTTTTCAAATCCGACTATTCCTTAAAGTACCAATCTTGATTGTAAAGTAAGAAAAATACTTTTAAGCGAAATATACATTTTCATGGGTTTTGCTTACAAATGAAGTTCCAGCTCCCTTAAAGTGCGCATGTTAACTGCAAAGTCGGAAAGCACTTTTTATCAAATGGTTCATCTCAACTTATGATAGCGGATTCAACAGCTATGGGGGAGTTGATGGAGGGGTGGTCGGAAATTTCAAGAAACGGATAGAATGGAGGGATCGGAGTTAAACTTGCTGGGAAGAACAAGCATTTATTCGAGATAAATCGTTTGCACAATTGGACTGGAGCAGGACACTTGGGGGTAGGAGGTGTAGGGGGGGCCTTCCAGAATTCCTGTGATGGCGTTTTTCAAGACGAAAGTTGGCAGGCATATCGGGACCCGAACATCTGACAGACCCCTTACCTACTACATACAGCTGCAAGTGCCATTTGAGCTTACAACTATTTTATTGCACCCATCTTCATACTCTTCTTTACGAAAACATAAAAGCTGCACTAATAATCAACTCGTGTTGATCCTAATTAAACGAGAAAGGGTGTCTCCAATGGAGTAATCTTCCGTCCGTCTGTCCGTCTGTCAGCACGATAAATCTCGAAAGGAATGGGCTATTTTGATGAAACTTGGTGTGAGGATTCTTTCTGTCAACGGTAAGATCAAGTTCGTACATGGGCTCTGTAGTCCTACATTTAGGGGGGGGGGGGGTCAAATTAAGGGGCAACACAAAATTTTCTTAACAGCTAATGTGATAGTCGATTATGGGGTTAAAAGACATGCTGAACACGATGGTGAAAACCATTTTCTTGCCGGATAAGGCAAGGTTGGTTGGTTAGAATTAAAAGTTTTCTTTGAAGTTGATTAGAAGTTCCATTATGGAATAAGAAGACATACTGAACGCGATGATGAAAACCATTTTCTCGTCGAACAACTAGTTCGCCCGGAATCCGGCCAAACCGGAAAATTTTTTAAAAGCGAAAGTTTCGTTTGAAGTTGATTAGATGACAGATTTAGGGCTACGAAAAGACGCTGAGTCTGTATATGACACTCATTTTTACCCGGACATATAATTAGTCTGGAATCCGGTTGAAACCGGAAATTGTATAAGTTAAAGTTTTATTTGAATTTATTAGATGTTCTTTATAGGGATAAGGAAATACGTTGACTTCGTTTCTGGATTGTTCTTTTTTTGCTGGACAAGTAGTTCACTCGGAATTCGGCCGAAACCGGAAATCTGGCAGATGTAAAGCAGGAAGTTTCGGTCAGTATCGTCAAAATAGAAATGGCTTATAAAGGTATATCTGAACTTGGTTTTCTCAGATGGTTAGCGTGGCGAAGACTAGATCTAGCGAAGACAAGACCCAATTCCCGGGATCAAACATTAGATTTTTGGGATCCCATCGAAACCATAGGTCTTGTTTCTCAAGAGATATCCTCTTGTTACATGGAATCCCAAAACTTGCAATGGGTATTGCAATCTGTAAACCTGGTATGTCGTGGTTAATCCGCGAAATTCCTCGAAAAAGTTAAGTAGCTTTTGGACATTCGGGTCCCTGGTTTGAAAGCCTTCGGTTCTTACACATATAAACACAGATCTTTGGTGTCCTATTTATATTCAGTTGGTAGGCTACGTAGAATTAGAAAAACCATCTTCCCACTAACAAGAGGAAAATTTCCGTAAAGAGTTGAGTCTCGTACATTGCATTTACTTTTGATAGTAGGGCTAATATTCTCTCCAAGAAATACTAGGAGGCGACACGAGAAAGCTTGGCATTAAAATCTACGACCTAACCCTCAACTTAGGTCCGAGTCTCGATACGCGACGGGCGATGCTCTACACGGCAATTGAAGAACGAAAAGTTCGCTTACAGTCCGAATAACGTACAGTAAAAGGATTGTCTTCGAGTTGTAGGTGTTTCCTGATTTCCATCTGAGGGACTGGAATTCACGAAGGCTTTGCAGATGTTCTTTAGCACAACCATTGTAGTTAAACGACTCGGCTTGCCTTTGACAGGGACGGATTTACGACTGAAGCGGGCCAAAAGTGCCAAAATTAACAATTAAAAAAAAATAAAATCGGATTGTCTTAAAATAAAACGAGCGTCCGGGACCTCGATGAGGCCAAAATAAAAGAGTGATAGGACTTAGCAAAAGGCAGGAGAGGGGTGAATCTCCGCTCTTTCGGGCCACCCCTTATTTCTACTATGCTTTTACTTCTTATTTCCTTGTGAACTACTCCCAATCGTGTTGCCAGTCGAAAACTTTCTCTGAACGTTACTTTATTTTTACCTTTTACTTTTGTGCTCATCCTCTATATTTTCCTTTCGTATTTTATGCAGAATCTAACAACAAGCTTCTAATATTTCTGACTAAATGTTTACGTAATTATTACAGTGAACAAGTAACATAAAAAACTACGAAATACAGTTCCGAGTCTACCTAGGATGTTGAACTTTGGATAGGTCTGTTTGCGCGTATCGTGGCAAAAACCTTTCAATTTCCGTAAAAATTAGCAACAACCTCTTTATCAAGCAACAAAGTTTGTTACAAACTATTTGAACAGCATTTCTTTTCACCCATCTTCACGTGAACGGGATCTTTTTTTTAAGTAAACAGAACAGTCGAACCCAAAGAAATTTTGTATCGACCCTAATTAAACGAAAAAAGGTTCGCTCCTTCTGATTATTCCCCTGGGTTCGCGCCCCTTCTTCATTGATGTTACTGATCTAGCAAAGTTGGGCCAACTGTCGGATTTTTGGGCCAAATGACGGGTGGGCGAACTGTCGGATTTTTGGGCCAAATGACGGGTGGGCGAACTGTCGGAAAAGTTGGGCTAACTGACGGATTCTTAGGCGAAATGACGGGTGGGTCAACTGACGGATTTTTGGGCCAAATGACGGGTGGGCGAACTGTCGGATTTTTGGGCCAACTGACGGGTAGACAAACTGTCGGAAAAATTGGGCGAAGTGACGGATTCTTAGGCGAAATGACGGGTGGGTCAACTGACGGATCTTTGGGCCAAATGACGGGTGGGCTAACTGACGGTGGGTGAACTGACGGGTGGGTCAACTGACGGTGGGCGAACTGACGGGTGGGAGTAGTGACGGGTGGGTCAACTGACGGGTGGGCGTAGTGACGGGTGGGTGTAGTGACGGGTGGGCGTAGTGACGGGTGGACGTAGTGACGGGTGGGAGTAGTGACGGGTGGGCGTAGTGACGGGTGGGCGTACTGACGTTGGGCGAACTGACGGGTGGACGAACTGTCGGATTTTGGAAGTGGGCGAACTGACGGGTGGGCGAACTGACGGGTGGGGGTAGTGACAGCGACCCGCTTAAGGCAACGGCGCACATTCCGCGAACCCATTACAGAACACGGTACAATAACAAATCTTTGTGCATCAGCTAGATGTGTGAACACAAAAAGCCCGAGGGCTAAGACAATACAATACAGAAAACAAACCAAAAGAAAGACATTATCAATTTACCAAATCCCAACTAAATTACCCCTCTCGATGCTTCATCAAAAGCTTAAGGAATCTTCTCAACTGGTGAACTTCCGTAAACCATTCATCTTTAATCACTGTAACCATCTACTCCTTCTCCAAACACTCCTTCCCTGAACCCATTCAATTCTTTGTTTTTCACACATCAGATGCACCAAATTCTGATTCATATCCCCGCACGGCAGTAGCAAGGACCAATCCGACTGAACCTCCGTCCCACACACCTCCTTCTATCCCCTAGTGGTAAAAAATCGGCCCTCATGTCCCTCAAGACTTTCATTTTCTGCATGACTAATGACTGAATATTATGTTCTTGGTTCTGTCTGCTGTGTGGCATGAACGGTGACCTATCAGGCTAGTGAACGACAAATAGAGCGTGTTCCATCCTACTTACCGTAGTTACTACGCATGACGTCACGAATTCTGGCTTTTTGCCGTCAAGGCTGGAACGATTTTTCTATTTTCCAGCAGGATCTCACGCCAGGGGCGAATCCGACCAATCACGTTACAGAAATGCGTAGTTACTACGCTTACTACGCTCCCGAGCATGGTAAGCAAATGGTAACTATTAGTAATTTTCCGACAAGGTTGGAACGGTCAGCGTAGTAACTTTTCGTGAGGATGGAACGGGAATAGTAACTAATAGTAACTATTGTTAGAAGGGTGGAACACGCTCATAGAGTGATTGTTTCTTTTGGTAATTTTATGCAAAAAGCACTCGAGTTGAAAAAGTGTTGTTTCTTAGTTTGTTATTGTGTTTAGTTTCCTATAAGTTGTTTATTTATCCTGTATATGGCCTTTGGGTTTTTCAATACAGATATATATATATGTGATTCACACAGAAATGCAATGCTCTCTGTGGAAGTATGATGTTGGTAAGCTGAGTTAGTTGAGGTTCTATAGAGGTGATAAAGAGACGCGGGGGGGAATTATTTATTTTAAACGGGATAGAAGGAGGTATGTGGGACAGGGGTTCAGTTGGATTGGTCCTTACTACTGCCGTGCGGGGATATTAATGAGAATGTGGTGCATCTGATGTGTGAATACAAAGAACTGAATGGGTTGAGGGAAGAAGTATTTGGAGAAGAAGTATATGATGAGGAGTAGATGGTTGCAGTGATGAAAGATGAATAGTTTACGGGAGTTCACCAGTTGGGAAGGTTCCTTAAGCTTTCGATGAAGCATAGAGAGGAGGTAATTTAGCTGGAATTTGGTAAATAGATTAGGTCTTTCTTTTGGTTTGTTTTCTGTTTTCTATTGTCTGAGCCCTCGGGCTTTTTTGCGTAAACACGTCTAACTGATGCACAACAATTTGTTAGTACACCATGTTCTATAATGCGTTCGGGCAGAATGTACGCCGTTGCTGCGGCGCGTTTTGTCGTTAAATTGTCAACTCCTGTTCATCAAATCTGGGCTTGCCCCTTGCCCCCCATCAATAGACTTGATCCAGTAATTCCTATCAAGTGAACGCCCCAATACAGGATATGTATAGTTGCTAGGAATTTAGCTTATTGTGTTGCAGGTTCTTACTTCTGACTACAGCATGCAGGAACCTTGCGAGGAAAGGAAGAAATAGCGCAGGAAGAAATCTCAAGAGCCTCAACCATGGTTTGTGCTAGACTGCGGTTCGTCAAATATGTTCCATTGCGGACTAATAATTTTATCTACTGCCATGTATATATGCGCTGTTTGCGGATGACCTTATAATCCTTTCCCCGACTGTGTTTGGTTTAAATCGGCTACTCGCAATTTGTAATGTGTTTGCCAGTGAGTATGATGTGATTTTTAACACTTCTAAAACGTATGCTATGACTTTTATTCCGACTGGATGTAAAGTCGTGAAACAAGAAGTTTATTTGAGTCGGCGGAACATTACTTTTGTTGATGAATTCCGTTACCTTGGATTTTATTTTAAAAAGGATGTTAGAGATGATCGCCATATTTCTGAGATTATGAAAAGTGTTTGTAAAAGAGCAAATGCTTTGGTTTGGAAATTTGGTTTCCTTAACGACGATATCAAGATACGGTTGTATAAAACATTTTGCTATCAGTTTTTTTTGCATAGGCCTAGTTACGAATGCTAGAGAGGGTTCAATATCAGGTTGTGTATAACAGTGCTATAAGGAAACTGCTTCGCCTGCCACGTAGATGTAGTGTAGTGAAGTTCAAGTGGCAAAACGTTGTTTTACACTGAAAGAGCTCCAGCGGAAAGCTTGTGTGTCTCTATTTATTCGCCTCAATAAGAGTGATAATGATCTTGTACAGTTTGCCGCAAAACCTATCTTCTATAATCTTGGAGTGTGGAAGGCACTTTTAGCTGATTGATTACTAGAGATTATGGCTTTTTTTTTTTGCTGATTTAAATACATCATTCATTCATTCATTCCTCATTCATTCATTCATAAGAAGGAAATTATTGAATACACACTATTTCAAAATCTTTAAACCACTTGCAGCCATTAACCTTTTCAATAAGTCTTGACTTCTTTGATTTAAAATTATTTAGCCATGTAAACAGAATCGGAAATGTTCTGATCAGCTTCGTATTGTCCAATACAAATAGTGTCAAAAAATCGATGTTTTAAATATTCTTTCAACCCAAGTTGACAGTGAATCAAATTTGATGGTAACAAACGGATACGTAAGCTGAACTTTATTAGAGCGATATTTTGGCCCTCTTGGCGAGGGTCCTCTTCAGGCTCGTCACTTGTTAAGTTCCGCTAAAGAACCAAACTAAAGTAATCAAACGGACAGTAAGCCGTCTATGTGGTTTCCTGAGAAATGCTTTATGTGTTCTAACAATGCGCAACGGCTTTCATGTGAGTGAAGATACACTAAATGCTAAGCATAAATCAAATTAAAGATACAAATGACGCCCTGTGTGCTTTAAGTGTTTATAATAATAGCAACGTTTATTTCCTGAATAGCTCATATAATTACTCGCTAGCGTCGGATCGTCACACAATTCTTAACACGGCTAAAACTTTATAATCACTTTTCAATAATTACCTTAAAATATTTCCATGTATATACAACTAATAACGAATATATCACGGTTCAGAATTAAAATAATTTACGAAATATGGCACAAATGACGAAAGATACCGGTCAGTAGAGTGTATATCGGGGCGAACAAGTCTGGTACAATTACGGGTTGCAGGGCGAAGCCTTGTTTCAGGTCGAGTTTGGTTTGGGGCCTCGTAATCCGGTAGGAGAGATCTATGAAGATCGGAGGACAAGCATTTACGCCCGAAATCCATTGTCAACTTGTGGCGTCTTTCAGACAGAGTAGAGAGACCAAGCCTGTCTAGACCCCGCTTCATACCAAGAACCCATTAAGCACGGAAGTCTACGTTTCTGGAATGCGGAAGAAGTATCGGAACCATTAAATACCGGATAAGTTCACTTGGCGACAGTTCGCGACGAAATCCTTTCTAAGTCCATTTTTTGTCGGCTGCTCCCAAGAAAGCAAACGCCATCTATTTTTATCTTGCTCGAACGAGCCTTGTCCAATTCTGCCTTTATAATGGGAAGAAATTCAGTGATTTGTGTCTTATCGCCAAAAGGGAAGCGGAGGGCTCTAAGCTTCTGAATAGAAGGGGAGTGAGAAAGCAAATCCGATTTTCTTCTGGTGGCGTCTCCCGATAAAAAATTTGTAGCTTGCGTAGTAGTATGATAGTACTACGAAAACGTTGCATGTAATACTATGTTATAGCAAAGAATACTATCATTTAACGTGCCTCAGACTGGTCCAATCTTATGTAGTAGTATCCAGTAGCATCCTGTCTTGCCATAGTAGCATCCAGTCTTACTAATAGTAGCATATAGTAGTATGCAGTAACACGGTAGCCTTGAAGTAGAAGCATGTAGTAGCATCGTTAGTACTGCATGCAACTTTTTCGTACTACTTCATAGTACTATTCTGAGATAAATTTTTCGTCGGGCTAGCAAGTACAGCATTGGTTAAGTCCCGTCAGTATAGGAAGCAAAAGCAAATTTTTGAATATTCTTCTAATTTCGGTTCGGTCTAGTGGATACATTAGATGTGTGCTTATCTGAACACCTCTCACAATTTCTCCACACTTCGGTTAGTTTCGTGATTTTAGAACAGTAAAACAGAAAGGGAAATAAACAACCTTGATATCAGTGACCAGCTAACAGTTCCAACAGTCAGCTGACACCAAAGCAGATTGATAAAGTTTTGTCTAACAAATTCGTCAAACTATAAAAATTCTTCTTCCTCCAGCCGTTGATTCGAACGATCTAGCAGCGAGAAAAAGAAAAATGGAAAGAGACGTATGATGCGTTACTACGCTGACCGTTCTAACCTTCTCGAAATAGTAACTAATAGTTACTATTTGCTTACCATGCTCGGGAGCGTAGTAACTACGCACCTCTGTAACGTGATTGGTCTGATTCGCCCGTGGCGTGATATCCTGCTGGAAAATAGAAACATCGTTCCAGCCTTGACGGCAAAAAGCCAGAATTCGTGACGTCATGCGCAGTAACTACGGTAAGTAGGGTGGAACACGCTCGTTAGTTGCATTTTTGCAGATATCATGGTATCTGATATCACGGTCTAAAGTCTTCTTTGCGCTCAAGCTGACTTTGAAACATTTATTCAAACAATGTTTACAACGGATACGTCAGCTATGGTTCTTCATCAGCGATATTTCGACCCTTCTTGGCAAGGGTCCTCGTCATTTGCTGTCAATCCTGTGGTTCAACTTCGGGTACAGGTTTGTTTCCTTCCCCAAAGTTGAACCACAGGATTGACAGCCTGACGAGGACCCTTGCCAAGAAGGGCCGAAATATCGCTGATGAAGAATCATAGCTGACGTATCCGTTGTAAACATTGTTTGAATAACGGTCTAAAGTCGTTTTTGCAGTTATCGCGGTATCTGATACCACGGTCAAAGGCGTTTTCGCAGTTATCGTGGTATCAGGCCAGTTAGCGTGGTATCTGATATTCAGATAATACGGTCCGACTGTGGTAACTGCTCGTGGTATCTCAAAAGTCATCTCACTCTCATCAAGATTTGTCAGACTGGTGAGAAAGAAGTTTAGCACTTAGTAATGTGACTGATTATCTGTTTTTCTTTTGGGATGACTTCGAAAAGCGCAATTTCGGCAATTGTCGTTTTTGCACAGCAACCGTATATCAGATACCACGGTAACTGCAAAAACGACTAACTGCAGATCCAGTTACCGTGGTAACAGATACCATGGTATCTGCAAAAACGCAACTATAGTGTCACAAAGCAAGAAGCTCACCTTAGTCGAACATTTTCCGCCTGCCAGGTGTTTCTCTCCAGCCGCAATTAGCTTCTTGTGAAGATCATCCGTGATAGTTGCCACCAGCTGTGCTGTCACTGAACTAGAGTGAAGAGGTGCTAGATACGGAGACTGAAAAACGGGCCATCCATCAGAGGCCAGATCAATGACGACAAGTTCTTCCTCAGCGAGGACAACGAGGGCGACCAAATCTGAAATACAGAAATTAAAGCATATATGACAAGAAACATTATTATTTTCCTACTTCCCCGATGAAGAATTTGTAGCGTCGTTGCATGATAGTTGTACAAAAAATGTGCGTCTAGTGATATGTAGTCGCAAAGAGTGCTATCATTTAATGTGCCTCAGACTGGGCCAATCTTAAGTAGTAGTATCCAGTAGCATCCTGTCTTGCTCTAGGAGCATCCAGTCTTGTTAATAGTAGCATGATAGATTAGATTAGATTATATATGGGGTTTATTGGAAAAAAATACTAAGAACTACAAAACCCTCTAGAAGTTTACACTTGTTAAGAGGTTTAACAAACCCCCTTTGAGAGATTAACCTACATAACACTATAATAAAGAAAGAAATAAGAAAAAGAGAGGAAGAGAAAAGAAAAAAATAAACAAAACACTTACTCGGTTCCTGGTCTAAAACCCAACAAAAAAAAATCTATACACTCCATGCAGTAGAATACAGTAACACGGTAGCCTTGAAGTAGAAGCATGTAGTAGCATCAGTTAGTACTCCATGCTACTTTTTCGTACAACTTCACGCTAGTATTCTGAGATAAATTTTTCATCGGGTCAGTAGGGTCTTCCGGTTCTTATGCAATTCCGATCCCGACAAATCGCAATGATGTAGCCTATTTCTTCTAGTCATAGGCAGTAAACTATCCTCCCCCCCCCCGCCCCCCCCCCCCCCCCTGTGTTTTCAATACCAACACCCCATGTCTGGTTCGACACTGGAAACGAACTATCACTTTGTAGCTCTGCGATTAAACCGACCAACCGACAAGATGGTCAGCACGAGATTTTACACTCCAATCAACTTGATCGAGAAGCCTTTGGTCTTTATGAAGATTTCGATTTTCACCTGATTTCGGTCGTAGCATCAACCAGAGCCAAAAATATTAGCATATTTTAATTCAACAATTTGCTCTCCAATGTCAACTCTTTATTTCTTGTGTGATGCACGTTCTCAAATTTCCCTATTTCACTGAATTCCAGTCCGAACATCCGTCGGTTCCGCAAACGAAAAAGGGTCTTCGAATTCATTATATCACTTTAGCATTACTCTTGACACATTAGTCCAGCGCTGAAGTTCATTCGAAAACTTCCGGTTTTGACAGGACCCTTTATTCGATGCAACATCTGACAGCACTTCCTAATTCAGAGTCTCCTCTCCTCTTATTCCAACCTCCCAACTCTGAAGTGGACAATTTTTCACCCAGGATTTCCATGTCCTCCTCCACCACTTAATTTCGAGGTATACAGCCCATCTACGAACATGGTTTCACGTTTGAGCGGAGTATCAACCTCGATTAAAATATCCTAGCCCGTTAGGGAGTTTAGTCGCCACATACAGACAGACCGGAAAAAGTGACAGGTATCCCTCATCTGAGATCCCAAAATACCTACCAACAACACCCAGTGCCAGGTCATAGCATGGTGAAACGATGTCGGATGAAATACACCTAGAATGACTCCCCCCCCCCCTTCCGAACAACATCAGATACACGCTTCCGCCAACAAAGCTGCCAAAGCTGGTCCGCGATTCTTTTTCTCGCAAAACTTTCCACTTTCACCTTATTCTGCACCATTAAAAGACGCGATTATGGAACAGATAAGGGGCACATGGCCCTGAGGTCCGAACCGTCAAGGGTAACTTCTTACTCCGGAGGAATTACTATTAATTTTCCCAAGAAGCTTTTGCCTCAAACTGATAACTGACCTCAGATCGACCAGAATTTCTTCCTTCTTAGAGAAAGACGCTAGGAAATGACTACCTGACTGGCAATCCTAGCAAGTTCCAAACAGAAACTAGATAAGGAAGATTGCACGCGTTCTATAGGTTAAGGATGCAGCAAAAAAAAAAAAATCTCACTGGAACACATTTCGCTAAGACGTGGGGACAGCTACAGCCACCGATCTCAGAAAGTCTCGCTATCAGACGCTCTATGAAAAGAAAGTTTTCCCCATCACAAAACGGCTGTTATAACAGTGCAATCTCCCAGCGTGCAGAACCACACTGTAAAAAGTTTTCCGCATAAAGATTAAAGTTAACTGCAGTATTTGCTACTCGGATTATTGTTATCTCTACGCAGATAATTTGAATACAAAATAGAGACAAGATGAATCCGAGTAGCAAATACTGCAGTTAACTTTAATCTTTATAAGTAGAAAATTGTTACAGTCAACTCCGAGAAGAGCTTATCTGCAAGAAACTCTTTTATGTTTTGGGGTATGTCAAAAACTATGGCTGAAAATCATGCCACAAATGGCCCATTGTCTAAATCCCTCAAATTACAACTGATAGCGAACCATAACTATACACACTTGATGAAAACACCACTCATTATATCACTTGTTGTCGCGTTCTTCCACATTAAAAGGTGCCAAGAAACATCAATGTTGAAACATAATTCAGATCACACATGAATGTTATTTGACAAAACAAAATTGATTAAACCAGTTTTGGTTTCCTCATCATTAAATTAGATCTTTGGTATTTGTTCTTTTGCACAGCGCTCGGCCGTTCGTACCCTGTACCGTCAAGGAAGCTAAGAAACACGAGTCACAGACTTTTAAAACCAAACAAAAACAATTTCAGATTTATGTCACAGTTGATGAATTTCTTGTAATTATATCACCTCAAATCTTGTACAGCGCTGGCCGGATCGTATTGGAATTTCTTCTACATATACGTTTGGGCTTAACTGGTTAAAAAATATTTCAGAAAAAGGGTTGATTGGAGACATTTGTTCATTTCTAAATTGTTCGGTACTGAAATAAGGACAGATGCAAAACGGAGCAAAAATCATAGCTTGAAAACACTATTTCGTATTTGGATTGGATTTTCTGCAGGCAAAGTTAACGGAAGTCATACAGATAGGGATAATACTTGGTACTCTTCATTCAGATGTCCTTTAAAGATATCTTTAGAAGACCCCCCCCCCCCCTAGAAAATCTACCATCTAAAGGCTCTCCGAATGTCAAATCCGTGAAAGATATATTATGTTTCTTTTTTTCCGGAATATTCGAAGACTCAACCGTTCAAGTAGGCAGACGTGTTTCAAGTGCATGACACACGGTCATGTGTACTGTACCTTTCATACCGTATCCATTTTGTATTACTTTTGGCGGTTGCGGGTATTGTTAACTTTGAGGCAACATTCCCCGCTGGAAGTTATTCGGAGGCTAAAGTTATCTTTTGAGTTACAAATCCGGTTTCTAAACTTAAGCCGAAAACAATTATTATGAAAGTTAACTACCAGCTCAGATTACACTAGTGAATGGCGAAGGCCGCGCAGAGTGAACCGCGAAATTTGAATTCTCAGACACGCACAAAAGCAAGAAATCAATCCCTCCCCTCTCTCGCCTCGTGGGAAAGTCTGCCTCGAACGAAAGGACGTTAAAGGAAGAGAATAAGATTTTATGTTTAAACATTAAGTGTTTTTCCAACTTCTATCCTTGTTGGACAAGTGCTGCTGCGGTCAAAATAAAACTGAGTGATTGAAACAAATAAAAAACCTCGCGTTATTAGCTGTTTTCACACCTCAGTCCAGGCTCTGCTTTTAACAAATTGCCCACGGCTTTGGCTGGTTTCTCCAGCCCCACTAACGTCTTGCAAAAATAAGAACAAAATTAGATAAACATTTTTCTGACCAGTGAGCTTCTCGGGAATAACCGTGGGGAGTATGATAAGCATCGACAGTAGCAAAACAAGGTAGCCCAAGTGTGAGAGTCAGTGACGTGTCATTAGGGGAGTATTTTGTGTACCAAATGAGATTCGGGCCTCCGGGGTTGAAGAACATATGGAGCGGTTACGGAAGTAGATTGTGCTGGCATACATCGACGGGGCTGGGCCTTTAAGGAAGATTAAAAGTTTCGCCGGCATCCATGCTCTATTTTGGAAGGCTTTCAGGAAATGGTAAACCTCTGAAATCCCTAGAAAATACCGAACCGTGAGATCGGCTTAAGAGCTAGAAATATTTCAAGGCTTCATCCAGCATCAATTTAATCTTTCGATATTTCAAAGGGAAATGAATAACATGTTTTGGTGCCCGTTCGACAGATTACTCACGCCAGGAAATTGCTTGAGAATTCGGTTTGAAGTCGACACTTTAATGTATTAAACAGCCACCTGAAATCTCCCTCCCATTTCTTTTTCGGACCCAGGTTCTGAGTACCAAGAATATAGAAGTTGTATTTTCCACTTCAGAAGGTTGTATAGAGACTATTAATCAATAATATAATGATATATTTATTTGTGACCCACTGTACAGGTTTAAGATTGTGGAGTAATCAAAGAAAAGAAATAAAGAGAGTACAACTTAGCACACGCAACAGAAAAGCACCCAATGAACAAGACCAAAGGTTTCGATGGGATCCCAAAATTCAATATCTGATCCAGACAACAGGGTCTTGTCTTAGCCAGATCCAGTCTTCGCCAGACTCCTTGAACATTTTTACAATTAGAATTCAGAAACAGATTAAGGCAAAATAGCTAATCACCTGAGAAAACCAAGTTCAGATTTGGATTCAGCATGTGTGTTTACCCCTATCATACCTGTTTTGACGAAAACTTCCTGCCACTTCTGCTAATTTCCCGGTTCCGGCCGAACTCCAGAACTACTTGTCCGGCGAAAAAAGAAAGCTCAAACACGAAATCAGGGTATCTTCTTTCCCCAGTAATGAACATCTAATCAACTTCAAATAGAAATTTAGCTTATAACAAATTTTCCGATTCCAGCCGGATTCCGGTCGAACTATATGTCCGGGTAAAATATGATTGTCATACAGGGACTCAGCATCTCTTCTTACCCCTAAATCGCTTATCTAATCAACTAGAAATAAAACTTTGACTTCCAACAGTTTTCCGGTTTTGGCCGGATTCCGGACGAACTACATGTCCGGGTAGAAACTTGTTTTCACATAAGTGTTCAGCATGTCTTCTTGCCCTAAATCGAACATCTAATCAACTCCAAATAAAACTTTTAATTTTGACAAACTTTCCGGTTTGGGCCGGATTCCGGTCGAAAAACTTGTCCGTCGAGAAAGTAGTTTTCACCATCGTCTTCAGCATGTCTTCCTACCCCTAAATCGAACATCTAATCAATTTCAAATAAAACTTTTACTTTCAACAAACTTTCCGGTTTGGGCCGGATTCCGGGCGAAATACTTGTCCGTCGAGAAAATAATTTTCACCATCGTCTTCAGCATGTCTTCCTACCCCTAAATCGAACATCTAATCAACTTCAAATAAAACTTTTACTTTCAACAAACTTTCCGGTTTTGGCCGGATTCCGGGCGAACTACTTGTCCGATGACCATGTCACCATCGTCTTCAGCATGTCTTCCTACTTCTAAATCGAACATCTAATCAACTTCAAATAAAACTTTTACTTTCAACAAACTTTCCGGTTTGGGCCGGATTCCGGGCGAAATACTTGTCCGTCGAGAAAATAATTTTCACCATCGTCTTCAGCATGTCTTCGTACCCCTAAATCGAACATCTAATCAACTTCAAATAAAACTTTTACTTTCAACAAACTTTCCGGTTTTGGCCGGATTCCGGGCGAACTACTTGTCTGATGACAAAATAGTTTTCACCATCGTGTTCAGCATGTCTTCTTACCCCATAATCGACTATCACATTAGCTGTTTCAAAACATTTTGTTTGTCCCTTAATTTGAATACCCTCCCCCACCCCTAAATGTAGAGCTACAAAGCCCATCTACGAACTTGACTGGTCCGACGACCCAACGAACCCTCACACCAAGTTTCATCAAAATATCTCATTCCCTTCGAGAGTTATCGTGCTTACAGACGGACGGACAGACGGACGGACGGACGGACGGACGGACGGACGGACGGACGGACGGACAGACGGACAACTTTTGCGATGTCATAGGTATCCCTCCACTTACGTTTTGGGATCCCAAAAAGCCGGACGAGGCCGTGGCGCACACCTAGGCGAAAACACGCGGCAGCACCAATACTGGTCTGCAGATTTTCCAGCGAACATAAAAATGTCACTTGCTCCGTAACGATCTACAAGGCGTCTATTTCGGACCGATCTGGGTAAGTACTAAAGAAATTTGCAGTAACGAACAGAATCCACCAACATTTGCTTAAAATCAGTCTTTCTAAATACAGGGTATAAAGCGACAGAAACAACTGGCATGGTCGCAGCGCAGCATACACAGCTTGCCCCTTAATCTTACGAGAAATTGAAAATCAATTCGGCAAGCAGCCTCAGTGACGTGCAGATAGACATCAACATCTTGTAACTGCCTTTCAGCCGATTGCTCCAAGCGCCATATTGCTACTGGTGTTTCTCTACGAATTTACTGTTCTCTCTTTTTAGAACAAGCTTTCACCTAATACCATAGTGTCAGATTGCAAACAAGAAGTTACATTCATCCTATCATCAAAATCGGCGTCAATCTCCCCTTGCAGTGCATACCTTAAGATATATATCTCTAGAAACATATGTTCTAGGTAAAATGGATCCTCCGCTCTGAACAATCTGAATACTGCATGTGCATAAAAGAGAACCCGCGTGAAAACCCGTTGCGGCAAGACCCCATGAAAAATGTCTAGCCTGTGTAGTAGTATGGTAGTAGTTACGAAAACGTTGCATGGAATACTATGTAATAGCAAAGAATACTATCGTTTAATGTGTCTCAGACCGGTCCAATCTTATGTAGTAGTATCTAGTAGCATCCTGTCTTGCCATAGTAGCATCCAGTCTTGCTATTAGTATCATATAGTAGTATGCAGTAACACGGTAGCTTTGAAGTAGAAGCATTTAGTAGCATCGTTAGTACTGCATGCAACTTTTTCGTACTACTTCATAGTACTATTTTGGGATAAATTTTTCAGGAAGGCAAAACTTCACAAAACCACTGAAACGATTGCAGATTCATTTTCGAAGAAAACAACAACTGAAGAACACACCGGCCTTGTTATCGGTCTATACTGAATAATACTATGCACAACGCACTGTTATTTCCCCATCTCAGGTTTACAATTAAAATCCTGGTACTTCACCCATTGCTAGATGTTGGTAAACAACAGCAATTGTTACCGTATATTAAAACAATGGCTAAAAAAGGGTAGTCAGCTACGATGCTTTGGCAGTGATATTTCAGCCCTTCTTGGCAAGGGTCCTAGTTGAAAGTCAGCGGCTCAAACAGAACAGGGATCCAATCCCTGACGTTCAGTATCCTGACGAGGTTCCTTGCTGATAGGACCGAAATATCTCTGCAAAAGCATCGTAGCTGACTACCCGTTTTTACACACTGTTTGAGTAGATGTTTCCCAGTCAGCTTGGCTCGAGGAGTATAAATTGTTACCGGCAATGCTAACAGTAAGCTACGTACAATAGGAGAGCATTGTTTGCTGATCCATACATAGGTCACATTCCCACTGGTCAGGCAGTAGCAGAAAACTATCCACCTCGGCAATCATCAACAACCATATCGTTACCCTCTCGCTACGGTAACGTTAACATTAACATCGTGATGGTAACATTACCGTTACGCTGCTTTCGGCAACATTAACACGGTAATATTAACACCCTAACGGTAACATATCGCAACGGTAACATTACCGTTACGCTGCTTTCACACTGAAACGTCGGTACGATGCGTTGCTTCTGCGCTGCACCTGAAACTCTTTTACCTTCCACATCATGTCATTCACACATGCGCGAGAAGCTTTTCCGCGGTACAGTCCAGGTCGCTCTTGCACCAGTTTTGCGAACTTTTCCTCAAAAACATTGACGCAACTCGAGAAGAGGCTTTGAACGTGTCCGAAAGAGCCTGTAAGTGCTGCATTAATGCTGCATTTTCTTCTCCGAAAGCTGTTACCTTTTTTTCTTCTCTGACACTTCTAGAATACCAAAATTTAAGTCCAGAAGAAGAAGAAGAAAAAAGAATTAGCTGTATAAAGCTGACAAAATGGATCACCTACTGATATCCAACCTTCTTATATTCTTATCTTTCCTTTCTTCGTTGGCCATGATCGCAAGTTGTCTTAGAATTTGGATTGTTCGCCGAATTGTCAGTTGTCTTTTTGAATTTGTAATCTTTGCCGCCGAAAACACTGAGAGAATCGCCCTACTCCCCAGTTTCTTCTTGAAAATTCAGCATAAAATTTAGCAATCTTGCTGAATTTTCGATGAATTTATGCTGAATTAATGCTGCATTAATTGAGCGAAAATTTAAGTCCGAAAGCGAAATGCTGCATAAAGTGCTGAATTAATTCAGCATTTTCGTTCGTTTCGGAGCTTTCGGACACGTTCTTTGTTATATTCTTACGTTGCATCATATTTGGCTGCACAAGCTCTGCGTTTCATCGTCACAGGCGCGACACAGAGCTTGCGTGGCTCAGGGCGAAAGGTCAATGCGACAACGAGAAATGTGCATCAGCCTATTACTCTTACCTTTTTCTGTTTCCGAGGCAATTGCGAAGAAGTCGATAACTTTCGATGTGAAGTCGAACGTGACATGCTGGTCCTCACCGTGAGTCACCGAGACAGTGTTATGATCACCATAGCTGGCACGTGGCATTCCACCACTGAACAGAATCCATTCCTCCCTGAAAGGAAACCACCACACTGTCAGACATTTTGGAAGATAAGCATGTAAGAACTAAAGTACCGTGTCCGCTTACACCGAACAATTTATTTATTTATTTACTTCAGCTGTAGCCATATACATAGAGGAAAAACACACATTATCACTAGCCAAGATATGACACATAACCACATATGTATCAAAATCAATGAACCACAAGTTCATCATTCCAGAAACCAAGAGACCTGGATTGAGGCCTAAAACAGGCGAATTGTTAAAGTGTTTGAGAGTAGTCAAATACTGGAACATAGTACTGTAACATAAACAGGAAATAGTGAGTGGTGTCTTGTATTTTCTGGCATGTATCCACACTATATCGCAAGACGCATCCATGGTCTACTCATAAGTGCCCGGATCTAGAATACCAATCTTCAACAAGAGCTACATGTAAACGAAATATTGATGAAGTAAAAAAAATTCCAACACCCCCTTCAACTCCCCCACCGTGTCCGGATGCGCCACGGACACATGAATGGCACAGCTAAGGCATCTTCTCTTACAACCCGTCAAGTTTCACTCGAATCTGCGGAAATGTCCGCAGGTGCCTAAATACTCCTTCAGTCCATACGGTTTGCGAATCATTTTTACAAAACGACACCGGATAAGACAGCTGCTCAAATTCCCCATCCCCCACACCGTTATCTGACGCGCTTTGGACTGACTGACTAAAGTTCCATCCGGCCTTGGTAGCCGTCTCGGGGCCTTACTCCTTACGAGCGCATGCATATGCCGCCTATACTTTTCTCTATTTTTGGCCATTCTGAGAAGACAACACAAGTAAAAATTTAGGGTATCTTCAGTTAAGACGTACAAGGTTTCACTAGAATCTGTGTATATCTGAGATATGTACGGTACCCTTCCCACCCCCCTCAATATCCGACCGTGACCCTAAAACGGATCATGTAGGGCATGGGTATTTAACTACCTTACAAGTATCGTCCAATATTTCCGGGACCTCGGATCCAACTACCCCCACCGTAGCCAGAAGCAGTTCGGACATAAGAATAAAATCTTCTATTGCCACCAGTCAAGCGTCACTCAAACCGGATCATCATCCTCAACTCACGCGTGCCACATTGTCCCAAATTTTCCCTCCCTCTACCCACCCCTCCCCCCCCCCCCCCCCCTCTGGATCATTGAAAATGGGAAACGAAGGTTTCTCCAACATGAGAGTTTAAGCTCGAGCCAAGTATCACCTTCCTAGCTTACGTAGATGTGCCCGAGCTAGAAAAAAATATTTTGGATTGACTAATAGATTTATTTATACAATGAAAAAAGCAACTGTCGAATCCCCGAACTGTCAACATGCCAGAGGCTCCAAATGGCCAGTTAAGGAACTAAAAAAAGAATAAACAATTCTCGAAAGAAGACAAATTGTAGCAACAAGACCAAAGGTTACGATAGGATCCCAAAAATGTATTATTTGGTCCAGACAATTGGGTCTTGTAGATATTCGGTCTTCGACAGACTTCTTAAAATATTTGTACTATTAAAGTTTAAAAACAATTTAAGCCAAATGGTAATTATCTGAGAAGACCAAGTTCACATATGAACTCAGCATGTGTGTACCCTACAGCCTACGTCGTATCTACTTTAACGAAACTGATCAAAACTTCCTTTCTTACTTCTGCCAAATCACCGGTTTCGGCCGGATTCCGGACAAACTATTTGTCTGGCAAAAATCTAAGGCTCAAAAACGTATTCAGCACGTCTCCTTACTCCTACATCGAGCCTCTAATCAACTTCAGATAAAACTTCTACTTTTAACAGTTTTTCCGATTTCAGCCGGATTCTGAGAAATCCACACTTCCGGTCAGAAAATGTTATCATATGCGTATTCAGCATGTCTTCTTACCCGCAAATCGAACACCTTATCATGTAGAAATAAAACTTTCACTTTGTAAACAAATTTCCCAGTTTTGGCTGGATTCCGACCAAACTAATTGTCCGGCGAGAAAATAATTTTCATATTTGGGCTCAGCACATCTCCTCACCCCTAAATGGAATCTCTGATCAACTTCATACTAAAATTTTAATTTACACAAATTTTCCAGTTTTTCGGATTCCGAGTGAACCTAGTTGTCCGGCGAAAAAATAATTTGTCACATTCGGATGAAATGTCCTCCCCCACCCCTAAATATAGGGCTACAGAACCCATCTTCGAACCTGACCTGTACTTTGACATAAAGAGCCCTCACCAAGTTTGATCAAAATATCTCAACGGACAACTTTTACGAAGTCCTAGGTAATCCCTCCACTAACGTTTTGGGATCCCAAAAACTGAAAGCAAAACACTGAGACGGGATTAGCCCATTTCTCTCGGAGGCGATTACGGAAAGCATCTATCCGAAATGAAATCGTGGCTTCCAAATAGTTATTTCTGTAAACGTCCAGAGGATACTCCACAGCCGTAACCAGAAGTAAAGGGCCAATATAATATCTTTGTCTGCAGTTCAAGCCAAGCACATTCCAGTCTCCAAGTTATGACCAACGCCCGGCAAACATCCATGCAGGGACTTGAAAGTTGCAATCCTGTTCGGAGGATTACAAACTTCCCTCTCTGTGGTAGAAAATCCGTTCCATAATTCTAAAGCCGAGCGTCAAGACAATGCGGGTTTACGCCTCGTGAGAATAATTCGCTTCTCACTTAAACTCCGTTTCAGTTTGTTTTTTTCGCATTGCCCAGTGAATAAGATTTCGCAACCGGTCCAAATATTCACTTGATCACCTTCTTTCGGCACATTGTCAAGACAATATGACACTCTCGCGATTCAATATACCAATTTAAGAATCTGGTGCGTACTGGAAGACAAGTATCAACGGTCGAAGATCGGTGCCGTTTCCAAAAATATATAAGGAAACCTGTTGGTGAACGAATGCTAAGCCAGCAGAGCCACTTGGGGGGGGGGGGGGAGGGGGCACGGCCTCCAAAGTTTTCGAAACTTTCCTCCTTTGCGATCATTTTTGGTTGCGAGTCCATGACAACTCGCCACAAGACAACTGGGAAAACTCGCCACACAAATTATAATTTAGGTGAAAGAAATCTATTAAAGAAATTACTAAATATTTCTTTCAAAATTACCCAAGGGAATTTTGATTCTAGTTTGTGATCCTTTCAGTTTCTCAGCAGTAAGAATAATCTTTGCCGCAGTTAGATATATAGCGGTCATTAGTTCAGTATAGTTTTAAGATAGAGACGTCCAGTCTTAAAGGGGAAAGAAATTTGACACGAGGGGCAAACCTGTGCTGAAACTCGAGTACATCAGAAAGTTAGTTAATGTGGCGATAAGTTATTCCTTTTTCTCTACTGTTTTTCTTTCAATTAAAAATTCTTAGGATTGATGAAGGTATCTTTAAAGTGTCATGGAAGAGCAAATCGCTTCAATTGCCCAACGCCGGAACACAGCTGCTGTGTGAAAATCAAACTAATTGGAGAATCAAAAGAGCTGCCGCGCGATTGGATTGTTGAGAGGCAACGCCCGTGATTATTTGTTTCATTAATCTTTTGTTTAATAGTAAACTAAGTTTATGCTGTAAATGTGGGGAGATGTCACATTGTGGCAAATTGTATGTGTGTCAGCTTGTCACTGTGGTAAGTTGCCGATATGGCGAGCTATCACTGTGGCAAGTTATTGGTGTCACAAGATGTCACAATGGCGAGATATCGGTGTGGCGAGTAGTCGGTTCCCAGTTGACGCTGTGGCGATTTGTCTTGTGAAAAGATATCCTGACACGTTGGTCTGACAGGTTTCAAAAGGCAAAACGCAAAACAATGACTTTAAGATGTATTCGAAAACTAGTTCAAATGTACCCAAAAAGAGAAACTAAATTTTGAGTATGTTCGATAAACCAGGGACCGGGGCTCAAACTGATACCCTCCCCTTCTAAGGTTATCTGAAATGGGGCCACTGTTCTAGGCTATGCCTTGTGTTGGCACTTCACTCCATAACAGGCCTAAAATTAAAGCTAAAGTCCCCAATTTTACAATTGCCTTTTACCATTTATATTTGAGTGATCTGCAAGGCTTATCAAAATTCACGAGAGTTTTCCTTTATAATTTGCACCGCACTAGACAGTCCTTTGCCTGGCCGAAGCTGAATAATTGGCCTGGCCGAAATCTGTTGGTGAACGAGGGATATGCCTTCTGTTGGCACTTCGGCCCACAATAGCTACTTTTCAAAAACCCACGACCAAAAAGAAAGGGTCTACACTACATTTACACCGCAGCTGGCAGTTCTCGGTCTTGCTAAAGCTGAACGCGGAAAGGGGCCTCCAGAACTCTTCCCAGGTGTCGGATCTGTTGGATAACGAGTAATATGCATTCTGTTGACATTTGGATTGAATCCATCGTAAGAACACTGTTTGTGAGGGATTACACTAACTTGTGAGGGAAGATCGTTAGCCTGTCTGTTAGATAAAGTTTTTTGTTTGAATTCGTTTATTTGAAGTGTATGATGTTTTATTGTATTTTTTTCACTCCAATAGTTTTATAACGTGTTCATGATGTGGGTCACAATTCACAAATAAATATTCAAATAGTGTTTACAACGGATACGTCAGCTACGATTCTTCATCGGCAATATTCCGGCCCTTCTTGGCAAGGGTCATCGTCAGGCTGTCAATCTTCTGGATCAACGTCGGAGAAGGAAACAAATCTGTATCAACGTCCCCCGACGTTGACCCAGAAGATTGACAGCCTGACGAGGGAGGACCCTTGCCAAGAAGGGCCGAAATATCGCTGATGAAGAATCGTAGCTGACGTATCCGTTGTATGCATTATTTGAATATATGTTTCAAAGTCAGTTTGGGCTCAAAGAATATTTATCCACAAATAATAGTAATAACAAGAGGAAAAGATTACTTTTCCAATATCCCTTTGAAAACGTTTGCATAATCTGACACGATTCATTTAAGCATTTTAAACGGTGAAAGTAAATATTCTTTCAGCCGAAGTTGACTGCGAATCATATTTGACGGTTTATTTACCAGCTTGAGCGGGTGAGCCTGAAGAGGGCCTTTGCCAGAAGGGCCAAAACAGAGCTCTAATAAACTTCAGCTGACGTATCCGTTTTGGACAGTCAAATATTTTAAAGGGACCACTCGCCCTATTTACTGCTTAAAGCTTAACCGAAAAGGGCTGGAATAGGAAAATCTAGTCATCCATCACTTATTCACTTGAATTTTAACTGAAAAGCCAACTTATTTTTGTATTATTCAACTAAGTACTGCATTATTCGAGTTCTGTAAGTTTTTTTGTTTGTATTGTTCCCTATTTGCTCTAGTATGACGTTGAGAATATCTACGGCTCTCCCCACAACGCAAAATACTACGATGTCGCGGAAAATTGTAAACACGGCTTTTCAGTGGCCAGTGATGAGCTAGGTGATCACTGCTCACTACGTGAATACTTATTTTCGTAAGTCGCTTTCGTCAAGTATAAACACAGGTAAAAGTGCATAGAGATACCACAAATCCGAGAGGGATACTACACTACTGGAGCCTATACTATTTCCGTCAGAATTTAACCTGTGTATTCCATTGCCCAGCTTTAGTTGTCTTTTTCTCACCACAGAAATTTCAAAAAAAGGTAAACAATATCTCAAAAGAAAGCCATCTTCTTCTTCTTCATCTTAGGTTTTCATCCGACATAATAGCGTGCAAGCTGCGATGCCAGTACATGATTTTCTGTGATGACCCACAAACTTTCTGGGGACTTTGTTACCGTTACGGCTGGTCATCTGAATTTTGTTTCCGTCACTTAATCATCGTTTAACCTAAATACTTGGAAATATATGAAAGCAAATTGTATGATTGTTAGAAACAGATATGAATTCAATATAAGAAAAACATTTAGTGTTTTAAACAGAGAAGATCTTTGTCTTTTTGGCTTACAGAAACTGACGTCGACTCTCTTGTACTGAAACGACGCGGGATGCCGTGATTCTATTTCCGTCACAAGAGTGCCTAAATATCTGAATTTATAAAGATTTATCAGCGAATATGATTTTAAACACACATCTTCCAACAGGTTTAACTATTTTAGACAGGTTGTGGTGCATCTAAGGCACATCTAAGCTAAAAAAAACTAATTTCGTCGGGTGCTGACGGAAATAGAAACCGACGGAAATAGTATAGGCTCCAGTATATCAAAATCGGTTATTGGTGAATAGCGAGCAACGAAGTAACGTATTTTCATCGGGTCTTCAAGCCTCTTTAAGTGAAGTGATGGGTAACTAGCTTTTGTTACCTCAGCCCTTTTCAGTTAAACTTTAAATAGGCTTGAAGACCAATGCAAATGCGTTAGTTCGTTGCTCCGCTAAATCCCTGTCGGATTTGTGGTACCTATGCGCTAGTCCCCTTATTTTATGCGTGACGAAAAAGATTTACGAAGAAGAAGTGTTCACGCAGTGAGCTACCTGCCGCGAGATGATCACTGGCCACTGAAAAGCCGCGTTTGTACTGAGATTCAAATTTTTCGCGTCATAGTTGAATATTGCGGTGTCAAGACGGCCGTGGACATTCTGAACGTCTTATTAGTGCAATTGGAAAATGAAAAAAAAATATCCCTAAACATAATCCAAATAATGCAGCGTATTCAGTTAAATGATCCAAAAATTAGTTGGCTTTTGAGTTAAACTTCAAGTTTCAACGATTGTCCTATAATAGTTGAATGCTTTAAAACCAGGCCCTGCTTCTGAAAAATTCGGATCTTACTGTTTCAAGCCCTTTTTCTGATCCATTGACTTTTACCAGAAAGACCGACAAATTTAGATAACGGATTTATTATCTGAAGACTGAACTTCTCGCTAATTCTAGTCGCGAGCATGACTTTAAGAATTTCCGGAGAAGACTGAGGAAGCAGATTAAACTAGCATTGTGTGCTAGTGTATTAAATTTTGTATGCTGGTGCAAGATCCGAGCTCTTTTTATGTCGCAGCTTTTCATTCTGCATTACCATCGTACTTCAGTCCAAGATAAAAAATGGACGACCACGAAAATTGTAATTTTTGTTGTGAGTAAGAAATGGCGCTAAGAGCCGAAAATGGTTTATTTTGCGTCAACTCAGGATCTACATCTTTGGATATGTTGTATTTTTTTTTGTAAATACTGAGCACTGAAAAGCAGTTTGATTCTTACTTTTCTTAATAATTTTCTTGTTTTCACAAAAAAGTCGTAAGGATTACATATTTATGGTTACGAAACTTCTTTCAGGCACAGTAAACATCCAATTTGATTCCATTTCGTTCTCAGCTCGTGATTCTGTGTTGGGATCTCACTTTCATTCAAGAAAATCAATTATCGAATTATCTGTTAGAGTAAATTTTCGCTAGGCCAAATTTCTTCTCAGTTACTTGGATTAGAAATAACTAAATTCCGCTACGGTACAAGATTTTCATTCTTCTATGTCCATTCTGTTTCACCCATGCGGTCAGCGCTATTTCTATAACTGTCTGTTGCTGATGATTTTTTAATTTAGTTCTAGTGTTTTTTTCTATAACTTCGTTTGTTTGTTACTCAGGGTTCGTTCCAGCTCCGCTCCGTAGTTACTTCGGAGTAACTACGTGTGACGTCACAAATTAACTACTACCTGGAACGGTCGAAGTTACTACGGGACGAGCTAACGCGTGTTTCTTGAATGCAAGAAGAGATGGGCTACATGGGGTAGGATGAAAAGATAAAAATGGTTTGTTTTTGCTGCATATTAACGGCTTGATAATTAGTTAGGAACAGTTTCTTCTAGTGAAGGAGAAGAGGAGCTAATGCTTCAGACTTGTAAATGGAGCAGTGACATTGACTATGACTGTTAATTCTTTTATTCCGGTTTTGTCGTTTTGGTCGCTAAATTCTTATTTTCACATATAATTGTGTCCTAACCGGTCTTTCTTATTCCCGTGCAGATTTCTTAGCAATCCTTATCAGGAATGGAACGCCCAGATTCTATCTGGAACCCAATGATGTCATAGGTGGTTAAAAAGGTTCATTAAATACCTTTTTAGCTTCTTCTCCTATAGTATCTACAGTATTAATGACAATAATAATAATACAAAGCAACAGAAAAGTGTTCGCGTCTAAATAACTCTGCTGAATTTAATATATATTATTATTAAAGTTTCATTTGAAATTTAATAAATTATAGTGGAAAATTGCCATCTGGATTGCAGACAATTGAATTTCCTTCCTGCCACAGACCCAATCAGGTCACCAGACTAGTGAAATTCGTCAAAATCGTCAACGAGGTTGATTAGAATTTTTTTTTTTTTGGGGGGGGGGGTAATCAGCGAATCATATTTGACGAGAAGCTAAAGGCCAAGTATGGCTGAAAATCACACAATAATGTCCTGTGTACTTTAGCAATTACACCTTGTCTCACTTTGCTGCCCCGAGTTCACCTCTCGAGACGGCTCTTGGAAAGTGGAAGTGCTAAAGACGGTCGGGTACCATCTTCACAAAAAGTTACTTGAAGTAACGCTCTTCCTTGTGCTCCCCGTAACTTTTTGACAAGCTGGAACGGTGAAAGTGACTGAAAAGTAACTATTTAGTAACTTTCGGGCCGAGCTGGAACGAACCCTCAATCTTTAAGGCCTTGGGCTCTTTAGGGGTCCCTGATGTTCATAAGTAAACTGAAGTAAACCGAATACAAAAAAAATCGGGAAATTTTAGAACGTGTTCCACCCTTCTAACAACAGTAACTATTAGTTACTGTTTTCGTTCCAACTTCGTGAAAAGTTACTACACTGACCGTTCCAACCTTCTCGAAATAGTAACTAACGGTACCTATTTGCTTACCATGCTCGGGAGCGTAGTAAGCGTGGTAACTACGCATATCTGTAATGTGATTGGTCGGATCTGCCCGTGGCATGATATTCTGTTGGAAAATAGAAAAATCGTTCCAGCCTTGACGGCAAAAAGCCAGAATTCGTGACGACATGCGTAGTAACTAAGGTAAGTAGGGTGTAACAGGCTCTTAGAGGATAGACGACCGGCTCGTGTTTACTTACGATTCTCCATCGGCAACGACTATCTTATTTATCGCCTTGCAGGGAAATGGGCCATAGGGAGTTATGATTTTATTCTCAAGTTGATCAGCCTCTTTCTTCTTGCAATACCACTGGACATAGCTGCCATCATTGTGTGAGCTGACGAGCTCTTCCCCGTTATTTTTCCAAGCCACACTCTCCAACTGCTGGTTCAAGGACCAAACCTAGAAACATCGCATATTACACTCTGATTTCGCCCCTTACCCAGAAGCATGTCGGTGGATCTGACTATACAGGCAGGTAAGTAAGGTTGGCTTGGTCACCTCGCAAATGAGCCAGGGCTCGTAGTGAAATCACTGCAATTTCAATGCGAAGCAAACGGCCTCCTGAAAATACATGGCAGGCTCTGCAGTAACATACATTACCATTTCAAGGAATTAGTGCACGACTTGTACCATATTTCACGATGCAAAACGGATAAGTCAGCTACATTGTATTAGAGCTATATTTCGGCCCTTCTTGGCAAGGGTCCTCTTCAGGCTCAAGCCGCTCAAGCTGGAAAATGACTTGTACCACTGTTCAGCTGCCTTTCTGCCAACTGTCCAATCCACCAGAACGTTCACTAAATATAATGTTCTTCTTTTCTTTTCTTTTGCTTTTTGTTTCTTTGTTGTACTGTGCTAATCCCTAATACCCAGTATCGGGTCATGCGTAATAAATTAGTTAGTCATATCACAGGTCGAGGAAAATCCTAAGAAGTGGGAGACTTCTAAAGCAAATGGCATTCACAAATTCAACGTTCAGAATCGTCAAAATTTGTCGAGTATTACGGCGTCACTGTTGGACTCCCTCCGTCATCAGACCGATCGTCCGCATGATATCCTTCTTGAATTCATCACACCAGAATAAAAATATGTACAAATCTTGAATTTTCTCCCGATTTGTTCACTGCTTTTATTTTTATTTGTACTCTCAACTCCGCTCTCGCCTAGGCCATAAGTCACCGCAACCTATCAGCCTTTTTGTGTCTCCTATAAAAGGTTTCTTTCAGCAGAGATTTGTAATTTATTTTCTGAAGATAGATAGTCAAAAACGTCTTTGACTCCCTTCCCTTAAGAAACGCAGATACGATTTAACAAGAAGTCTGATCATTTTGTCTTCAAAATCTTCTGTAGTGCAATAATCAGTTTCTTCGTCTAAGTTGATATGCATTAATGTGTAGTGATGGCAACAAGCTAAGCTTAACGCCGAATGTATTAATAAATAAATAAATGTCTGAACTCGGAATTTGACCGATCGCGGTGGCCCACATACATGAAAAACGAACAGGCCTAATACTCGTACCCTAACCCCTCCAAACCAAGTCAAACTAACAAATTATTGATATTACATTGGAAATGAACTGAAAAAATATGTATACTCGTTTGTGCCGTATTTTATCCGTTCGTTGAATAGTTCTTACAGTCTTTGATTCATGTGGGCCGAGAAGGTGGGAGACACCATCATTTTTCGATGGGTCGGATTTTTACGAACGCACTGTTACGTTTGTTTTCTTCAAAATCCTCACGGTAGCCAACGTTATCCACAAATTACTTGAACAGAATTCACTCTTGAAAGCAAGGTCACCATTGCTAATTAACTATTAATTTATCTCCCGGCGGAGGTCAACAGAGTTACTAAAACCCTCGAAAAGATCCAGCGGCGTGTAAGAGGATTAAAACAACTAAGTGTGTCACATTGTAGACGTTTAGACATGTCTGAAGATGAAATCATCGCCAGTTTGACATTTTTTGGTCTTGGTAGCTGAATATTATTTAGCTCAATTTCAGAATCTTCAAGAAATCAATATAACGAATTCTTCGAATTGATCTAGTTTACATCCTTCCTTTTTTGGACTTACGGGAATCGATAATGCAAATAATTATTTGATTTTTCTACATATTTTCCATTTGCCTGCTAAAATAAAAACGTTTTGTTAGATCCAAAGTCAAACGATGATCCCCGCCTCCCCATGTCGGGCGCTTCCGACCCGCGCGACTAGATGACCCAGCGGTCGGATCGAGTCGTGGCTTCATTTTGGGTCTTGGGTGGGTGGGGGTCAAGACGTTGCAAGTGCTAGAATGCTTATGGTGCAACTCCTGTAAGATACGTGCACACACGTCCCATTGCTGCAGTCGGATGCGAATTTCCTCGTTCGCTCTAAAATTCTGACGCACTGCATGCAGGTTTTTCCCCGTAGTGACGCGAATTTCAGATTCGAAAATCTTATTCTACTGTAAGTGCACGTAGCTTTAGAGGTGTAGACTTGTCATTATCTGTCACTAATCATCTCTTGTACTTTTCTCGTAAGTTCCAATGGTGACGTTCGTTATATTCCTAGATCTGCTATTTCTATCAGTCAGTGAACTGATACAACAATTACAATGTACTGCATAAAAAAGGCTAAATAGCCACCATGACAAATACAAAAATAATTCTTTTTCAGCGTAAAAGCAATCCAAAGAACTGGCTGCCCATTTAAACATTTGTCACAGACAAGTTCGGAAAGAGGTTATGAATTTCTTTTAGCCATAATTTCTTCTTTAGCCACCATGACAAATACAAAAATAATTATTTTCCAGTGTAAAAGCAGTCCAAAGAACTGGCTGCCCGTTTAAACATTTGCCGTAGACAAGTTCGGAAAGAGGTTATGAATTTCTTTTGAAAGTCCGATATCCTTTCAAAAGATTGCTTGGATGTGCAAGTCGTATGGACAGGCTTTCTTCGAACCGTTATCAGGTTCAGGAGTCTCAAAGGGGCATGAATGTATATCAGTGAGTCGCCTCTAAAAAGCATTTTACCCTGGGTACGAATTTCAATTCGCAATATACATGCCGCTCTGTTTGCACTGTAAAAAGAAATCTTGCAGTATTTACTACTCGGATTAATCTTGTCTCTACTGAGATGATCTTTCCTCGAATTCGGAATAATCTTATCTCAGTAGAGATAATATTAATCCGAGTAGCAAATACTGCAGTTGACTTAAAGGGAGTTATATCATAAGCATTCTAGCACTTGCAACGTCAACGTCAACAAACGCCGTAAACTATACTAAATTCGTTATAGTGATTTCTTGAAGATTCTGAAATTGAGCTAAATAATATTCAGCTTCCGAGACCAAAAAAATGTCAAACTGGCCGATGATTTCTTCTTCCGGCAAATCTAAACGTCCACATAGGGATTTGCTTAGTTGTCTTAATCCACTTACACGCCACTCGATCTTCTCGAAGGTTTTAGTAATATTTTGACCAGCACCCGGAGATCAATTAATAGTTAATTAGCAATGGCGGATTGGCGTTCAGGAGTGAATTGTGTTCAAGAAATTTTTTGATAACGTTGGCTACCGTGAGGATTTTGGGGAAAACAAAGGTAACAGTGTGTTCGTAAAATCCGACCCATCGAAAAATGATGGTGTCTCCCACCTTCTCGGCCCACATGAATCAAAGACTTTAATCCTTACTCAGAGAAACTTTTTACAGTGTGACTACAAAACTACATGAAGAGGTACTCACTTATCTTGCAACGAAGCGAAAATCAATTTCACAAAGGGTTTATGCGTTATTCATAGTTAGTAGCAAGGGGATTCCGCACTTTGTACAGGCAAATGGAGGTTTGACCCGAAACAAATTGCAACAGAAATGATTTTTACACCATCTTCCAGAGGAAAAATAGCTGAACAATATATTCAAAGTTGCATATCCTGGCTCGACACAAAATAAGCGTTTTTTGGCTTTTAATGCCATTTTTGTACGTATTTAAAAAAAAAAAAAAAATCCGTGGCTGTCCGCTACTCTTGAACTGACGTACGATTCTATGCAAAATGACAAGCTGAAACCGAAAATGAAGTCAGATTTGGCGTATAAAGCACCAGAACAAAGTTAATGCACTTTTTCATCCCATTTTGCAAAAAATTAAAAATTTCGGACTGGTCCGATTTTCTTGAACGAAAGTACGATCTTGACACAGAATCCCGAGCTAAGACCGTAAATGGGATCAAGATGGGTCTATAGTGTACTAGCAAGAAGTTTCATAATCATCAACATGTGATCTCTACGAATTTTAGTAAAACAAGAAAATTATCTAGAAAAGTCAGTTATGAACCAAACTGGTTTTCAAGGTCACTGTTCGAATCTTGCTTAACACCCTTCGTAGCCTACACCTTATAAATTATTTTCAAAAGAGATAATCAAATTGTAACTAGTGTTGACTAGTGTTCACAACTTCGTCCTTTGCAATGGATTCGTCTACCAACTAGGCTTTTGGGTTTTCTGTATCATAGTAGTTGTTAATTTTGTAGAGTTGGAACCCATTGTCCCCCTTGCAGGTTCTGCATGCGGGAGTAGAAACTAAATCGTTTTTTAAGGCGGCTACTTCTCTACTGCAGTCGACACGAGCACTTAACGAATTTTAAGAGAGTGTGGAAGGTCATTTGCTAATAGGTACAAGAAGTCACCTTGATTCTTCCATCCCCATTTCCTCGATTTTCACCCCGGTTCATACCTAAACTTGAAAAAAAAAAATTGGTAGCTCTGCTGTTTGCTACATCAACCGTTGGTGGTGACTGTTTTGGGTGAGCTAATGACCATGTCTTTGTCATCTTTTTTGAAATCTTGTCTTTGGAGCTTATTCAGGTCACCTCCTTTCGAGGCATCGTAGATCATGAGAACGGCGTCTTAACCAGAAGTCTCGACTTCCCATGATCCAGGTCGTTTACTTTTTGTGAAGTTTCGCAGTATGGAAGCATCTCAAGTACTGGAACCACAGCATTGACATCCGATACTGGAGCAGTCCTGATCAACACCTGTATTTTTTCTCAGGAATGTTTACCTTCCACATCCTCAACATTTACTTCCTTGTTCATCGGCTTCGTGTACAAGCTTTTAAGTTCCAGGGTTAAGTTCCTCATACTGTAGTTTTGGAAAGCAGAATATCTTGTAGCACAGCGTCAATCAGTACATGGCCACGTAGGGTATGGTTCTGGCGATAGCTTTTCCACTGAGAGGTGATGGACATCTCCGAGTCCCGACTCCATCTCCGGATATCTGCGGACTGACTCCATCTCCGAGTCCTGGCTCCTCCAGGATGTTCCCATTGCTCCGAATAAGCTCATCGTGGTATGGAATCCTCCAAGTTTCAGGACGAACTCTGAAAGCCCACTTCCTAGTGAAGCTGCTTCGACCATTTTCCTGACTTTCCACCACAGGGGTTGGTCAAAGGTTACATTGACAGTAAATACATGTCGGCTTGCCTGGTCTGGGATAGAAAGCATAACATAGTAAATAGATGTGTTGTCAATAGCTGGAAGATAAATCATTGAGAGGAAAACAGTAAACTATTTCCTGGGTGATTCCCGACCATAAGTGATTGCTGTGTTCAAATCCAACCCAGGCTTGGGTATCAGAAGGAAAGCCAGAGGATTTCAAGGCTAGAGTAAAGAGCCGACGACTTACTGAAATTCTCCGAGTCTTTCGGATCGAAGGATTTCCAATTTCGGATCGCGGGATATCGAATCATCTGATTTGTGGTGCACAATGCGTAAAAATGTTTTTTTTAAATTATGTCATAAACAGTGGATTAATCATGGTAATAGGTTTGCTGTCACAAGTTAGTAGATTCCGATATTGCAGAAACATCGAATAAACTTCAGTGTAGGGGTAACTTTCAGGGCAGATGGCGAAGAAAAAAATACTATTAGTTTCATTGATCAGAACTAATTTTCTATCCGACTGCATTGTCTTACTTGGCGCCTTCTTCTAAGGATACATTATTTGGTCTTCAAGAAAGTTCTGAACAGCTCAGATATAGATATTATTTCTAACAATCGATAATTTTGATGGAAAATAAATGCTGACTAAAAAAGGCGCATATTAATGATATTGAATATTTTATTCTGGTGCAAGATACACCAAATCTGACCTCTTTTTAAGTCTCAGCTTGTTATTCTGCATCAGATCGTACTTCAGTCCCAAAAAGAAAATGGACGACCACGAAAATTGTAAAATGGTACAAAGAGCCAAAAAGGGCTTACTTTGCGTCGACTCGGATCTATAACTTTGGATATGTAGTATTTTTTGTAGCCTAAATACTGAGCATTGAAAAGCAGTTTGATTCGTATTCTACTTTTCTTAATAATTTCCTTGCTAATACGAAAAAATCGCAAAGATCACATATTTATGGTTACGAATCTTATTTCAAATACAGTAGATACCCAATTTGATTTCATTTTCGGTCTCAGCTCGTGATTCTATGTCAGGATCGTAATTTCATTCAAGAAAATGGGGCCATCTAGAAAATTGCCCTTTTTTTGCGAAATATGCTGAAAAAATGACATTAACTTTTTTCTGGTGCTTGGTATGCCAAATCTGATCTCATTTTTGGTTTCAGTTTGGCATTTGCATAAGAACCCATACTTCAGTTCAAGAATAACGAAAAACCACAGAAATTCTAATTTTTTTCGAAAAACAGAAAAAAAGGCACTAAAAGCGAAAAAACGCTTACTTTGCGTCTAGCCAGGATATGCAACTTTGGATATGTTGTTCAGTTGTTGTTTTTTCTCTACAAGATGGTGTTAAAATCGTTTCTGTTGCAATTTGTATCGGGTCGACCCCTTTTTGAAGCTCGTTTTCCTGTACTAACTAGCAGGATTTTTAGGAGATCTACTTCCCCTTTAAAGGTTTCCACTAAGTGACGAGCAACTGCAACTAAAAGACAGATGGTGTTGTTTCGCGGTCTCCTCTGACAGATAGAAAAGTGACTGATTGATTGAGATAACAAGAGCTAAAGCTCATATGGCACTTGTAAGAACAGTTAGCATGTTTGTCAGATACGGTTTGCAGTTGTCAAGGCTGCATCTCTCTCCCGATATTCATTTCATCAGAAAATCGGCTTGATCTACTAAATACCACTCACTGATAACTTTTTATCCCACAACGATGATCGGATCGGGGGAGGGACTATATTTAAGCCAATCTGACAAGAGTCCCTAATATGAGTAACATGCCTGCCAAGTTTCGTGGTCATAGCACATTTGGAAGTACCCCAGCTCGTGATGACCAGAATTGTGGAAAACCCTCTCAAACTCCCCCAACTTTGACAAGATCCGGTCCTGTTTTGTCAGTATTGTCTCGTATTGTCTCTACGGCTTGTGCTTGTTCTTTCCTCCAAGTCCCATCCGATATCTCGACTTTAAGCGTTTCACGAGATTTCTTGCGCTCCCCTTCAGCTCCCCCCCCCGCCAGTTATTGGATTCGTTCCGAACTTGAAACTGATCATCTGAGACACTTGTTCTTGACACTTGTCCAGTTTCATTCACGTCCTATCACCCGTTCTAAAGTTATGCATGTCACTAGATGCTGGATTCCCCATCCCTCCACTCCCCCCAGCATCACCGTATCGGGGAAGGAATCCCGACCTAATAAGTCTGCCAAATTTCATGGTCATAGTACATCTGGAAGTACCCTAACTCGTGAGCAACGCGGAAATCCAAGAAACCCCCTCCGACACCCTCCACTGCGACACGTATCCGGTCTTTTTGTCAATAAAGTATCTAGGGTTAATGCTCGTTCTTCCCTTCAAGTTCCATCCCGATCCCTCGACCCTAAGCGTTTCAAACGATTTCCGGTCCCCCCTCTACCCCCATCCCCAGTTATCGGATTCGGGCCAGATTTGAAATTGAAAATCTGAGACACTTGTTCTTCCCACTTGTCAAGTTTAATGCATGTCCGATTATGTATGATTCTAGCTTCCGGATTCCCCATCCCTCCACTCCCCCCGCGATGGCTGGATCGGGGAAGTGATTATTTCCAAGTTAACCTGGTCAATTCCCTCATATGCCTTCCAAGTTTTATTGCCCTAGGTTATGTGGAAGCGTTTCAGGAGATTTCCGGTGCCCCCCTCCAGCCCCCCCCCCCCCCCACACAGGTATCGAATCTGGTCTGGATTTTAAACTGAATATCCGAAACACTTGTTCTTGACACATGTCAAGTTTCACGCATGTCCGATTACCCTCTCCGAAGTTATGCATGTTAATAGTTTCCGGATTTCCAATCCCTCCACTCCCCCCACTATGATCGGATCTGGAAAGTGATTATTTCCAAGTTAATCTGGTCGGTTCCCTGATATGGCTGCCAAGTTTCATTGTCCTAGCTTATGTGGAAGTGTTTCACGAGATTTGTTTAGTTTAAGTTTAGTTAGCATCAGAGCAAAATAGCTCATAGTTATTTTGCTCTGGTTAGCATTTAGCATTCGTTCTGACCACTTAGTCTTACTTTAATCTTTAAACAGTATCTCTTCCCGCATTCGCTTCCAAGTACATCAAGTCGTAGCGCCGTGGTAGAGCGCTGGACCTACGTCGCCACAGAGGTCTGCGGATCGATACCGCATTTGGGCAGCGCTCTTTTTGCTTCCTTTTGCTCCCCTTTTTCTACCGTTGTTCCTAGTTTCTGGACTCCCGGATCAGGGGAAAGTCGGATTGGGGAAGTGGTTATTTGGAAGTTATCTGGTCGGGTCCCTGATACGCCTGCCAAGTTTCATCGTCCTAGCACCCCCTAATTTATTTCAACTCCTACTAAGGTTCAACAGCATATTATACCAGCCCCTTCGACCTTCGATTGCTCTAGCTCTCTCCAAACGAATTTAAACAAAGAATGACTCATCCACGAGCAGAGCTATACTTGTGTGAAGAAAGAATGACTCATCCACGCGCAGAGCTATACTAGTGTGAAGAAAGGGGTATGGGTTTGACAAAAACTAGAAAAAGCGTTTCAAGATATTTGGGGTTTCCCCCTCCAGCCCCTCGCCCCCAACCCCCAGTTATCGGATCGGATCCGAATTTGACAATGAACATCCAAGACACTTCTTCTTGATACCTGTCAAGTTTACTGCACACCTAATTATCCGTTCCAAAGTTATGAATGTTAATAATTTCCGGATTCCCCATCTTGCCACTCCCCCATTGAAGGTCGGACCAGGGAAGTGATTATTTCCAAGTTAATCCAGTTGGGTCCCTGATATGCGTGCCAAGTTTTATCGTCCTAGGTCATGTGGAAGTGCCCAAACTAGCAAAATGCGCACAGACCGACAGACAGACATTACGATCGCTATATGGCACTTGAGTAAGCTCAAGTGCCATAAAAAGGAAACGGAAGATACCTTCTTCAATGTGACCAAAAAAGGTGGTGCTAAGTGCCATGCCATGAAGCGGACAAAAGTCACTCTGATTAAAGGCAGGACAAGACCACAAAAAAAGAAATATGTAAATTATTGAATGTGTAACTAGGAAATATGTAAATTATTGTAAATTATTTTACAATAATTTACTAGTAATAATTAATTACTAGGAAATATGTAAATTATTGAATGTCTAACTGTGTGAACAAAGTGCTCTGTTTCTGTTTTTTTTTTTTCTGGTAGCGTGTTTTGTTCTGTTTTTCGGGAAAACAAACAGAAAAACAGAAAACAGGTATCCGTTTCTTAAAGGAGTTGCATCGTAAGCATTCTAGCAGTTGTAGCGTTTAACCCCCCTCCCCCCACCACCCAAGACCCAGAGTGAAGCCACGACTCGATCCGACCGCCGGGTTCGGGATTCGGTTCGGAAGGAATCGACACTGGGATGCTGGGATCATAGTTTGACTATGGATCTAATAAAAAGTTTTTTTAGCAGGTAGATCGAAAATGGGTAGAAAAATCAGACTAATTACTAGCTTTATCGATTTCTTTTATATCTTTTTTCCAAGGAAGAAAGGATGTAAACTGGATCACAATAACCAAACGCCGTAAATTATCCTAAATTCGTTATATTGATTTGTTGAAGACTCTGAAATTTAGCTAAACAATATTCGGCTTCCAAGACCAGAAGAATGTCAAACTGGCGGAAGATTTCCTTTTCCGACATATTAAGCATTCACGGTGTGGTATACTTAGTTGTATTAATCCTCTTACTCACCATTCGATCTTCTAGTACCTCTAAGGTTAACCTCCGGCGGGAGAACACTGAATATTGATGAGCAATGGCCACTTTGCTTTGAAGAGTGAATTGTGTTCAAGTAAAGATCATGGTGTCTCCCACCTTCTCCGCCCGCATGAATCAAATTCTTTAAGTGCCGTTTCTGTTTCGGTTCCGTTTTAGCCATTTCTATTTGGCAGGCAGCCATATAAAGGACCCGATCAGATTGACTTGGAAAGAATCACTTTCCCGATCGGGCCATCGTGGGGGGAGTGAAGGGATGGGGAATCCAGAAACTAGTAACATGCATAACTTTGGAACTGGTAGGCTAATCGGACATGCATGAAACATGAACAAGTGTCTCATATATTCATTTTCATATCCTGACCGGATCAGATAAGTGTGTGGGGGGGGGGGCGCTGGAGGGGGCACCGGAAATCACGTGAAACGCTTCCACATAAGCTAGGACGATGAAACTTGGCAGGCATAACAGGGACCCGACCAGATTAACTTGGAAATAATCACTTCCCCAATCCAGCCATCGTGGGGGGATTGGAGGGATGGGGAGTCAGGAAACTAGTAACATGCGTAACTTTGGAGCGGGTAATCGGACATGTAGAAATCTCGTGAAACGCTTAGAGTCGAGGACCGGGATGGAACTTGGAGGGAAGAACAAGCATAAACCCTAGATATATTATTGAAGAAAAAGGACCGGATCGTGTCACAGTGGGGGCGGGGTTTTCCGGGAATATCACGAGTTAAGGTGCTCCCGGAAGTGACTATGACCATGAAACTTAGGAGGCATATTAGTGACATGCATAACTTTAGAACGGGTGACTGGACGTGAATCAAACTTGAAAAGTGTCAAGAACAAGTGTCTCAGATGTTCAGTTTCAAGTCCGGTCCGGATCTGATAACTGGGGGGAGGGAGCTGGAGAGGGGCACCGGAGATCTCGTGAAACGCTTCGGGTCGATGGATCGGAATGGGACTTGGTTTGAAGAACATGCGTAAACCCTAGATACATTATTGACAAAACAGGACTGGATCGTGTCACAGTGGGAGGAATTGCAGGGGTTTCCCGGGACTCCGGTGATCGCGACTTAAGGTATTTCAGACGTGCTAAGACGACGAAACTTGGCACCCATATTAGGGACCCGATCAGACTGACTCTTTCATCAATGGAGAATCAGGAATATAATGACATCAATAACTATGGAACGGGTGATCGTATCTGAATGAAACTTGACAAGATTCAAGAACAAGTTCAGTTTCAAGTCTGGACCGAATCCGATAACTGGCGGGGGGGGTGAAGGGGGCACTGGAAACCTCGTGAAACACTTAGGCTAGAGCTGATGGATCGGGATGGAACTTGGTGTGGACAGTAAGCATTATACAAAGCAGTATACCTTAGATAAATTATTGATAGAACAGGACCGGACCGTGTATTGTGAGCAAATTTAAGTGAATAAGTGATGGGTAACTATTGTCCTATCCCAGCCCTTACTCGGTTGAACTTGAAGCTATGTGCCGAGAGACCGCGTAAATTTTCCCTATGCGACGCTGACATAAATAACGGCGATTCTGGCGTCCAGAGCGAGAATCCCACAAGCGCAAGAATAAACTGAACGCCACTGCGCCTTTACAACTTCTCTCTGGCTTGTCGAGTTCAGTATCCACGTACGGAGTAAATTCACTTTGCAAAGTTAGCGGACCGCAAGAACAGCATCCGAAGCGAAGCGGGATTTATACGCCGGCGCAACAACTCACAGGAGCTTTCAAGACCGCCAGAATCGCCCTTTAGAAATGAAGTTAAAGCGTGCGAAGCGGATTATTCGGTAGATGGCCTAACACGACTCCACGTTCCCTCAGAACAGAACGAAGGACGCTTTGATAAGTTGTCATCTGGCGTCTCTAATCGGCGAGGATTGTACTGGATTAGCAAAACAATTTATTACCCTTTCCGTAGTTTCCTTTTCCTTATTCCAGAGGACAAGAAGACCCTTATTATAGCCAATCACAAGCCTGGACGGGTCGTTTGGAGTCTCAAGAATGGATTCAACTGCTCCAGGATTCTTCTGATAAATATCTTTGATCCTGAAAAAATAAGCATAAATGACCCCTCCGTGTCAGTAACGCCCAACCCCTTTATTATTTTTCTCAGCTCCTGTTGTGTATTTTCAGTTACCAAGTCTTCATTGCAACTGAATTTCTTTAATCTTTGAGCCCGAAAAAAATAAGCATAAACAATCTTGAGCATTAAAGGATCCGTGTCAGTAACGACGCCCAACCTATTTCTATTTTTCTAAGCTCCTGTTGTGTATTTTCAGTTACCAAGTCTTCATTGCAACTGAATTTCTTTAATCTTTGAGCCCGAAAAAAATAAGCATAAATAATCTTGAGCATTAAAGGATCCGTGTCAGTAACGACGCCCAAACCATTTCTATTTTTCTCAGCTCCTACTGTGTATTTTTAGTTACCAACTGAACTCCTTTACTACTCAAGGTTCAAGGTTTAATTTAGACTTCTCTATAAAATAAAAATAAATAGGGTCAAGCCGGGGACACAAGGTCAATTGACCTTGTGAACCGGTATATAATTGCTATGGTAATATCATTTTATGTGATTTCGGCCTCAAATGAAAAGGATACGTGTGCAAAACAGTTGCGAAAATACACAGCAAAAAAGCAATGGCAAACTTCGTCAAAAAAGTGAACTCCGACATATAGTACTTGATGACTGCTGTGTAAGGGTCGTTACCAGAAGCGACTTAACAGCAATGCGTCTTACATGACACAGAAACATTGTATTGTTGATCTGATTTAGTAAGTAAGTAAGTAAGTAATTTATTTATAACCCGCCGTTTTCAGAAAGCGGAGTAAATGAAGAAAATAAATAAAACACGTAAACAGACATATTTGGAAGCACGATGAACTACACCAACGACTAAAATGCAAATGTTAGTGCTTATGCAATCGGAGCTACCCGAGCAGCAAGGGATTTTTCTTTATCATTTTTTGGATTATCAGTGTTATTTTCTCTCAGTGTTTTGTTTTCAGTGTTCTTTTCTTGTGTGATCTCTTTCCAATATAATTGTAATAATAAGGCTTTCGCCTTTACAAATTTCTCGGGACACTCTACACACTAAATTGCATTTCAGCCAAGTGGTACAGGTGGTAGTCGACACCTGCTTGGAATGGTTGATACTTTCGTCATTTACATCCCTTTCTGGGACATAACTCTAATATTCTGTTTCAAAGCTCCATTTCCCAATGCCTTTCTGGAATTTCTTTCCACTCAGTTTCAAGTTGCGTCCTCTGAGACCGTTGTGACTGAAAATGAGGACATCCTCAGGCCTTTTGTTATCATAGTAACTATGGCAAATTTTAAAAGTTCCTTTCTCTTTATCTTTATTTAACTTTTCATAGACTCCATCCGTTTCTCCTTCTTGTATGGTCGGTAAAGAACATACATTACACTACATTACAATTTTTGTCTAACCCATCCACTTAAAGTCACGTAATAACCTGGCACTGAGCCCGCTTCCAAATTCCATACCTCCGGCGGTTAATCGGTGCAGAATCGAAGGTCATTTAAATTTCTTCGTTCAAACGATTGAATGCACCGAAGTTAATGGGAAAGAAACTTTGACAAAGGAAGAATCGGCACCGGATATGGGCTGTCTTCTGAAAGAGGCGCCGCCGACACCGGGAGCAATGGTTTGCTTAACACGGAAAAGCAAACATAGGGTAGAATAAACAGAACCTTACTGTCTTTTTATATTTTTGGCAGAACTTCAACTTTGAACTGAAGATCTTGTGTAATCCTAAGAGCTTCCCAAATTTTACCAATCATTCTAATTACTGATACTTGACAGCGACCATGCTCGCTTCTGCAACATATGCAAGTACACATAGTACGTATAGGTGCGTATCTAGTACATATAGGTTTGCTTCACTGAACGTTAGTTAACTATCAACGTGTAAAGGTAAAACCAAGACCCAGAGAACCCATTCCGCTGTTCAAGGAGCCCTTAATTGGCTACTTCAGTGGTGGTTGACTTTGGTCACAGCAAGTGGATGGAAATGGCAGCAAGTGGATGGAAATGGCAGAGTTCAAAGTTAACCAACGTTCAGAGAAGCACACATCCACTGTAGCATTAGACAGTGTAAGATGCTCCGAGTACCCTACAATATTGCCAGTCCAAGTAATAGCCTGGCACAGGTTAGCCGGCGCATTGGTGCAGAAGTAAGTAAGTAAATTATACTGACCACCTTTGAAAAGCAGTGTATGTAAAATAAAATAAAAGAATTAACTGAACACACAACAAATATAATATACAATTTTTCATCCATAACCAGAAGAGAATGTAGAGTGTCATGTTCAATTCAATTCAATTTTATTTTCAAAACCGATACAACGGTCAAGCCGA
This sequence comes from Branchinecta lynchi, assembly GCA_023053575.1. NCBI lineage: Eukaryota > Metazoa > Arthropoda > Branchiopoda > Anostraca > Branchinectidae > Branchinecta > Branchinecta lynchi. The sequence goes on from JAKZAP010000010.1 coordinate 7,220,131, forward strand.
TTTGGTGGTTCTCGTCCATATTAACACTAATTATATACAAAGGATAACTCTACACTAGTTTGGGTATAACAAAGACTTGACAAACATAACACAAATTATTCAAATCTATGTACAAATAATGATGCGAGTTAAAAAGGTGACGAAAGCGGGAAGAAAACTCTTAGGTAACGAGTCATTGTATGTTTAATTGGCTGCAATTTGGGTATTGGCTGGCCTACTACTCTCTCAGGACTTACTCTTGCCGCGGAAAAATCTGGGGGGAGGATATCACGTAGTGCTGGTGTATTCAAGATTTTAGTTCCGAACACTAACGAAAAATTTTCACAACGCTTCAACATGGTTTCTAAATTATAAGTATTAAGGACGTCTATATACGGTACTTTAGGGGACTTGAAAACTACAAGGAGGGCTCTAAACTGTATCCTGTCAAGCGAATCAGACTGTTCACGAGTAATTCCAAAGTGCCACACGGGGCAACAGTATTCCAGAAGTGGGCGTATGAAAGAAAGATAAACTCTTAGGAGATGCTTTGGTGCTTGCTGGGCCCTGTTGTCCATGATTTTTGGCAGAGCCGACGAAATTTCCAAAAGTATGCAAACCCAGAACCTGTTACGGATGAAAGTTAACGGATGAAAGTTGCAGGTTTCAGGCGGTGTTTTTTGTATTTTGGAAACAAGAAGAACTTCCCTGTAAGGAGTTTCTAGAAGGCTAGCTGAAAAGCTCCACGGAAAGCTGAAATATCGCGCAAAAAAAAAATGGCAAATTTGGATAAGAATTGACTTTGTTGCAACAGAAAAAATCTGCAGAATTCTAACATAAGACAACTCGTGTAACTCCTAGCTGACGCTGAAACAATTTATTTATTTACAGAATCCTAACTTCCCAAGAGTTTTCGCGAATGAAAAGTGGAAACCGATTACACAAAAAGTTTTCTGCAATTTCGACGACGCGCCTCGCTACAAGAAAATGGATTTCGGAATTTCGCGGAAACCTCCTTTAGGCAGACCCAACAAGGATTAAGTTACTTTCCGGTCAGCTGACAATACGGAATGTTGTCTTCCTTGCAGTCTGCCAAATACTTTTTATATTATTATTTATTTCAAAATATAGCCAACTGGGGTTGCTACATAACAACTCACTGTATATACTCTAGAAAGAAAACAAAAAAACTCAATCGGAAATGATGTGACTTACTTTTGCAGGACGGTGTCAAGGTAAATGACATTATCGCTGATTTCAAAAGTCTGGAGATCAATCAGGTACACGTTGCCACTTTCGGTACCGAAAAAGAGCGTAGTTCCGGCAGAGTCGACGGTGCAAGCTGAGATCGTCTTGGTTCTATGGAGAGAAACTTATCAGCCTCAGCCATAGGTAGGCAAGCAGAATAGGAATACCTTTCGGAAGCAAAAACCCTGCCCCAACTCAGGAAAATAGACAGAACCATCTATCCAAAAAAGTGCACCTCCTTAAAGAACAAGACTAAAGGTTTCGATGGGATCCAAAAAATCTAACATTTGATTCAAACAACTGGGCCATGTCTTCGCCATTCAGTCTTCGTCAGATTCCTTGAATATGTTTACTGTTAACATAAAGTTCAAAAATGGATTCAGCATATCTCCTTGATCCGAATGCCGAATCTCTAATCGATTTCAACAAGACGAAAGGTGTCGATGGGATCCCAAAATCTAATATTTGATTCAGACAATCGGGTCTTGTCTTCGCCAGATCCAGTCTCTGCCAGGCTAATGATCAGAGAAAGCCAAGTTCAGATATACCTCTTTAGGCCATATCTATTGTGACGATACTGACCGAGACTTCCTGCTTTACTTCTGCCAAGTTTCCGGTTTCGCCCGAAAGTCCAGCAAAAAAAGAAAATTCAGAAACAATTCCAGCGTATCCCCTTATCCCTATAAAGAACATCTAATCAACTTTGAATAGAAGTTTGACTTAAAAAAATTCCGGTTACAAATCGGATTCCGGAATTATTATATGTCCGGGTAAAAAGTGATTGTGGTGTACAGACTCAGCCTCTCTTCTTACCCCTTAATCTGTCATCTAATCGAACTTTTGGTTTTAACAAATTTTCCGGTTTTGGCCGGATTCAGGGCGAAATAGTTGTCCGGCAAGAAAACGGTTTTCACCATCGTGTTCAGCATGTTTTTTTACCCCTCAATCGAACATTTAATGAACTTCAAATGAAACTTTTACTTTTAACCAACTTTCCGGTTTTCACCGGATTCCAGACGAACTACTTGTTCGGCGAGAAAATGGTTTTCACCACCGTGTTCAGAATGTCTTCTTACCTCTAAATTCGACCACTTAATCAACTTCAAATAAATCTTTTACTTTTAACCATTTTTCCGGTTTTTGACGAATTCCGGACGAACTACTTGTCCGGCGAGAAAACGGTTTTCACTATCGTGCTCAGCATGCCATCTTACCCCATGATCGACTATCACATTAGGTGTTTAAAATAGTTCGTGTGTCCCTTAATTTGAACCCCCACCCCTAAATGCAGAGCTACATAGCCCATCTACGAACTTGACCTTACCCTTGATCCAATGAATCCTCACACCAAGTATCATCAAAATATATCATTCCCTTCGAGAGTAATCGTGCTCACAGACAGACGGACAGACGGACATTTTTGCGATGTCATAGGTTTCCTCCACTTATGTTTCGGGATCCCAAAAACAACTTTGACCTTCAACCAAATTTCCAGTTTCAGCCGCATTCGTGATGAACCATTCGTCCGGCAAGAAAACTAAGTTCAGATATGGATTCAGCAGACCTCCTTACCCTTTCAACGAATATCTTATTAGTTCATAAAACATACATGTTTTTACCATAAATTCAAAACCATCCTCTGCCTCTAAATATAGGACTAAAGGACCCACCTACGAACTTGACCGGTATTTCGCCAAAGAATCCTCATACTAAGCTTGAACAATACATATCAACCCCTACTAAGCGTGAACAACATATACTAACCCCTTCGACATCCGATTACACTAGCTCACTCCAACATTCATAGATAATGTCATCATCCAAGCGCAGAGCGAAAATTGGCCGACAAATTTTGTGTCCGGTTTTTGCCGGATTCCAGGTGAACTACTTGTCCGGTGAGAAAATAACTTTCATATTAGGATTCAGCATGTCTTCTTACCACTAAATCAACTATCTCAATAGCTTTCCAAAAAAATGTTTGCCCCTTAATTTGAAACCCCTACCCCACCCTCAAATATAGGGCTACAGAGCCCATCTTTGAACTTGACCTGTACTTTGACTGCCCGAGTATTTTTACTGGAAAAGACGATCTTCGTGGGGAAATTTTTGGTGTTAATATTTGGGGGGAGGATTGGTTGGTAAAAGTAATGGGAAGTAAAATATTTGGTGACATGGAAAATTTGGGAAGATTCCTTTCGGTCTCGATGAACCACAGAGAAAGATTCCTGTAAAGGAATATGTAAAATAGTTAGCATTTAGTTGGTTTGTGTTTTTTATTTTTGTTTGTGTTTATTTTTTCCCATGGCCCTTGTGCTTTTAGTGGAATAAATCTTATCAACGGATTAATTCTTATGTATTTTCCTCAAACCTACTATGGGGAGAGGAGGGTGAAACCAGTGTCTAAGACACTTAGCTCCCCATTGGTTCCCGTATGATCGCGTTTTGATCCGTCAGGTCGTTTGAAGACGCTAACTGGCCATGAAGAAGGAACGTAACAGGCCGCTCCTCGTCTTGGTATTCGTCTTGGGGACCCAAGAGACCACAAGAACCTGCTGTGGTCTACTCGCCGGGCAATAAGACGTAGAACTGATTTGTATTTCGGTCAAGAGTTGCTGATGCATTAAGTAAGTAGGAAGTAAGTAAGTAAGTAATTTATTTATGACCCGCCATTTTGAGTAAGAGAAGGTCCTCCAGATGACATCAAACGACAACAAAAAACTAGCAAGCAAGATTATGCAGCGCACTGGTTCTGTCCCGTCCGGTCTTGTGGTATCTCCCCCGGCTATGCAGTAAATCAGTAACTTCATATGACGGGATGATATTCAGTAAATTGGTCGCCTTGCTAGTCTCCAGCAACTATACTCATTTTGCTTGTTCTTTTAGTACGGCCTGCATTCGCAATGACCTCGTGGGCCTTGCAACAGGCTCGGGCATCAAAAAATTCGATTCATTTACCCCTCTTAGTCAAACCCCTCCTCTTCTCAATGTCTTCAACCACGGAAATAAATATACCATTAATTCCCGTCACTTTGAGAGCTTGTAACTGCTGTGGCCTATTTAACTAATGTTTATTCTTACACAATCTACAAACTGTACAAAATGAAAACATGAGTAGCATGTTTGCAGATACCATGGTATCTGATACCACGGTTTAAAGTCATTTTCGCAGTTACCGCATTCTCAGAGGCTTCATAACAGACAACAGAAGGATGCGCGGTTTCGACAGACAATGTGTAACAGACAACACTTCTGAATTGTCTATTGTGTTAGAAAATATTATGCAGAACAAGCGTTACCATCAGGAAGAGCCGAAAAATCGCCAAAAAGTATCTGCTAGATTTTCCGACATCATGACGTCAAACAAAAGTCATTGAACACTTTTTTGGCTATTCCTGGAATGCTTGTTCTGCATAACATTTCATTTACCAGTTCGGCATTCTTCTCTTTCTGCAGAGCTCTCTGATCGCCTAGAAAATGTCCAAAAGAGAGCCATGAGAATCATTCTGGGTGATCATAATATTACATACGAAGAGGCTCTCATTAAACTCGACATTCCTATATTATCTGTACGTAGAAATACTCTTTCAAACAAATTTGGAGCTAAGATAACGTGTTGTCCCCAGATGGCCCATCTATTCCCCCCTCCTCTTCCGTCTTCCGTGCGTCGGTCCGAGAGGAATACTGGCAATCAGTTTTCCCCATACCCCGCTAATTCTTCTACCCAATTTTTACGTAGTTTCATCCCATCATTTATTTCTGGTAATTTCTTGTAGGTGTATTAGTTAATTTGTTTCTTGTGTGTCTGTGTATTTTGTAAATTTGTATTCCTTTTCTAGTTGTTAGCTATTCGGATTAAACTTGATTGATTGATTGATAGCCCTTTCCAACACAACAGATAACATCCCAAGCGTTGACTGTTACGCATTGTCTGTTGAAACCGCGCATCCTTATGTTGTCTTTTATGAAACTTCTGACAGTGCGTGGTATCTAGTACCACGGTCAAAAGGCGTTTTTGCAGTGCCGTAATATCTGGCCATATCCTGGTATCTGAAAAATTCATCTCACTTTCATCATCACTCTATATGTCAATGGATATCAGTATTTCTTTTGGGGTGATTCCTAAAAGCGCAAATTCGGCAACTGTCGTTTAGCAGATCAACCGTAGTATAAGATACCACGGTAACCTGCAAAGCGACTAATTCGAGATCCAGTTACCGTGGTAAGACTAACAGATATTTCAAATAATGCATACAACGGATACGCCAGCTACGATGACAATGAAGTAACAGATGCCATGGTGACTGCACAAACGCAACTATGAAGTACTATGCAGAGGCGAAAATCTTCCGAGATGCAGTATAATATTATTATTAAAACCGCCAACCAAGTATTGTCTAAGCTATTTAAATGAAGCAGGTATTAATTTTTTGAATGAGCCATTTTTTCACCACGGAAGAAAAAATATTTCCTTCTACCCATTATCCAGGATGTGACTATTTACGTCGAAATCCTAAGGCGCTCTTTTTCTCGTTCTAACTATTCAAAACCACTAGGAGGCGAACGTGCGAAACTTACTGTGACGGTACTGCTGAAAGTGAACAAAACCGAGTGGCGAGACGCCGTCATACTCGGCGGCGACGGCGTGTTTGCATTTCACTTTTAGCGTCAACCCTCAGACCCGTAAAATGTCAGCAGTGTCTTTTCTGTTGCTAACTCGCTTCCCAATATCTACCATTCCTTATTACCAGCAAGCAAGCAACCGAAAAACACAAGATACTTCGTGATAAATTGTAAAGCATAGTACTTGTTTCTATCACCATTGGTTATTTTCAAAAGCTTGTCACTGCAACCATTTATTTCCATGTTCTTCTATGTCCTTTGAACGACTCATAAATCCCGAGGGAAAGGAACTCCACGCAACAAAGTCATGCAGACGGCACCACAGGAGACGGTGGCAAGAGCAGAAGCTAAGCTACCCGAAGTTGAAGGACGTTAGTTGCGTTTTTTGCCTTTTCTCCATAGGTCGGTTAACCTACCTACTTGCCACTATTGACCGTTTTTCGTCTCGCCGGTCGGTTCGACTGAGCTCTAAAAAACGGCTTATAAGAAATAATGGCGTCTTCCCGTCGCCGGCAACTATGATCGTGTTCCATCCTACTTACCGTAGTTACTACGCATGACGTCACGAATTCTGGCTTTTTCCGTCAAGGCTGGAACGACTTTTCATTTTTCCCGCAGAATATCATACCACGGGCGAATCCGACCAATCACGACTCAGAGATCCGTAGTTACTACGCTTACTACGCTCCCGAGCGCGGTAAGCAAATAGCTAATATTAGTTACTATTTCGAGAAGGTTGGAACGGTCAGCGTAGTAACTTTTGGTGAGGTTGGAACGGAAATAGTAACAAATAGTTACTATTGGTACGAGGGTGCAACACGCTCTATCTCTCCAATGAGAATTTTGAATTTCGCGCCGTGGCAAGAGCGTAAGTCGGTTGGATGGAGCTCCCGCCTCAGTCCATATGTCGGTTAACCGACCGGCAAACGGAGCTAAAAAACAGCTTATAAAAACTTAGGTCGGTTAACCGAAGGAAAAAAACGACTTATAGTGGGAAATCTTGTAGGTCGCTTAACCAGATGACGGCAAAAACGCAGCTTTTGCAGTAGTGACCAGGGTTGTCACATGTCGCACGACACTGTGGATTGTCACTACATTTGGTTTGTCTCACTCTTGTCCTACGTGTGACATAAAACTCACGATATTTCCGAAAACTTACAGATGTATCACACTTACAGCCGTGATTCCTACAAAATGTGACAATTTCACGCTCGATTTCACATTTTTTTATGAAAAAAGATTTCACTCCCTGTTTTCGGCCAAAAGTCACTAGTGGTGAAAAATGTGCAGTAAAGAGATCACAAGCGATTATTCTTAAGCCGGTTTCACACTGACGCGTTGAGGCTTTCAAACTGAACTACGCAACCTCTGCGTCGCGCTTGCGTTGACGCAACGCAGAGCTTGTGCAGCCAAATAAAACGCAACTCAAGAATAGTACCGTTATATTCTTGCTTTGCGTCGACGCATACGCATAAGATTTTGAAGACATACTTGAGAAAACCTACTTACAACGAATTATCTAACGATGAACGAAACAAGAATTCAGCATGAGAAATCGAGAACGGAAAACGTAAATGCACATCCAGCGCGAAAGCATGTCGCGCACGTGTGAAAGATACGCTACACAACCTGTACCCAGCGCAAGGTAAACGCATACGTAGCGCATCGCAACGGCGTGTCAATGCGAAAGCGACTTTATTATATACCAGATTGCCGTCGCGTCTGACGCGGAAGGGTTATCACAATAATTTTTAAGAGATTTAATTTTTCTTCTTTGAAGAAATCTTATTCTTTTTGAGTTCCTGAACTCGCCGTTTAAAGCCTTTGGCATGTTGGCCGAACCGGGATTCGCCTGTTGGTGATTTTACGTTATATAGACAAATCAATCAATCAAAAATGGCAGTCGAACTGAAGGAGATCTAGGGATACTTACTTCTTTTCTAGCTCGTGGGTCTTCACTTCTTCAAGCGAGTGTCCGTTTACCTCCCAGAGGTGTATGGAATTGTCATCACAGATTGACACGATTCTACCCTGAAAGACATAAGGCGTATTCTCGCTGTTCCCCGAGGACTCCACTTGAGGAGTCCCCGCCTATTAGTTTGTCCTGAGGACTCCCCGTGTTTCTCGCGAGTCCCCACTGACGGGAATGCTCCGATTATCATCACCATCATCAGAAAGGGCTCCCTTTCATTTTTGGAGGGGAATCAGTTTTTGCTGGTGTTGGTGCAATGTAAAATTAATTAAAAAGAATCAGTGTAAACAAAACCCAAAGTAAAGTGGATCCAGACTAATTTTGTCAACTGCATATTTTTTTTTTCAAACAAAATCCATCTTTGAAGCATTCCCCGTGTTCTCGCTGTTTTCCTAGGCGGAGTCCTCGTGGAGTGACTCCCTCTATTCTCGCCGTTCCCTTTGATTTCCCGAGGAGTCCTCGGGGAACGGCGAGAATAGGCCTATAGACACCTTCACAACTCTGTGGCCTCGATACCTGTTGTGAATTCCGTTTCTCACCCTATTTGAATATTCCGCGTTTTTTTTTTCATTTATAACGACATCTAGCAGTGTTGGGTAGAGATAATAGTAACGCATCTTAGCGTCCCAGTCCAGTTGGTAAACAGTGAAGACTGTCTGACAGCCTTCAGTCAGAGCCTCGTTTTTGTTGCAATAGCGCTGCCGCATCGCTGCTGCAGCACTTCTTTGCTTTTGCAAAATATGCGTTTTTGGATTCACTTTCTTCTTGGTTGAAGCGGCAGCGCTGCAGCATCTTGCAGAGAAGCACGGACTGGGTCGGGGAGCAAGTCCGTGATTCTCGAGAAGCGCTGCCGTGTTCCTCGGAAGCGCTGCAGTGCAAAAACGGATGTAGAAAGAATCAGTCCGGAGTCGGCCGAGAAGTGGACCATGCAACAAAAACGAGGCTCAGATTAATGGCTTGAAATATTTAAAGTGGATTTGCAGTAATTTTAAGGTAAAACTTTTTCGGATTATTATATTAGTTATATAATTAAGATATATGTTGATAATGTATAAAGTTGAACTGAAATATACATTCACAGAGTAAAACCATAAAGTAAAAGATTCATTATTTATAAGGTTCCTGACATTCCTGACTACACTTATATGTGACTTGTACATCTGTAATTAGTCGTTGTTGTTACAAAAAATGTTATTTAATTATCTGCGCGATCTTCCCTACCAAGTGAGATTAGCCAAGTTGTGCCTTCCCTCCATTGCATACAGATTTTTTCGAGGAGACCTGATTGAAACATTCAAATTAATCAATGGAAGCTATGACCATTTTGAATTAACTGATTTAGTAAGATTGAGCATTAACCGTCATCATCGGGGGCACGCGTACAAGCTTGCAAAATCTTGATTCCACAAGGACGTTTCTAAGTGGGGTTTTGGCAACAGAATTGTTGATCCTTGGAACAGCCTTACCGAACGTGCGGTTAATGCTGAATCGATCAACAGTTTCAAGTGCATTGTTGATGGCATTTTTAACTCTGATCAGTTCGACTACTCAAAATTTCTTAGAGTTATTTAGAGGCGAAAGCCTTTTCTCTTGCTTTCTATTAACGTTGGAAAGGAGGAATTGGCATGCCAGAGAGGGTCTTCACAACAATACCATTATTGCTTGTTTGCTTCCCCGAAACATCGACCCCCTCGAGTTCTGATGCGACTGCCAACAAAGCGAAAGTCTATCGCTCAAAAGGAAAAAACGCAATAGGTAAAACAGCGACAAGGAAAAAACGCGCCTCGTAAAAACCGCGCCTTGTTGGCAGACGAATCAAACCGTTCTACAGGGCTCGAGGATCGCTATTGAACGAGTCATCCTACCAGCTGGACGGTGACGTCACCCGTCGAGCAGTTTTCTCTCGGAAGTTAACAAGAGGAGCCTGCCAACTTTACCATATAATAATAGAGCGTGTTCCATCCTTCTAACAATAGTGCTATTAGTTACTATTTTCATTCGAACCTCGTGAAAAGTTACTCCGCTGACAGTTCCAACCTTCTCAAAATGGTAACCAATAGTAACTATTTGCTTACCACGCTCGGGAGCGTAGTAAACGTGGTAACTACGAATCTCCGTGATGTGATTGGCCAGATTAGCCCGTGGCAAGATATTTTGGCCTTGACGTCAAAAAGCCAGATTTTGTGACGTTGTGCATAGTAACTACGGTCAGTAGAGTGGAAGACGCTCATAACTGCACCAAAAAGACTTTCGCCTCTATAAATTTCTCGAGACACTATGTACACTAAATCGAATGTCAGCCAAGTGACGATCCACACCTGCTTAAAACTGATTAGTATTTTCGGCATTTACAACACTTTCAGGGAGACTATTCCAGTACCAGTGTCTGCGGTGCAGAAAAGAAACGAGAGATATCGGAAGCAGCATACTGGTGTAAGCCCCTTCGAAATGGTCCTTCGTTGACCGTGTTTCTGTCCTTGTATGAGATTGCCCTTATTTGTATTTTGTTCTAGTTTTGTTCTGTTTGTATTTGTCAGAAGTTACTCGTTTCTTTTCCTTTTCTATCTTTATTACTCCATCAGCGTTGTATTCTTGCATTTATGATGGGTAATTGACATATTCATACATACATACATACATACTACTCAACTATCCGGTTTCTGGAGCCGGTTTCCAATGTCTTTCCGAAATTTCTCACCACACAGTTTCCAGCTGTGTCCTTTGACACCGTTGTGGTTGAAGATGAGGACATCATATGAATCCGCTCTCTTAATTTAAGTTGACATATCTTAATAGCCCTACCTCCTTCTGTGAAGAAAAAAAATGAAAACTAAAGAGGCTGTCTCCAAACTAAAGCAATATCTCACCCGTTTGCCAATTCAGTTGACAATATTTTCTAATCACTAACCTGTCCTGGTACAAAGAGAATCCTTTGAACTGTCGCTTCCACATTGGTATGATAGCCGTAAAATTCCACTCCAGGCTGTCCGAATCTGAAAAGTGAAACCCAATCTCAAAGTATCCATCGTTCACAGACAAGTGCGAAGCCAGAAAACTTCAGTCTTATAGCGATTAAAAACTCACAACAAAAAGGGCTTTGGCTTACGAAGCAGAATCGGACAGAATTAAAACTGCAATTAAAGGATATTTTTAAAGGCTTTCGGTTACTGAATTTAATCTATTTCGTTCCGAATGTCATTTTAGGACACGTCTGCTTAAAGGCTATATACAAACCTCGATTTTTTTTAAATCATATACGAATATTTCGCTCCAATGTTCGCAACCAAAATATATTGTTAAGAGATTTGCTTATTCATTGGTTTCAAAAGCAGCTCTTAGTTCAAGCATAATTCCATCTTGTCCCATTTCCGTCAACTATTAACAAAGAGCAAGTCGTGCGGCCAATTGCTTGAAGGCGTTAAGGGAAGGCGTGAAGGCGTTAAATTCCACTAATGCAAGAGCACGAGCAAGACTTGTAGCCTAGCAAGCGTTTGTGTCACCCTGTGACGAACGCGATAAAAAAAAATGCACCGCTCTGAAAGGAGGGCAATATAGCTCGCATCTACCTGGTATACAGCATCTATCGCCGCAATGTATACACTGTCACAAGTTCGATAACAAGGCGGAGTAAATGAAGAAAATAAAGAAAATAAACAAAACACATAAACACACAGAAAAAGACACTTATTTTTAATCTTCGGTCAGGAAGCAGTGGACGACGTCGAGCGCTGGATGGGCCCTGTTGTCCATGATTTTTTAAAGCGATGAGGAAACATACAAAAGGGTAACACTTGCATCTTGAATTTCTCCGTCAATGTATCGTTACATAATTTTGACAAGTGGAGCAGGTGCTTCGCATATTTAAAATAACATGATCTCACATTTTTAATCTCCTTCTTTCGCAGAACATGAGTGACGCCAGAACGAAATAGTATAGAAGGAGCGCAAAAGGTGCTGTACAAATTTCCCAAAGCTTTAAGATTATAACTGTTATGACTCTTATAAATCTTATGTTACGAGACAAAACTTCTGTTATGACCCTTTGAAATCTTCCGTTTCGCGAAAGATAACATTTAGGAGGGTTTTAACGGATATATTATCATAAAGTTTAACACAAGGATGCGCAGACATGTATTACCTGTTGTGAAAAATATAACAGTGTTAGAGCATATGATTTTTATTTTTTATGCGCCGTGCCGAGTTTGACTCTTCTGTAGACAGGTGGCATCCGTATTATAGTGCGTTTGTATAGTCATTTAGTTTAATCGGATCTTTTTCTTTCCTTTATTGTTTTTCATATACTCCGTATGGGCACGTTATTTGCAATTTCTATATGGGCTAATAAAATTATGGATTGAGTGACTGATTGATTTAAAGTTTAACTGATAAGCCAACTTCTTTTTGTATCATTTAATTGAACACACTGAATTATTTGGATTCTGCAAACGGATTTTTTTATTTTCCACTATCTGCTTTGGTTCAGAATATCTGCGGCCGTCCCCACAACTAAATTCTACTATGACGCGAAAATTTTTAATATCAACAAAAACGCGGCTTTTCAGTGGGCAGTGGTGAGGTTGGAAAGATTGTGCCTGAACAAAAAAAGATCACAAGTCTTCTTCATAAGGCATACAACAAAATACAAGCGAATGGAGGTGCCACAAATCACGCGGAAATTCCACCATTTGAAAATCAATTATTCGTGAATAGCCGAGCAACGAAATAACGCATTTTCAGCGGGTCTTCAAGCCAATTTAAGTGAATAAGTGATGGGTAACTAGATTGTCCTATCCCAGCCCTTTTCGGTTAAACTTTAAGGTAAGCTAGGATGAATAATACTGACTGCAAGGCATGCCAATGTTAGCCTGTATTCTAGGTAGAGTACGCACTATCGTACGGTTTTTAAAGACTCAATACACGGTATTCACTAGCTGGTCCACACGTACTGTATTAAATGACCCCTCGTATTGCTTCTGCCTTTTCTACCCTAGTGGCTCTTTTTTGTCACTTATCTTCCAAGGTCTTGGTTCGCTCTCCCGTTTTCAAACCAAGCGCTTACTCTTCATTTTTTTTTCTCTTTTGGCTTTCCTCTTTCACCGAGACCTCCATCCTTTCTGCCGAAGCCTGCGAAGAAATGATATTGGCGACTCCGTAATGAGCTGACCAATCTTCTCAGGAGAGCGACAACCCGACTCCTTTCTAGCAAAAACGGCTAAATAAGCAAAAAGGACAGAGGACTTAGGAGGGAGGCCTGTTATCTCTTTTGGCAAAAAAAAAGAGACTATTGTTAAAGTTAAACTGAAAAGGGCTGAGATTAGACAATCTAGTTACCCATCAGTTATTTACTTAAAGGACCCCTCATCATTTACTCTACAACTTACAGTATTTTAAAATCTCTGAAAATACTTTCTAACTACTTTGTGCTTTCAACAAATAACCTCCGGTTTTTGGCTAAGCCTTTTCCAGCCCGTAGCAAAAACAGGGAACCAATTTACATAACCATTTTTTCTGATGGAAAAACTTCTCACTGAAAACTCTCGAAAGCGTGATACAAAACGAGGGTAGCAATACACGGCAAGTGAGAAAATCCGCGTGGATTTGTAAGAGGGTTTAGAATGCACCATACGTAACTGGGGTCTCCGGGTTTAGAAATATATGGAGTGATTATGGAAGTAGGTTGCATTAGTATTATAGGTAAGACAGGTACCCGATGAAAATGCGATACGTCGTTGCTCCGCTATTGAAAAAATAATCGATTTTAATATAGTGGAATATCCTGTTGGATTGTGGTACTACCTCTATGTGCTTGTGCCGGTGTTGTTATGCTTGAAAACAATTTACGAAAAATAAGTGTTCATGACGTGAGCTACCTTCCGCAAGCTTATCACTGGCCACTGAAAGGCCGTGTTTATATTGAGATTCAAATTTTCTGCGTCATAGTAGAATTTTGAGTTGTGAGGACGGCTGTAAAAATTCTGAACGGCAAATAGGGAAAAATAAACAATCCCTTAACTCGATCCAAATAATGCATTCGATTCAGTTAAATGACACAAAAATAAGTTGGCTTTTCAGTCTAGTTAAGTTTCAGTTTAGTTTAATTTAAAAATAAAAAATAAAAAAAAACGATTAACTCTTTATGGCCCCACCATAAGGCCTAACATAAGGCCTGGCAATGGGCGGGGCTTATAATTTCAACAAGGGGCTGCCCACTCTATGCCATTTGGTGTACACCATGTTGCGCCACCCATCCGCCTCTTCCTAAAAAATAGCTATTTTTCGCCACGCACGCCACCCTTCCGCCACGCGCGCCACCCGCCACTCGGTGTACACCGATTTTGAAAGTGGGCAACCCCTCGAATTTTAACTTCAGAAATCCCGACCCTTCCCCTTTGTTTCGTTTGCCACGACTTTTCGGCCGAATCGGGTAAGTCGAGCAGCGCTAACTTCGCCGAAAGCTTCACGGTCTACCGGAAACTCTTTAAAGTTTAATCGAAAAGGGCTGAAACAGGAAAGTCTAGTTACCCATCACTTATCCACTTAAATGGGCTTGAAGACCCGATGACAATGCGTTACTTAGTTGCTCCACTATTCACAAATACTCGATTTTCGTACATTGGACTTTCCCTATCAGATTTGTGGTACCTCAATTTACTTGTACTTGCGTTGTATGCTTGACGAAAGCGATTTACGAAAAATAAGTGTTCACAAAGAGCGTGTACCACCCTACTTACCGTAGTTACTACGCATGACGTCACGAATTCTGGCTTTTTGCCGTCAAGGCTGGAACGATCTTTCTATTTTCCAGCAGAATATCATTCCATGGGCGAATCCGACCAATCAGGTTACAGAGATCAGTAGTTACTACGCTCCCGAGCGCGGTAAGCAAATAGTTACTATTAGTTACTATTTCGAGAAGGTTGGAACGGTCAGCGTAGTAACTTTTGGTGAGGTTGGAACGGAAATAGTAACTAATAGTTACTATTTGTAGAAGGGCGGAACATGCTGAAAGTGAGCAGTGAACACCCAGCGCATTCAAATTTTCCGCATCAAAGTAGAACTTCGCGTTGTGAGGACGGCCGTAGATATTCTGAACGTCATAACAGCGCATTTAGTGAAAAATTAAAAAAATCCCTTCACAAAATCCAAATAATTCAGCGTGCCGGTTAAATGATACAAAAACAAGTTGGTTCCAATTAAACTTTAAAAAATAAGGGCATAAGAAAACTCAGAAAAATTATTTTACTTGGTAGGCTAATAGACTCGTGCGCGTTCCAGGTCTATTTTTGAGCTTCTCTATATAGTCTTGGAAAGCGACGGTAGTGGAAAGCTACTTCGGAAAGCCGTAGGCTATAGCGGAACGGCTTTTTATGAATTCTTGCGCGTGGCGAATTTTCCCACTGCTTTCCGGTAAGAAAATCCGTGATAACCCCAGAATGGCCCTTTACATAACTCTCCTCTGCTTCCAGCCTTTCCGTAATTGTTGGTATTTAAGAAATTTAAAATGTATCAGGATTTATTATTTCAAATACTGTAAATTTCTCTTGTGCCTTCCTCGACGTTATACGAATTACCGTATTTTTGCCCTCTGACCCTTGCGCAAAGTTATCTTCAGTTGCCCAGGACCTTCGCGTTCTTGCCCTTGGCCATTTCTCCGCATTCTATCTAGGAAGAAGATTTTTTAGGCCCGATCAGTCCCTTTTCTTTTTTGTAATGTTTATTTTCTGACCTTGTGAATTTACTAGCTCAGTATATTTTTTCCTTTCTTTGTCTGTACTGCGCTATTTTCCTCTTCCTGAGTGCGTAAATAAAATTCATCATCATCATCATAACACAACCTCTATTTCCGGTACCCAAGAGACTTCAAATGAATTGGCCATACTCCTGTTCAGCGCTTCCAAGCGAACTAGATTCTGTTAATCCCCCCATGCCTCACCGTCATTACTTGGATCAGACATGGCAAAATAGATCCACAGGTTAGTGAGTGGAAAACCTGTCATCTGTGTCCCAGGTAATGGAGGTTTTACATTGTTTTAGCAGCAGAAAGGGAAAGCGACCCACTACCCTATGGATTCGACTTTTTACTATGTCTACACAAGTGTTGGTTAAGACATAGTAAAAAGTCGAATCTATAGGGTAGTGGGTCACTTTCACTTTCTGCTGCTGAAACATATGCAAAACCTCCAATACCTGGGACACAGATGACAGGTTTTCCACTCACTAACCTATGGATCTATTTTACCATGTCTGATCCAAATAATGACGGTGAGGCATGGGGGGATTAACAGAAACTAGTCCGCTTGGAAGCGCTGAACAGGAATATGGCGAAATGCGGAAATTATTAATTATTATTATTATTATTATTATTAAATACGGAAATTATGAAGGCAAAACGACTTACACTTTGATGACTCCAGCCTTTGTTGCTATTGCCATTAACCGGAGAACAGGGTCCCATGCCAGAGCTGTTGGTTTATTCGGAAATCCATGCTGCAGAGTCTGGAAAGAGGGAACATAATCAATAACTGTACACTATGTAATGTGTTTAGAAAGAAACGTAAAAGAAAAAATGAGAAACAAGGAATTACCCTTAACAGCCCCCCCCCCCCCATGGTCTGAACTCAAACCAAAAGCAGCCAAATTACCATGCAGGCTATCTTCGGGTCTTATTACACAGTACCTTCTATACAAGACTAACTCAAATAAATCTGAGTGTAATTTCGGATATTCTCATTCCTGTACGAAAAGTTGTGAGCCAAGCAAGTAAACACTTCTTACACACGCCGCAAGTCATAACATTGATTACTTTTCACGGGATCATATCTGACGAATCAGTACCTCAGCTTTATATTTTTAAGTTCCGAATTTCGCACTCAAATTTTCAAAGCTGCCATTACCCCCATGGTCCGAAGCATGACAAGTGAGATTTTTACCAGCGATAACAACTTATAAAAGGTAGGAACGGTTCCTGTGGTAATCATGTCGCAAGCAGTGTTGTCACCGGCAGTAAAATTTTACTAGATCTAGTAAAAAATATAAAATCTAGTAAATACAGAGGATCTAGTAAAATTCATTATAATCTAGTAAAAAATCCCAATTTCTAGTAAAAAAAATTGTCCAACCCAGAAGTTGTGTCATTTTTCAAAAAGTCTGAGAAAATGTACAGAGATATAAGGATCCACTCCTGCTCCTCACCCTCTGCAGCTGGCCTCATACACATGCAGAGGCCAGAGCGACAGTTCTAAATTTCGTCTGTTAACCAAACCAAGGATTAGAGCTCTTTGACCATTGTGCTAGGTCTTTAGTCCCTGATAACGAACCAACTGTTTTCAGAAATATCGACTATTTTTAAGAGAATCTGACCTGTTTAAAGAAATAATCGAAAGTCTTTGGAAAAATCTCGGCGCTTCGCGCCGGTTCATATTTTCTTTACCGATTGTCAGACATTGTTATGAGTGGGCGCGCCCTCGATTTGTGACGTTTCTGATCTTTATGACCCAAGTCCGTAGTCGGATATATTTTTGATGCTTTCTTTACGGATCAGAAGTGTGACTCAAAATCAGTGCCTCAAAATTTAACTATCTTTCGATGTATTTCCTTATTGTGGAAGTGTAGTATGGGTTCCCAAAGTTTCGAGATAGTAAATTTTGTTAGAATCTAGTAAAAAAAAATATTGGAATCTTCATTAGCCTACACCAAAGCATCAATTCAGACCGGATGGGAAGATGTCCGGGCAGTAGCCTAAAGGAGAGTCGACTGGCGACTCTTCTTAGATATACTAAGCGACTCGGGAAGTACATGACGATATAAGATCTAAGGTACAGGCAGGGACACGCGACTGGACTTTTTCGTCTGGCTAACACCAAGAATTCTCTATCTGAATAATTCAAGCCTGCCTATTTGAAGTTTAACCGGAAAGGCTGAGATAGGACAATCTAGTTAACCATCACTTATTCACTTAAGGAGGCTTGAAGACCCGATGAAAATGCGTTACCATGTCGCTCCGCTACTCAAGAACAATAGATTTCCATATAGTCGACTTTCCCTGTCGGATTTGTGGTACCTCTACGCACTTGTCCCTTTGTTGTATGCTTGACAAAAACAATTTACGAAAAAGAAGTGTTCCCGCAGTGAGCTACCTGCCGCGAGCTGATCACTGGACCCTGAAAAGCCGCGTCTGTATTGACATTCACATTTTCCGCGCCATAGCAGAATTTTTCGTTGTGAGGACGGCCGTAGATATTCTGAACGTCTTATCAGAGCAAATAGTGGAACAAAAAATCCCTTAACACAATCCAGAAAATGTAGTATATTAAGTTAAATGATACAAAAATAAGTTGGCTTTTTAGTTAAACTTTAAGCTAACTGGTTTACTACAATCAAGCAGTGACATTGCCACGGCAGTAACACCAGTGTACGATACGTATGACGTGGTGGTTGCCAGCCGACATATCAGAACCAAACTTTTTTGTTCTACAACCCTTACCTGTTGGCACTGGAAAAGATCCTTCTGAACTTTGATCCTTTCTGCAGTTGGTTGACCTCCCTTGGCTCTAATAAACTTTAGCATCTCCAGTTTTCTAAAAGCAAAGAAAATCGTACTTGACACAGTGTGATAACTTGGTAGTCTACTCGACTATCCATAAACGTTCCACAAAATAGGGACATGTCCCTAATAAATATTGATCTATTTTTACTATGGCTTCCTTCCCTCGCAGAAAAATTAGGATGGAGAGAGACACAGCTGAACTGAGTAATGCAACAACTTAGGTTAGTTTGGGCCCATCAAAGTATGAGAGGAATAACGGAAAAATATCGGCCCTATGTGTCAGAGTAACCCCTAAAAATTTGAATGATACACGTCCATCGAAAGGAAACGGAAAAGATCATTTAAAAAACCTAAGAGCTGTGTCCGAATCATTAAGAAAAAAGAATTGCCATGTAAAACAAGAACTGTAAGCCGATATGGCGCTTGCAAGGATAGGTAGTAGCTAAGGGTATCAGCTAAGATTTGCGCTATCTTGAGGCACAAATGATTATGGGCCCTTGAGAATCATGAAAAAGTATACTTTAGACAAAAATATGTTTTGCACGTTGCGATTACTCTAAGGGGGCTAAGAATCCATTTGTAAGCAAAAGCAGTGAGGCATAAATGAGCATGGACTCTTGGGGATGGGCTGTCATTTGCCCAAAACTTTAACATAATACAAAGCAAGAGAAAAGGCTTTCGCCTCTAAATGATCAGAGTTAAAAATCTCATCAACAATGCACTTAAAACTATTGATCGATTCGGCATTAACCGCATCTTCGGTAAGGCTGTTGATCGATTCGGCATTAACCGCATCTTCGGTAAGGCTGTTCCATGGATCAACAATTCTGTTGCCAAAACTCCACTTAAAAACGTCCTTGTGGAATCTTGACTTTGTAAGCTTTTAACATGAACTGATAATAGGCCTTTCGGGATCGTGAGAATATACGTTCTGGTTAAAAGTATTTTGTTTTCACTTTGAGTTATGCGCACTTTAAAGGGGTTAAAGTTGAATTTGTAAGAAAAAAAAATTTGATCTTAAAATTTTTTTTTTCTCTTATCGGTTAAGATTAGCACTTTAAGTTGGCAAAGGTTATAGTTTAAGTTAGGTTATTTTTTTCACTTTGCATTTAAAAACATACTTTAAGGCATAGAAACTCATTTGTAAGCGCACACTTGAGGCACGAGTGATCATGGGCCCTTGGAGATCATAAAACTGTGTCGTTTCTTAAAAAGTGCTTTTTTGTTCCACCTTGCGGTTTAGATCCGCTTTTAATGTGGTTTAGAAATTCAGTTGTAAGCTAAACCCTTGAGGGACAAATCAACCTGGGCCCTTGAGGATTATGAAAGTGTATCTTTTGATCAGAAACGGGTCTTCTTATCAATTATCAAGTTTAATTCTGATCCGATCCCCGGTTCGAAAGTTATGCAAGACACAAAGTCCTGGATTCCCCTTTTCAACTCACCCAAGATCGTCGGATCGGGGAAATGACTACCCAAGTCAGTCTGATCGGGTCCCCAATCCGCCTGCCGAGTTTCATCGTTCTAGCGCATCCGGAAGTACCTTTAATCGCGATCACCTGAATTCCGGGAAACCCCTCCATCTCCCCCCACAGTGCGCCGATCCGGTTCGTTTCTGTCACAAATGTACCTAGAATTGTGTGAGTACTTCTCGATAAGTTGCATCCCGATCCCTCCACTCTAAGCCTGTCCCGAACCCCCCCCCCCACCCCCAGAGTTATCAGATCCGGTCCAGACATCAAGTGGGACATCCAAGACACAAGCTCATTCCAACTGACAAGGTTCATTCAGATACGAAAGTTATGCTTGCCTCAAGATTCCGGATTCCCCCTCCCCCCGACAATGGTCGGATCGGGGTAACAAGTATAAGTCACTCTGGTCGGGTTCCTGGTACTCCCTGGTATACTAACTAGAGATCACATGACCGACAGACCAAGCAACCGGCAGACCGACGGAAAAGTCGAAGTGACTTCTTTATGGAGAAAATCGGGTCTTGTAGATTTCCAGTCTCCACTGGACCCTATAAGCATCGTATTTATCCCTGATCAACCCTTGAAAATGTAAACAAACATCACAGTGCTGTTTTTGGTGGCCAAATGACTAATCCGCTAAGAAAACCAATAACAGACCTGGATTCAGCATGATAGAATAGAATAGAATTTATTGCACAAAAAGCTTGAGGCCATGGCAAAAATGGTTACAAAAAAAAAAAAGAGAACACTTGAACGAAATAGTAGAACTAAACTAAAGGAAATTCTCTCTGTGGGCTAAAGCTATTTTTAGGAACCTTACCAGCCTCTTCAAATCTTGAAAACACTTATTTCCAATAACACTCATCATCCATACTTCGTCATATATTGTAGTTACATTCCCAAAAATCTCAACCCGCATGTCACCTAGCTCACGGCATTATGTGATATGATATGACATTTATTTGCTTTGAAAGCCCAAGGGCCATAACAAACAAACATAAATAAGTACATGTAAATACAAAAATAAACGGTCACACTGCTATTTCACACTAAACCCCACTCAAACACTTTTCCCTGTGAAGACTGGCCACTCTGAGGAACCTCACCAGGTTTCTTATACTAATAAAATCCCTCCACGTATGGTTAAATTTCTAATCGACTTATCAAGTAACTTTCAATAAACCAAGTTGCGATACTTAAAATGCTGGCCATTGGAAGGCCGTTAGAAGAAAAAAAACAGTGTGTTGCTTTAATTTGATTTTTACTTTGCCTAAATTACTGTTTGTGCTCAGTACTGGGCATAAACATTTGCATCATATTCTTTGGCGCAAATCAAGGACTCTGTCCTCACCCTCAGGATTACCTGTAAACTGTAAACAACATATCTCTACTTTACAAACCAGTTCAAGGATACTTTGTACCTAAACTAAAACTAATAAGCCTTATCAGGAGTTGTAATTTCCAGAAACAAGGCAAGTTTAGGATACCATTTGAAAGCTTGTTTCATACTCGAATACTATCGACCCTGTGAAGGGGAGAGTGTGGTAGTACGACACACTCACTGAACTCCTGATCTATTGGTTATATTTCTTTCTGCTTGCAATAGCTTAGGGACATCTAAAAGAAGAAAACAAGTTACTGTAAGAACTTATGATGGTAAACATGTTTTTTTACTCTCAAAGTAAGTTTTTTTGGCTAGCTACATACTCTCATGTGGATAAGGTGGTATGACACAGACTAACCACTTACTGTGGGGACCTTGGTAAGGTATCTATCAATTGTAAGCAGTCGACAAACTGCTGGATTGGCACAGTATCTAGGAGAAAATGCAGATCACATCCAAAATGGGGGAGATCGGTAGTATCACACAGTTTTGTCGACTTGTATGACATATGTCATAGACCCGACTTATGACTTATGCTATAACATGTAAGATTTATTTTTGTAACTGAATGGTTCTATTAGGCTACTAATAAAGTAATATAAATACTGAGAATAATAACATCCAATAAGCTACACAAAATCAAAAATAAACTTTCTCGAATTTGGTTACCTATGGGGGGGGGAGGGATGGCGAATCTAGAATCTTGAGGTGAACCGAATAGAGTGAGCCTGGCTGAGTGGTACAAAAAGATGACCTAGAAGATCTGTTCAAAAAGATGACCTAGAAGATCTGTTTATTCGTCCAAACCAAGCTCGGCAACTGTTGGGGTTGGAGGGGATCTGGAAGATTGTGTGCTTGGATGCTGAAAGTTTATACAATTTAGAGGATCCATTTTGGAGTCCCAGCTAGATGCAACTTCGATAAGCGGGGGGGAGCATTTTCTGAAAGTGCTCAGAATTGAATGAACCTCGATGGATGGTAAGAGAAGATATCCTAGGTGACTTTTTAGCAATGTGTCTTAACCGAATTAGGCAATGGCAGGAAGAGTTGGAAGGGAAGCTGGAAATCTTGTGGCAACTCCCAACAACTAGAGTGACAGAGATGAAAATTGAAAAGTTTGAAGCATCCATACCTTAGACGCCCTATTTTTTGGTCATGGCCGGATCCAATCGGAAACTTGAAAGGTATATACCATAGAGCAAGATGCTCTAGCTAGCCTAATGTGTCCAAACTGAAATTGGCCAATGTAGGGGGAGCTGGAGCAAGAGTTCCGGAAATTTTCTTGCATGCTAGCTAGTCATCAAACGGTTGGAGTGATTGGGATGAAATTTGGAATATTCTTTTTGGAAAATAGTTTTTTGCTCAAAACACAACATTCTTGATTAAAAATTATTCGGAGTTTTATTAAGCTGCATACATTTTCAGTCCTCCTTGTCTCTGTCTCGTCTTCTTCTTACTGCCTTGTCATGGTTTAAAGCCGTTTTACTTGGCCTTGTCAGGTGAATGACTCAGCGACAAGCACTGCAAATAAAACACAGTCGAGAAATCTACCAAGACAGGACTGACTCTAGCTGCAAGAACATGCCATCATTCATTCCTGTCTGACAAGGCTGTTAAATAAAACAGCATTTGGCTGACAGGACCGAGACAAGGCTAAACCGAATGCGGCTGTAGTTTGGTTTAGTTAAAAAATTTTAGTGAAATATAAGGAACCTGACCTTGTTGCTACACTGTCATGTGTCAACTGTCTGAACTGTCATGTGTCCAAAAATAATCTAATTCTGTGCCTTTTTTTTTTTAAGCTGCTTTGAAAAGGGATTTTCTGGCTATTAACTTTGCTAACTCTACCTTTTATATCATTTTGTAGTCAATGGAGGTAAGAGCTGTATTCATTGCACTCAGGGCTGTCTCTGGTGTTTTGTTAGTAGTCGCGGTTTCTTCACATGTAACAGGTTTTTTGGTTGAGCCCAAAAAACAGCCTAAATTCTGAGTTTGGCACGAAACCCCGTCAATTAACGAAAAGTTGTGCCGGGCTCCCGAGCAGGTTCTGGTTAGTCCGCATGGCTAAGAAAAAATTAACACCGGTTAGTTCAAAAATGGTTTATAAGACTGGTAAGTAGCCTAGTCACCAGTGGATGCAAATACGCGTTAGAAGAATAACAGGAGACACCCATGAGAACAGCGGGAGAACTCCCATGACAAAGAACAGAGCTATGCAGGAGCTATGGTTAGAATTAAGGGATCTTGTTGTTTGAAAAGAAAAATATGTTCGACTAGAAATATTGAAGCAATGTTTATTTATCCAAATAACGTAAACCATTCAATTAGCTTCAGTCTGCTGTAGCCTAGTATGTTTGTCATATATGTTCCTTTTTAAGCCGGACAGATTATTCTGAAGGAAGGACTTCTATGGAAATTGGAAATCTTATCTGAACCTGGATACCACTCCTGTACAACCAGTAAAATGAACATGCCATGGAAGCAAGACCTGAAAAAACTGATTAGATAGTGGTAGCTTGAAATTAGTTAGTAGCTTACAGAAATCAAGAAATTTTAAAAGACTGGCAGAGCATTGCCATTGGGCTTTGGTTTATTCTGAATAGCCTACAGAAATCAACATTTTTGGTAGACTGGCTCATCTTCGACAAGTTCTGAAAAAAACTAAAATTTCACCTTCTGATTTAATTCTACACTTTCACTTCACTTTAAGCTCAAGTTCACAATCCTTCTATGCATCTGTTTGGTAAATTGGGTTTGTTTTTGTTGTGGAGATTTGAATTGGGTGCGGCAACTAAATAGTACGAGTATAGGCGTGCTTGAAATTTTTCCTTAAATCGAAGATTTTTAAGGCACTAACGTACTAACTAAGGCTATACTGCTTATTCCCAGTATTTTATTTCACAAAATTTGTCTTTGCTATAAAGGTTATTTGCAAATAAACTATTTGTATTTTGTTTGGCCAGATATATTCGTTCACTTTTAAGACTACAGTCGTCAGCGTTGCCGCTTCTTATAGGCGTATTCTCGCTGTTCCCCGAGGAATCCACTTGAGGAGTCCCCGCGTTTTTGTTTGTCTCAGGGACTGACTCCCCGTATTCTCGCGAGTCCCCACGGGCCGGGAATGCTCCGATTATCATCACCATTATCAAAAAGAACTCCCTTTCAGATTCGGAGGGAAATCAATTTTTGCTGGTGTTGGTGCAATGTAATATTAAATAAAAACAGTCAGAATAAGCAAAACCTAAGATGAAGTGGATCCAGACTAATTTCGAGGAGTCCTGGGGGAGCGGCGAGAATACGCCTTATGACTTTTCGACTCAATATTCTATGAGCATGTTCCATCCTACTTGTCATAGTTACTACGCATGACGTCACGAATTATGGCTTTTTGCCGTCAAGGCTGGAACGATTTTTCTATTTTCCAGCAGAATATCATGCCATGGGCGAATCCGACCAATCACGTTGAGCGTGTTCCACCCTTGTAACAATAGTTACTATTAGTTACTATTTCCGTTCCATCCTCACGAAAAGTTACTACGCTGACCGTTCCAATCTTGTCGGAATAGTAACTAATAGTTACTATTTGCTTACCATGCTCGGGAGCGTGGTAAGCGTAGTAACCACGCATCTCTGGAACGTGATTGGTCGGATTCGCCCCTGGCGTGAGATCCTGCTGGAAAATAGAAAAATCGTTCCAGCCTTGACGGCAAAAAGCCATAATTCGTGACGTCATGCGTAGTAACTACGGTAAGTAGGATGGAACACGCTCGTTACAGACATCCGTAGTTACTACGCTCCCGAGCGTGTTAAGCAAATACTTACTATTTCGAGAAGGTTGGAACGGTCAGCGTAGTAACTTTTGGTGAGGCTGGAACGGAAATAGTAACTAATAGTTACCATTTGTAGAAGGGTGGGACACGCTCTATATTACCAAGTCCAAAACACGCCAGTGATTCTCAGGAAGAAGGAGTAAACGTGTCCGTAACGACTCAGACTCAATGACTCAAATCCTGAGGCAGCGCAGCTGTGACACCGTTTCTTCCGTTCTTCCGCAGGTACCGGGAGATTCTGCATCGGAAAGGAGAGATAGTCATCAAGTGTATAGCTGCGTTCGTTTTCGTCGTTCGGTTCGCCGTTCTACTAGTAGCATTTTCTTTACAACGCCGTTCGTGAACGGCGTTGAACTGCCGAAAATGAGGAGTTTTCTTTGTTCGGTTGAACTGCCGTTTCATCCGTCATTCCTGAAACGACGAAATGAGCTCAGTTTCAACATTTCCATTCAGTAGTTAGGCGCGAATAAACGAATAAACAAAATGAAGTTGTAAACCAAGTTTAACAACAATGGTCCTGTTATGCTAAAATCCATTTTAGTCCTTTATTATAACTGCTGTTGCAAACATTAAGTTAGTTCGACTAGTAACGTTTTCGTATCAACTTCGTACGTGAAACGACGTTTCTAGAACGTGCCAAAGAAAACACTAATATGAAAAATATTTAAACGACATTCTTCGTACCGACGACGGAAACGAACGCGACTAATGGTCGTCTCTCTATCAACTAACGAACAATCCTGGACCAATCCATCTCGACATTCTGGTTTGTTGGCAGCTTATAACTCTGGCTGTGACAAGAAATAGCAGAGAAGTAGCGGAATCGAAATCGCCTTCCGCCTAGTCGCGAGAATAAGGGTACGGAATATAAAGTATGTGTGGCTTGTCAACAAACCTGCAACTTTATTTCAGACCCAATCTGGCAGATTACAATACGCCCCTCATAAAATTCCTCTCAGATTAGTTCTTTTTTGGCCGCTAGGTGCGCGACCGTAAAGTAAACAATGACACGTTACTTCTTGTGTACGTTTATCCAGGTTTGTTTTGCTATTTCAATTCCTCCTAGGCCTAACTATGTTTAAAACTGTAAATACTGCCCCTCTTTTTGCTTTACCCAACTCTTTTCTGTCAAGCGTCATCAAGTTTGTCATTTCTGGCTTCCGACTTCAGTGCTGAGTGCTGGCTGACTTTTCCGTAGGGCCAATGCGCGACTCGACATGAAGCGAAAGCCTAATCCTTATTTTACCTGTCAGATAACTTTTATCCCCTAATTCGTTATCGGATTTTTATCAAGGACGTATAGTTGCGTTTTTGCAGATACCATAGTATCTGATACCACGGTCTAAAGTCGTTTTCGCGGTTACTCCGGTATCTGATACCACGGTTAAAATGCGTTTTTGCATTTATCGCGGTATCTGGCCAATTATCGTGGTATTTGATATTCAGATAATAAGTTCCGACCGTGGTAACTGATCGCGGTATCTGAAAAGTCATCTCACTTTCATCAGATTTTGTCAAATTGGCGAGAAAGAAGTTTGACACTAAGTGATGTAACTGGATATCAGGTTTTCTTTTGGGATGACTTCAAAAAGTGCCATTTGCCAATAGTCGTTTTTGTGCAGCAACTGTGTATCAGATACCATGGTAACTGCAAAAACGACTTAGGGTTCGTTCCAGCTCGGCCGAAAAGTTACTAAATAGTTACTTTTCAGTCACTTTCACCGTTCCAGCTTGTCAAAAAGTTACGGGGAGCACACGGAAGAGCGTTACTTCAAAGTAACTTTTTGTAAAGATAGTACCCGACCATCTTTAGCACTTTCACTTTCTAAGAGCCGTCTCGAGAGGTGAACTTGGGGCAAAGACAGTAAAAGTGGCCCACTATTATTGTCTTTGAACTTGGGGCAGCAAAGTGAGAGATTAAGGTGCAATTGCTAAAGGAAACAGGATATTATTGTGCGATTTTCAGCTCTACTTGGCCTTTAGCTTCTATTCAAATATGATTCGCTGATTAGCCCCCCCCCCCCTCCCCAATTTCCCACTATAATTTATTAAATGTCTAATGAAACTTTAATAATAATATATATTAAATTCATCAGAGTTATTTAGAGGCGAAAGCCTTTCTGTTGCTTTGTGTTATTGTCATTATTACTGTACGTACTGTAGGAGAAGAACTAAACATTTATTTAATGAACCTTGTTAACCACTTATGACATCATTGGGTTCCAAAAAAAAAAAAAAAAAAAAAAAAAATCGCTGATGAAGAATCATAGCTAACATTGTCGTAAACATTGTTTGAATAAATTCGGTTCCAGATTCTAGAATCTTGGGCGTTCTAGTCCTGACAAGGACTGTTGCACGGGAATAAGAAAGACTATTGCTATTCCGGCTAGGAAACAATTCTATGTGAAAATAACGATTTACCGACCAAAAAGACACAACAGGAATAAAGATAAAGAATTAACGGGTCAATGTCACGGCTCCATTTACAAGCCTGAAGCTTTAGCTCCACTTCTCCTTCACTTGAAGAAACTGTTCCGAACTAGTTATCAAGCTGTTATTAGCGGCAAAAACAAACAATTTTTATCGGTTCATCCTTCCCCATGCAGTCCCCATCTCTTCTTGCATTCAAGAAACACGCGTTATCTCGTCCCATAGTAACTTCGACCGTTCCAGGTAGTAGTTAATTTGTGACGTCACACGTAGTTACTCCGAAGTAACTACGGAGAGGAGCTGGAACGAACCCTTATTGCAAATTCAATTACCGTGGTAACAGATACTATGGTATCTGCAAAACGCAACTAATAGCTATGCAAGCAGCTTCACAGCAAGGAGTACCGACGTCAGCTTGTGGCTGTGATCCTAGGACAGAATTCAATTTAATTTTTCGTCTTCAAGCATATGATTGCTTTTTACGAAAATTCCATAGCGCCTACTTCGCGCAGTTGAAGTACAGTAGGTTACGTTACTTGAGTATCATCTGGCCTGAGATGCAGAGAGCTAATAATGTTCGAAGACTATTAGGCAAACCGACGCAAAACGCAAAAAAGTATTCTAGAGTAGACCATCAGTGTGAGCACGGGGTAGTTCCGACCGGCAAACAAATTTAAAGGCCGAATGAAGGGTATTGAATAAACCTTAGCCGATTATCTACGGCCCGTGACGTTTCCATGACATAATGAAAGAAATAGGAAGATTCGATTAAATTAATGTTGCAGAATACATATTGTATCTATATATATAGAGCCGATTGGCCAGCGAGGCGCCGGATGCGTTTACACTTATAAACCGTTTTAGAGGCAATCAGTTCCGTTATTTGCAGGGGTCCATTCCGGAAAGACCTAGTGACGTATTTGCAGCTATGTGTCGACTCGATACGTTCCCAGTATCCCTACGCTGCAATAACAGTTCTTGGTGACTTTAACGATCTCAGACCGTCGTGGATAGCGGATACATTATCGCTCTGTCGAATCGTGAAAGTGAAAACACGTGACAGCAAAACGTTAGACCTAATATTTACGAACATCTCAGACTTTTACGATGCCCCATACAGTGTCCCCCCCATCGGTCTCAGTGATCACTTAACCATTATTTGGGAACCGAGTGAAAAAGCACCAGTTAGAGAGAAACGAACGGTTGTCTACCAGCCATTTACTCCCAACCAGGTAACTGTGTACAAAGAGTGGTTGAAAAACAAAAACTGGTGTAACGTCCTTTGCCTTACTGACGGCAACTCCATGACCTCGTCTCTGACCGAAGAGCTCTATGATAAATACAGAGAAGTGTTTCCTGAAAAGAGGAAAGTGATTAAGCCCCAAAGCAAGCCATGGGTGACAAAGGAGATGGAACAACTCATGGTGGAACGTGATTGTTTTTATGCTTGGGGTATGCTAGACGAAGCAAAACGGCTTCGAAATAGAATAGTGACCTTGACTCGCAAAGCGCGGAAAGAGTATGGTGTTTTTACTGTCGCCAAGCTTGCTAACTCGGACCCTCGCACGTTCCATAAGAAAGTGCAAGAAATAATGGGTAGACAGCAAAAACCTGTGGTTGTTTATGATCAAGCTGGGGAGCCTGTAAGTGCTGACCTTATTAATGACCATTTTGTTGCCATTTGTAGAGTCCATCCTCCCCTTAGTGTGATGCCCGATCTGCCCTCAGTGTCTGAAATACCCATTCTCGAGATCGGTGCAGTCGAAAAGAAAATCCGTAACCTTGATCCTCGGAAAGCATCCTACCCGAGTGAGATTCCTACTGAGCTTATCGTGGAATGTGCGAGTGAGCTTAGCCCTGTTTTAACCGCTTGTTTCAATCAGTGTTTTATTGATGGCGTTTTTCCGGAATGTTTTAAGAGCGCTTATGTCACGCCCATACCTAAAGGGAAAAAACCGCAATCTGTAAATGACCTTCGACCGATTTCTAAAACGCCTATTTTGTCGAAGGTTTTAGAAAGTTTTATTTTTGAGTTATTGTGGGAGGATATTGAGCCTAACATTGACCCTCGCCAATTCGGTTTTCGTCCAGACCATAGTACTACACACTATCTGATCCGATTACTTGATGAAGTGCATAAGCATCTCGAAGTCGATGATGCTTATGCCGAAATTATACTAAGCGACATAGTCAAGGCCTTTGACAGTCTTGACCACGAAATCACCTTACAAGAAGCTAGAACTATGGGCGCTCGACAATTTTTAATCCGGATGATAGCTAGCTTCTTAACGGGTCGGCAACAGTGCGTTATGTTGGATAAAGATCGGGTTTCGTCCTTTCTCCAAATTTTTTGCGGCGCGCCTCAGGGGACGAAGCTTGGACCAATTCTTTTTCTTATAGTTTTTAATCGAGTTTTAAAAAGTCTGTTGAATCGTTATAAGTTCGCTGACGACCTGTCCAGTCTCGCGCTACGAATTTTATCGTCACAGTCGACCCAGCCTCCACTCTCACAGATATTTTCTACACTGACGCGTGACCTTGATGATGTTAAGTTAACAGTAAGCCTACCTAAAAGTGTTGTAATGAGAGTGTCGTTTTTAAAGCGTGAATTGCCACCTGTTGAAGATATCGGCCTCACTGTTCAGGACAAGGTTAAAATCCTTGGCGTTACAGTTGAGAGCGACCTGAAATGGCAATCCCACGTCATGGCCATAGTTCAGAAATGCGCTCTGTTATTACGGTCGTTTGCCGCGTTACGTCGATTCGCGATTCCTCCCAAGCAACTGAGGTCTATTTTCTGCACTTACATTAGGCCAAATGCGGAATACGCTTGTCCGGTGTGGCACCCTGGCCTCACCTCGACTCTGAGTGATAAGCTCGAGGGTATCCAAAAGCGAGCGTGCAAAATCATTTTAGGGGCCCAGTATGTTTCATATGAAGATAGTCTTAGTGTATTATGTCTACCGACCCTTAAAGAAAGAAGACATGCCCTGACGATGAAATTTGGGTTCAAATGTCTGTCGTCTGAAACTCACAGAGATATTTTGCCTGAATATGTGTCAGATTTACGACCGAAGTCCTGTACTAGGCAGTTTACACGGTCAATCGGTCTTCAAAAGCTAAGCCTGCCACCTGTAAATTCGACTGACCGGTACTTGTCTTCATTTGTACCTTATTTTGTACGTAACTTTAATTCCTGAGGCTGTTTTTTTTTTTTTTTTTAAGTGTGTTGAAAATAAGTATATTAACATGTAATTGACTATCCGAAGCTAGCGTGTTTCTTATGCTATTATGGAGAATAAAGGAATTATTATTATTAAAATGGAAAATATAGACTTTCCGTGTGACGTCACAACCCGTAGATAATCGGCTAAAGTTTAGTCATCACCCGAATGAAGTGCTACACAAAGGCAGGAGCCGAGGTTCTTTGAAAAAGAAAAGAAATAAAACACTCAGGGATCTGCAAGCTTCTTTCACAACAAAAATATCCGCATTCTAAAGAATAATAACTATAAAGGTTTCCTTTATAACTAGAAACTGAACATTCGAATGACGTCACGCAACAACAATACTGCACTACCCGAAAAATGCGAAACAAGAAGGACCGTCAACACAGCCCTAAATCATCAATTATTTCCTACAGCGACTAAAAGGCCACCGTAAACTATTGGCAAGCTGATCAGCTAGTTTTGGGTTCAGAGGTTCTCTTGAGCTCCACTCCACTAGCACTCGCTGAAGTAGCAATTCCTGCAGACTGAGCATGACTGCACACGAAGGCATGGGAGAAAATATTCTCCTCCGAATCTTATTTATTCTTGTTCGGACCATGGGCAAGCTTCAACGGGTCAGATCGCAGATTCTGCAAGCGGTTCTGCTCCAGCCACTTTTTTTTTTTTTTTCAACTTCTGGAAGACTTTGTTTAGTCCCGACTTTTTTATGCTTTTTGCTGCATTTTCTACGGCTTGTGACATCTCTGCAGACTCTGAGGAACCATTCACCTTCGAAACCTGGAAAAGAAAAGTATATGCAATACTCGGAAGTTGCTGACTATACCGGCTACCGCGAAGTTGCATTGCGAATTTTCGCTGCAACATCCTCCCACCTGATTTTGTCCCCTTCTTAATTCGTCTATCTCGTTTAGCTGCTGAGCCTGTGAGCGTGTTCCACCCTACTTACCGTAGTTACAACGCACGAATTCTAGCTTTTTGGCGTTACACATTTTTCTATTTTCAGCAAAATATTGTGCCACGGGCTAATCCGGCCAATCATATCACTGAGATTCATGGTTACCACGATTACTAGAGCGTGGTATGCAAAATAGTTACTATTTCGAGAATGTTTGAACTGTCAGCGTAGTAACTTTTCACGATGTTGGAACGAAAATAGTAACAAACAGTTACTATCGTGAAGCTGCTGACCTTGTGTCTCGTTTTGAGCTGGTTGTGGTCCTGCCTTACGATCAAGGTAAATGCTCAGAGTGTTGTCCCCTCATTTGTTTGTTTGTACAACTCGTAACATTTATTTATTTTATTTCATATTTTATTACTATCTTATTAGTCGTACTGATCATGCATGTGATAGGACGTCGGTACAAATACCGTACATCTGTATGTACATGCAGATTTTTGTTTTGACGCAAAAACAATGAATGAATGAAGACAAATTTATTTCCCATTTTTAAGACACAAGTCACAAATGGAGTATCAAAGAAAAGAAAAAAAAAGAGACAAAAATAGCCCTATACAAAGTATAGCTAGCGTCAAGAGAACGAATAAAACCTGCAATTCGCTCAGATACTGCAATAAATGGATCGGTGACATTATACTTTGCCGATAATCTAGAATTCAGGCCCACGGAGGTAGTCCTAGAAGATATTTGCAATCCCTATAAAATGTGGAACGAATGCATTTTTTATCTTTCATGGTCATTCATGTCATGACGACAGTGCTAGTATTTGCGGCATAGCGAATGCGTAACATAGTCGGGCCAGTATGTGTCTATTGTAACGACGCTTAGAAGTAATGAGTATCAATCGGCTTGTCCGTTGACGGAGTTTCCAATCTAAACTGAATTAGACTGAACTGAAATTGGAAAAAAGGAAAATTACAAAACACGGTTCCCATTTATTATGCCATAGGAAAGCTTCAAAATGTTCTTTCAATGCAGGGCGCATGCGCTCTGTTTGGACGTCAATTGTTTTGCGACTTAAGACGATAAAAGACTTAAGGCGCGATCTGAGCGATGATTTCTGGTTCATCCGCTCACCAGATTCGTCTGCTGATATCAGTGAAGACTTCCTCAAGTTCTACACAAGTTCTACTACTTCACCACACACTTCTACTACACACAAGCTCTACTACGCTTTTTTGATGGAAGATCTTTCGCTAGTGGATATTTCTTGTCAGTTTCCTTCTTTTCTTCTCTCCTTTTTCTTTCTTTTTTGATTTCTTTAGTTTGTTTTCCTTAAGTCTATATGAATAAAGAATAAGCCCCGCCCATTGCCAGGCCTTATCTTAGGCCTTATGGTGAGGCCATAAACAGTTAATGGTGTTTTTTATTTTTATGAATAAACTGGACTGAACTACAAATTTTTAGAACGAAACCTCTCTATTTCTTTCAAGGTAAGTTCGGAACTGCAAAATAAAGAACTGCAAAGACATAGTTTTTTCAGAGAAAACTTTCGAATCATCTAGGCTCAAACTGAAGGAGAAAAAAATACTTACTTTTGTTTGAACTGGAATTTCCTGCACGGTTCTTTGCGAAGTTTTCTTTGCTACGCTATCACTGGATCCTCGTCTTTTTTGCTCAACTAATCCGAATATTTTCTTGTTCTCTTTACCCACTTCAGTCACTGACAGTAAATGGGATTCAGTAGTAAACGAGCTCTTATTCCCTGCTCTCAATATGTCTTTGATCCACCCAGACGTCCTTCCACTAACTTTCACCCGACTTGAAGCAAGACTATGGGACGAGGAGACAGAGGCTCTTCGCGAGTTAGCCTCTATGGATCTTAGTCGCACACTGTTCACTAGACGAGAGTAACTATCAACATTAGGATTGCAAAAGTCTAGTTTGGTAATCGGCGCGAGGGATTCCGGTATCCGGACTTCGTGGTCGATCCGGCAGGGTATGATTTTCTTCGTTTGTTCTAAAAAAAAAAGAAAAAGATATTCACTATGTTGTGTCGGTCTCTATGCCAAGCGTTGAACTATCTCTCTGCAGTAAGCGAAGTGAATATGATCCTCCAGTATTTCTAGATTTTAATTGCACAAGTGATGATTCAAAGTTCAATTCAAGAGAGGTAAGTTCAATTCAAGAGAGGTAAGTTCAATTCAAGAGCACGTTAGTTACAGCTTGAATCAAGAATCATTGAATCAAACAGAATATATAAGCTCGTTCCAGTCTTAGTTCTGGGTCATTCATTGTTTATTCGTCATTCGTTACTTACCGGTCATTCACGACTTAGACTTGATTGTATTTATTTACCCGGATTGGGATTTACGTTACACAGGGTAAGTCAGAAACAAAACTATTTGTACTTAACGTAAAGCCTAGTCTACTACCACCCTCACAACCCAAACATCCATCATAACAACTATACCAGTCAAAGTGAGAAGCTACCCTAACAGTAGCTCACAGAATTACGAACAACCGTAAAGGGCCGTCAGTTTGTACCCTACCGTGATTCTACCTATCCCACACTGCTACACACTACTATACCCTAAATTTCTGTGGAAAATGTCTTCTCTTACTCATAACCTATATTTAGCGGTTACAGAGTTAATACAGTTTAACACGTGTGTATAATTTTATTTTCTTGTATATTTTGTATTCTTTGGCCAGATTGTTTTATTGTAGTATTACATGTTGGGCCAATTTCGTTGTATTTGTTTCATTTTATACTCTCCGATCCTGGAGGATCGGAGGAGAACTGGACTTTGGTTTCCGCAGCGAACGACTTGGATTCCCAAGTTGAGGAATTTCATGGTAAAATTAACGAAAAATATCTTGAGTGCTTCCCTGAGCGTAAAACTAAATTTTGTTCTAGTGATAAACCGTATGTAAATTCAAAAATAAAGCGACTAATTAAGCGTAAATTACACCTTATTCGAAATGATCAAAAAGAGCAAGCACAAAAATTGGCAAATGAAACTAAGTGGAAAATAAAAGAAGCACAGGCTAATTATTACAAAAATGAGGTGGATCAACTTTTGGACTCCAAGCCTTCGCAGTTCTTCAGTAAAGTTAAAAGTCTAACTGGAAAAAGTTCTCAACCAGTTGACTTCATGAAGGAGGAGCCACCAGAGAAAACTGCGAATGATTTAAATGCCCATTTCACTGCAGTTGTGCAGTCTTACCCACCTCTTCCACCTGAAAACCCTCCACAAAATTTAACTGCTCCTTCAAATGATAATTTAATGCCTGATATTTCTTTGTCAAGTGTAACCCGTAAACTTTCTAAGTTAAAGCGCACTTCTGTTGCTCCTTTTGATATTCCAGTTGTTCTCGTTAAAGCATTTGCTAAAGAATTAGCTTTCCCCCTTCAGATAATCTACAATAACATAACGCGAACAGGTTATTATCCAAAGAAATGGAAGAAAGGCTTTATCACCCCTATTCCAAAGAAAGGAGCACCTAATGATTTCTCTGGTGTACGGCCGATCACAGTTACATCAATTTTCAGCAGAATTTACGAAAGTTTCGTTGCCACATGGCTTAAAGAATATCTTTTAAAGGTAACTGATCGAAAGCAGTTTGGTAACATTCCTAAGTGTTCTACAGTACATTACCTAGTTAATTTGATTGATTTTATTTTAAAACATCCAGATGAACCTGGCAAATGGATATATTTAATTGCAATTGATTTTAAAAAGGCATTTGACCTTGTTGACCATAAAATTCTTTTAGAAAAAATGGCGGAAAGAAATATACCGGATTTTATCGTCAAAATCATCAACAGCTTCTTGACAAATAGAGAGCAAACTGTAAAGTATAAAGGCCATTTTTCAACTTCTTTACCAGTTTTTTGTGGAGTTCCACAAGATACTGTGATCGGTCCGCTGTGCTTCCTCCTCATGATAAATGAAATTGCTGCTGGGCTAGAGGACAGATGGAAATACGTTGACGATTTGTCCCTAGCGGAAGTCGTATCTGAGGGTTTTAAAAGTAACGCTGCCGGCTTCATCGACCAGGTTACCTCAGAAGCGATTGAAATGAATATGGTCGTGAATAAAGATAAGTGCTCGGTTACGACCTTTTCTTTTCTTAGAAATACTCGCCCGTCTTTCGAACCTCCTATCGACCCCGGGCTCATCAGTGATAAAACAACGCTACTAGGTGTAGTGATCTCTTCTGACCTTTCATGGCACGAAAATACAAAGACAATTGTAAAGAAAGCTAACTGCGCAATTCAAATGCTAAAAACACTGAAAAAGTTTCGGGTTCCTAAGGACAAGCTAAAGCTAATGTTTTGCTGTTTCATTCGACCGTTAGTCGAATATGCTTGTCCGGTTTGGCACTTTGCTCTTACCCAAGGTGAAACTGATACAATAGAGCGAGTTCAGAAGAGATCGCTGCAAATTATCTATTGTGGTTCCCCCCTACCATACTCTTTTTACCTCACAGAATTTAAAATTTAATCCCTTTCTTCCCGCCGCGGAAAACTATGCCGCAACTTTGGCTCCTCCCTTCTCCAGCACCTCATGTACCGTTCATTCCTTCCTCCACCCTTTGTTCCTGTAAGATCTCGTCCACCCCGAGAAGTGGCTGAAAAGGTTCCCAAACTGACCCCAATCTACTGTAACACTATGCGCTACAGTAGAAGCTTTGTGCCTAGCTTCGTAAAGCAGTACAATGATCTTAGCATTATCTGCCTTGTTATTTTTATTTTCTTTTAATTATTTGTTGACAACTTATTTTATCTTTGTTTATGACTTCAAAAACATCGTATTTGGGCTCTGCCCACGAGAGATATGTTTTGCTTTATTATTAAATAAATTGAAAAGGTCAATAAATATTTGGATTTGAATTTGAATTGGAGTCGTTCGTGGCTGTTTTGTTTGTTTTTCCTAGGAGGCAAGGTGGAGGTAGCCATGTGTTCACAGGAGTATCCTCTCTACAATGTCAATGCGAGAAAGGTACTCTAACGGAAACGAAAATATATGTTTTGGAATGTTCTTAGGATCAAATTTAAAAAAAATCCAGTTTTCGTGGCATAAAAGACGATTTGTTTTATGCTGTCCAAACTGACTAACCGTTCGGGTAGACGATCAGGCGATCAGGCAGGTTTCGTTCAGAAAAGTTGAGATTAATCTTACTTAAAGGACCTGTCTTACCTATAATACTAACGCAACCTACTTCCATAATTACTCGATATATTTCTAAACCCGGAGACCAATTTCGTCCAGTACATTCTAACCGCTCTAACATGACCACACTGATTTTCTCACTTGCCGTGTTTTGCTACATTCGATGTATATCACGCTGTCGACGGTTGTCTGCGAGACATTTTTTCCATCAGAAAAATCGATTATGTAAATTGTTCCCTGTTTTCGCTACTAGTGTCAACGGGTCTGGGAAAAGGCTTAGAACAGCCAAAACCGTGAGTTATCCTAGTTTTAAAGTACGCAAATATTTTAAAATACTGTAAGTTGAAGAGTAATTAGTGCGAGCGATCCTTTAATGATGAAAAGTGGGGAAACCCCCGGCCGGAAAGTTTAAACCATCGAACAGCGTCTCTCTGCAGGGCCGCTCGCTTGAATTCTCCGGACAAATTTTCACAGGCACTTACCGAAAGTAAGAGCGATGATTACATTCATGAGCCACGTGTTGACACTGTTTGTATGGAAGAGTTCATTAGAGGCTATCAATATCACAGTTCGGCATCTGTTCTTGATTAGGCCAGCCAAAGCGTCGATCTCAGAGCGAAGACCAGGTTCTAAGTCGACACGCGAGCACACCTATGGACACAACAGTTTGTCAAGAAACAGGCTAGCCAAAAATACTGTAAAGTGAACCACCAGGAGAGCAAAATAACACTAGCGTCAAGACCTTTGCTTTCACGATTTAGAAACGGGCTTTACTTGTATTTACTTGCCGTCAACTACGCCTGGGCTTTTAGAGTAATGAACATCATATTATATCATATCATATCTCTATTTATAAATTCCAAACTGAAACAGGAATTTTACGAGCTGGCAAACAAAAATCGACATCAAAGCAGTCATGCGGAAATATGCAAAACAGTGCGAAAGAAAATCCAATTTCCGTCATTGTTTGGCTCATATCCGTCGCTTCACAGATACACTGCCAAAAATAGAACACATGGGCTGGTATTGTGCTTTAACGCCTACTGAAGAGTACGAGACGAATAGCAAGTCATCATAATTCAAGAATGACAAATCGAGCGGTTGAAGAGGACTGGCCAAACACCCTGGCTGTTTAAGCTAGACTTTCAGAAATCAGCCATTCAGTATTGCATTCCAAGACGTAAAGCTCGATGAAAAATTTGTAGCCTGTGTATTGCGGCATTTAAAGCGAGACAAACTTGCGGGTTTAGAAATTTCTAGTAAAGCAAAGGTGCGGTCTACACACACCAAGGAAACAATGAAGGCTGTGTAATTTTGTTGCAATGTTCAGAATAAGAAGTTATCGGAGCAAGCGTTGGTGAACGACTGAATGAGTTTCAGCGGGGACGTGCTCTATCGCTTATAGTAGTGCTAGCATTGTTGCTATTTGAGTGTGTCAATTTTTCAAAGTTTTGGCGCTACTCCCTGGTGTTATTTTGCTGAAACCACCAGAATTACCACCAAAGTACAAAAACAAGAGCTGTAAGCTCATATGGCACTTGCAAGGCTTGATAAAAGGATGAAAGTAGGAATTTGCCAATTTGTGGGTTTGTTAAATTATGATCAATTGTAAGCTCACCCTTGAGATGACGATGGACCCTTGGAAATCACGAGAATGTATCGTTTGGTAAAAAAAAGTTTTTGTTTGCACTTGGCTGTGATGATGTGCACTTTAAGGGCGCCAGAATTCATCTATGATCAAAACCCTTGAGGCAAAAATGATCCTGGGCCCTTTAGGATCAAATATCAAGTTTCATTAAGATCCGATTCCCCGTTCAAAAGTTTGACACACGTCAATATTCCGGATTCCCCTTCCCTCCACTCCTCCCATGGTGGTCGGGTCGGGAAGTGACTATTTCCGTGCTATTTTGTTCCAGTCCCTAATATGCCCGCAAAACTGCATCGTCCTAGCACATGTGTAAGCATCTTAACTCGGGTAATTCTGGAACCCTCCCTCCAACTCCCCACACAGTGCTCGGATCCGGTCCGGTCTTGTTGACTACGTATGTGCTTGTTCTTCCCACCAAGTTTCATCCCGATCCGTCCACTCTGAACATATCATACGATTTCCAGTTCCCCCCCTTCCAACTCCCCCCTCCCTCCAACTCCCCTCCCAAAGTCATCGGATCCGTTTCGAACTTGACGCGTGACGTCTGAGACACGAGGTCTTTCCAAATACCAAGTTTCATTAAGATCCGATTCCCCGTTCAAAAGTTAGACTTATGACAATATTCCGGATCCCCCCTCCCTCCACTCCCCTCACGGTGGTCGGATCGGGGAAGAGACTATTTCCAAGTTGATCGAGTCCCTAATATGACTGCCAAGTTTCATCGTCCTAGCACATCTGGAAGTACCCTAACTTGTGATCACCGGACTGACCGACAGACCGACGGAAAAGTGATCGGTATATGGCACTTGGCCGGAGGGCAAGTGCCATAAAAAGAGAACAAAAGCACGCAATTCCCAAGAGCTTCCCGGGAATAAACTGAGATGACCCCCTCCAAATACATCGTACATCATTGACACTTATATGCCACAACGCAGGGCAATTTTCAGCTCAATGATTCCAGCAAACTAAATGTGGATCAACAGAACACAATTCTGGGCGACACGACACATCAATAGTTTAATGATCGTCCTGTTCCTATAAGCTGAAAGCCACGAGCCCACGATCAACTTTTTTTTGTGATTGACATATAGAAAATTCGACTGAAAAACTGGTCAATATTCCATACCTATCCCTGACGAGTTTTTGCGAGCGTTCGCAATCGCGCCGCAGTTTTTCTTCTATTTCCTATGAAAGTGAATCTCACGCTTGAATCACACGCTTACCAGGAGAGACTCGCTTTCCAACCGCTCTCTGATCCTTAGCGCATAATCCGAATCGACTGGGGAAGTATCGGCATAAAGGATGAAACTATCGTAGGCTGGCAGTGTTTGTCCCGCGCTGAAGGCTGCTACGTCCACTGGAAACAAAAATCTGATTT
The DNA here is from genome assembly GCA_023053575.1 of Branchinecta lynchi. Classification (NCBI taxonomy): domain Eukaryota; kingdom Metazoa; phylum Arthropoda; class Branchiopoda; order Anostraca; family Branchinectidae; genus Branchinecta; species Branchinecta lynchi. The sequence continues at coordinate 7,259,946 of JAKZAP010000010.1, forward strand.
AGTACGAAAGTGTTTAACGCCGTCTCGGGAAGGATGGTTGATTCCCACTCTTCGTCTATCTTCTTCCCTGCTTGCTTGGACCATTCTATCGGCCATCACCTTCTTTTTCCTGCTTTCAAGGCTCGAGTTCGAAACATACGCTTTGGCTATGAATTTATGTACACCACACCGCAAGGTATAGGACTACGTATTTTAGATAGATAGATGATAGTTTATTAATAATACAAAGCAAGAGAAAAGGCTGATCAGAGTTAAAAATCTCATCAACAATGCACTTAAAACTATTGATCGATTCAGCATTAACCGCATCTTCGGTAAGGCTGTTCCAAGGATCAACAATTATGTTGCCAAAACCCCACTTAAAAACGTCCTTGTGGAATCTTGACTTTGTGAGCTTGTACGCATGCCCCCGATGATGACGGTTAATGCTGAATCTTACTAAATCAGTCACTTCAAAATTGTCATAACTTCCATTGATTAATTTGAATGTTTCAATAAGGTCTCCTCTAAAAAATCTGTATGCAATGGAGGGAAGGCACAACTTGGCTAACCTCACTTGGTAGGGGAGATCGCGCAGATCTGGTACGAACTTCGTAGCTCTCCGTTGGATTTTTTCATAAGCCTCAATGTCACAATTGTAATATGGCCTCACTGTGGTGTGGCCATATTCAGTGATCGGGCGAACCATCGACTTGAAAAGAAGTGAGAACAAGCCTTCCTGCTTAAAAGTAAAGTTTCTTCGAATTACACCAAGGATTCTATTTATTGCTATAAGCAGCACGAGGGCCACTGCAAAAATTAACAAACGAAAAAAAAAAACACTAACATATAATATACTCATTTCCGTGTAGTTGTTTCACTTATTCCAAAAATTTACTTCTGTGTTCCATCACTAGCCTCAAAAATCGCCCCATGTTCTTTATACTTACATTACCAATAATACATTTACCAATAACGTCTTCTACCCGCAATTGGTAGACAATCTGCCAACAATTCAATAATTATCTTTAACTCGTATATTATATTCTCAACCCATGTCTCCATACCGCAGCATAAAACCCCGAAATTCCGACTGATCCTTCTGGGGGGGCCAAACCTGCACATAAATTGGTGTGCTTATCCTACAGGCGTATTCTCGCCGTTCACCGAGGATTCCTTTTGAGGAGTCCTGCATTCGAAAAAAAAAAAAATCCAATTCTCCTCTGTTCTCGCCGTCCCCTTGAATCGAGAATACGACTCCTCTGAGAATAAAGACGTCATTATTCTTAACACATGCATATACCAACGAGGGAACTCACTCGTTGTCACCGGCTGGTACTCCCCTTTCGGATATCGTCTTTGGTCTTCTACGAGCCTTTGCCGTGCTTCCAAACATTTTTCTAAAAAAAAAGAGGGAAAATTCAGTCCAAGCAAATTTGCTCCCGACTCTAGTTCTTTTGCAATTCTTAGTATCGTTCCCTGCCAAGATGTCGGATAATAGAGAGATTGCACCATACCCGACGAAAACGGACGGGATCGTAAAGAAAAAATTTAATATTAGGAAGTATAGGACTTTCGACTTTGAAATTAAATTATCGGCGTTTTATCATCATTCTGAGCCAGGGACTTGCTGGAAGTGTTAATTAGGCTATTCTTAACCGTATAATTCTATTTTTGCAAAAGAGTTTCCATGGAAGTAAGAGTTTGAAGGCGTCAAAGTTTGTAAAGAAAGACGGAGTCTCGTCCTATTGGTCGATTATGACACATTTTTTCAAATCCGCGTTATCGCCGACCAATAGGATTCGAGACTCCGTTTTTGTGTTCAAACCTTGAAGCCTTCAAGCTCTTACTTCCATGGAAACTCTTTCGCAGAAATAGAATTATACGGTTAAGAATAGCCCAATAAACATTTCCAGCAAGTCCCTGGCTCAGAATGATAATAAAACGCCGATAATTTAATTTCAAAGTTGAAAGTCCTATACCTCCCAATGTTAAATTTTTTGTTAGGATCCCGTGATGATGAAGTAGCAATATCCGTTTTCATCGGGTAGGGTGCAATCTCTCTATGGCGCCTTAAGAATATCAGGGCATAAGACATACAACTATGCCGCAAAAAATGACAGCGTTAGATCCCCCTGAAGGGCTTATCAAACGCAGTTCCCAGGTCACACGTTATGGTGTTCTCGTACGTGTCTTTCAAACCCATGGCCAAAAGACAGATCGTCCCTCGTCTTTTCGCTTCTGAGTAGCAGCGGTAGCCACATTTCTGATCTAGTGGTTCCCTGGTAAAAAAAAACGGCCACTATGAGGATTGACCTTTCTGGTGCACTTAAAGGTGGCTTCCAGCAGTCTACTGTCGTTACTAAAAGCTATGGTCGTCCTTCTAACTGGCAAAACAAGCTACTACAGAACAGTTTTAACCTTTACAAATAGATACAACGAATTTTGAAAATTAAAAGTTCAGTGAAGAGCTTATCATTCCAATTTCCCGCAATGGACCATTGCAAAATAAAACTATTGAGTAGCGCTAAGACTAAAAAAAAAAGTGACACACACTCGAATAGCAGCGACACTAGCACCACTAGCGATAGTGAACGTCTCTACTGAAACTCAGTCAGTCGTGCACCAGCGCTGGCTCCAATAACTTCATATTCCGAACAGAGCAAAAAAAAAAGATTAAACCTTCATTGTTTCCTCCATGGGTGCAGGTCGCATCTTAGCTTTACTAGAAATTTCCAAACACGCAAGTTTGTCTCGGTTTACCTGCCGCAAGCGTAGCGGGCGGCGCTACGAGTATGGCCGTTTTCAGAACATAGGAAGCATAGATCATGGCGCTACTTCCTATTGTTGTTTTGCCAGAGCAAAGTAACACTTCGCAAAAGGGCCATATTCATAGCGCCACCCACTACGCTTGCGACATTTAAAGCGAAGCAAACTTGCGAGTTTATAAATTTCTAGTAAAGCTAAGGTGGGGTCTGCACACATCGAGGAAACAGGGGAGGTTGTATCTTTTGTTTTGCTGTGTTCAGAATATGAAGTTATTGGAGCCAGCGCTAGTGCACGACCGATTGAGTTTCAGTAGGACGTTCACTGTCGCTAGTGGCACTAATGACACTGCTATTCAAGTGTGTGTCACTTTTTTCAAGTCTTGGCGCTACTCTGTAGTGTTATTTTGCTCTGTATTTTGCTCTACAATGGACATACAACTGCTGAATTCCAGTTTGAATTCCAAGGAAGATAAAAAAAATATATCAGCTCCTATGCATTAGCTCTCGTAATGTATCACCACTGTGAAAGCAAAGTACCTGTTATGCCCGATCTTGACTAAAATTGGCAAAAAATACTGTCTCTACTTGGTTTGTACACTCCATATTTCCGACTTGATTGATTACAAACGACGCTAGGAGCGAGTCTTGGTTGCGAAAAATATTCTCCACGGACGGACAAATTTTGCTAGAGTGCAAAAGCACGAACACACTGTGAAAGGAAAACTGAATATAGATGGACAGGCGACGATACTTGTTATAGAAGAAAACAATAGTTGCGTTTTTGATCCGAATTCAAATTACCGTTTTTGCTCCTCTGACTTCTCCATTCTCGCTTTTGACAAAAACACTAATTTTGCAACTGATTCGCAACCCGGTATAAGTGTTTATACATATTGAGCACCCGTACTCTGTTGACCAATCAAGGAGGAAAACGCGGAGAGGATAATCGAGAATTCGCCATCGGAGCGACTTCTCGATTCTGCAGAATTGCGAGGCTTTCCCCGTTCTCGATTCTGACAAAAACGCACGAAAAGGAGAATTCAGTCCATCTGAATAGTCCAAAAACGCAAAGTAGGAGAATTCGGAGGAGAATCGCGAGGAGAATTCGGATCAAAAACGCAACTAATGGAAAAGTATCAGGTTTCGGTTCTGCTTCGAAGTTTAACAGAAAAGGCAGCTTATTTTTACATCTTTTATTTGAATATCATTTAATTATTCTGACCATCCCAGAGATTTAGTATTTTTTCACCCGGGTGCTAGTTCAGTATGTGCGATGATTGAACAACAATCCAAAATTCACCCTGACGCAGATTATTTGAATTTCAACAAAAGCCTGCATTTCCATGGGTTATGTTTTTTTATTATATGGCTGTTATTTTTCGGCAACTTTTGCTGTTGCGGAATATTTCAAGCATAGGGGCTCATTCCATGAAATCATCTATCTCTGGATAGCGGACAAACAAAGTAACGCATTTTTATTCATTTTCAGGCCTATTTATGTAGTAACTAGAATGTCGGAACTCTGTCAATGTTACCAGTTCCGGGCGTAAGAGGCATTTGTTTGATTCCGCTGATCACTTATACACAGGAATCAAAATAAGCTTAGCCTACTCATGTATATTTTGAACCTTTTCACCATCATTGCTGCCAAACTTCTCCAGTTTTTGCGGTCAAGTTCGAAGGCTGGAAAAGACTTTCGTCATAGTTAGTCAGCATCATCAAACAACTACAAAGAAGTTAAAAAAAATAAAAGAAAGTTTACTGTGAACTAAAGAAGGGTTGTTTAGGTTTTCTGCTACACAATAATCATTTGCTGGGCCAAGAACTGAAGCACGGAGACTCGATACGACTTCGGTAGACCAAAGTCGATGCTACTGCGAGGTATGAGGGAGTAGGTGGATAAACGCGTTAACATACGATGACGGGATTAATCGATCCGAACGCTAGAGCCTTTGATAGCGGCGTCAAAGTCTGGCATCCGGAACTTCCAACACAGTCCATCGCTTTCAACTCTTCAATGAGAACTTTTTTTTTACCGATATTTGCCTGGCAGTCTTCTATGACATCGTATCTGTCAAGTTCTTCAAGATAAAACAGCAATTTCGAGACGCTCAAATCGTGAGTCAACGCCTGGAGAAGATTCAGTGCCGGATAGGTGCTCTGGTCAAACTGATCTATTTCTAATCCTCTGCGACCGCATATCTCAGCCAGTCCTCGCCAATCCCTGAAAAATAATCCGTGATAAGCTCCTATACTGTAAGAAGTGTCTCCTGCATCGGACGTTTCTAGTTATGCATCACCGAACTCATTTTTATTCCAAATTCCGAGGGTTATAATCCGAATTCGGAAAGTTCAAATCCCGATGAAGGATTAAAACTCTAGAATGGAAAATAGTGCAGAATAAGTTATCTGAAAGCGGAGATTTTTTTTTTGCAATGCACCCTACCACGAAGAAGTGTCTCCAAAGGCAAACTCAACACCCTTAATTAGAACTTGGGAGTCATGGTCTCACTTCAGGACTCACTCTCTCTTTCACGCTCAAATTGACGGAAAGCAGCTGCGTCACAAACCTGCTGCGTCAGCGTCTTCTGGACGGTGTATCCTATATCCCCGAGTTTCTTTCATTTTACCAATTACTAGGCTCTGGGGGTTATTTGAAACGCCTGACCGAACTTGGTCTTTTATGCTGAACGAAAAGATTAACGATTTATCAGGGTGGGAGTAGGGTGTCCAGTAGCTATGTCGTGACGGGGTCGTTTCCTATCCCCTGCGTTGTGATATTACGCATGGGCCCGCGTCTACGGGTTGCGCTGTGATCGCTGCAATAACTGCCTGGCTTTTTAGAGGCTATGCCAAGTGCAGTGTAGCAATCAGTGTTCATGGACCTCTCCAGTCCAGGAAGTTCAGTATGCGCATGAGCGCAGGTGGAATTATTGCAGGCCTTTAACACCACTCTTTTTAAGGACGCGCACCTGGAGTACTCACTGTCAGTCGGGCGCTACAACAGGACAGTATGCTACATATCAGGGTGCCCTAACCAGTCAGACACAAATCCTCAATTTTTTGGGCACAGAGCACTGTGCCCTTGCTCCAGGGCATGGTGGTGCCCCCTATTTTTTGTGAAAACATAAATATTAAGGAAAATAAACATTGATTGATTGATGATTGATCTCTGGAACACTGTGCCCACAAATAGAGGATTTGTGTAATACTGGCCCTAACCCAATAAATAATCAGTTGAGATATTTTTTTGTGAGCTAGCGTGCCCACAATACGGCATACTTGAACCGGCGTCTGGTATAAGCTACATATAACATTTGGAGTAACCAAACTTTGCAAGAACCTATCTAAAGTCCAGCGACTATGATAGACTACGCTGTGTTGATAAAAACAAGAAAAAAAGGTTTAGATGGGATTCAAAAATTGTATATTTAATCCGGACAATTGGGACTTGTAGATATCCGGTTTTCGCCAGATCCCTTGAACACTTTTACTATTAAATTTAGAAACAGATCAAGGCCAATGGCTATTCGTCTGACAAAAACAAATTCGGATTTGGATTCAGTTTACCAAATTTCCATTTTTTATGGATTCCGGGCGATCTACTTGTCCGACAAAAAACTAAAGCTCCGAAACGAATTCAGCATATCTCCTTACCTCAGTATCAACTTCAGATAAAATTTTAACTTTTAAAAAAATTTCAGGTTTCGATCGGATTGCGAGGGGACACTATTTGTCAGGCGAGAAAATGATTTTCATATACGTGTTCAGCATGTTTTCTTACCCCTAAACCGATTATCTCATTAGCTGTTAACAAATATTTTGTTCGCCACTTAATCTGAACCCCCTCCCCCACGCCTAAATGTAGGGCTACATAGCCAACCTGCGAAATCGATCCTTGACCCAAAGAATCCTCACACCAAGTTACAAAATATCTCATTCCCGTCGAGAGTTATCGTGCTGACAGACGGACGGAAAGACAGATAGACGGACAACTTTTACGAAGTCATTGATATCTCTCTACTTACAAACTGGGATCCCAAAAAGCATAAAGTTTATCCCTTAAAGTTTCACTGAAAAGGGCAGAGAAGAGACAGTCTTGTTACCCCTCACTTATTCACTTAGAGAGGCTTGAAGACCCGATGAAAATGCGTTACTTTGTTGCTCCACTATTCACGAATAACCAATTTTCAAATAGTGGAATTTCCCTGTCAGATGTGTGGTACTACCTGTGTCGCAGGCTTGACGAAAAAGATTTATGAACATTTTTTTGTTCAGGCACTAAGCAGTCTTCGCCAAGCTTATCACCGCCCACTAAAAAGTCGCGTCTGTGTGCCGATTCAAATATTCCGCGTCATAGTAAAATTTACGCTGTGGGGACAGCCGTAGATACTCTGAGCCTCACTACGAGAGCAGATAGTGGAAAATCAAAAAATCTCTTAGCAGAATCCAAATAACTCAGTGTATTCAACTAAATGATACAAAAATAGGTTTGCTTTTCAGTTAAACTTTAAGATTTGGTATTGGGGTTATCCCCGGGAATGACTGAACCGTCAAACAGCTAATTTCTTTTCTTTCCACTCACCTCAACAGTCCAGATTCAGAGGGTAAGACTTTCTTCGGATTCAAACCCTTAGCAATCTGCGCTATACAATCCCGTGACAAGATGGAGATATTGCTCTCATAAATACTCTCTTCAATCTGAGACATAGCTTTGCCACAAGTCACATCATCCTGTAAACAAAATACAATACAGTGCATAAGGTATCCCTCCACCGTTTTGGGATCCTAAAAAGGAAACAGAGGCGCAGCATGGCTCAGATAACTAGTAAAAGTCTGTCACCACAGCCATTTTCGAGTTTTGCCGTATTTCTTGAAACCGAACTGTGGTAAACATTCTGGCAACTAAATTTTTCTCACTAAAGGGCTGCCAAGCATAACAAGACAAAAGGTTTCAATGGGATCCCAAAAAATTCGTTTTTGGTCCAGAAAATAGCCAGACTCCTTGAAAATTTTTACTATTAAAATTTAGAAACAAATTAAGGTCAATGGCTAATCGTCTGAGAAAACTAAGTTCAGATATGGATTCAGCATGTGTATTTACCCTTATCCGTCATATCTACTTTGACAAACTGGTCAAAACTCCCTCCCGTATTTCTCATGTTTCGTCCGGATTCCTAGCAAAATACTTGTCCGGAAAAACACAAAATCTCAAAAACGAATACAGCATACCTCTTTACCCCTGTACAGAGGCTCTAATCAACTCCAGATAAAACTTTTACTTTTAACAAGTTTTCCGGTTTTGGCCGGATTCCAGGCTCTCACCCTCAATCAGACATCTAACCAACTTCAAATTAAACTTTTCCTTTTAACAAACTTTCCAGTTTTGGCCGGATTCCAGTCGAACTACTTGCCCGGCAAGAAAATGATTTTCATATTCGTGTTCAGCATGTCTTCTTACCTCTTAATCGACTATCTAATTAACTGTTAAAAAACATTCTGTTCGGCCCTTAATTTTGAACACCCACCCCTAAATGTAGGGCTACAGAGCCCATCTACAAGCTCGACCTGTTCCTTGGCCCCAAGTATCCTCACACCAAGTTTCATCAAAATATCTCATTCCCTTCGAGAGTTATCGTGCTGACAGACGGACGGACGGACGTAAACGAGGACAATTTTTAAAAAGTCATACGTATTCCTCCATGGGACTCCAACAAGAGCTACGAGCTCATATGGCACTTGTTAGGAGTAGGTGATGCAAGAAAGTAGATGAGTATGTCACAAAATACCACCTGAGTATTTCCGGCATTGCGTCGGATCCTCTAGGTCATATTGCTTTTCTACCTTTTAAGTTTAGATCCACTCGTTCGATTCCTAGACGTGAAAGACTATTTCCGGTAACCCCCCCCCCCTCCGAGCTCCCCCTGCCACGGCCGAATCTGGTTCGGACACATAAATGAATAATCTAAAGTACCTTTTCTTACCGCCTATCCAGTTTGACTCGAATCCTATCACCCGTTGAAAAGTTATGCATGCAACTAGATTCCGAATTCTCCCCCCCTCCCCGCCCCGCCCCCCCCCCCCATGATGGTCGGATCGGGGAAAAAATTATTTTCAAGGCAGTCTGTTCGGGTCCGTGATATGCCTACCAAATTGCATAGTCTTAGTACCGAACTCGACGGATCACTGAATTCCACCCCACCCCCCTCCCCCCACCTGTCCCCGAATCCGGTCCGGTTGTGTCAACGATGTATCTAGGACTTGAGCAAGTTCTTCCGATCAAGTGTCGTCCCAATCCCTCCACTCTAAGCGTTTCCCAAGATTTCCGGTTTGCCCCTCCCCCCCCCCCAAAGTCACCAGATCCGGTCCGGATTTTAAATGGGTCGTCTGAGGCACACAGTGTCTCCAAACATCCTATTTCATTGTTATCCGATCACCCGTTCGAAAGTTATAAATACCTTAAGATTCCGGATTCCCCCTCCCTCCACTCCCCCCACGATACTCGGATCGAGGAAGTGACTATTTCCATCTTATTCATTTAAGGTCCCTGGTATGCCTGCCAAGTTTCATTGTCCTAGCACACCCGGAAGTACAAACTAGCGGGATCCCCGGAATCCCCCCCCCCCCTCCAACCTCTCACAGTGCTCGAATCCAGTCCGGATATGTCAACGATGTACCTAGGACTTGTGCTTGTTCTTCCCACCAAGTTTCATCCCGACCTCTCAACTCTAAGGGTTTTCCAAGAATTCCGGTCCCCCCCCCCTCCAGCTCCCCCCAAAGTCGTCGGATCCCGTCCGGATTTTCAGTGGGTCGTCTGAAACACGGGGTCTTTCCAAATATAACCTTTCATTAAGATTCGATCACCCGTTCAAAGTTATAAATAAATACCTCTAGATTCCGGATTCCCCTTCCCTCCACTCTCCCCACGATGCTCAGATCGGTGAACTGACTATTTCCAACTTAATCTTTTGGGGTCCCTGATATGCCTGCCAAGTTTCATCGTCCTAGCTTATCTGTAAGTGCCCAAACTAGCAAAACCTGGACAGACCGACAACAGACGGACGGACAGAAATTGCGATCGCTATATGGCACTTGGCCGAAGGGCAAGTGCCATAAAAACTGGTACATGAATACGAACGTAAGATGTTCAACAATGACCAACAAGTCCACAAGCTCTCACACATTGAGTGTAGAAGTAAAAAGTTTTTCACATCTCTGGAGAGTGGAGTAGGGAGGGAGGTCAGGACCCATCAAGATGCACATCTGGACCGATATATCCACAAGTGTACCGAATATGAATTTGATACCAGTCACCAGTCGAGCTTTCGGATGAAAGCTTGTGCCTTGCTCACTGGAAGGAGCAGTTCTCCTCGCACATATACAGCACCACTCCCCTTGCAGCAGCCGATGAAAGACTCAAGCCAGTCCCCAAGCCCAGCCAACAAAGTATGCGATCTCCCCACTGAGCCATTTAACAATATGCGAGCCCAGCCATGCTCATTCTTCTGCAGACTCTCTTTTCTGTTGTTTAGGGAAACAACAGAAAACGAACAGGAATCTTCATCCCTTATGAAAAATGAAAGAAAGGGGAAGTGACTGTGCAATTATAATGCCAACACACGATCAGGATCAGGATCTCCCGGGCGGGAATTCCTGCCTGGGATTTGCCGCACCATCATCACTTCCATATGGAAATATTGTTTTCAACTTGATGATGAAAGTGCAGGAAATCCTCATCGTGTGTTCGCACTTTTACCGGTGAATAACCCTTCTGTCAGTACCTGGCAAACTTTTCTCAATGTCTACTGGATAGTTGCCGAAATGTTATCCGCCGAATCCGGCGACCAGAACCTCGTTTTTGTTGCATGCTGCAGTTTCACTTCTCGGCCGATTCCGGCCTGATTCTTTCTACATCCGTTTTTGCAAATCCGGAAAATTTGTTAAAAGCAAAAGTCTTATTTGTAGTTCATTAGATTCCGATTAAGGTTGACTTGTCAACACTGGAAATTTATTGAACAGAAGTAAGCTAAGGCAGGAAGTTTCGATCAGTTTCGTCAAAACAAATATGACTTATAGGGGTAAACACACATGCTGAGTCCATATCTAAACTTGGTTTTCTCGGATTATTAGCTATTTGGCCTTAATCTGTTTCTGAATTTTCTGTAAAATGCTTAAGGAGACGGGAGAAGACAGGACCCAATTTTAAGTAAGTAATTTATTTATGACCCGCCATTCTGAAAAGGCGGAGTAAATGAAGAAAATAAACAAAACACATAAACACACAGGAAAAGACACTTAATTTTCAATCTTCGGTCAGGAAGCATTGGACGACGTCGTGCGCTGGTTGGGCCCTGTTGTCCATGATTTTTGAAAGTAATGAGGAAACATCCAAAAGGGTAACACTCACATCTTGAATTTTTGAATTTATCCGTCAATGTATGGTTATGACATAATTTCGACACGTGGAGCAGGTGCTTTGCATATTTAAAATAACATGATCTCATCTTTTTAATCTCCTTCTTTCGCAGAACATGAGTGTCGCCAGAACGAATAGTATAGAAGGAGCGCAGAAGGTGCTGTACAAATTTCCCAAAGCTTTACGATTATTACACCCATAGGCCCTACGGATTAATTTATAAACTTCTTGAACAACCGAAGAGCAAACTTTTGACAATGTAGATTTGAACGTTATGCCGAGCCACAGTAGAGAGTCTGTTGATTTGACGATGAACGATCCAAGAGAGATAGAAGCTTTGGATGCATTCGAACCATTCGACAAAGGGTTGAAATGCAGGTACTCACATTTTGACAGGTTAACTTCAAGGCCAATTTTGAGAATTTCCGACGACAGCTTACTTACATTTTTTGTGAGTGTGGATCGGTTACGGCTTACTAAGAGCAAGTCGTCCGCGTAAGCTATGTAGCTGAAGTCATGGTCTTTGAATCGAGACAAGAAGATATGGCCGATTTGAAGATGTAGGGAGATGACTCCCCCTTGGCGGACACCAGTTCGGACAGGATTAATATCTGACAAGCTACCTTGCCATTTGAACCTTACTGAAGAATGACCATACCAAAATTTGACAGATAGACAACAGACAGATTCACGCAAGAAGGAATGAGAGAAAATAGGGCCTGAGAATGCGTTATATTGTCAAAAGTCTGGATGAGATATTAAATTTTTGGGATCCCATCGAAACCTTTGGTCTTGTTCTAGTTCGGGCGGATACACGTTCCCAACAAGGAAAAAAGGGGCCAAACAGATGAAGGGATAGCGATGTTGGAAGAACCACAAATTTTTCAGACATTTTCTTTGCATGCAGAAGGTCGAGCTAGTATTCTCATCGGGGGGAAATTTGACAACTGTCAAGAATGCATGCCCCAGATCTTCTTTTTAAAGGGTCTGGCAGGATCCGGCGACTACTGGGGGAGTTTGGGGCAGGTATGGGAAACTTTGTGGCTTGCTTAGAGTGGAGGGATCGGGACGGGAGTTGGCAGGGAGGACAGTCACAAGCCATGCGTGTACATTTACAGATTATGCCCGGGTCCGGCGTCCTGGTACAGTACGAAATTCTAGGGGGGGGGGGGGGGTCCTGGTTCACCTTGTGACATACATAACTCACGAACGCGTTACCTGATTCAGATGGACTTGATATTTGGCCAGCAAATTTGTGCCTTCCAGATATACGTCCGGATCGTATACTACCCTTGCTGAAATCCACGCTATTTACCCTTACGAAGTGCCATTCGAGCTTCCGGTTCTTGTTTGTTTTATTTTAAGTCATGTTTTCAGCAAAGAATATTGAGGATACACCACTTTCCTACAAGATTTTTGAACGTCTTGCTCCTAATCTCTTCTGTCACAAAAGCAATATAATACGAGAAAAGTTCAAACCCAGGTCGGGGTTGGAAGATCCAACTAGAGGGGCACGATGACTTGTCAACACTGGAAATTTATTGAACATCTCAGATCCATTAACTATATTCTATTTAATCTTGTCTACAAATTCTTTCGGGATGCTTCCCTGTTTTCTCGCACAATCCCGACAGAACATCTTCTTCCAAAACAGACTGCACTTTGAGTCAGCACAAACAGTCCTCCTACAGACCGAGCATCTAGCCCCCAAAGCAAGGAAATTACTCGCGCCACGAGGTGAGAAGGGGTCCCTCATCACGTATGCTTCTTCCTTAAACAACAACTGCTTTGCGCACTCAACATTTGTCCCCAGATAATCATAATTTTCTTTCAATCCACAAATGCTACAGCAGAACACTTTATTGGGTTCCTCCATGTTTCAGGTCTTTTGGGAGCTCCACTGGCCACCACTCAGGTCTCTTCACTGTTCCTTTGATCTTACCAAGAAAGACACCCTCAGCTTTAAGAACTTCTTCAATACGAACTAAAGCAATTGCATAATTCTTCACGAAAGATCTGAGTTTTCCCACTTTTTTTCCACTTTCATTCACCAAACCTAGCTCTTTGTCAACAAGAGATACATCCGACTCAAAGGTCACAGGCATTAGCCTCTTCCTTGTGACTCCAGTATGATAGGTTCTAGCAGTTAACTCCTGTCCAATGTAACATCCTTTCGTGAAGCTGACACCATGCATATAATCACAGTTGGATTCCAATGGGAAGCAATTTCCAGGGGGAAGATCTTCAATGCCTTCTGCAACTCCAAGTTGGCACCTCTGCAGAGAGTAAAAAGAGCTTTGTTTATCAATATGTTTATCCACGAATTCATTATGAACAACTGCTCGGCTTCCCATCAACTTCGTTCTTGGGTCGGGACTTGCAATGCCCTCGTTTAACTTTAGTTCGGAGCTTACAGCAACGGAAAAGTCCGTGAGAGGATCTATTTGTACTTTTTTCCTGAGCCTATAAACTTGCATTTGCTTCTGCAAGTCACTCAAGCAACGTCTATCACAATCAATTATGTATTCTTGGTCAGCGGTTCCACGAAACATGATAGCATCATAAAGGACCCGTCCTTGTCTGTTTAGGAATACAGTATACATGCTTGTCTGATTTTCAAGGTGGTTGATGTCATTTGTGATAAGTCCTCGGATGAAAGCCTTTGTGTCCGGACCTGAGACTTTAATCAAGCCTCTGTTTGGTGGGACTTCTATCCACGTCTGAATCCACCTGCATGGGACATTAAGCCTGCCACAGTTTTGTCTCCAGCTACCAAGAGCAGGTCTCAGCATTGTCGAAACCTGCAAGACAGAGCCTTGCAACCTCCAGATTCACAAAGTATTAATCACATATTATTTCCTCAGCGTGTTATGTGTATCCAAGAAACCCTTGTATGCACACTAGGAGGTTCTCACTGAGCCATCAACCCTTTCAGCTTGTTAGTACTGGGTAGGTTCCAAAGGGCAACAAATTCAAAGAGGGCAGGAGCTGACTTTGGCAAAATACTTGTTGGTTCGAACTTTTAATTTTGTCTGTAGAACTGGTGGGAGTGCTCCAATGGTCTCTTGCACCAAATTTAGGCTTCTTCCTGATAGGCTGGTGGGCCAGAGTAGCCTACAGACTATACTACCAGCAGGCTAGGATTAGCTCCCTTACAAAAACTGTTGATGTGTGGGAACGATCAAGGCCCAAAATATAAAGATAAGATAAGGGCTGAATTCGACTGTGCCAGGATGACCTCACGCTTACAGCTATGTTCCACTCGAAATACCGCAAACAGTTACACACTCCTAGGCTACTAGACACTAGGGAAGTCTCCATACATTTTTGCTTATTGCAGTCAATCCCTTTCATACCAAACGTTTCTAGACAGAAAAGGCGGAAGGGATAGTCGACCACAAACCACCTATTTTGAGATACTATATAGCTAGTGCTGGATACCCTAACCCAATAAAGTATCCTACTGATGATTTGAAAGTTCAGAAATCAGTCAATCAGAACTCCTTGATAGTGGAGTGGTTCAAAATAGGTACCCAGCATTTGACATAGGGTAGCCAGCGTTTGGCAAAGGTTATCCCAAAATCACAGGTTTGGAAGAGAACTATGCATCAGTGATGAAAAAAGCAAAATACTCAATATTTTCAAATACAAATCTGACTTTAACACTTCGGTTTGATACACAAGTGAGTGACAAGGCAAAAAATAACACTTTGAGATATAACTAACTTTAAAGGGCATGTCATACTTGTGATAGCATCCTAACTCATCCTACTTCAGTAGTATTTCCATCGATTCTTGATCCCGACATTCATACTTCATAAACACATCGCCATATTTGTTCCGTTTATGTGACATATCATGCGTCCCATCATTGTTTCCAAGAAGCTTAGCCATTCAGTCATAACCAGTAGGCCTACAGGTAATGCAAATTTTGCCACCTCATTTGTGAATGGTTATCAAAACAGGAATTAGTATAGGCTACTAGACTGTCCTGTACCAGTTAGTCTCAGAAAGTTGAAATAAGTTCAACTTTTGATGGTAGTACTAGCAGGGACATCATCTATTGTTGACATAGCCTATGCCTAACGCTGGATACCCTATGCCAAACGCTGGATAGCTGTTGGTACCCTAACCCTGACCTACCTCACTGCAGATGAATTCTGATTGGTTGATTTCTGAGCTTCACTCAAATCATGAAAATTTTATTGGGTCCCAGTATCCAGCATTTGGCCTAGTGTATCCAGCGTTAGGCATAGGGTATTCCAAACGCTAGATATACCCAGCATTTGGCATAGGCTTTCCCAAAATCAGGGATTTGTGGTACACTGCCCCCCCCCCCCCCAAAGTTGCCAGCCAGTCAGTTAAAAATAACCAAGTCAGCGTGAAGCACCACAATTTTTCTTAAAAATGCTTTTTTCTTGGAAACAGCCAATTTCCTTAAAAAGTAGGTTTTCTCAAAAACCAGTCAGTTTTTCGTTAAAATAGTAGATTTTTTCTCTACAAATAGACGGTTTTTCTGAAAATCAGTTGATTTTTTGTCAAAATTGTTGTTTTTTCTGCAAAAATAGTCGGTAAAAATGACCATCCAGTTGTTAAATACCTTGCCACTACTGGTATTCGTACAGGTACTGGTACTAGCCAATCAGATTATATTTTGGGAACAATGAATATTCTGACTGGCTAGTTTCGAATCAAGCCAAACAGAATAATCACCTCCAGTCTAGTACACAAGGCTTTTTTCAGTCACGGTGCTCAAATGTCTAGCACCATGCCTGAGTGCTAGAGCACTGTACCTTGAAATTCATGCATGGTGCATGGATTTCAGCATACAGTACACACATGAAAAAGCACAATTTCTATCATTATTTAGTGTTTAATGATATAAATTGTGCTTTATTATGTGTGCACTATATGCTGAAATCCGTGCACCCTGCGTGCACCATACATGAATTTAAAGGTACAGTGCTCAAACGTCTAGCACTCAGGCATGGTGCTAGACGTTTTAGCACCATGACTGAAAAAGGGCTACTGATCACCTCGCTGTCTCAAAAACCAAAGGTGAATAGGGTCACTGTTATCTTTAATAGGCTGAATTAAAAAACACACACTCTGGACCAAACGTCTTCTTGGCAGATTGTTGGAGCTACCCATGAGGACTTGGAACCAGCTTGGAAGGGACCCAGAAGTCCATTATTCTGTGTTCGGTCAATGCTGGGTCAAGTTCAAAGTGCAAAAGCATTTGCATCCCGAACATTTGTCGTTGTTATTGCCACAGCCTAAAACAGAAACCTCCTAAGTATGTCACAGTATGTCACATATTCATACATATCTGTTCACTCTCGTACAGTTCAAGCTGATATGCCTACCTTAGTCCTTAGGTCAGAAATAACACTTTGGAATTCTTGCTTGATGTGATTCTGATTTGTTTGTGTTTTAATACCATACCAGTCAGTGTTGCCACTCTATTTTACGCAACGATATATTCAAATAATTTTGACAGAACCTGCGGGCTGCGACAATTGGCCGCACAAATCTGTGACATTCTGGCGCCTACAATTTTTTTTTTCTTTTGGCGGCGCGAAGCCGGAAAGTTATCGGTGTGTTAGATGTTCTTTATATATGAAGTGTGTTAGATGTTCTTTATATAGATAACGAGATACGCTGCGCTGAATTCGTTTCTGAAGTTTCTTTTTTGCTGGGCAAATAGTTCGCTCGGAATTCGGCCGAAACCGGAAATTTGGAAGAAGTAAAGCAGGAAGTATCGACAAAATAGATATGGCTTATAGAGGTATATCTTAACCTGGTTGTCTCAGATGACCAGCTATTTGAAAAAATTAATCTGTTTCCAAATTTCAATAGTAAAAATGTTCAAGGATTCTGGCGAAGACTGACCACTCCAATCGCGTCACGCTATTTCCGGCCCCGCTCCTCCCTCCAACTGCCCTCCCAGTTGTCGAATCCGGTCCGTGCGTAAAGCGTTGACATATGTTCTTTTCACTTAACCAGTTTCATTCAGATCCGATCATCCGTTCGAAAGTTACGCATGACTCAATATTCCGGATTCCCCCTCCCTCCAATCCCCCCACGATGGTGGAATCGGGGAAGTGATTATTTCCAGGTCAGGTTGGTCGGGCCTCTGACAGGTTGAGAGTATGCTTAAAAAAGCTAACGCGGCTATCAGCTACCTTAAACTTTTGTCCCGTTACGACGTTCCATCTCCCCATTTACTACGCGTTTACATTTCTTTTATCCGTTCTAACCTAGAATATGGATGTCCGGTTTGGCATTTTGGTCTCACCCAGGAACAGTCGGATTTGCTTGAGAGGATACAGTATAGAGCGTTCCTCGTTACATCTAAAGCTCCAAAAGTCCCATACATTCAGCTCCTAAAGCAATTTAATTTAGATACCCTTTCATGCCGCCCGACTTCAACTTTGTATGAAGTTCGGTACATCTACAGTCCAAAACCCATTTCAGCGTGATATACTCGCCTCCCGAATTCGTCTTCCTCGTCAAGCTGCCAACCTTTGTGCCTCGTTTAGAACCGGTGGTAGCTTTGCGAACAAGGTATGCTCAGAGTTTCGTCCCCTCGTTTGTTCGTTTATGCGCTTTTGAACGTTAATATTTAGGTTATTTGTATTTTATTAATCATAGTCTAGCAGGTTATTGACCATATTTATCATAAGACGTCGGTATAAATGTCTCAAAATTGTATATATTTGTAGATTGTTCTGTTATGACGTTATGTTTTGACGTAAAAACAACCCATCGGCTTGTCCGTTATCTGTTTTTTAGATTATATTGAATTGAATTGAATATGCCTGCCAAGTTTCTTCGTCCTAGCACATCTGGAAGTACCTTAACTCGCGATCACCGGACCGACGGAAAAGTGATGGGTATATGGCACTTGGCCGGTAGGCAAGTGCCATACCCGGCGAACACAAGACCCAATTGTCTGGACGAAATATTAAATTTTTGGGACCCCATCGAAACCTTTGGTCTTGTTCTTCTGGTTCACAACAAGCGACTCGATTTGTATGGCACTTGCATCTTCGCTCTAGGGCGCTACATACCGATCGCTTTTCCATCGGTCTTTTGGAGCCATATCACCAAAGAAGAGACCCGACCAGATTGACCTAGAAATGTCCACTTCCCCGATCCGAACGGAATATTGTAGAGGTGGAGAATCGAATCTAGTAGCAGAAATAATTCCGAACGGGTGATGGGATGTGAATGAAACTTGATAAGTGGCAAGAGCATGTGTCTCAAAAGTTCGATTTAAAATCCAGACTAGAACCGATTACTGTGGGGGGAGTTAGAGGAACGCAGCGAAAATCTCGTGAAACACTTAGAGTGGAGGGATCGGAAATGGAACTTGGTGGGTAGAGCAGGCAAAAGCCCTAGACACACCATTTCATAACCGGACCATATTCCGGCACAGCGAGGGGAGTTGGAAGGGTCTGGGATTTTGGTGATCGCGATTTAAGGTTCTTCCTAGGTTCTCCCAGATGTGCTAGGACGATGAAATTTGGCAGGCGTATCAAAACTTGTCACTTCCGGATCCGACCATCCTGGAGGGGATCTGGAAACTTGAGGCAGGCACAATTTTCAAACAAATGATCAGATCAGAATGAAACGTGATAACTGGCAAGTGTAGATGTCTCAACTATTCTGTTTCCGGTACTTCCGGCAAAATATCGCGTCGCGCGCTAATATCGGCCCACAGAGACCGTAGATACCGCGCTTACTGCGCTCCCGAGCTTGGTTAGTTACTATTCGGAGAAGGTTGAAATGGTCAGCATAGTAACTTTTCAGGAGGTTGGAACGAAAACGTTAACTACAAGTTACAACTGTAAGAAGGGTGGAGCATAGCCAAGTTAGAACAATTAAAGAACACATCAATGCTTTCGGTGTCTTCCAGCCTTCTACCATTAATTGCCAAAAGCTGCCACCAGCCACCTGGAACAGATGATATCCTCTGAAAGGGGTTTACGATGAAGGAGGAATGTTTGAAGAAGCCATTGTATTCAACTGTTATCAAATTGCAAACAGCTAAATTGCTTACATGATAACTTTTCACGGCTCACATATTAGCTGTGATCTGCTAGAAAAACCCAATCTTGAGCACTTTCTCAATATAACGATCAAGTTGATGAATCCCTACTGGCGCCAATGAACCTACATAGGAGGTAAAGAGTTCGCCGAAACCACTAGCGACATTTGGTCTATCGTCCGCATTTGGCACTACACAGATACTAAAACCACAGCTCGAAATACCAGGCTACCAGAACGACTTTCTACTGATCTTTTTAAAAACAACTTATTTTAGCAGCATACCCAAAAGAGGCATGCTCATCAGTTACCAGTAGAGTTTCTTTACGACACCGAAGCATCTTGGCGCCCAAGCAGATGGCACAACCAAGACGGTTGTATGGTTCGCAGCGAATACTCTTGGTGACTAGCTCTTCGTGTCGATGAAGAATCGCCTTGTGACCGGCGAGCCAGAAATGTCATGGCAACAAACGTTGTTGATTGGTTTACACATAACTTGAATCAGTTTAGAGGGTTCGTTTGGATGACATTCCTGTTCTTCCTGAGGTTCACTGGCGTATTTCGGACTAAGTCATATAGAGTATTGACCTTGTCACAAAAGATTATGGACGGCGCGACCATCCCACGGCAAACCAAGCAAGGTATCCGCTTTCCTTACCATGTTCATGTGGTCTTGAGGCTACTTTCGTTACCACGAGAAAAGCACACCAAGGAGGGTGACGGCGTTTATAAAACTTTCTTCGGCATGTTCACAATCCATGACCGTAATGATCAGAAGGAAGTCATTCAGGTAGATAAGGAGTGCTTTAGCGGTCTTTCGAGCTTTCGCTGCTGGAATCGTCACTATCATCACTATCAGAAAAACTGGAGGTACTGTCATCGTCGGAATCCTGGCCTTCTGGTCTCACACTCAGGCTAGTCAGTCTGTCAGTCAATCCATCCAGTCTATCAGCTTCTTGTTCTTCTTCTGCAACGAGTTTAGCGGCGACTTCTAATTCTTCCAAGTCCATGTTCATGTCGGTTTTAGTGATGACACACTAGAAGAAAGGGGAAAAATAATACTTCTCCCAAGTCCAGGCTTGGTATACTAGTTCGAAAACCCTTTGGAATGAAGTAGTCAAAGAGCAAAACTCAAAGGATATCGCTCTGCAAATTTCCTTTAGCGATCAATAAATCTTAGAATCTTTGAATCGTAATAATCTTTCCTCCTGACTTTCAACTAGTCGATTTCCTACGAGAGATCTTTTCCACGATCGGAAGACTATAGTTGCGTTTTTGCAGATACCATGGTATCTAATACCACGGTCTAAAGTCGTTTTCGCAGTTACCGTGGTATCTGATGACCGTGGTATCTGAAAAAGGCGTCTCACTTTCATCGTCATTCATCACCAACTATAGAGCCTAGGATTTTTTCAAATTGGTAGGAAAGAAGTTTGGCACTTAGTGATGTGACTGGAGGTATCAGATACCACGCCAACTGCAAAAACGACTAATCGCAGATCAAGTTACCGTGGTAGCAGATACAATGGTATCTGCAAAAACGCAACTTATATTGCGAAACGGCCAACTCCCAGCGTCTTCCTCAAGTTGGTCTGCTTTCCAAGTGGTACAGAACAGACACGGAGTTTTTTCATGTTTTCGAGTTAGGATAGTGCATGCGATGTTGTCGTAGAGCTGGTTTTGTAGTTACCACGGAAAACTTCCTGACGGAGTATAGTTTTACCGGATACAAAATCCTAAGCAGGCCCTTTGGTTCTAAACAGAGTTAGAATAAGGGACACCCCCTTAGAAAGCACGTATCTACTATCCACGTATCACACTATCCACACGTATCTACTATCCAGTCGCATATGTACTCACTTGAATCAAGAAAATGTAATAAACGAATAGAAAGAGAAAAAACAATTCCCCGACATAAATTTTTCCGACTTTTAACTGCGCAGAACACATACGCAATCTGTCAAGTGTAGATAAGTGCTTTAACAATTTATCAATTTCATCCGTGGGTAAAAGCTGTTGTATATTTAAGTTGATTAGTTTGGTTTGACTTTATGTGAATATAGGCTAAGCGATTTAATAAAAAAAAGGCGTCTCAGTTCAAGCGGTAAGCCTCACCTTTTCAATAGCCTCGCCCAATGACTTAATCTTTTCTTCTTTGCAAAACTGGATCCAACTGCAGAGGTCGTTCATATAAAGTTGGTTGAGTAGATAGCGAGGCTCGCTCTCTAGAAAGAGCTTTCTTATTTTAAGCAAACACTTGAGCACCGCGATTGGTCCTTTTTTGAAAATATGAGCTGTGTCTTCTACTGAAGACTGAGAGAGGTCCCAGCTGCGTAATAGGGGGTAGGTGATCGAGCGCCGAACGCAGGACACGAGCAGTGCATGGAGATCTTGAAAGTCCTATACAAAGATGAACAATTAGGCAAAGGCCCAGCGAAAAAACTAAATTAAGCAGTGCTAAAAGTTTGTAACTACGTCATTTATTTAGCTTCTTCAGGCAAAAATATCTGCTTCTATCAGTATATTCACAGTAGCGGTATTTCGGGGACATCTGCCAACTATTCAATATCAAGGAAAACAATCTACAACATATACACACAGTGCAGAAGTATTCACAGTAGTAGAGTACGTAAGTTACCCTCCCCCCGACCGATTGAAAATACATGCTTCGACAACAAATTGAGAAAAAATTACTTTACTGAAGTGCCCTCCTAAACTTGTACCCCCTCTCATGTTTTGTATTTGATGCTTAAGGGTCTGTGTAGGCAAATATTGTTATATATATGTTGATCACCATAATAAAATCTACTGTCAGAATGCCCGCAAACGCAGACTTCCCAGATTGTATCCAGAATATGAAAACAGTACCACTGTTGCTCTGCAAAAAACGAATAAGCCGAACGAAAAAATTACTTTACTGAAGTCGCCCTCCTAAACTTTTACCCCCTCTCATGATTTATATTTGATGCTTAAGGGTCTGTGTAGGCAAATATACTGTTATATATATGTTGATCACCATAATAAAATCTACCGTCAGAATGCCCGCAAACGCAGACTTCCCAGATTGTATGCAGAATATGAAAACAGTAGCACGGTTGCTCTGCAAAAACGATAATTGCCGAAACTACGCTTTTTCCCTAAAGAAAAACCTGTATACAGTTACATCACTAAGTTCCAAACTTCCTTCTCACCAATTTTACAAAATCTTAGTCTTTATATTGGTAATGATGAAAGTGAGATACCTTTTTTAGATACCACGATCAATTATCACATTCGGAGCCGTGATATCTGAATATCAGATACCATGATAACTGCAAAAACGAATTTAGACCGTGGTATCAGATACCATGGTATATGCAAAAACGCAACTAGTGATATGGACAAGGATATCAGACAGTTTCTTTCTTTTTATTTGAAAGAGAGTGACTGATGAAGCATGGATAATCCAGTGATGATTTTATTAACGCACTTAAGAAGAGGAAAATCGTGCAGTATAGACAAATAAAAGGAACAAGACCAAAGGTTTCGATGGGATCCCAAAAATTCAATATCTGATCCAGACAACTGGGTCTTGTCTTAGCCAGATCCAGTCTTCGCAAGACTCCTTGAACATTTTTACAACTAAAATTCAGAAACAGATTAAGGCCAAATAGCTAGTCACCTGAGAAAACCAAGTTCAGATTTGGATTCAGCCTGTTGTTTTTACCCCTATAAGTCATATCTGTTTTGACGAAAACTTCCTGCCACTTCTGCCAATTTCCCGGTTCCGGCCGAACTCCAGAACTACTTGTCCGGCGAAAAAAGAAAGCTCAAAGACGAAATCAGGGTATCTTCTTTCCCCAGTAATGAACATCTAATCAACTTCAAATAGAAATTTAGCTTATAACAAATTTTCCGATTCCAGTCGGATTCCGGTCTAACTATATGTCCGGGTAAAATATGATTGTCATACAGGGACTCAGCATCTCTTCTTACCCTAAATCGCTTATCTAATCAACTAGAAATAAAACTTTGACTTCCAACAGATTTCCGGTTTTGGCCGGATTCCGGACGAACTACATGTCCGGGTAGAAAATTGTTTTCACATAAGTGTTCAGCATGTCTTCTTGCCCTAAATCGAACATCTAATCAACTCCAAATAAAACTTTTAATTTTGACAAACTTTCCGGCTTGGGCCGGATTCCGGTCGAAATACTTGTCCGTCGAGAAAATAGTTTTCACCATCGTCTTCAGCATGTCTTCCTACCTCTAAATCGAACAGTTAATCAACTTCAAATAAAACTTTTACTTTCAACAAACTTTCCGGTTTGGGCCGGATTCCGGGCGAAATACTTGTCCGTCGAGAAAATAGTTTTCACCATCGTCTTCAGCATGTTTTCCGACCCCTAAATCGAACATCTAATCAATTTCAAATAAAACTTTTACTTTCAACAAACTTTCCGGTTTGGGCCGGATTCCAGGCGAAATACTTGTCCGTCGAGAAAATAATTTTTACCCTCGTCTTCAGCATGTCTTCCTACCACTAAATCGAACATCCAATCAACTTCAAATAAAACTTTTACTTTCAACAAACTTTCCGATTTTGGCCGGATTCCGGGCGAACTACTTGTCCGATGACAAAATAGTTTTCACCATCGTCTTCAACATGTCTTCCTACCCCTAAATCGAGCATCTAATCAACTTCAAATAAAACTTTTACTTTCAACAAACTTTCCGGTTTTGGCCGGATTCCGGGCGAACTACTTGTCCGATGACAAAATAGTTTTCACCATCGTGTTCAGCATGTCTTCTTACCCCATAATTGACTATCACATTAGCTGTTTCAAAATATTTTGTTTGTCCCTTAATTTGAATCCCCTCCCCCACCCCTAAATGTAGAGCTACAAAGCCCATCTACGAACTTGACTGGTCCGACGACCCAACGAACCCTCACACCAAGTTTCATCAAAATATCTCGTTCCCTTCGAGAGTTATCGTGCTTACAGACGGACGGACAGACGGACGGACGGACGGACAGACGGACAACTTTTGCGATGTCATAGGTATCCCTCCACTTACGTTTTGGGATCCCAAAAAGTACATTGAGCTTTCAATAATGTAGTAAATGCGCGAGATAAAAAAATAAACATTTAAAAAAAAGAAAAGAAAAGGGACAAATCGGGTCTAAAAAATCTTCTTCCTAGATGGAGAGCGGAGAAATGGCCAAGGGCAGAAACGTGAAGGTCCTGGGCAATTGAAGGTAACTTTGCACAAGGGTTAGAGGGCAAAAAAGTTGCAGTTACACGGGAACTCCTATAACGTCGAGGAAGGTACAAGAGAAATTTACAATATTTGAAATAACAAGTCCTGATACATTTTAAATCTTTTAGCCTCAGAATACCAAACATCCCGAAAAAGTTGCAGACAGAGTGAGAGCAGAAACTATTATATAAAATACCAAGGGCTCTTCTGTTATACCTTCATCTATTTGGAACTATTTTTACATATCCGACACGAATGGAATCGTGAACAGCCGAAACAGCGTTATCGCAGATTTTTTTTTAGAGACTGCTACGCTCATGCCAAACCATTGTACGGTAGGGGAACTGGGAGTTTTTAATTTTTAAAAGAAATACCCGGAATCTTTTGGGCTGTTAAATTTAAGATACTGACATTTAGAAATGTTAACAGAAAGGCCAATTTGAGAAAGACCTTGACAAATCGTTTTTATGTTACATTCTAACCCACTTTTAGTTCGACTTATTAATAGAATGTCGTCTGCATAAGCTATGTAATTAATACTTAGGTCTCTAAGGAGAAATGTTGTCAATAAACCTGAGAGGCATTCATAAATGGCACTTTTAAAACCAAAAGGAGATAGGACACTAACCCTGTGGTACCCCCTTGGTCACACGAATGGATTCCGAAACCGCCCCTGACCATTTCGCCAGAACAATCGCTTTACGGTACCAAACCTTGAAACAGAAACAGTGGAAGCATTAACACCCTGACGCAACAAAGAAAGTAGAGCCTGTGAATGTGCTACATTATCGAAAGCTCCAGAAATGTCGATTGCACAAAGATGAACGGCAAATTTTCCAACAGTCGACTCCTTGAGAATTGTAGACAGGAGTCTATGAGCATGGCTGCAACTGAGTCTTTTTTGAAAACCAAACTGGAAGTCGCCGAACTGGCACTTCGACGTAGTTTCTGGCACTAAGAAAGATTCAAACATTTTGCTAAAGATGCAAGACACTGTAATTGGCCGGAAAGAGCTGTACTGGTTTGGATTTTTTCCTTTTTTGGGATCCCAAAGGTAAGTGGAGGGATACCTATGACATCGCAAAAGTTGTCCGTCTGTAAGCACGATAACTCTCGAAGGGAATGAGATATTTTGATGAAACTTGGTGTGAGGATTCGGTGGGTCGTCGGACCAGTCAAGTTCGTAGATGGGCTTTGTAGCCTTACATTTAGGGGTGGGGGAGGGGGTTCAAATTAAGGGGCAAACAAAATATTTTGAAACAGCTAATGTGATAGTTGATTATGGGGTAAGAAGACATGCTGAGCACGATGGTGAAAACTATTTTGTCATTACCCGGACATGTAGTTCGTCGGGAATCCAGCTGATACAGGAAAGTTTGTTAAAAGTAAAAGTTTTGTTTGAAGTTGATTAGATGTTCGATTCAGGGGTAGGAAGACATGCTGAAGACGATGGTGAAAATCATTTTCTCGACGGACAAATAGTTCGCCCGGAATCCGGCCGAAACCGGAAAGTTTGTTAAAATTAGAAGTTTTATTTCGAGTTGATTAGATGTTCGATTTAGGCAAGAAGACATGTTGAACACTAGGTGAAAACAATTTTCTACCCGGACATGTAGTTCGTCCGGAATCCGGCGAAACCGGAAAGTTGGTTAAAAGTAAAAGTTTAATCTGAAGTTGATTAAATGTTTGATTTATGGGTAAAAAGATATGCCGAGCCGGATGGTGAAAATCATTTTCTCGCTGGACAACTAGTTCACCTGGAATCCGGCCAAAACCGGAAAATTTGTTAAAAGCAAAAGTTCAATTAGATGACAGATTAAGGGGTAAGAAGAGAGGCTGAGTCGGTTTATGACAATGTTTTTTTTTACCCGGACATATAATTATTCCGGAATCCGGTTGTAACCGGATTTTTTTTTAAGTCAAACTTTTATTCGAAGTTGATTAGATGTTCTTTATAGGGATAAGGAGATACGCTGGTTTTGTTTCTGTATTTTTTTTTTTTGCTGGACTAGTAGCTCGCTTGGAAATCGGCAGGAAGTATCGGTCAGTATCGTCAAAATGGATATGGCTTATAGAGGTATATCTGAACTTGGTTTTCTCTGATGATTAGCCTATCCAAGACTGGATCTGGCGAAGAGAAGATTTTTGGGATCCTATCGACACCTTTGGTCTTGTTTATAATTGACGTAATAGTTCCAGAAAGAAAACTGTCTGGAACTATAGACGTTGCCAGAATCATCTGAAATAGCAGCTGTGTGTGGAAGATGAGTTCGGGAGAGCTGAACTTAGTGGCTGGAGCAGAGACCGTCGCTGTCAACGAAGGTGCTTTTCAATCTGCGTATAGCTCTTATGACTACGACTCTGGTGACGGTGTAGACTTTTGACTGTTTCATATTATTCGGAAGAAGTTTTGAAAGGCGCTCGCCAAAAAAACGTTGAAGTAGGCCATCACTAGAGCTGGAAACAGAAGAATAGTGGTGCAACCAGTCCTTCATCTGAAGTGGCGACGGAAGTGGAGGAGTGGTTTTGTCAGAACGCAGAACCGAAGCCCATTCCTTCTTATTCGTCGGGAAATCCAACCCTTGACGCGCATTGTCCTAGGGGCCTTTTTGAAATTGCGCTTCGTTTTTTGCTTGACGTCAAAGACAGTCCCATGCATTGGACGACCACAGGCATTCCATATTTGGTACCAAGTCCGAGCACGGCTTTTAACTTTTTTGATCTTCGGGTCGATTTTCCATAAAGGTTTCCTTGTCCCTATCTTGACACGCTCAAGAGGGACAGCCATTTCTTCAGCTTGTTTTAGACACCATACAATCTGATTGTGATAAGAGTTGATGTCGAGACGGGCTGACTGATGGGGTATCAGGGTCTGGAGTAAATGGAAGGGTATTGTTATCGTGGACAGAAGCGTAGTTAGGTACTGCAAAAATATCACTTTGTTGTACATGTCCCAGTTGCGCTTTTCACGCCATTTAGGGGAGTCTTATTCTGTTGGACAGCAACGACTTTTGATCTGAAGCTGCACGAAATACACAAGTGGTCATCGTCAATATTTTCGGTATCCACATGGACAAGACCATCAACTGCATTATCTGACGAAATGATTATGTGGTCGATGTTTGACATTGCACTGCCTACGTTGTGGATATGCGTGTAGTCGAGGTCTATTGGTGCTATTTGGTATCCATCAGGTAGGCAATCAAGTAACAGCGTTGATCTAGGGATGTTTCCAGAATATCGCAGTTCAAATCACCGGCCAAGATCCATGGAGTTTGTTGATTTGAGATGCTTTTGAGAATCGTCTGGAGTTTTCTGCAAGCATTTACAAAGGCATTCAAAGATTGCGAATTGCGTCGATTGCACGGTAGATACACATTCCTAACTGCGAAACGATCAGTCTTGACAGCAAGAATGTTATTGTCCGAATAGATTAGATGGGCAGAAGCAGAGATGTCGCAGCTAACAAATGTAGATAATCCTCCAGAAGGTCTACCCTTGGTTTTGCGCGCATCCCGAAGGAAAGTGAAGTGATTTTGCGATCGCTGGAGAAAATGAACGTTTGTGTTTGTCAATAGGTGCTCTTGCAGAAATTTTATATCATGTTTCGATAATAGATCGTTTATTAGCAGATCTTTGTCCTTAGTGCCATTGATGTTGAGAGAAGCTAGCCTGATAAGGGTCGAATCCATTTAAGATAAAAATTTCTCGGCTGCTTTCCGTAAGTAGGGGCACTTCATGCTGAAAGAGACGTGGTTGCCCTGGCAGTTGGTGCACAGCGGACTGTTCGAGCATGGATTGGATTTATAGTGCATATGATTTCCAGAACAACGAGCACACCTCAAGCTGTTGCAGTCGAGTTTGCACTTGTCCTGTCTGTGACCAGGAGACTGCCATTTATTACATCGCGGGGGAATACGGCGGTACTCCACAATACGGAAAAATTCATAGCCAATCCGAGCTCTGTTTACAAGGGCTTTTTCCAGCGCTGATTGATCCAGGAACACTAGCTTGAAGGCGCGTGACGTTCCAAGCTCAATGACTTCAGATGTGCCTGGGATGTAACTGGTAAGTTGAGCGGTGGTTATGTTTTCTGGAACATTCCGGATGACAGCAAGGTAACTCGGTCTAACGACGGTAGTGCGGGAGCCGTGGTGCTTATCCGTAATCGCCTTTGCTATGCCTGAAGCTGATTCCTGACTGGCAGTTTCCGAAATCTATCGGTTTTGGGAACTACTGACTTTTACGTTGGTGATTGAGTCAGGCCCATCTAGCTGGTCAAGTGCGGCTTTTCGGGAAAGCGGATCAGATATGCCGTCAGGAGAGTTGTCAACGATTATTTCACAGCATCGGAGTATGTGGGCCTGTGGTTGCGATGATCTGATTTGTTGCCGGCTGCAGACATTTGTGTCTGAACAGTGAGTGACTGGTTTTGTGTGCGCCAGCTGGTTGTTAGTGTAGTTTAGAGTTTCGATACGGGGGAGAGGACGGTGTACTTGTTTGTTGTTATATAACATTTTAGTTTTACAGCGACGCAATTTTGTTTATTGTACGTAAAATTATCAGACAAGCACCGGCTGTGCAAATTCTATTCCCATGTAAGTTACTTTTGCCATGAAATAAAATCAAATCCTTGGACCTTGAACACATGATATACATTAAAAGAAAGAAGAACACACAGTATTCTTCAGCGTTCGAACAAATTACGAACGAGGAAACAAAGCTTCTTTTTTCACCGTGTCAGAAGAGGCTCTAATTCAGGGACCTTCATGGCAACTGCTCTTACCCTCTCGGAGGCGTGGCTTGGTGGAAGCGTTCGCGGTGCAGCATAAAGTCTAACGAAGAATAACAGGTAGCCTAGTAGACGAGCATACACAAGTTAGCGCTCCGACGTTACTGGGCGAACACGATGGAGATAGTCAAAGCTCACTACAAAGTGTCCTTCCTCTTCTTCTTGTACCTTCCTAGACATTACAGGAATTCCCGTATAACTGCAACTTTTTTGCCCTCTGACCCTTGTGTAAAGGTGCCTTTAATTGCCCAGGACTTTCACGTTTCTGCCCTGGGCCATTTCTCCGCATTTCATCTAGGAAGAAGATTTTTTAGACCCGATTAGTCCCTTTTCTATTTTTTATGTTTATTTTTTTATCTTGTGCATTTACTATATTATTGAAAGATCAGTGTATTTTTTCCTTTTATTTGTCTGTACTGCACTATTTTCCTCTTCTTAAGTGTTTAAATAAAAGCTGCACCACCATCATCATCAGTGCCCTAGGGGATTGTTTGTCTTTAAATCAGGGATTTTAAAGCAGAAGATGGAGCAGTCAAGGCCCTTCAGCCCAAGCATTCCTTCAGCCCAAAGTGCGAGCAAATTATGGTTGCGTTCCGACACTTAATGATTGTTAACAAATTGTTAACAATCGTTAACTTTTTGCGTTCCACGTTTCTAATTTCGAAATTTAAGCTCCGCCCACCTACAATTTCCGTTCCAGAGCTTAACGATTGTTAACTATTTTGGTCGGTGAGCATCGTTACAATATAGTTAACAACTGTAGAACTGGGAAAAGTTAACGATCGTTAAACCTGCAGTTAGCTCCGCCCCGAAGTAAAGTTAACGATTGTTAACAATTGTTAAGTTGTTATCTATGTTTGATGAATATCCACATCATAAGACGGTGAAGATTCGGTTGGTGTCGTGTTCGTTAGCCCATTTTCTCACCTCTAAGTACGATATGACTGGGCTGACTTTCGCAATTGCCCATCCCGACTCCACGCAGTGCTCCCCCTCCGTGACTCGTCTATCATAAGCCCAGGAGTAGACGAGACTTGTGACTGTTAAGAGCAAGGTTTTCTTCTCGCTTTTGCTGACCAGGTAGGATTTCCTTGGTAACTGCAGCAGATCTTCTTGTTCTTCTTTGGAGAGTGTGGGCTCTATGAAAAAGTGATTAGCCAAGGAGGAGCCAATTGACTGTCACAAACTAAAATCAAAACCTGGGCCGTTTTACTACTTAGCCTACTTATAAACTTAAGCGATTACTACTTATTACCCGCTAGTTTCACATGCTCATGGTTCGCCCCGGAAAAGCTTCTTTAAAGGGCCCCTAGTTCTATTTACTGTTCAACTTTCAGTATTTGAAAATAACTGAATACTGTAAAACTAGGCTCTGCTTTTAACAAATTACCTACGGCTTTGGTTGTTTTAAGCCTTTTTCGAGACCCGTTGACATATTGCGAAAACATGAAAAAACTAACATAACCGTTTTTCTGATGGAAAAACTTCTAGCAGACAACTGTCGACAGCGTGATACGCATCGAAGGGAGCAAAATACGGCCAGTGAGAAAATGAGCGAAATTTCGTTAGAGGGGTCGGAATTCATCGTACGAAATTCGGGTCTCCGGGTTTAGAACAGATAGAGAATGGAAGTAGGTTCCGTTAGTATTATAGGTAAGACAAATCCTTTAAGCAAGTTTAAATTACGCCCATCTACGTTCAAAACAGACTCGATCCGATTGGCGGTTTTGGTTCTGGCTCTGCTTTCAACAAATTACCTACGGCTTTGGTTGTTTTAAGCCTTTTTCTAGACCCGTTGACATATTGCAAAAAACATGAAAAAACTAACATAACCGTTTTTCTGATGGAAAAACTTCTAGCAGACAACTGTCGACAGCGTGATACGCATCGAAGGTAGCAAAATACGGCCAGTGAGAAAATGAGCGAAATTTCTTTAGAGGGGTCGGAATTCATCGTACGAAATTCGGGTCTCCGGGTTTAGAAACAGATAGAGAATGGAAGTAGGTTCCGTTAGTATTATAGGTAAGACAAATCCTTTAAGCAAGTTTAAATTACGCCCATCTACGTTCAAAACAGACTCGATCCGATTGGCGGATTTGCAAAAAAATGCTTCTACTGGTTATATGCGTCTGGAAACGCTTTTTCGAGCTGACCCCTGAAACTCTTCGCCGAAGCTAGTGTTTCTGATTTTGATGTTACGGTTAATCTGATTCAATCTGATCATCACTAATACCTTGAACCGTTTATCTTTTATTTAGCTTTTTTTATGGCACTGTGCCATATACCGATCGCAATTCCTTCGGTATATCGGTCCTTACGATTGCGAGTTAGGGTACTTCCATGTGCTAAGACGACGAAACTTGACAAGCCTATCAGGGACCTGACCAGATTAACTTGGAAATAGTCTTCTGCCCGATCCGACCATCGTGAGAGGGAGGAAGGCGGAATCCGGAAGTTAGTGGCATGCATAACTTTCGAATGGGTGATCGGATCTTAATGAAACTTGATATTCGGAAAGACTCTACTGTCTCAGATGTCCCACTTCAAGTATGGACTGGATCCGATGAATGTGGGGGGGGGGGTTGAAGGGGGTCGCTGGAAATCTTGCTACACGCATAGAGCGAAGCGATTGGGATAAAACTTGGTGGAAAGAACAAGTACAAGCCCTAGGCACATTATTGACAGAACTGGGTTGCTGTGCCCATTTGGTTGCTGTGGAGGAAGTTGGAGGGGGGGGGGGTCCAGAATTCCCGTGATCCTGGATTAAGGTACTTCCAGGTGGGCTAGGACGATGAAGCTAGGCAGGCATACCAGGGACCCGGCCAAATTCACTAGGAAATAGTCAGTTCCCCGATCCGGCCATCGTGGGTTGAGTGGAGGGAGGGGGATCTTGTGATAATCTTAGAGTGGAGGAATTGAGACGAAACTTGTTGTGAATAACAAGCAAAATTCCTAGATAGGTCACTTAGAGAACCACACTGGGTCCGGGCACTGTGGGGGGGGGGGAGGATTCCGGTGATCTAGACTTACAATATTTCCAGGTGGCTAGGACGATGAAACTTGGCATGCGTATCAGGGACCCGACCAGATTAACTTGGAAATGGTCAGTTCCCGATCTGACCTCCTTAGAGTACATATTATAACCGCAAATGGCAAAAAAAGTTCCAAGCTAACGATACCTTTTCGCAATCGCCCCAGGCCCATGATCATTTCTGCATTAGGTTTTTTTTTCTTGCAAATGAATTTCTAGCTCCCTTAAAGTACACATCCTAACCGCAAAGTGAAAGAAGTAATTTTGACCAAAAGTTACATTTTCATTATCTCAAAGTGCCCATGACCATTTGTGCCTGAAAGGTTTTGCTTACAAATAAATTCTTAGCCCTCTTAAACAAAATTACAAAATTACTTTTGACCAAATGATACGTTTTATGATCACCAAGAGTTCGTGATCATTAGTGCCACAAGGGTTTTGCTTACAAATAAATTCTTAGCCCTCTTAAACAAAATTACAAAATTACTTTTGACCAAATGATACGTTTTATGATCACCAAGAGCTCGTGATCATTAGTGCCACAAGGGTTTTGCTTACGAAGGATTACAATAAACGTACGAATTGACAAATTCACACTTTCATCCTCTGACACAACTTGCAAGTGCCATATGAGCTTCTACGTCTTGTATTTTTTTACCAGTCATCTAGGCTAAACTTCATCAACTTTTAGTTTTCAATCGTGTTTTCCACGCACCAACTTGGATTAGCGTTTCCAATCGTATCTTAATCCGTTAACATTGCTGAATCGGAAAAAAGCGAATTACCGAAAACAAAGATTTTTTTGTTCTTCAAGTTCATTCTGACATCATAAAATCTGTTTGACTCGTCGATCGAAATTGGTACCAACTTTTCTGTCCAACCGAACGACAGTACACTGCTGTCACTTCTTATTTACGGGAGGCTACACTTGTTTTCTTCGAAATACTTTCGCCACATACCAGACTACCCATAATTTGGGGGAAGCTTATCGGTTAAAAAGACTGGCTATTCAACTTTTCCGGTGTCTGACATGTTTACATGGAGATGAGGTGACAAAGGTGAAGCTATGTGTAATTTTACGGAAAGTGCAGGTGAATGTTCAAGCAGAAGTAATCTTAAAATATTAGACGACGAGAACATTAGAATTGAATTCGTTCTTGGCCCACCTAGTACGTTGGGACGGGAACAAGGCCGGTATAATCCTTGGGATTAAGCCTGTACAGTATTTCTTCTTAGCCTTCTATGTTCAGGTTCAAGGTTATCTTTATTTACAAAAAAATGTATCATTAGCACTTTCCACTGCTGAGAGCAGAGCTCGAGCGCACACGAACAAAAATAAAACATAAATAACTTCAACACGACGAATCATACCCAATAATCTCCATCCGCTAAATAATCATAAAGCTAACCAAAAGCAAGGCCAAGGCACAGTCACACAAATCAACAAAAATAAATATATAAATAAGAAATAAAAGTAGACAAGGATGGGAATATCTATACACTTCATATAAATAACAAAATAAGAGAAAATGTTTAGTGGAAGGACAGGCAAATACATGTTCCAAAGCTCAAAATCCAGCGTTGAATCCTCCTGAGCGATCTATGTTTGAAAAACAGATCACCTGGGATCCATTTGAATATGCAGAAAACTTACTTTCAGAATCTGCAAAAAGTTTTTCCATTTGAAGCGCATTGGCGATAAGCGACGGAGGGTCCATAAAGTCGGCCAGGTAATGGTCTTCTGAAAAATCTTCCAGCTCACTCTTCTGCCTTTCCAGGCGTCTTTCCGTCTGGCTTTTGTGGTCTGCATCCATGACACTAACGATCTCCAGCATTTCTACCTGTAAAAATAAAATTAAGCAAAAGAATAACCTACAAGCCAAGGTACAGCAGATCTTGAAGTCCTAATCCAAACATTCTGTTTACCTTTTCTTAGTAATCGCATGCCACAGGTTTATTTTGAATTGAACGCGATTGCCGGGTTGCTGTTTCGGCTCGAGAAAAAACCCACGCCGAAAGTCTTCTTTTCTAGATGGCGAGATTTTCCAGGACTGATTAGCAAAGAATTATAAGGCCGAATTGATAATTTTTGTATGTCTTCAGAGGTACCATGCTGGTCTTGGTTTTTTAATTTATTTGTATTTGTAATAAACAGTTGGAGCATTAGATGGAAATTATTATTTTGACCCTTGGCTCCCTACGTGCCATAACAGGTCTCCGGGATAATCGGCTGAGATTTAGTCCAGACAGAGTTATTTCAAACCTAGGAAATTTGGTGGGTTTTTTTTAATTTACTCATTGTTTTACGGTGTTTTTAGTGGTTTTAAACATTCATAGTGACAGTAGGGATGGTTAGCATTGTGTATATAGTAGAAATACCATTTTGTGTCGCCCGCTTTAAATACCCTTGCACCTCCAGGGGTACACAATGGTTTTCAAGATATCAAGCTGTCGTCTCTCCGGTGGGTTCACCGCTAAAATATCTTCACATTCGGGTATAGCGGACTGGTCGATTTTGCATCATCTCTTTTTGTCCCTAAATCGGACATCTAATCAACTACAATACAAATACAACTTCTGCTTTTACCAAATTTTCCAGTTTTGGTCGGATTTCGGGCAAACTACTTGTCCGGGTAGAAAATGATTTTCAAGTGTTCAGCATGTCTTCTTACCCCTTAATCGAATATATAATCAACTTCAAATAAAGCTTTTACTTTCGACAAACTTTCCAATTTTTGGCCAAATTCCGGGCGAATTACTTGTGCGGCGAGGAAATGGTTTTCATAATCGTGTTTAGCATGTTTTCTTACCCATTAATCGAGTATCTCATTCGCTGTTTAAAAATGCTTTGTTTTAGGGATACACCTACATTTTAGGGAAACATTTTAGAAAAAGTTCCTTGGCTGACTCTTCAACGCGGAAAAGCGTCGCCTTCTTTCCTCCAGAGAAAATGTATTGGTGTCTCGTTGGCTGATCCAACCACTTGGCATGCAACGAAATAACTTCTAGGCCCCTGAAGTACACCTCCCAACGCGCCTGCATCATGTTTCTGCTAAGACGTTACAAGATAATTGACTACATAAAAATTCAGCTGTGCGCTTACACCAAGAGGTTAATGCTGTTTGTAGTCCCTGGCCGTGCCCCTCTTCTTGAACGATAAATGCGGGAACATTTGTGTACAGCAAATAAGCTTCTTGAAAGCAACGATCAGGAGCCTGGAGCGCCACGTAAAGAGACAAACATGGCAAGCGAAACAATAAGTGTCATACATGGAAAGATAGAATATGAATGAAATGCAGTATCTCGGGAATGAAAATGGATTGAAAGGTTACGGAAGTATGGCGATTAGTCTCATAGTTTCTACTGGTTATTTAAGGGTGTAGTAGATAGGACATATGCACCCAGAAAATAGATAATTGGTATGAGGAACAAGATTTGAATGCTGTGTGAGAATCAGCGAGAGATACAGACTGGTTGCAGTTACCTCATGGGAATGAAAAAGGCCATTGTGTTTGTTCAGGAAACCATAACCATGTAACCCAGCAGTAACCCCCGGAAGTGGTTCTTCTTGCAACTTCTGATCCAAAAACCATTCGTCGCTTGAGTCCTCATCTTCTTCATCCTCTACGGACTCGCTTGGACCATCTATAGGAGGAAAAAGTTACTTACTGCTACAACAGATCGTTAGCTATGTTTCTGTTATGCTAGCCTTTTCAACACTAACGACGACGACTACACTGTCAGAAGTTTCATAACAGAAAACACAAGGATACGGGGTTTCAACAGACAATACTCAACAGCCAACACTTGGGATGTAATCTGTAGTTGCGACAAAATTTATGCATAGCAAGCATTGCCAGGAAGAGCGGGAAAAAACGCCAAAAAAGAGTCTACTGAATTTCCCAATATCATGACGACAAACAAAAAATTCGGCAGATACTTTTTTTTGCGTTTTTCGGATCTTCATGGCAATCCTTTTTATAACAATCCATGCATAACGGCTAACATTCTCAGGCTCTTATTCTCTTTGTAGTAATGGCATTAACCTTTCCATTATATTTCTTCTTCGTTATTGGTACGGGAAACCTTACTTCTGAATAAAATCTAAGGATTCTGAGTTTCAAAGATTCCTGTCTGTTTTGGTGTAAGACAGGTGGTGTACTTTCTCCTAGTACGATAACTCGCCTAGATCGGCTAATTAATAGGAGGTCATCTGCCTAAACAAGATATGAAACATTTGCAAAACCAAGGAGCAGAGATGGGCGAATCCGACCATGAAAGGATTCGAATGAAAGGACATGAAAGGAATCCAGGATTTGTCCTTTTGGTCGGATTCAAATCCGGATTCCAATCTTCGCTTGTCAGCCTCGATTCGGATTCAGACTAGGATTCCAAACCTTCAACCATAGGAATCCTCTCAAATTTCAAGTCCTAATCCTTCGAGTTTCAATTTCCCAATTTTACACAGTGGGCTTAGGCAATTCAACTTTTATTTTATCTCCACCACCAATTATCCTCAGTAAGCTATCACGTTATCTGATTAACTTAGATATCAGTGCTTTTTGTCACCTCTGATTTTTAAACTATAACCTATGTACATGATCTGATTTTTTTTAAGGTTGGATTCGAATCCAGATTCGATTTCGGATTCGAATCCTCAGCACGAAATGGTGGATCTGGAATCGGATTCGTACCTAGCCGTGGATTCGGATTCGAATCCTTTCATGGTCGGATTCGCCCATCTCTGCTCCTTGGTTTTACAAATATTTGCATATCTTGCTTAGGCAGATGACCTCCTATTAATTAGTCGATCTATGCGAGTTATCGCGTTCGGTTTCAAGATTTCTTCTTCTTCTTCCAATATTGGACTCTCTTTTAATGTAAGGAAATGCGAATTTCTGTCTTTTTAACTCGGGGCCATCTACATCCCTAAAATCTAGGAAGTTTTCTGTTTCTAGTGTTGATTCTATTCGGCGGTTGGGAATTAGTATTACCAAGAACAAGCAAACAAATTCCTAAAGGACCTGTCTTACCTTTAATACTAATACAACCTACTCCCATAATCAGTCCATATATTTCTAAACCCAGAGACACCAATTTCGTACGGTACATTCTAACCGCTCTAAAAAAACCACGCTGATTTTCCCGCTTGCCGTATTTTGCTACCTCTTATGTGTATCACGCTGTCTACGGTTGTCTGTGAGAAATTTTTCATCAGAAAAACCGGTTGTGTAAATTGTTTCCCTGTTTTCGCTACAAGTCAACGGGTCTCGGAAAAGGCTTAAAACAGCCAAGTCCGTGGGTAATTTGTTGAAAACACAGTCTAGTTTTAAAGTATTCAAATATTTTAAAACACTGTACGTTGAAGAGTAAATAGTGTGGGGGGTCCTTTAAAGTATTGGTAAATATTCGCTGCCGGGTATTACGGAAAAATTACCTGTTCAACACAGAAAACTGTCCGAAACGACGTGCGCGTCTGTCGCCCTCTCATGGGCTTATTCGTCTGTATGACTCTTGAGTAGTATTTCTTTGTATGTGTTATGTTATGCCCTAATAATGTCTTCTTCTGTACTCCACTATTTCGTCTTCTACGGTTTGTGTGTTAGAAATAAATATTATTATTATTACCATGCTAAGAGCGTAGTAATACGATAATACATAGCCCGCGAGCTTGCCGACAACCATAACGAACTTACCAGCCAAACTGATCTTCGGTACTTCTTCACGTTGAGGCCGAGGGGCAAGAAGTACTGAAAGAAGGTCTAAACCCTGGAAAACTTCGCCTGGGGTTTCTTTCTGTAGATGGATGATAAAGTCTCCCTTGTCTATATCATAGTTGACAAAATTTTGTTCTGTCTCAACAACTGTTCCAGGCAGCTTCAACCTAAAAAGGAAACAGTAATTGCCATTGGCTCAAACTGTTAAGAGGAAATAAACGAAGTGAATGCTGATTTCAAAAGAGCATGGTGACAAAGCTCACATGTATTACGCTGGAGGCATATGCGGACTGTCTGTTGGACAAGGAGAAAATAGATTAGTAAAGCAAAAGAGAGAATTGGTCCTTACTTCTGTCCTATGTGTGGTCATGAGGATGAAAGCGTGGTTCATTTGATGTGTGATTGTGTGGAATACAAGGTTTGAAGCCAAGCTGACCATTCATTACGAAAGAAATAGAAAACTGTAATTTTCGGGTTTTTTTTCTTGATCAGCTAAATATCCCTCTAGGATGATGTGCGAGGGATAAATATAAATTCGGATATTTTGGTTGCACTTCCGGCAAACCGTCCTCAAAGTCACACAATTGGCCACATGCTCCCCGTAAGCTTGACGAATGTAAGGTTTGAAGCCAAGCTGACACTTCATTACGAAAGAAATAGAAAACCGTGATTTTCGGGTTTTTTTCTTGATCAGCTAATTATCCCTCTAGGATGATGTGCGAGGGATAAATATAAATCCGGATATTTCGGTTGCACTTCCGGCCAACCGTCCTCAAGTCACACAATTGGCCACATGCTCCCCGTAAGCTTGACGAATATAAGGTTTGAAGCCAAGCTGACCATTCATTACGAAAGAATTAGAAAACCGTGATTTTCGGGTTTTTTTCTTAATCAGTTAATTATCCCTCTAGGATGATGTGTGAGGGATAAATATAAATTCGGATATTTCGGTGCACTTCCGGCAAACCCTCCTCAAGACGGTTGAGGACGGCTAATTAGCTGATCAAGAAAAAATCACGAAAATCACGGTTTTCTATTTCTTTCGATTGTGTGGAATTGGATGAATGGAGAAAGGAGGTATTTGGTGAGAGAGTATGGTATATAATGAAGAATGGATGGTAAGGATGATGAAGGATGAATGTTTTATTACTGTGAAAAAACTGATGCTTGCGATGGAGCACAGAACGAGATCTTTAGAATAGGAGCAGTGTGTTAGTTCTATAAGTTAATGGATTTATTTACACAAGATTTTTGTTGCAATGACCCACGGGCCTATTTGGGAACACATTCTATTCTATTATATTATCCTTTGGAAACGGAAGGGTTGTGTGCCAGAGATCGGAAGAGATGCAGCTTTCTTAGCCATTTTATTTCCTCCAAATACCTCCATCCATTTGGTTCCTACGCGTGGTACCGAGCCTCCCCTTCCATCCCACTACTGGATGCGATTCGGACACTCAAAGGCTGCATAAACTACAGCACATACTACTAAACAAGTTTCCCTTGAATCGGAGAACATTCGAAAAATTTTCGATGACAACCATTGCCCAGAACGAAACAGCATCTGGTCTGGATCTCAAAAGAACATATCTAGGTTCCATGACCTTTAGAGGGTATGCATGTTAAGCTATTTCCAGTCCTTCCTCTCCGTCCACACCAAGGTCAGACGTGATTCGCAAATTTTATGTCGCATTTAAGGCATTTGCTTTTATTAACCACCAAACTTCATCCGAATCGAATTACGGTCTTCTATACAAATTTAAGGCAAGCCTTTTCCAGTTCCCGCATCAAGGTCGGATTCGGTTTGGGCTTCAACATCACACATCTAGGACCCATGATCTTTGTACTATCCAAGTTTCATCTCAATCCTTATTTGGAAAGAATGTTAAAACATTATTTGCAAGTTCCAAATATGGAATACCTATATTCTACATGTTAAAAAATTTCTGAGTCCCCCATTGCATTGCATGGTTGGATGAGGTTCAGAAAGACAAACAGAACGCTCTGCTTCTTTGACTAGGGTCACAAGTTTCCATTTTCCACCCCCTCATGGATGACTGGATGTAATCTGGGAAAACATGGTTTTGCTAAGCATTCAGTTGGGTCCTTCATAAGCATGTCAAGTGTCATCGTCTTAGCTTACATGGACTGGATGTACCTAAAAGTGAGACAGATGGATCACTAATATGATTGCTATGTGGCACTTTACAAAAAACTGCAAGTACCACAACAATGCTGATGATTTTTGCTTGAAAAATTGCAAAACACTGTTGTAAAATTGAAAAATAACATATCTAGCATTTAGCATACCCTATGTCTAACGATGAATACAGTATGCAAAATGCTGGATACTCTGACCCAATATAATATTGATGATTTGAGTGAAACTTAGAAATCGATCAATCATAATTCACCTGTAGTAGGGTAGGTCACCGATTAGGGCAGTGTTAGGGTACCTGAGGGTACTAACTGGTACCAAGAGATATTCAGCATTTGGTATAGGGTATCCAGCGTTAGGCATCACTTATGTCAAAAGCTAGATATATCAGACATTTGGCATAGGGTATCCAAAAATCAGAGGTTTGTGGTTGATTGGAATACTGTCACTCAGAACAATACTTTGGAATTTTGGAGTTATTGGAAAAAAGAAGAAGAGTAGCCTTGATATTTCTTTTATTTTTTGGAAAACTGTGAGGTCTCAAAAACAATCAGTTTCTCGTAACAATAGTAATTTTTTGTAAAACTCGTAGTTTTATTAAAATCGGCCAATTTTTTGTCAACACAGTTGTTTTTTCTCAATAATAGTAATTTTTAGGTGCAAAAACAGTTGATAAAAATTACCAGCCAGTCGGTAAATACCTTGACCCACCCCAAAAAACATTTTAGCTAGTAACACCTCTGCTAGTACTAGAATGATATATATATCAAGTGTCCAAGTCACTTGGCAAGCGATACTATAAGCTTGGTTTGCTAAGTTTAAGGTTGGTTTCTTTTTTCTTGGTTAGTTAATTTTTGGGACTCTTCCAACTCTCCGGCTACAGTGCTCAGATCCAGTCTGGATCTACCAAATGAGAGGGAAGTGAAGCCGAAAGTCCTGACTCAGTAGTCAGAAGCAAAGGTACTGAACTAACCTCAAAAAATAAGGAGATGCCACAAATCTGAAATCATCATTCTTTGCAAAATACTCGGCTTCCTTTACGTTAACATATGGCGCGTGAACTTCAATAATGAGAAACTTCTCATCTTGCTTCAACCCAAATCGAGGAGTCAGCATTTCGGCAATTTTAAAAACTTCCGCACCACAGACGCGGAGCAGCGTTGCCAACGCTCCGTCAGAAAAGGTACCAAAAAACGCCCGAAAAATGACCAACTGACCAACAAATTCTACCACGTCCAAAAAATGTTAACGCGCGTTGCGCTTCGCGCAACACGCTGGTCGTTTCGATGAGCAATAGCCTACACCAGAAGAATTTTTCTTATCCAGTTCTTTGCTGTAAATACTTATCAGAACCTTCTTTCACCAACCGAGGTTAGGTTGGGTTCAGCCCCAAAATTAGCACAATCTGGGACATGACTCAGTTATTTCATTGACCTGAAGAAGTGACATAACAGAGTCTTTTATTTTTTAAATTGAAACATGCATTTAAAAGCCATGATTTTGAGCCTTCTTTGAAATACCACTCCACGGGGTAATCCAGCCAATCACGTTACATATATCCGTAGTTACCACGCTTACTGCGCTTCCGAACATGGTAAGCAAATAGTTAGGCCAATATCTGGAACGGTCAAGGTATTTACTAAAGTATTTTCAGGCAAACTATAGCCTACAAAGGAAGCGACAAAAAATAGTGCACTAAAGGCTATCATCCGATTTACAAAGAAGGGCTGCACTCGCAGTTGCAGACTTTCGATACCTTCTTCAAGTACCTCGCAAGTTATGGTGTGTCACCATGCTGGGTCGAAGTGCTTGGGCATGGAGGAGACAACCCCGAAACTTGCGACAGGCTAATGCCCAGCGAACATACTGGTTATAGCAGTACGAGCTGATAGCAACTATCGTAGCACCCCAGAAGAGCACTAGGGGTAGTAAAGCTGAGTTTATTACATATATAATCTGACCTTCCTCAAAACAATTTAACTCTTCAGCGTATCTAACGGAGATGGAATTTAAAATGCACCCCAAAAATGCCTTGATCGATACAGTTACTATATGCATTATAAAAAAATACAAACAAATCTATCTCTGCTCGCTCGGTCAGTCAGTTTTCCTTGACATATACACACACACAAATGTCATTGTACCAACTTTAGAAAATGTACCAAAAATATTGTGATTGTGCCATATTGTACCAGCCGAGTTGAAATGTACCAAAATGGTACAATTGTACCGCTGTTGGCAACACTGGCTGCGTGGTGTTGTGACTCAGCGAAATCTGTTAACTACTAAATTTGCCCAGAAATAATAGTGAAAATACTGTTTTCGCACAAAATTTTCGCGTGTGGCTTCCTGTCGTTAGAATAGCAATAACTGTAAAATAGAATCGAGTTCCTCTTCTCCTTCTTATTCTTTCTTTTCTTCCTTTTTGTTGCTTTTCTCCCTCTCTCTCGTCCGCAGTAGCAATGGTCTGGTCTCAATACTTTCGGGTATCGCTAGCGAAAATTTGAGGGGGGGGGGGGGGGGCTGGGCGCCTGCCGGCGTCCAGCCGCCCATTTCAGCTTTTCTTCTGTCTTAGTAAAATTTATGATAAATATTATCGTATATTGTCATAACAAAACCGGACGAGAAGTCGAGAATGCATATGTAATTCAAATCAGTTATACATGTTTAAAGAGAGGTAAAAGAAAACATAAAACACCAAATCTGTACTCGACGCAGCTTCACATTCTTCTATGTAACACACAGTTGTTGCAGATCCACCTCTCCAGAGAAAACTTTTTCGGTTGAAGTGACGAGCAGATAGTCAAGACGTTGGTCACCCATTGTGACATGTCGGTCCGTCACCACATTTCAGCTTGTTGAACCTTCTTTCTGCTTCAGCAGCACTTACTGGGACCGTCAGAAATACCTGGTAGCACTTCCAGACCAAAGAAAATGCGATTTGAGCACATCGAATTTCCGGTTCCTCCCTCCCCTCCGCCCTCTCCCCCCCCGCAAGTCACCGGATCCGGTATGGACTTGAAACCAGATTTTTTAAATACGAATTCTTTCCAAAAATTAAGTTTCAGAAAGACCAGAATCCGATCACACGTTTGAAAGTTAGGCATATATCAAGATTCAAAATACCCCCCACACCACTCTCCCCACTATTGTCGGATTGGGAAACGACTATTTTTAAACATCGTCCTTGCACATCTGGCAGTACTTTAACTGGGCATCAACGGAATTCACGACCTCACTTGGCCAGAAAACAATAAAATAGCGTTAACTTGCTTTTAAGCAGTTGATTGCTCGGCAGATAACATTTTATTGCAGTAAAACTTGAGCCCACTAAACTTACTTACGTTTGAAACTTTCTTACCTTGGCCACTTATTACACGCTGTTCCGAAAAATCTGCATATGAATATCCTCGCGGAACGTAATCAGAATCACTGCAAAATGGATTTAGAAAATCACGTCGATTCCAACTTAAACTTTGGGAAGAACACTTATCGAAACGATTTATTCGCAGCGCTTTCACACGCGAATGAACTGAAAGTTCAAACCGGCTTAGCGATCAGTATTAGAATGTATTTCATCGGCAGCTGATTGCAGGGCAAATACGATTGAGTAATTATTCGTATGTGTGTGTTGTAGTAGTTGTAGAAAGCGTTGCAGTTTATTATAGGCGAGAAGTAGTTGTATCTACAAGCTGTAGCGCACTGCCTTTGAGCGCCCAGATCAGCTTATTTGAGCGCCCAGATCGGCTTATTTGAGCTCCCAGATCAGCTTAATTTGTGTGTCCGGGACCTCTGTGAGCGCCCGATTTAACCTATTTAATTAGACCTGGCGCTTTAGCTTTTTGGGATCCCAAAACGTAAGTGGAGGGATACCTATGACATCGTAAAATTTGTCCGTCTGTCCGTCTGTTAGCACGATAACTCTCGAAGGGAATGAGATATTTTGATGCAATTTGGTGTGAAGACTCTTTGGGTCAAAGGTAAGATCAAGTTCGTAGACGGGCTCTGTAGCCCTACATTTAGGGGTGGGGGAGGTGGTTCAAATTAAGGGGCAAACAAAATATTTTTAAACAGCTAATGTGATAGTCGATTATGGGGTAAGAATACATGCTGACCACGAATAAGCAAAATATTTTCTCGTCCGACAAGTAGTTCGCCCGGAATCCCGTAAAAGCCGGAAAGTTGGTTAAAAGTAAAAGTTTCATACGAAGTTGATTAAATGTTTAATTTAGAGGTAAGAAGACATGCTCAACAAGACGGTGAAGACCATTTTCTCGTCGGACGAGTAGTTTGTCCGGAATCCGGCTAAAACCGGAAAGTTGGGCGAAGTAAAAGTTGATTGAATGTTCGATTCAGGGGTAAGCAGACATGCTGAACACTTATGTGAAAAGTATTTTCTTCCCAGACAACTAATTTGCCCGGAATCCGGCCAAAACCGGAATTTTTTTCTAAAGTAATAAGTTTTATTTGAAGTTGATTAGATGACAGATTTAGGGGTAAGAAGAGACGCTGAGT
Organism: Branchinecta lynchi; assembly: GCA_023053575.1. NCBI lineage: Eukaryota > Metazoa > Arthropoda > Branchiopoda > Anostraca > Branchinectidae > Branchinecta > Branchinecta lynchi. The sequence continues at coordinate 7,304,615 of JAKZAP010000010.1, forward strand.
CTGTGTATGACAATCATCTTTAACCGGACATATAATTCATCGAGAATCCGGTTGTAACCGTTATTGCTTAGTAGCTAAAGTCTTATTTGAAATTGATTAGATGTACTTTACAGGGATAAGGAGATACCGTACGTTGAATTCGATTCTGAATTTTCTTTTTTTGCTGTACAAATAGTTCGCTCGGAATTCAGCCGAAACCGGAAATTTGGCAGAACTAAAGCAGGAATTTCGATCAGTATCGTCAAAATAGGCTTATAGAGGCATATCTGTACGCTCTATATGACTAAGTCCAAAACACGCCAGTGATCCCCAGGAAGAAGGAGTGAGCGTCTCCGTAAACGACTCAAACTCAAATCCTGTGTCAATCAATCACGGCGATCTTTGGGAGTAGCTGTGACAGCACTTCTGCCTTTCTTCCGCTAGGTACCCGGAGAGGCCGGAGATTCTCCATCGGCAAGGAGAGCTAGTCATAGGAAAGGGGGGGGGGAGAGCCAGTGGCCACTGTACCCAGTGAAGGTGGCATTTATAAGTTTTACAAAATATCAGAAAACTACTGTTTTGTTATGATGCATTTCAACTTGCTTTAAAGTTTAACTGAAAAATCAACTTATTTTTTATCATTAAACTAAATACACTGTATTATTTCGATTCTGTTAATTTTTTTGTTGTTTCACTATTTGCTCTAGTGTGACGGTAGCAGTATCCACGGCACTGGCTGTACTCACAACGCAAAATTCTACTATGATCGGAAAATCTGAGTCTCAATACAAATGCGGCTTTTCAGTGGCCAGTGTTGCGGACGGTAACTCACTGCTTGAACACTTATTTTTTGTAAAAATCGTTTTGTCAAGCGTACAACACAGGTACAAGTGCCACAAATCCGACAGGGAGATTCCACTATTGAAAATTGATCATTCGTGAATAGCGCAGCAACGAAGGAAATCATTTTCATCGGGTCTTCAAGCTTCTAGAAGTGAATGAGTGAGGGTAACTAGACTGTTCTATCTCGGCCCTTTTCGGTTAAACTTTATCCGACAGCAGCACTAATCTGATGGAGTGCATACATTTTTGTAAAGATCATAGAAGTCCTTCCATCAACTTCAAATTGGCTTTGGGTCTAGCTTATAAATGCCAATCCCTTTCCACCTTTCTTTTCTTCTTCTCGTCCGATGACTGTTGAACGTCCCGCGATAGAATGATTTTCATATCGTTTGTATATCGTCACTTCTTTCCATATCGGGAGTGGGGGGGGGGGGGGGGCTTCAGCGATTTGTTGCAAGTTGCAAGGTAATTTAACTTTCGGCAGATTGCTGAAGTGATTATTGCGAGTATCAACTGCGGGAAATAAAGTGGACGTTTGGGAAATAACGTTTGTGGGAAATAAAATGGACGTTTAAGTGGACTTAGAGGTGACGCCAATTTAGCTCCGTGTTCTCATACTTGGATGTTTCCCTGGTTATGTATTTCGTAAAGTATCTTTTGAGCCTTTTCTCAACTGAAGTGAGAACTCCATTCGTTAGTCATGACACTTTCACTTGTTGTCACGACTGGTAACCAGGGTTGCCACTTGACTCAAATAAAATGCACTATCCAAGTACCAAAAAGGTACTACCAGGGGAGAAAATGTACTACCTAAAAAATTTTTTTTAGCGTGTTGCGCTTCGCGCAACACGCGCGATGTCTTCCCCTGTCGCTACTGTAAATGCCTTTCGCACGACCCTATTAATATGGCCTGAATCGATGAATCGAATCGAACCTAAGGTTTTTCCTACTTGAACAAATTCCGGTTAGGTAAAATCTATAGAAATATTATATCATTTCTTAAAACAGAAAACGAAATCATCCTCTTTTCTCCTCTTCTTGTCTGTTCTTGCAGATTGGCCTATTGCAATTAGGAGACAAGGGCAGGGGCGTCACGACTGGGGGGACGCCCCCCCTCCAGTGTTGTCGGCCAGTCGATATAAAGTAACCGAGTCTGCGCGAAGCGCCGCGATTTTTCGTCAAAAACAGTTGATTTTTTTCATGAAAACAGTCGGTTATTCTGAAGATCAGTTTATTTTTCGTCAAAACAGCCTGTTTTTCCAAAAATAGGTTGAATTTTTTCAAAACCATATTTTTCTTCTTCTTGAAAACAGCCGGTAAAAGTAGGTAAGTCGGTAAACGCCTTGTCCCCCCCCCCCAAAAAAAAAACCAATTTGGCTAGTAACACTTCTGGGCAAGGGACCAAAAATGTATTTAATAATGTGCACAAATGCGTGATGTAGTATTTCATGACAGTTCTAAGACCCGAAGATGCGGTTTGGAGAAAAGCTCTAACAGTTTCAAGAACTTATGACACCAGGACCCATGCCGATAAGGATCGAAATATAGCTACAATAAAATTCAGCTGACGTATCCATTTTGCACTGTCAAATATTGACTTAACTAGCTCACAAAGATTAGATTAAGCTAATCAGATCCAATGACCAAATGTTTCAGATAAAATGAGTGAAATGCAACTAGCCCCACATCATCTTAGACAGAAATTTGTAAAAAAAATTAAGTAGTAGCTTTCTTAAAATGTACTACAAAAGTACTACTTTTTTCAAATGTACTACCAACTCACTACTTTGAAAAAAATGTACTAAAAAGAGTACAATTGTACTACCGGTGGCAACACTGCTGGTAACATGTCGTATGCGATCGTGAGCCTAACAAAAATGGCTGACCTTATGACGAGCCAACAATTGCTCGTAGAGATTGTGCCTTAACTTCATAGAATTTCCTGATATCTATGCGAATATTCCAGCTTTGACCGCGTCAAGGCGAATACGTTCATTTAAATGAGTTAAGACTGTACATGAAAGTAAAAACAACTGTAGCAAGAATCGCATATCTTCATTGTTGTTGGTTAAAATGCGAATGCGGATAAAGTCAGTTAAATTAAATATGAAGAAATACTCAAATCGTCTTGGCAGTGACAGAAAATACTGAATTCATCTTACTGACAGAGAATATTAAATTAGAAAACTACTATCGGTTGCAACGCTGGGCGTAACCACGGGTGTTCTTTTTGCCAGATTCTGTTATCACTTTCCAGCGAGCGAAGCTCATCGCGAATACTTTTCATCGTCAAGTTGAAAAAGTCTCAACTTTCCCATACAGAACTGATGATGGTGCCGACAATACGGGCAGGAATTGTCGACTCTGATGGTCTGTTCAATGCATTAGCGAACTATAAGTTAGATAATATCAAGAACAAATAATTTGATAGAACTTCTGTCTTTAGTCCCATGCAGCGACTATAAATACACCGTCAAAACTGAGCCGATCTAGAGCCAGAGATATTTACTCTAGCTTGAGCTGATGTTGATACCCGTCTACTAATCTTCCGTGTTCGCCGTTGCTTATCGCAGAAGAAATAGTTCAAAAGGCTGACAGGAGGCATAATCCGCGCGCTGACCCGCTCTGGAGCGCGTCCACAGAACCAATCAGCTTTGACTGCTACTTTGCTCACCGGCGTTTTCACAGAGATTTGGCTATTTGTAGAGGTAATGAAACGTCATGTGGCGCGAGGCTACTAACCTCCGCTCGTTCGTAGCGGACAAGGTATGGGGAAATATTCGACTCCGCATAGACATAATACAGAGATAGGGAGACGGAGGTTCTGTCAGATTATTTGTTCTTTATAATACGTACAAGACCCGATTGTCCAGATCAAAGATTAAATTTGTGGGATTCCATCCAAACCTTTGGTCTTGTTTTAGAGAGTCAAGTGAAAGCACTGAGCTTTGCATACCGCCCTAGGAAAGCAAGGTAAGTGCCGTGATTTTGTTTACATCGAAACAACAAGACTCAACAAAGAAACAACTCAGCGAACGCCAGGAAATCGTCAGGTGTGTAACTAGAATCTTTATTGGTGACAATATTGCAAATAAATTTTTACATATTTAGCCGTGTAACCATTTAACCGTAGCTACAGCTCTTGTAGTTACTGGGGCAGACGCGAAGGGCTGGACACCATCTGGGGCTACGTAGGACGTGACAGGGATATCAGCTAACACCTCGTAGTCTAGCAAATCATCGCACACACCCTGCAAAGAAAGCAAAACATTTCAGTATACTCAGCCGTTAGTTAGTACTGCTTACACAGTTTCGTCACATAGTTCGACATCGAGGCGAATGAGAAACAGAAACGCTTGACTAATTTCCACTTCTTTGTCAAATGCATGCTCGTCTGCGAATCGTAAGATTGATAAACACTCTTCTGCAGCCACTGCACAACTCTAGCACTATTCCTTACCATTAGCGACAAAGGGAGATATCAGAATGAAAACTGTGGTCCAAACTGAACAGTTGCCAGCAAAAATGTGAGCTTAGCACTTGGCGTAAATGGAAACTATGTTTAATCAGTGCAGCTCAGCTTTTCTCAGTCTATGAAACAGAAGAAGCGACTTAGCCAAACTTACTCGAGTGGCAGCACTGGTATTTGTTGTGAAGACGCACTTGAAATCTCTTTTGCTGGCAAGTAATAAAATTTCCTCTTCCATGATATGAATAAGTCGTATGTTCTCGCTTCCTGGCAAAGTGAGATCTGTGCCCATTAAAATACTGTGGAAGACTTTCCCTTTTCCATTTGGCAGTCTTGTTTCTCTCACTGAAGCTTCCACGCTTTCTAGGAAATCCATGACATATGCTAAGTTTGTTTCTGGCTGGATTGGAGGTTCATCATAGGCATCAAAGTTGATGGCAACACTTGCGATTTTTCCTTGTTTTGTCAGCATGGCAAAACTGCAAAAGACGCAAGAGTTAAAAAACATCAAGCATTATTTAAACTACAGAGGAGACATAAAGTCATAAGAAGAAGAAGAAGCAAGTGCAGGCTTAATTTTTTAAGCCTGTGCATGGAATTCGACTATCCGCCTTTCCGGGTTTGAAGCTTTGTTTAAACCAAATGAATCGGAATGTCACGACTAACTTACTGTGCACGGAATTCGATTATGCACCCGTACAGGGTTTGAGATTTGTTGACCTGACCAGAGCAGTAAACATAATATGACTCGGAATCTGGAATCTGGACGGAAGCCATCGCGGTAAGTGCCGTAAGCGTCCTTTTTTGCGCTTTTCAGCCAGTGAGAGCTCGCCGAGTCTGGACTACGACGGGCTTACCATTTCCAGTGGAGGACGCGCTTAACAGATGTTCATTTCAGTGGTGCAGCCCGTGCAGCCCGACCGTGACAGGACCGCATGCTTTAAGCATGAAGATTGAATTTTGTTACGCACCAACGGGACAAAGAAAGGAAATAGTGTAGTCAGAAGATAGATAAAGACAGATATACTCTTAGATTTCGACAACAAGGCAATGTGCAATATCTGCAATATCATAGTGCTGGAGTGAGGTGGCGCCAAGCTTCGCTACTTCGCACCCTGCCAAGCTCGTAGTTTCTTGATTCCACGCGCAAATATTGCATTGGCAGCACCTGTTCCTTCGACTTATAAATGGTTTCTACTCCGGCTTTTGTTTTAAAGCTGGCTCAGCTGTTATTATAGTTAAGTATCGGTGAGAGCTTGGTTCCAGTACCTGAGATTCTTCTCCAATACTGCATCCCAAATATCGTCCATTAGGTTGTAGAATTCCTCGTATGTAACTGCAACAATCTTCTCAAGGTCGCCTCTCTTTGCAAAACTTCCGGCGAGTATTCTGGAAGAGGCCAGTTGTAAGTGTTAAAGAAAGAAACTGATCCACGTACCGAATTGTCAGGAGACTCTTCAAGCGTCTTGATATAGAAGGTTTTTTTCTTAATTTATTTACTTACTCTAGCACATGTTCTTTGTGATCCTCTGTCAGCATCTCCATAATGTAGACAAATTCAGTTTCCTCGCTGGTCGATGAACTATTTTCTGCCATCTGGCTGACGGTATCGTCTTGTGAAACTACAAAATCCAAGAGATTCCGGAGAGACTTGGCTCGCAGGAAATCGGAGATCCCTGCAACGAAAGGGAACAAGTAGGAGGGTTTTAATTCAGTATTTTCTAGCTTGTCAGAATTCGAAAAGAACCTTCGTGATTTCCCACCAATGTCGACGAAGTTCTGGTCCAGGCTCAGCTTCTCTTAAAGTTTAACTGAAAGGGCTGGGATAGGACAATCTAGCTACCCATCACTTATTCGCTTAAACTGGATCGAAGACCCGCTGAAAATACATTACTTCGTTGTTACGTTATTCACGAATAATCGATTTTCAAAATAGTGGAATTTCCGTGTGATTTGTGGTACCTCTATGCGCTTGTGTCTGTGTTGTATGCCTTACCAGAAAGATTTATGATTTTTTTTTTGTTCTGGCACCGAGCAGTCTTCACCAAGCTCACCACTGCCGACTGAAAAGCAGCGTCTGTGTTGACATTAAAATTTTCCGTGTCACAGTAGAATTTGGGTTGTGGGAACGGCCGCAGATATTCTCTACGTCATAACTAGAGCAGAATAGTGGAAACTAAGAAAACTCCTTGGCAGAATCCAAATTATTCAGTGTATTCAGTTGAATGACACAAACATAAGTTGGCTTTTTAGTTAAACTTTGAGGAGCATCCCAAGCAATCTGACAAAGTCAGAAGGACTGAATATGCTGCATCCACTTGACTGATTGGTATTATACTAAGATCCACATCAAGTCCATTGACGATGTTAGTTCCTGGAGTACTATTTCCTTCAATGGATGTCTACGCCTGATATGTCATTTAGTCTGCCGTAACCTGGAAGTGACCTCGTGAGCCTAGATTCAAACTTTTAACGGGGAATTGGAACCGATTCAAGTGTATCTCGATCTTCAACGAAGATGGTTTAAGTAGGACTTGCCAACAAAGGTGCGTTCGAAGATGCGTCTGGGTTTAAGGAAAGTTAGCCGCCATATGAACATCATTCTAGACTATTGACTATTGGCCTGGCAACTCACTTAGTTTATATCCTTGTTCCTTCAGCTTCGTCACTACTCTTACTGCATTCAGTGAGTTCCCACCAATGTCGAAGAAGTTCTGGTCCAGATTCAGCTTCTCTCTTAAGGAGCATCCCAAGCAATCTGACACAGTAAGAAGGACCGAGTATGCTGCATCCACTTGACTAATTGGTATTGTACTTAGATCCAAATCAAGTCCATTGACGGTGTTACTTCCTGGAATAAGTTTGGAAAATAAAGTGTGTTGTTTTTCCTCCTCCTCTCAGTGACACACATGTGGCAACTACTCTTTCCAGTATCGCTTAAAAAAATATCAATCCTTTTCTAACCACAGGCGTCATTTCGCGAAAACCTAGGGGAGGCAATGGCGTACTTCCGGATCATTAGCTCATCAATGGTCAACGTTTGATGAAAGACCTTACTCGAATACACTCCACGCAACTGCCTGTCACGATGATGTCAATCCTTTTTTCCGAAAGATTTTATGATTTTTCATGTGCATACAGCTGCCTGGGCAAGCTGGAGGGGGGGGGGGGCAGCTGGTATGTGTGTGTAAATTACGCCTCTGACTACTACTAATTTTAATTTATGCTGACTACTACTAATCTTAATTTCAGCTGGGGGGGGGACGCTTCTGACTACTAATAATCTTTATTTATGTATTTCCTTCAAATTTTCACCTTCACACTTCTCTCTATACGCAAATCTATTACAATAAAAAACGTCGGGCACCTGCGGTCCGTCTTGCAAGGCCCTTACTTACTCAGGCGACGCTTTTAATATTTTCTTGGTTGTGTAACTTCTTCTACGTCGAGTTCAGTTGACCTCTTAGGATTAATGCTTGTCTGGCCTGAGACTTATCGACCTTCACCTGTTACTTTTCTTGAATTAAATTCCCAGCCAAGGACTTGTTTGGCTTAGCTCGAGTACTTGAGAGCTCCAGCCGTTTTTAATTGCTCGAATCTCCGAGATTGAGCTCCTTTTTTATTCGCCTGCGCGATTTTTTGTGTTTTCTACATCATAATCTATATATTCGCTTTCCATTAAACAAATATTACTAAGTTGGAACAAGAGCTGGAAGCTCATATGGCACTTGGAAGGCTGGATCAGAAGATGAAAGTAGGAATTCTTCAGTTAGTGGGTTTGTTGTGATTATTTGTAAGCAAAACCCTTGAGATAATGGGTCCTTGGAAATCACAAGAACCTATCGTTTGGTAATGCATTTGACTGTGATGATGCGCAGTTTAGGGGCGCTAGAAATTCGTCTGTAATAAAAACTCTTGAAGCAAAAATGATGATGAGCTCATCGGGAGAATGAAATGTATATTTTACTCAGAAGTATCATTTTTACTTTAACAAATTCAGTTGTAAGCAAAACCCTTGAGGCAAAAATGATCTAATCATGTCAAGTCTCTAATGTTCAAGCCAAGTTTCATGGTTCTAGCACATCTCGAAGTACCTTAACTCGATATCACGTGAATACCCCCGCCCCCCCTATCTAACTCCCCCCACAGTGCTCGAATCGGATTCAGTTCCGTCTGTCACTGATGAATCTAGGGCTTATGCTTGTTCTTCCCACCAAGTTTCCTTCCAATCGCTCCACTCTAAGCGTGTCACAAGATTTACGGCTCTCCCCTCTGACTCCCCCTCCCCCCACTCTAATCGGATCCGGTTCGGACTTCACATGGGACATCCGAGACACGAGGTCTTTCCAAATATCAAGTTTCATTAAGATCCGATCACCCATTCCAGAGTTATACGTACCTCTAGATTTTGGATTCCCCTTCCCTCCACTCCCCCCACGGTGGTCGGATCGGGGAAGTGACTATTTCCAAGCTATTTTGGTTTGGTCCCTGGTATGCTTGCCAAGTTTCACTGTCCTAGCCCACCTGGAAGTAACTTAACTCCGTATCACCGGAATTCCGGGCCCCCCTCCAACTCCCCCCACAGTGCACGAATCCCGTCCGGTTCTGTCAATGATATACCTAGGGCTAGTGCTTGTTCCTTTCACCAAGTTTGATCCCGATCCTTCCACTCTAAGCGTTTCACATGATTTCTGGTCCCTCCCTCCGCCCCCCCCCCCCAGATTCGTCGGATTCGGTCAGGACTTGAAATGGGACATCTGAGACATGACGTCTTTCCAAATATAAAATTTCATTAAGATCCGATAACCCGTTCGTAAGTTATGCATGCCACTAAATTCCGGATTCCGGCTCCCCTCCTTCCCCCCAGGATGGTCGGATCGGGCAAGTGACTATTTCCAACTTACTTTGGTCAGTTCCCTCATACGCCTGCCAAGTTTCATCGTCCTAGCTTATCTGGAAGTACCCTAACTCGCAAACACTGGACTAACCGACCGACCGGGAGACCGACGGAAAAGTGATCGGTATATGGCACTTGGCCGGAAGGCAAGTGCCATAAAAAGTTTGCACAGAACAATCGTCGACCTGCCACACACATGTGTTTTATGCACAAATTCAAGGTATGGATAAGTCTGCTCACTTTCTGAAGTCTCGGCGAAAAGCTTGAGCAGCCTTTGTCGGTCAACCTTGCCGTTAACCAGAAGTGGTAGAGAGTCAACTTCATAGACCTGCAAAATTTCATTCATTATTATGCTGCATCACAGCACGAACTGAGCTGATTCGCAGTAAACTTTTCTTTGTGTGAGTATTTGGCTGCTCACCAGTCAAAAGACTTTCTGATACTAAAGGCTCATGGTATATTTTTCAGAGCTACGCTATTCACAAAGCCGTCCACTAGCGTGACTTTTTTCCCCTTTTTACAAGTTTCCTTGATGCGCTTTTCTGCGGCAAATTTGTGTGCCATGCATTTCTGAGTATTTGTCGCGGAAACACGTTGACACACGCGGACAAGCTGTTTTGTCTTATTTTTAGTGTCAATTTCACTGAAAATAAAAATGAGATCCAAATAAAATTTAAATAAATAGAGCTTCAGGTTTACATCCTTAGCATTATATAAAAAAAAGATCCTCAGTTGTATGTCCCTTCTACTTGATAAAGTAGGTAATAGACTTTAATTCGCCGCTACATTTGAATATCCCGCCAAATTCGAGCCACAAATGGAAAATCACATTGGCAGCTGCTAGTCGAATTTGAGCCATGAAAACCTTGTTGTTCGCAGAAACACTCTTAGGCGTGTTCTCACCGTTTCCCGAGGACTCCTCCGGGAATTGAGCGGAACGGTGAGAACAGAGGGAGTCCCTTTTGTTCGAAAATAAAACATTCAGGTGACAGAATTAGTCTGGATCCACTTTATTGTCGGTAAAGTTTAATCTGATTGTTTTTACTTAATTTTACATTGGTCTTATTTACAAAAAAAAAATCGTAACCACAATGAAAAGATGTCTTTCTCAAATAAGTTTAAAAAAACACAGTCCATGGGGACTCGCGAGAATACGAGGAGCGAGTCCCTGGGACAAACAAAAACGCGGGGACTCCTCAAAAGGAGTCCTCGGGGAACGGCGAGAATACCCCTTTTGAGGGATCGCGGAAAAAAACACTTAATTTCAGCTAGGTGACGCACAGATACGGCAGAAAGTACGTGGTGCTCTGCGTTCTCAGCCGTAACACATGGACATATGATCTGGTTTCACCGAAAGCCAAGTGCAACAAAGAAGAATTCCATGGTTGGATTACCGTATTTGATCTGGTCAAACTGGCGCCCCTCACCCCAGTATCATACCAGGCAGCAGAAAAAAGAGACGGCAGAAAAAGGGAAGATTGTTTTATTGAAGCATAGGTGGTGGAACGCCACAAACTATTCGGGGTACTCGATTAAGCCCGTAGTTCTTGCAGTAACGACATGTGAAAGCGTACCCTCACACACGATCAAGGAGAGTGGTAGCACATGCTCTTGTGAGTTTCATGGAAGATGTACGCTAAAACCGTGGTCTATTGATTGTTTTTTGGGATCCCAAAACGTAAGTGGGAGGAGGTTCAATTTAAGGGACAAACAAAATATTTTTAAACAGGTAATGTGATAGTCGATTATGGGGTAGGAAGACATGCTGAGCACGATGGTGACAATCATTTTCTCGCCGGACAAGTAGTTCGTCCGGAATCCGGCAAAAACCGGAAAGTTTGTTAAAAGTAAAAGTTTCATTTGAAGTTGATTAAATGTTTGATTTAGGGGTAAGAAGACATGCTGAGCATGATGGTGAAAATCATTTTGTCTCCGGACAAGCAGTTCGTCCGGAATCCGGCCAAAACCGGAAAGTTGGTTAAAAGTAACAGTTTCATTTGAAGTTGATTAAATGTTTATTACGGGTATGTAGACATGCTGAACCCGATGGTGAAAATCATTTTCTCGCCGAACAACTAGTTCGCCTGTAATCCGGCCAAAACCGGAAAATATGTTAAAAGTAAAAGCTTTATCTGAAGTTGATTAGATGATATATTTCGGGGTAAGAAGAGACGCTGAGTCTGTATATAATGATCATTTTTTACCCGAACATATAATTAGTCCGGAGTCCGGTTGTACCCGAATTTTTTTAAGTCAAAATTTTATTTAAAGTTGATTAGATTTCTTTATAGGGATAAGGAGATACGCCGGCTTCGTTTCTGAATTTTTCTTTTTTTGCTGGACTATTAGTTCGCTCGGAATTCGGGCGAAACCGCAAATTTGGCAGTAGTAAAGCAGGAAGTTTCGGTTAATATAGTCAAAATAGATATGGCTTATAGAGGTATAGATAGGTAGATAGAATATCTGAACTCGGTTTTCTCTGATGATTAGCCTGGCGAAGACAAGACCGAATTGTCTGGATCATATCTTAGATTTTTGGGATCCTATCGACACATTTGGTCTTGTTCTCTTTTCTGGGCATGAACGCTTAAGAACTGAGTAAAATAGCTGAACGGTTGTCAAAAATATAACCTACCTGAGGAATCATGTACTGCGGAAGGAGTTTCATAAGTTCTTTCTGCACTTTTGTTTTGCTTGACGTTTGTCGGATGACAACGAAAGCAACTACTTCCTGCAATAGAAGTGGTGGGTCAATGTAGCCCACATCATTTTATGGTCTAGTATCGTTACAGGGTCAATTCGGGACCAACCTTTCTGAATTCTGGTGCATATGACGCCCACAGCGTTAAAGAAGAGCTACGAGCTCATATGGCACTTGTTACGAGTAGGAGGTACAAGAAAGTAGATGAGAACGTCACAAAATACACCCGGCATCCAAAAATATGATTCGGAAATAGAAATAAGATATTTGGTTTCACTCGATTCTGAGCAGTTCCGGCCTCGTCTCGGATTACCTGTAGCAAATGCGCAAGACTGTTCAAACTTCCAAGTTTCAGCCCAATAAATCCACTCCTTTGATCCCTAGACATGCTAGACAATTTCCGGTACTCCCTCCATCTCCCCCTACCGTGGCCGAATCTGGTTCGGACTCAAAAATGGATCACCAAAAAGCATCTTCTTTTATACCATCTATCAAGTTTCCAATCGAATCTGAGCATTTTTTTAAAATTCTGGTACCCCCCCCCCCCACCACCGTTGTCGGATCCGGTTCGGACCCTAAAATATGTCATCTAGGGTATATGGTCTATCTACATTCCAAGTTTCATTTAAATTGGTGCACCCGTTTGACCCCTATGCAAGCCTCAAAGTTTCAAGCAATCTCCCTCCAACTCCCCCACTGTGGCCGAAGAGGACTTAGATACATAAACGCCGTATCTGTTAATCCCTCTTCCCGTACATCAAGTTTTACTGAAATCGGAGCATAGTCTATCTGAAAATTTCCGCCCCCCCCCCCTCCCCCCTACCTTGGTAAAATCTGGCCCGGACGACAAATAGCAAATCTAGGCCGCCTAAACTCGGCACTGTCGAACTTGCATCTCATTCGGTCCATCCGTTTGGTTTTTCTGCATGTCAAAAGTTTCCGCCCCCCCCCCTTCAATTCCCTTAACCGTGGTCGCATGTGGTTCGAACGCATGTTTTACATGTCTAAGTCATCGATTCTTATCACCCATTAAGTTTTCACTTGAATCAGACCACTCGTTCGCAATTTGCAGAAGTAAATTTCCATATTTCCCTTCCCTCGCTCCCCAAAAAATGCTCGGATCTATGAACGGAAGTTTCCGAGGTATAAAGGTTCTTCAAGTCAATCAGGGGAAGCACCCTAGCTCGAGATCACCGGAATTCCGGGAAACCCCTCCACTTCAACCACCGTGACACGATCCGGTCCTGTTTTGTCATGAATGCATCTAGGGTTAACGCTTGCTCTTCCAACGAAGTCCATCTCCGATGCCTCGACTTAAAAAGATTCACGAGATTTCCCCCTCTAGCTCCCCCCTCCCAGTGATCAGATCCCGTCCAGACTTGAAAATGAACATCCAAGACTCTTGTTATTAGTACTTACCAAGTTTCATGCACGTCCGATCATCCATTGCAAAGTTGTGAATGTCACTAGATTTCGGATTCCCCCCGCCCCTTCTACTCCCCCCACGATGATCGGATCGAAGGGACTTTTTCAAGTCAATATGGTAGAATTCCTAAAATGCCTGCCAAGTTTCATGGACCTAACACATCTGGAAGTACCCTAACTCGAGATTACTGGAATTCCGGTAAACCCCCTCCAACTCCCCCCCCCCCGTGAACAGACATGTTTTGTCAGTAATGTATTTAGGGTTTAAGCTAGTTCTTCCCACCAAGTTCCATCCCGATCCCTCGAATTTGAGCCTTTCAGAAGATTTCCGGTGCCCCCTTCCAGCCCCCCCCCCAGGCATCGTATCCGGTCCGGATTTGAAAAAGAACATCTGAGGCACTTATTCTCGACACTTGTCAAGTTTCATGCACGTCCGATTACCCCTTCCAAAGTTATATGCATGTTACTAATTTCCGTATTCCCCATCCCTTCACTCCCTCTACGATGGTCGGATCGGGGAAACGACTATTCTCAAGGCAGTCTGTTCGGGTCCCTGATATGCCTACCAAATTTCATCTTCCTAATACCGAACTCGCGGGATCACCGAATTCCGCCCCCCCCTCCCCACCCCAACTCCCCCCACAGTGCTCGAATCCGGTCTGGTTATGTCAATGATGTATCTAGGACTTGTTATTGTTCTTCCCATCAAGTTTCGTCCCGATCCCTCCACTCTAAGCATTTCCCAAGATTTCCGGTTCCCCCTCCAGCGCCCCCCAAAGTCACCGGATTCGGCCCGGATTTTAAGTGGGTCGTTTGAGGCACGAGATCCCTTCAAATATCAAATTTCATTGCTATCCGTTCACCCGTTCAAAAGTTATGAATTCTTAAAAATTCCGGATCCCCCCTCCCTCCACTCCCCCAATGATGATCGGATCGGAGAAGTGACTATTTCCCACTTTAATCATTTGGGGTCCCTGATATGCCTGCCAAGTTTCATGGTCCTAGCAAAACCCGGACCGACAGATAGACCGACGGACGGACAGAAATTGCGATCGCTATATGGCACTTGGCCGAAGGGCAAGTGCCGTAAAAACGCTAATAAGATAAAACTCCCAAACTCAAATCACACCGCAAGTTCAGTCAGTGATAGGTTCTTGGTGATAGCCAATCACAGCCCTGGGTTTCAAGCCATCTATGTTCTTTGCGCCAATTATCCCTGATAATATCAAAGTATAATCTAGGTTGCGTTCCAGTGAAGTTATTACAAGTTACGATGATAAGAGGAGGGGCGAGTGCCGTATTGTTGTAGTTATCACGCTCTCTGGAACGAAGATAATAACAACGCGAACATACGTCATCGCTCTTACGGGAGTTCTGTAACGATCGTAACAGTCGTGGATCGAAAATAATGAGTGGGAGGAGCCAATTTACTTATTACGGTGGGCTCTGGAACGGCAACAATAACAAGAATAGTAATCGTAACTAATAATAAGTTGCTGGAACGCAACCTAGTCTGTATAGCCAGATGCGCTACAATGTATCGTTTTCCATAATATCGTATATCATTTCCGGTAATACCCCGTGTGACTAAGTCCAAAACACGCCCCTGTATCTCTGGAAGAACGAGAAACGTTGTCCGAACGAAGACACAAATCCTATTCCAACCAATCAACGGCTGTCGTTGGGATAGCAGTCTGTTAAATGGCGTCTACGGTGCATAAGGTTAGTAAGTCAAGATCCTACCTGTTCCAGCTCACCGGGTCTGTAGCACACGACCGTGCTTGTTTCTACATCTTCGATAGTCTTTACTAGCCTGTCAATCTCCGCCAGATCTACTCGATGACCCCTGACTTTAATTTGGCTATCGGCACGGCCTTCATAGATCAGCTGGCCTTTGACAATTCGACCAAAGTCGCCGGTTCGGAACAAAACACTTTCCCCTAAAATCCGAAAAGAAAGATTAAAAAAAAGCAAAATCGAAATCACTACCGCATTGTCTCGTGACAGCCTCTCTAGTTTTCAGTTTGAGCCATAGGTCCTTTTTCGGATTTCTAAATCGCTAGTTCTGAAATGTGGGCAAATGTTATGATTGCGCATTTATTTGAAATTAAAACCCGCGCAAAATGTATTCTGAGGCAGTTGAAGTCGAAGCCGGGTTCGTTGCCTGAAGTCAAAACAGGGATGCTGGCTCAGAACAGGGATCCTGACTTAAGGAAGAAGAAGAAGAAAAGCAAAAGAATAGGGATCCTGAATTTTTCGTTTTTCGGTGCGATTAATGCTGTTGGAACCCGTTTTTAGGTATTCTGTCAATAACTTCGGTGATTATCGTGGTATGCATGACGAAAAATTTGATGTTCACCTTCGTCAGTGGGGGTATTTTAATTAAAATGAATGGACTGTATTTGCTGATTTTTTTTTGCTAAGACTTACAGGCTCTTACTACCGACACCACCGCACGAACATTTTCTACACATAGGTCTACCTTCGCTGGTAATCTGAAGGTTCTTCGTGAACTTGTCTGGGCTTTTTCCTCCGACATATCCCATAGCCACATGTTTCCCAGCAACATAGATTTCTCCTTGCTCCTCGCAGTTGACTATCTCTTGATCATCTTTGAAGAGGTAGACTGTGCAGTTATCAACAACAGTACCTATAAAAGAGCATGCATTGGCATCTAGGCTACAGTTTGATCATCTGAGCTACACTATCACAAATGCAAGACAAATCGCATCTCAAGGATATAATATGTCAGTTTTCGGTTATCCAGGTTTATTTTCTGCTTCTTGTTTACATGCTATCATTGACTCAGTTTTTGAATGTGCATTAATTTCTTCCTTTTCCTTTCTTTTTCTAATGTAAGATGTTAGAACACCGGTAATATTCTTAGAGTTTATTTATTATAGTTTTAAGTTATTAACTTTTCAGTAAGACGCAAGTTTTGTATCACTGTTTGGATGAACTTAACTGTTTATATTTTATACTCATTCATTGTTAAGAAAAATCTTAGTGAAAATTGTCGGCTGCATCAGGTTTCGTTTTAAGATACATTATTGATTGACTGGAAACTACTGCACTGTAAGTAAGGAGTTCGTGTCGAATGAAGGTAGTCTGAACGTGGATAGGATTAAGGCAAATTCTGTCTCCATAGCTTAGCTGTTACCTACCGATGGGTATTTTGTTGTCGACCATCACTGCCTCTGCTTCATCCCAAGAGTTCATAACTGCGAAGGTAACATCGCCCATGACCTCCGTGCTTCCGTAAAAGTTAGCTAGAGTGTAGCTGTGTTGAAACACATTGAAAAAACTGCGGACAAGCTCAGACCCAAGAATCTCTCCACTGCAGACCCATAATTTCAAGTCATTCAGAATTTCAGGGCCTTGCACAGTTGCAAGAATATTTCTCAGAAGGGTTGGAACGAGGACTAAGCGAGAGACACGGTACTTCGAAAGCGAGTTGATAAGTTCTTCCGGATCTTTTACAACCTCTTTCGGGATGATGACGACTGGAACGCATTTCAGCAAAGGTGCGAAGATCTCTGCAACGGAGTCGACAAAGGTCAGTGCTGTCTTGAAGCAGCAGACTTCGTCCTTCTCGAAGGGGAAAACCCTCCATTGCCAGTTCAGCCGCGAGTGTATGGCCCTGT
This sequence comes from Branchinecta lynchi, assembly GCA_023053575.1. Classification (NCBI taxonomy): domain Eukaryota; kingdom Metazoa; phylum Arthropoda; class Branchiopoda; order Anostraca; family Branchinectidae; genus Branchinecta; species Branchinecta lynchi. The sequence continues at coordinate 7,321,573 of JAKZAP010000010.1, forward strand.
GAGGTACACGGACACCTTTTGGGGTACCGGTGCTCCCTGAGGTGTATAGCACAGCACCAACACGTTCACCGTCACACTCAAGTATATACTCAGGGTTGTCCTCAAGAAAATCATTTTCCAGGATTTTGTTGATGTCAAAAACTTGAACGCCAAGGTCACCAGCAACTTCCTCTAGTATTGGGTGGCTGTAAGATTTGATAGTACAGAGGGGACGAGAGTCGGCAAGAATATGGCGGACACGTTGCTCGGGAAAGCAAATATCTAAAGGCAAATAGGCGCAACCCGACTTCAGTATCCCAAGGAGACATGCAATCAGGTTCACGCTTGGTTCAAAACACACTGCAACTATCCAATCTGAGTCAGGGTTGGAGGTCGCCTGGCTTGATGAAACATAGTTGAGGATGTGGCTTGCAACTTTGTTAGCTCTTCTGTTCAGCTCTCTGTAAGTCACTTCTAGATAATCATCAATGATTGCGATTTTGTCTTGGTTCGCTTTCGCTACCGCCTCGAAGATTTCATGCACTAAAGTTACGTTATCTGGAGAGGCTGTAATCGGGCCTCTAAGTATTGCTTGATCCATCCTTTTTTCACTTCACAAGTTCAGCAGAGATCTTCTCACGAACTGGACCATCCATATCCTTGATTTGCTCTTTTGTTCGACCACACAGGAAACAGCTCTTCATTGCGGATTAATTGCTGGAATGATTTACGTGTCAATCACTGCGTCTTGTTGGTCACCAATCAATGCGTGCTGAACTACTGGAAAGGTTTTGTCACTGATGAGAGTTTTAGAGTGAAAACTCGTTGTAAGATTATCCGTGACTGTAATGCGATATTTTCCAATTCCATCTCCGACTTAAAACAAGATCTCCTCTGACGCTGCGCTCGCACGAAAATGTTTTTGGAGATAAGCATCGTTTAATTAATGCGCATCCTATTTTCATTTAATCACGGTCGTTAAGAAAGGGCAGTGCCGGGGATCTACGCTTCCATTGGTTTCGGTGGAGCGAACTTTTGCAATGCGACCCAACTTTGTAGCACGAAAAGAAATAAGCTTGAGCTACTGGAAATCTCTAACTCGTGGAAAATTAGCTTCAGGATCGTTTTGTCCTTCGCACTTCCTTTCCAGGCTTGCTCTTAATCCATCGGTCTTCGCAGTTAGAAAGATGAGGAGACTTCGATTGGGAACTCGGGTAGGGTGAGCCCTAGGGTCCTTTGTTCATTTTGTCGAGTTTTCATTCATGAACAGTCCACTCTGGCCGGTTTTTGGTCTTCCCTTTTCACCGTTTTTAACCTTTGAGTTCACAATTTGTAACCTACTTGTGAACCTTGAAGTCAGGAATGAAGTTGAAATTTGGTGTACTTGTTGGCATTTGGGTCCAGACTGCTCTGGGGGTCCGCCTCCAAACCCACCTGGTTCAGGGGCAACTGGGCCCAGTTGTCAAGTGACTTAGTTTGTATCTTGGTCACGGTTGGGGTTACCACGATGAAATTGCATGTCCTTATATATCCTGGGGTCTGGAAGTATGCGCTAGAATCTCCCCTCTCTCAGTGACAAGGGTATCAAGTTCAAATGTGCAGGTGTACTTATTGGCATAGGTGTTTGGATGTTCCTTTTGGGGGTCTCACCCCGTACGACCTCCCGATCCAGGGCCAGCTGGGTACATAAGGTCCGGTAGCGTGAGTCCGTAGCTTGACATAGGCTAGACATATAACCATAAAATCGTGTATACACAGACGCTAGGATGTGGAAACTGGAAACGCCTTTTGGAGTTGCACCTTCCCACCGTCACCGTTCATGGACAACTGGGCCCCAATTGCCAATTAAGTACAGTTCATGGCTTGACGACGATTAAACGTAAGAAGATTAAAGGTTATGTACAGATTACAGATCAAAGGATCTAGAAGCATCTTTTGGAGTTTTTTCATCCTTTCTTCCCTTTATGTGGGCAACGGGGCCCACATTAGCCAATTACTTAAATTTTGAAGTTTGATAACGTTTTGGGTTAGCACGATTCTCGTTGCGTTGAATTGACGCTAATTACGGGTCAGGTGGGTCCCACAACATTTTTTGCAGTTGGTTCATGGGCAACTGTACCCCATTGCCCTTTACTAAATCTAGCCACGCGAGAGTTTCGGAAATATTCAGATAAGACTTGATACAGATATCCTTGTGCCCGTTCAGTTTACGCAAGTACAACTTTTGAATAAGCCAAAGAGACAGAACACTTCGCTGTCAGTCTGGGCTATTTTTTATTTATTTTTTTTGTATTGCCGCGTAGTATATTTCTCTCATTCCCGTGCAGTATGGTTTGTCAGGTGACTACGCTTATCAGTTGCTTATTTTTTATTTGCTCTGTTCGGGAAATCACGTATCAGTCAAAATTAAAATATGAAATCTTGGAGACCTGGACTATCCGGACCACGAGTACCTCCAATCTACCACTCAGAGTATTACTCCGAGCGTCACTCTTTTAGCTGCGCTATCCCGAAATGTACGAGAATGAAAGTGGTTGTTTTAGGCGGAGCCCAACCAAAAGACTGGTCGGCCAGGAAAACTAAGAACAGACAGGAACTTACCCTCATAAAGCTCTAATCGACTTCAAAATTCTTCAATTTGTCGTTTTTGTGCTGGATTCTGGGTGAACTACTGTTTCGATGCTCAAAGAAATTTCAAACCTGCATTCACCAAGTAGGCTAATTTTACATCACAAAATCTCTAATCGTCTTCAGAAGAAACTTTTACCACTGCGAAATTTCCGGCTTTGTAAGATTCCGGGCGAATTAACTGTCCAGCGAGAAAATCAAGTTCAGAAATGGATTCAGTAAATCCCTTAAGTCTCGAATGTCATTGGCCCGTCAAAAAATATTTCGTTCATCTGTTAATCTGAACCCACTCATCCACACGTGTTGCTGACTTCTCTTCGGAGTTGTAGTGAGGAAGCATAGGGATGAGAATTTTATTTTTGACCGTAGGATGCCGAGGTAATGGAACGGAACTTCGAGAACTCACATGATATTCAGAGGCTCGGGTGCTGTAATTCATGGTTTACCAATAGTATGTTAATATGCCAAGCTAATTGCGCATTTGAGTGCTATAATCGATTTAGCGGAAGTTTCCAATTCCCTCATGTACATGCCATTTCCCAACTTCCGGAATTAAACTCCGGAAGTGTAAACGCGTAGTCACGAGAATCGGGAACATTAGGATTCCTGCCAAAAGTTGACAGCGCGATGAGCTGGTCAAGGGTGATCTCGCTGGGATCAGAACCGATAAAATACTGTAAAGTTATGGTAACCAATCCGTAGAATAGCGCACAAATTCGCCGTTGGCACGATGGGATCGAAATTTGCCGACAGGTTTGATAATGCGATGCCGAATCGGAGGACTGAGCCTTTCCCTCGCGTCCGACGATTCGTATCTGAAACTTTTAAATTAGTGGGGTTATGTTTCACCTCATTCATTTCCTCTTCTTGCTCATTAACTTCGATTCCACAGTTTCTCAGTTTCTACCTGTGTCAGCTACGATAGCCATCATCGCTATGGCGCGGCTGGTGCGACCTACTTGAGATCAGCACTTCCAGAAATAGGCACTGAGAACATGACCAGAGATCGTTAAAACAGCCAGTCACAGCACTAGAAATAAATCTGTCTATCGGTCAGACAGGTTCACCTGGTGCATCAGACAAGAAATTCTTAAATTTCAATGGGCACATCAAACTACCCCAATCCCACTCTGTAACAACCTAGGAACAATGCTTACCCCCTAGATCAGCAGCTTTTTCAACAGTTTCCTCTCTGCGATATTTAAAAGCGTAATTTTTTGGGCCAGTACATGCTCAATTTACTAGCTTGGACAAAGATAAAAGTGATATTTCTTATAATACTTAGTAGATCTTTATTTTACGCATAAATCAGCTTGTATAATTCAGATTTGAATAGGCTATTTGTTTTTGAAAGATTTTTGTAGATATGTTATTTTGTATAATCTTATTGCATATTCTGGTACATTTTGTAAAGCAAGCTAATCAAGCTTCACAACACTATTCCACAAAGAAAAACTTTTAATAGGCATTTTACGCCATGGAACTTCTGATGAAACACTAGAACAATCAGGTAAACAGCATCTGCGGCTTGACTTTGGTGACATCTCAAATATATCCTTTTCTATCAAGCACTGCCGGGAAATTTTGAATTTCCTGCCACGATATCCCAGCTCCTAAGATTTGGATCGCCGAAATGCCAGAGAGGTAAAGACAAGGGATAACAAGAAAACGGACGATTTTTGTAGCGCCTTCTAAAGGAAGTCGGAAATGTTTATTTGTGAAGCATTTAATACAAAGTAAAGCATTAGAAGTGTCCATTGTGCTTTAAACATGCCAAAGAGACAATATACCACTCTTGATGACGAACTCTTTGAGCCGATGGATAATCGCCGTGTACCTAGCGAAGACTCAGAAATATAACGTCACCACAACAAATGTTGTTGATTGGTTTACACAGGATATTAGTCAATTTTGAATTCTTTTGCGTGACGTTTGTTGTTCTTTACTTGGCTCACTGGCGGATTTCGAACTTAGTCATATTCTTATCCATGCTCGAAAAGAGAGATATTGAATGCTGAAGTGGATACCACCTTAATGTGGTCCCTCGATCGGTAACGCTAGGTTCGCACAGAGAGAACTCATAGGAGAGAATCTCCTATGAAGGAGATTTTTCAATCGCAGCGACAGAAGGTTTTTATCGCCTGGATGTTCTTCACTTAATCTTCGTCGGCAACAGAATTTAACGCGAAAAATAATTAATAATTAAAAATAACCCTTAAAATAATAAAAGATAATTAATTTTTCTAAAAGTGAATCATCAAAAGGGTCGTCCATGTTGCTGTTGCATGCATAAGATCGTACTGTCGCCCGATTAAAGTTGAATTTTCCCAACATTGAAAATAGCCTGACGAAGCAACAAAAATCGCCGATTTTGGCGAGGAAAATCTCGGTGATGGCCAATATCGCCTCAGTGTGAACGTCTGTGTGAACCTAGTGTAACTGTCTGCCACTTTATTTAATTTCTATACTCGTCTGCTAGATGGTGACCGTCGTTCTTTAAGCATTGTCCTAATAGGTGTAATAAGGTTCCTTCCTCGGCCCGCTGGCGGAACCAACCAAGCGATCTGATTGGCCCTGCATAAGCCAGAATAGAAAGCTAGTCTATTCTCCTTATTCACCTTATTACAGCGCGCTCCGAGGAAAAGAGGAATCTGTAATAAGTCTTATACGCGGTAATACACCTTATTACACCTATTAGGACAATGCTTTAGTCAATCACGTTGATCCCATAATTCATTCGCTAACAGAGGGCGGTTCGAAAAATCGCCGGAACCTGAGCAGAAACGGCCCAGAGGCATTTTCCTACGTAAATAATATAGTACATATATTCTCGCAGTTCTGAGCAGTCCTTTGAGGAGTCCTTGCGTGTTTGTATGTCCCAGGAACTCACTCCCCGTATTTTCGCGAGTTCCCACGGACGATGAATGCTTTGACTATCATCCGCGTCATCAAAAAGGGACTCCCTTTCAGAGTCGGCCGGAAATCAATTTTGAGAGATGCTGGTGTTGTTATTCTTTGAAAAAACAGGGGTAAGTGATGGTAAATAAGACTTTCTGAGATCAATATTGAGTTTAATTGTTGGATATAGCCTGACAGGATATATAAGTGATTTAGAAAAATGGCATCGATTTCACTGTAGTCATGATTATTTTCTGTAAATAACAAGATTGTAAATTTAAGTTAAAACAATCAGAATATACAAAAGTAAAAATAAAGTGAACCGGGGTCTTTACAGACTAATTCCATCACCTGAATGTTTTTTTTTTTTTAACAAAGTCTATTTGGAAGCATTCCCCGTGTTATCGCTGTTTCCCGTTCGCGGAGTCCGCGCGTAGTGACTCCATCTATTCTCACCGTTCCTCTCGATTCAGTCCTCGGGGAACGACGAGAATACGCCTTATACATGAGATTCTAAATATCAGACTACCATCCATGCCCCCCCCCCCCCCGTCTCAGTAACGCTTACCAAAAAATGGAACACAGCTGTCTGCGTTGCGGGGTCCAACTTTTGAGATACCCCTAAAAAAACGCGCTAATCCTATTCATTGGACAAGACGGAAAATACTCGGTGTGACGTTTTAGTGGAGCGAATTATGTCCTCTAGGTGGTACCGGAACTCGACCGGTTGGACGCGAATCCGTGCTCCGTCCGTGACTCGCGGCAATATCAGAGTCCCTTCGAAAACCATAAGCACGGTGTGAAATCCACTCCACCGGCCAAAATCTTCCGATTTCGGCATTTCATTTCCTGTGGATCAATAAGTCAATCCAATTAGAACGTTCTTGTACTGCTTCCGTAGTAGAGCAGGCAGTCCTTGGTTTATCTTTGAAACTTTTCCGTCCCCAGGGACACCGCCATAATGTGAGTTTAAAGTTTTTCTGTACTTCTGAGGCTGTATCTAGGGCTAACTAAATCGTTCATAATTCTCGTGTAAATGACCAGAGCATATGGTCTGGGCGGGGAGGCTTGGATGGTCAGAGACGAAGTCGTCATTACTTCTTTGTCTGTCAAAGCAAATCGTGCAAGCCTTCTTAAAACTATTTGAGTCTAATATGAATCCAGGGGTCTCTATTTAGAAATATTTAGGATTGTATCCAAATGAAAGTGAAGAAAATCAAAATAAAAAATCTAAAAATTTAAATCTGAACCATAAATAAGCCATTTTGATACGGAATGGAGATCAAGAATAGAGCTTGTGGACCGGATTTGTATCGCAAAAGAGAACGAGAGTGAAACGGAGTGAATCTTGAAATACTGTTAGTTCTTGTCTCGGATGACAGTCCGTCCGGAATCGGTCAAACAAGAATGAACTGCGGACCAGTGGCCACTCCCGGCTCGGAAGTTGTTCCGAAGGTCTTCTGTAGTAGTAGTAGTAGATTTTTAGTTCTAAAAAGTTACTTTCACAGCGTAAATGCCGAATTTGACTTCTACGTCCAAACATGAAAAAACACTCGAATCAGTTTGTCAGCTCAATAATAATTGCAACACAATTCATAAACAAATTCATCAGTCGAAACAAAACTTATCTACCACAATTTACACGATAGACTCATTCGGCGGACATATCGACATAATCGCTTTAATGAAATGATTTAATTTTTTTTTCAGATTCAATCAAAGTCAATTTTTATTCGTTACGTCAAAAGTAATTTCACTAAAATACATATATAAAAAAAAATAAAACATACTAAAAGGGTCAAAAACTAAAACTAACAATTCAACGAAAATAGTGACTATGTTTACTGGCTGTTGTACAATTCAACAAAAATGTTGAATTGTAGCTCTGTTCCAAAGCTGTTCCGCAGCACTTCTCGTGTGTGCCAACTCTCCGTCAACAACTGCGCTGTTGTTCTGTAGAGAGCTCTGTCTGATACTCTACACGACTAAGCCCAAAACACGCCAGTGATCCTCAGGAAGAAGGAGTAAGTGTCTCCGTAATGACTCGAACTCAACGACTCAAGTCCTGTGTCAACCAATCACGGCGATCCTCGGGAGGCGGTGTGACACCACTTCTGCCTTTCTTCCGCTAGGTACCCGAAGAGGCCGGAGATTTTGTGTCGGCAAGAAGAGGTAGTCATCAAGAGTATTGACAAGCAAGATACCTGAGGAGTTCAAAATGCGACTTGACGAGGACTGACGCGCGCAACCGTGGAAAGAGGATTGGAGCTGCCCTGAAGCTGTAGCCTGGAAATAACCACCATCATCAAGCTATTCACTTGGATAATACATCCTTCTTATCCCTAGCATGTTTAATTCAAAGTGACTCAAGGTAATTTTAATTGCCAGAAATATTTACAGGTCGTTTATAAGGGTAAAAGAACTTCTTGAATCTGGATGCTCAAACATCCCTTACTTTTCTGGTCGAACCGCCCGAGTCGGTACGAAAACGGTAAGAGTAGGCTAGGCTCCAGTAGGTAGGCTCGATCATCACATAAATATCCAACAACGGTAATTTGACACGGATCAAACTAACTGAGGAAACTGACTTGGGAAAATAAAATGTTGAGTTAGGATAAATTAGTTTTGGGTGTGGGTGGATGTCTCGGCCGGAATCCTGCAAAAGCCGGAAATTGGTTACAACTTCTGAACCAAACCACTTGATCAATTCGACTGAAGTGTCAATCGGTAAAAATCCGAAAAGACGGACGTATAATAGTAGAGCTTCACATTTCCTTACAGGCGAGAAAAAGTGTTAAAGCTAAATATTTTCTTGCAATGGTTTTCTCATCCGATCGACGTTCCAAGCGGAATGGGGCAAATAACCATGACTCATGAGCATCTGCATCTGCAGGGCAATCATATATGCGATCAACTGCCTTTTTCTTTTCCGGCAATCCGATATTGCCTGTATCTAGAAAGTCGTAACATACCCCAGCATGGGAACTCACAAACACCACTCCTGTTGCAGGGCGTTAACGTATTTCCTGCTTCTGGCGATTTCGTTTTTGTTCTCAGCTGATGCAAAGGCATGCCAGGATCAACCTCCGTCCTCGTCCGTTCAACAGGTGGAGAGAAATCTTGTGCTTACAGGTGAGCATGGAGACCATACAAACATTACTTAATTCGTAGAGTTGAAGTTTAGATGTGTAGATAAATAAGTGTGAAGTAGTTGTAAGCCCGAAAGGCTAACGACAATCGAAAACTGTCGGAATTCCATGTCGCAGTCGTCATCTTTGGGATTTTCAGCCAATGAGACAACACTGAGTCTGGACGAGCACGGTTACGACGGCCTTTCGATTGCCAGTGGAGTTCTCGCTTAACTCTTACTGTAACTCTGTGCCGAATCTTTTCCGGATGAATTTGCACTCCGGAAGTTCCCTTTTTTATGGCATTTGCCCGTCGGCCAAGTGCCATATAGCGATCACTCCGTCCGTCGGTCGGTCCAGGTTTTGCTAGTTTGGGCACTTCCACATAAGCTAGTACGATGAAACTAGGCAGGCGTATCATGGACCCCAAAAGATTAAGTTGGAAATAGTCACTTCCCCGATCCGAGCATCGTGGGAGGAGTGGAGGGAGGGGGAATCCGGAATCTAGAGGTATTTATAACTCTTGAACGGGTCATCGGATCTTAATGAAACTTGATATTTTGAAGGAGCCCATGTCTCAGACGACCCAATTTCAATCCAAACCGGATCCGGTGACTTCGGGGGGAGCTGGAGGGGAGGAACCAGAAATCTTGGGAAACGCTTAGAGTGGAGCGATCGGGATGGGACTTGGTGGGAAGAACAAGCATAACCCCTAGACACATCGTCGACATAACCGGACCAGATTCGGGCACCGTGGGGGGTCCGGGGGGGGGGCCGGCATTTCGGTGATCCTAATGCTAGTTCAGGACTTCTGGATGTGCTAGGACGATGAAACTTGGAAGGCATGTCAGGGACCCGAACAAATTGACTTGGTAATAGTCGTTTCCTGAATCCGACCACAGTGGGATGGTCGGTGGAGTGATGGGAGGGATGGGGTGGAGGGATGGGAGCCCGGAATCTGGTGGCATGCATAACTTTTGAACATATGATCGGAATTGAATGTAACTTGGCAACTGGAAACAGCTATCGTCTCAGATGTTCCATGTCAAGTTCTGGTCGAACCAGATACTTGTGGGGGGGGGGGGAGTGACCGGAAATATCATGAAACGCTTAGAGTTGAGGGATTGGGATGAAACTTGGTGAGAAGAACAAGCATGAGCCCTAGATACGCAATTGACAGAAGCACATCGTTTCGGGGCTCTGCTGGGGGAGTTGGAGGGTGTTTCCCGGAATTCAGGTGATGGCCAGATAGGACAGTTCCACCTATTCTAAGAATGATGAAACTCTGCAGGCCTAATAATTACTTAAGGACCGACATAATGCCCTAGGAAAACTTGTGTTCCTGGATTCGACCATCTTTTGGGAGTTGGGAAGGGGAATCCGGAACTGGCTTCCGTAAGTTGCGAACGGGTGGTCCGATTCGAGTGAAACTTTTCCTGTAAGAAGAAGTAGAAGATGACCTAGACAAGGTCATGACCTAGACAAGCAAAATATGCGTCCAAACCACATGCGGACACGTTTAGGAGAGTTGGACGGGGGAGTACAGAATGGGATGCAAGTTCGACAGCTCCGAGTTAATGCGGCCTCGCTTTGTTATTTGGTCTCTGGATCGGGTCTGGTCATGGCAGGGGAGGAGGGTGATGTGGGGAACCGGGAATTTACAGAGAGGCTATGCCCCAATTCCAGTCTAACTTGACTAGGAGTTGTCAGAGATGCGACGTTTATGTTTCCGATTCGTATTCAGCCACATTGGGGGGAGCTCGAAGGGGATTCCCGGAAACGTTTTGGCTCACATAGGGGTCAAACAAGTGGAGCGGTTTTTAATGAAACTTGGAATGTAGAGAGCTCACTTGCCCTAGGTGACATACTTTAGGGTTCAAACTGGATCCGACCACGCTTGGGGGGGGGGGGGGGGACAGTTACCAGAAGTTACAAAAAACGCTCAGATTTGAGTGAAACTTGATAGGTGGTAAGAGAAAATGCTTCAGAAGATCCATTTAGTAGTCCGAAGTCCGAACCAGATTCGGACTCGGTAGGGGAAGTTGGAGGGGTGGGGGGTACCGGAAACCGTGTGGACTGTGTGGGAACCAAACGAGTGGATCTTTAGGGTTGAAACTTGGAAGGTAGAAAAGTGATTTGCCTTAGGTGAACCGAGGCGACGGAAATGATCAGACTTCAGTGAAACTAGATTTCGTATTTCTAGGTCCGAACCGCATTTTTAGATGGCGGGGTATTTTGGTTTCTCGTCTACTTTTTAGGTACCATCTACTCCATTCAAGTGCCATATGAGCTCGTAGCTCTTGTTTAAATTAGCGATTCGGCCGCAGGGTCGTACATTTACCGTTTGATCTTGCATTCAGGGTTAAGTTACTTTTGTGCTAGGAACCCTCGTGTGATAGAAAACTTGGCGCGGTTAGAGATTGGTCCGTTGTGGATGGAGGGGCGCGGGGGGGGGGGGGGGGCTATTCGTCCAATGTGCCTGCCTGTTTCGATATCCTTTTAGGTAGGTCATTCAGGACGTGAGAGAAAATGGACGGAAAATCTTTGACCCTTTTGTTTTGTTTCCCTTACAGTTTCCGTTTATTTCAAATATCAACGCATATCGTGGCTTGGGGCCAAATGGCGTGTTGAATACGTCAATATACATGAAGACAAATCAATAATGTCTGTCATAATATCAAGATAAATAATTCAAACTGAATATGGCCTAACACAAAAACATAAAAGTGAGAAACACACAAGAATGACTTGTGTGTGTCAAGGTTTAGTCACAAGAATGACTAAACCTTTTTGTTGAAAATATGCACAAATTTAGGGATAAAACTATTTCGGTACCGCTCCGTACGGTAGTAACGGGGTTTTAGCTTGGGTATTCGCTCCGCACACGCTCTTTGCGGACGCAAACCTTGAGGTTGGAAGAGAGGCGGCAGAAGGTAGCGGAAGGAGGGGTTCTGTAGGGACTTCATACCAAAATCTCTGCACAGTCTCTCCCGTCTATGATGGAGGGTCTCAAGTTTAAAATGATTTAGCGGAAGGAGGGGTTCTGTAGGGAAGAAAACAATAAGGCATTTTAGGTCCTCTGTATATAATTCTGAGAGCACGTTTCTTTCTAGGCATATTCCCCCTTACCCATGGTACAAATTGCAGTGAGCCTTACCTGAGCGGTGCTGTTCTTCTACATGCTGCTGTGTGGACAATCTCAACTCTGAATATGGCAGGATTCTTCCAAAACTCCACGAAGCTAAGTAGGTACAGCTTTTTCGCCTCTCTCTGCCGCTTCGGCGGACTTGGTCTTGTCAGATTTGTCTATGCTTGTGCGGCTGGTCCGAGTCGGCCCTTACCTTAAGAAATACATGCCTAAGATCTTTCATGACTTCTTGAACTGGCTGAACTTGCTGTTCCTCAGTTGACATGGTTCGTAGAATGCGACGCGGATATCTTCCTAGTCTTCCAGGGCCTTGCTAATGAATTGAGAAAGGTTTGGAGTGCATTAATACTCAACGTTCAACATTCGAGCCACAATGCCATGTTTCAGGTCTTGAAACGGGGGATACGTCAACATGAACATTCTAACCAAAATTCCATGTTTCAGGTCTTGAAACGTGGGATACGTGTAATACAAGAGCTGGGTCAACCAGAGCAGTCGTCAGCGCGGCTGCTAATCTATTCAATGGAAAGGAGTCGTGCACCACGTCGCTGCAAGCAGGTATTGTCAGAGTTGCCACATTTCGCACGATAGTGTGAATTGTCGCTCTATTTTGTTTTTGTCACTCTTGTCTTACGTAGGACATAAAAATTACTATATTTCAGAAAATGACCAAATGTGTCATTTTTACAGAGGGGATGCCGACCAAAAGTGAACATTTCATGAAAATAAATTTCACTCCCAATTCGCTCTCTGTTTTGGGCCAAAAGTCACTCTATAAGTATTTTTGATGTAGCAACCCTGGGCATTGTTGCTAGAACTAGAGCCCATCTGTTTCTGAAATTTTCGACTATCTTCGGTTATGAGATCTTAAGTGGGTTTTCTAGACTGAAGCAGTCGAAAGCGTTGGATTTCGGCATGCTTGTAAGTGCTTTACTACATTTAATGGAATCGTACGCACGAACGGAAAAGCGTACAAGATCTCAGCAAGGAACAGAAAATACTCAGGGTTCTACGAACGCGGTCATTCCGCATAGTCAAGGTGAAACAAAAATCACTGATTTAAGTTTAGTCTCAGCGCGAGATTCGCTTGAGTTCCACTTAGAGCTTTCCCACTACCAAAAAAAAAAAAAAAAAATCGAGCCAGAAAAATGACGAGGGGTTGCGTGACAAAAAGAAAAATCCGGCAAGATTTTTAAGAAATCTGGGAACTGGGGCCAGGATTTAGTCGGAAAATTGAAAGTCGCTCATTTTCTTTCAGGCATGATAAGCAGCTTCGATACCCCTGACCTAATTTCGCAGATAGCCGATAACTTGAATGTTCCGTTCGCTAGGCTCCCTCAGGCTAACATGGACACTGAGATTATCGCTGGAATAGATACTCTCCAGAAATTAAACTGGGAGAACGTAGCAGTCATTGCCGAGACAAATTATCAACTTGAGAGGTTTGGCAACCTTGCAGCTGAAAGTGGAGTTTGCGTTGTCAACCAGTTCTTGTTCCCAAGCGTTCCGTAAGTGGGGTTTATCCTAACTGTGTGATTCTCAACCTCAAGTCTGTCCCAGGCGCAGGGGAGGCGTTCTTGAGGTTCGTTTCAGAGCTCTCTTATATGAAACAGTAACGTCACCGAATGAAGGGGAAGCTTGGGCTCATAAGACAAGACATTATTCCTCTATCGTAAAAAGTGTATCAAATTCCATAGATTTGGTTACGGGCGTGGTACCAAATAGAGGAAAATATTCGGGATCGACTAAAACCAGGAAGGGAAGGGAACGCGAGAAAAGCAGGAAGGCATACTAAAACCAGGAAGGTCATACTAAAACGAGGAAGGGCATCTTAAACCAGGAAGGCTGCCGCCAGAATTCGCAGCACCGTTCCCTTCCTCTCTTTAGTATTATTTGAGGGGTCGGCAACTTTTCAAATTCAAAGCTCACCATCCCTTCCTGGTTTTAGTATCATGACATGGGTAGGCATTAAGTTCAGTGAGGGGTCGGCAACTATTAAAAATGTAATTCACCGATTCATTTCTCGTTCTGACGGTAGGCGACTAACCAGGAAGGACATACTAAAACGAGGAAGGGATGGTGAACTTTGAATTTGAAAAGTTGCCGACCCCTCAAATAATACTAAATAGAGTAAGGGAACGGTGCTGCGAATCCTGGTGACAGCCTTCCTCGTTTTAGAATTCCCTTCCTCGTTTTAGTATGCCCTTTCTGGTTTCAGTATGCCTTCCTGCTTTTCTCGCGTTCCCTTCCCTTCCTGGTTTTAGTCGATCCCAAAATATTCACGCAAGGCGCTTGGAAGGTCGTTTAGTGCTTTTTGCGGCCCGTATATTCACAACTGTTCCGGAATTTAACATATCCTAAGGAAAAATGTGTAAAAAATTGAGAAGCTGTTTCTTGAAGTACTGTAAATTTCTGATGTATCTTCCTGAATCTTTCCGTAATCGTGAATTAGTTTCGAATTTTAATGTCCAAGATATTATATTCTTGATAGTATCAATACACTCCTTCGTTCGCATTCAAATCTATTCACCCTCTACTAACATCCTGCCCTCTCAGCCCGCGAAATTATTAGCCAGTTTCTAAGTCTGAACCCGTTTAATGTGCTTGTCACTGTATAAGATTAGTAAGTCTATTTAGTGTGTTTTTAAAGTATATGAAAATAATATAGTCATAGTTATGTTTATGTACATTGTTTTGTTTAGTGTTTTAATATGTGCATTTTGTTTTGAGTATTTTACTCATATACAAAAAGCGGGTCACAAATAAAATAAATAAAATATGAGAAAAAGTAAGAGAGCAATGGGTAGGAAGAAAAATGCCACTCCAGTTTATTTCTGAATTTTTGTAGCGTAATAACTGATGCTTCGTGGATTCTGGCATCTGATTACGAAATAGTATTACGAAGCAAATCTCGCCAACAACGACACATTTTTAACGACTTATGTAGCCAGTACAGGAACCTAGTCGGCAATACCAGTATCGGACCAATTAAGAAATAGTAGATAGCCTCTGAGAATAACTACGTTATGCACAAATTATTGCGAGCCCTTGGTAACATGCCCGTTATGACCTGGGACGAGGAGAAAATACAGACGGTGTTAAGGCCCATTAACAAGGGGTTTTAGCTAATACTCGGTACCAACTAGTTCTGGAAATCGCTCTGAGACCGAGAATTAGCTGAGTTTCTGCCGTTCACAATTGAGATTGGTGCCAGTTTCGGGTACCAGCTAGTCTCGGACCCAAGCTGAAATCAGTTCAACTTTTGAGGGTACTAGCAAATCAGTTTACTAGGGGAATACTGAGGAATATTCCGATTGGCTAATGTTGACCCACGTCAGAGCGAGGAACAATGACCTAAATTCACTTTCGATTTTCAAGACAGCAAGGAGTCGATGTGATTTTATCGATGGGCTTGGTTCGAAACTAGCCAATCAGAATGTGGGGTTCAAATTAAGGAGCGAACAAATTTTATTTTAACAGCTAATGTGATAGTCAATTTAGAGGTAAGTAGACAAGCAGAACACGTATTGGAAAATAATCTTCTCGCCGCGGACAAGTAGTTCGCCCGGAATCCAGCCAAAACTGGAAAATTTGTTAGAAATAAAAGTTTTATTTGAAGTTGATTAGATTTTCGTTTTAAGGGTAAGAAGACATGCTGAATCAATATTTGACAATCATTTGCTACCCCGACATCCGGCTGAAACCGGAAAATTTCTCATAAGTTAAAGCTTTAGTACATTAGAGGTCCGGTGTAGTGGCAAAGAGACATAATGAATCCGTATATGAAATTATTTTCTTGTCGGACAAATAGTTCGCCCGGAATCCGTCCAAAACCTGAAAATGTATTAAATGTTAAAGTTTTACCTGTAGTCTAATTGATTCGAGGTTCGATATAGGGGTAAAGATATGAGCTTATTTCTTTTTTCAGCTTTAATTTTTTTGCCAGACAAGTAGTTAGCACGGAATCCGGCCGAAACCGGAAAGTTTTGATCACTTTCGTCAAAGTAGATATGACCTGTAAGGGTAAATACACATGATGAATCCATATCTCAACTTGGTTTTTAATTAGCAATTGGCCTTAATCTCCTAAATTTTAAGAGACAAATGTTCAAGGAGTCTGGCAAAGACCGGATATCTACAAGCAGGGGCGTCGCAAGTGCATTTTCGGTGGGAGGGGGGGGGGGGGGGGGGTGCAGAGCCAAAATTTTACCGAATCATTCAAAATTTTTACCGAATTCTAGAACTAAGAATTCGAGCTTTAAACTATGGAACAGAAACAATTACGTAGGAAGAGTAACAATAAAAGGCAGCATGAACGGCGATAAGCCAACTATTAGGCGGCGTTTTGGCGAAGCCCACATGGAGAATACGTTGCCGGGCATGATTGCAGTAACAGCTACTATCTATTACAGCCAATAGAAAACTAAATCGAGCGCCTCAGGCGAAAGTTTTCGAAATCCATTTTTGTTTTGTTTTTGTAGGCTAAAATTTAACTGCTTCTCTTACAAATTCTGTCATTTGCCGTTGATGAAATACCGAGACTCTTAAGAAGTTCTAGAAAACGGATGGAGCGACGTTCCGGCAGCAGCAGCAACTGTAGTCTAGTCAATATACTACCTATGATAACATAAAGTGAGCGCCGCAGGCTGAATTTTTTTTTACTTTTTCCTGCCAAATTTAATTTCCATCCAAATTCTAGCTTTTAATGTTTCGAAACCTCAATCCTAAAACTGGCTTAAAACCCCCGTCAAATGACGCGCCCTTCCACAAATTAGAGAACATTACGAAAAGTGCTGCAGGCGGAATTTTCGAAATATTTACGATTAGATATTCTTTTTGGGATCCAAATAAAAGTAAGGACTATCGATGATATCACAGATCATCCCTTTTGTCTGCGACCAGTGCTTCACTTGACCTCTTCTGAGTTTCGAGGTTCGTGGTAACTTCCGAATCCTGACAATTACAACGAATAAGTTACCGAATCCCAGTTATTATACCAAATAAGTTTAGACCGATAGCTTGTTCGGGATTCTGTATAACAACCGTATCCCGGTTGTTATTATACCGAATTGTTTTGGTATCGAAAATTCATATTCGGTGTACTTTCGTCGAAACTGGAACAAAGTCAGGAAATCGTGGTTAACTTACGAATCCTGGAAATTATACTTAATAAATTACCGAATCCCAATCATGACACCGAATAATTCTGAACCAATATATTATTCGGGATTCTGTGTAACTACGGAATCTCCATAAATATACCGAATAGTTCCGGGATCGAAAAATTACCAAATGATTTCAGTAAATTCTGTCACCAAATTCGTGATAACTACCGAATACTGGCAATTATACCGAATCCCGATCATTATACCGAAGAGATTTGTACAGATAGCCTATTTAGGATTCTGTATAACTACCGAATCCCCGTAAATCGAAAAAATACCGAACGGCCCAAAATTTTACCGAATCTCAAAAAGGTGGGGGGGGGGAGCTGTCCCCCCCCCCCCCTTGCGACGCCCCTGTCTACAAGACCCAAGTGTCTGGACCAAATATTAAATTTCTGGCATCCCATCGACACCTTTGGTCTTGTTTGTAAAAATTTGTTTGCTGTTTCAGAACGACTGAGAACTATATCAGGCTGCTAAAACGTCTTCAAAAAAGCGGTGCGAAAACAACCGTTCTGATGGGACAAAGGGAAGCATTAAAGAAGGCGCTTGAGGCAGCAGAAAAAGAGTCTATGTCCCAACCAGACTGGATGCTTCTTAGCACACAGGAACTGAAGGAGATGGATTTTTTGGGTAAGATTCATCACTGCTCTTGCTGGAAATTAATGTTCGTATTATTCTGATATAGCGCGAAGAATGGGAATTATAGCCCATACATACGGATTGAAGAACTGTGCTTTTCAGGTTTTCAATACCTCCTCCAGTTTGTAAGATTGGGTGACAAAGGCCTAAAAAATAGAGATAGACTCTCGCTAATAAAGAACAGCTTTTTTATGGCGCTCCATGGATACGTCCGCTAGGATTCGCTAAATTATCATTTCGGTACTTTTTGGCCAGGTCCTCGTCAGGCTGTGGCTAGAAAAAACATTCAAAGAATCTTGAAGGGTGCATCTACAATGATTTGTGAAGCCGACAATGGTACCAGATTGTTAAATCGCGACGCACACCGTCTACGTTTCTATAAACTGTCAGTATTTGTGATAGGCTACTATCGTCATTTTTGTGTAGCTCTTCCTTTATCACTACCATTTTGCTGATAAGACCTTGACCAAGTTTGTTTATAGGCTATCCTACCGTTGCTCCTGGACTCATCGCATTGTATCCCAAGTTCACCGGACTTCCAGAAATTCAGGATATCAAGAATACGTCAGTCTCCGAATCTATTGGCGTCTACGACATCATAACAACCATCAGATCCATCTTTGGGCTGAGCCGGCAACTTCGACGTTTCACAGGTGATCGCTGTGGTGATTCGATGTCATCCTGCAAGTTCGATACATTCAAATATCGTGATGTTAGTGCGGCTGATATTGCTGATCTGGATAAAATATTGGACCTTAGGACATCAGCTAATGACATAGTAATTTCGGTTGTATCTGAAAGCCTTAGTTTGCGCGAAATTGGAAATGGTGACAGCATGCTGTCTGATATCGATACAATGGCAGTGATTCCAAAATCGAACGATACGGAGAATCGGTCAATTATAGATTGCTATGCGTGCTTATGTACAAACATGGACAGATCTTTTCTTGAGAGCGTTGTGCTAAAGGAAGAAATGTGGGTATTTGTTAGCATCACAGTAGCCAGTCTTTGTATATTAACAACTATAGCGATTTGTGTGTTCATTTTCGTTCGTATGTGGAACGCTGATAGTATAGAGGGGAGCCAGGGTTTCACGATTCTAATTTTAATCGCTAACATAATACTGTACTGTTCCGTCTTCACCTATGTTATTCCCGTTTCTGAGCTCCTGTGCTGGATGCGTACACCAGCGACAGTATTCTCTTATGCATTGCTGTTTAGCTTGATAACCGCCAGGAGTATAATGTTGGCAACATCTGACACAGCGGCGGTGTCCGGTCATATAAGCGGATACGTACAGAGCATTCTGTTCTTACTTATGTTCGGTGTTCAGGTTGCTATGACTGTTACAGATTTGCTATACAGCCATCGCTCACACTCCGTAAAGTTCGTAACGGATAGTGGTCCAAAAATAATGTGCCGCTCAGATTGGGTTTCAGATACAATAAGCTACTCATACGTTTTGTTGCTAATTCTGATACTTATGGTGACCACCCCATTTTCTACCCGTTCCAAGCGAAACTACCATGAAGGGCCATCGTTTTGCATCTCGACGTATCTGACTGTGATTGTATGGGCGGTTTGGGTGTCGGGGTACTTCCTACTGGATAAGCGCTGGAATGATTTGTGGGTCGTGGCAGGGACTATTGGTACCGCGACGATACAGCTTCTTGTCGTATTTATCCCCAAAACATATATGATGGCGACTTCAATTGCGGCGGATGCCGTTTCCGTCACGATGCGAGAGTCGAATTTCCTTCCGGAAAGGCCGAATTCACGTCCCGTTTATGAAACAATTCAGGTTCCAACTAACAACCATTATGGACTGGAGCCTACCAGGTCTACCTATATGCACTATACTGACCCAGCGTCACCTAAGAAATCTGAGTTTTAATATTTTTACAGTAGGGGATAGAGGCACGGTCAGTGACGGAAAATGTATTTTCTTCCCGTCAGAGCGTATTCAGTGTCGTCGGTAAAGCATTGTCCGAATAGGTGCATCCTGTTTCGCCTTTTCCTTGAGGCGCGCTGTAATAAGCTGTAAAAGGGAATATACCCTGGTTCTATTTTGTCTTATGCAGAGCCAATCAGATCGCTTGGTTGGGCTCTGCCAGCGGGCCGAGGAAAGGGAGATTCACCAGGGTTGCCACGGGGAGCATTAAAGTTCTATCTTTTTGGAAGTGAAGTAACAACTTTTCGTCGAAAGAACGCTTTTTTTTCTGCTTATAGTTGGTTCGAGGAACACTGCTGTTCATACGTGAATTTAGTAGTTTGTTTTTACAACATATTGGTCGTCAAACTGTTCTTGTGTACTTAAAGTAGTACTAAGAATGCTTTTTCTGATCTCTAGAAGCTAAAAAAAAATGTAACAGTGTGGCAACACTCAACGTCGCACGGGTTTTAATTTCGATTTGAACAAAGGTGTGTAGTAAACACGTAAACATCACGTAAGCGCTATGGAGCTTTTTGCACCCATTTGAACAACGCTTAATATGACTGTTGCAGAAGTAGACGAGAAGATCTGGACGATGATCTGGAGACGTGGTACCATCGAACTAGGGAATTCTTCACCGATGTACGGTTCGTTTTTCGAAAATATACAATATCAGTATTTCCCACTTGGCGGATTATTGCCTTTTTCTTTCTTTTTTTTTTGTACCGAGACGGATACACTTCACGTACACGCGAAGCTATTACTTTTGTTTTGAACACTGACAACAAAACAAGAGCTAGAAGCTGATATGGCACTTGCAAGGTTGGGTCAGACGCAGGTCAGACGATGAAACTGGGAATTTGTAAATTCGTGGGTTTATTGTAATCGTTTGTAAGCAAATTCCTTGTATCACAACTTAAATGGTCATGGGCCCCTCGGGTATTGTGATAATGTATCGTTTGGTCTAATAAATATTCCTTCAGCCCAATTTTATTAGAGCTATATTTTATTGAAGCTATATTTCGGCCCTTCTTGGCAGCAAGGGTCCTTTTCAGGCTCAATCCGCTCAAATATAGCTCTAATAAAATGTAGCTGACGTATCCATTTTACATTGTCAAATACGCTAGGTCTAAAGTTCTTAATTGCACTTTGCGGTTATGATGCGCACTTTAAGAGGGCTAAGAATTTGTTTGCAAGCAAAACCCTTGAGGCATTAATGATCATCGGCCCTTCGGCATCATTAAAATGTGTCTTTAACGGTATTTTTTCACTTTGCGGCTACGATGTGCATTTTAAGTTAATGCATTTGTAAGTAAAAACTCTTGAGGTAAAAATCAAGAAAATGTACCATTTGCTCAAAAGTATTTTTTGTACTTTGTGGGTCAGATGAACACTTTAAGGGATTCATTTGTCAGCAAAAAAAAATTGTAAGCATTGCGCGAATCCAGTCCGTTCTGCAAATGATCTAGTTAGAGGATTTGCTCGATCTTCCCACCAAGTTCTGTCGCGATCCCTCCAGTCTCAAGTGTGTCATGAGACCCCCCCCCCCCCAATATATGCAAATAATTGAATATGTTTCCCAGTCAGCTTGGGCTCAAGGAGTATTTACCCCCCCCCCCCCCCACACACACACAGTAGTCGGGACCGGTCCGGACTTGAAACGGAATATCAAGGACACGTGCTCTTGTCAACTATCAAGTTTCGTTCGGAGCTGATCACCCGTTAGAAAGTTATGCGTGACAGAAGATTCCAAATTCCTTTTTCCTCCACGAATCCTATCGGGGAAATTACTATTTCTAAGCCATTATGTTCGTGTCGTTGACAAGCTTCCCAAGTTTCATTGTCCTAGAACATCTGGAAGTACCTTAACTCGGGATCTCCAGAATCCCCCCCCCCCCTCCAACTCCCCCCAGTGTCCGGATCCGGCCTGGTTCTATAGACGATTTATCTAGGACTTCTGCTTGTTCTTCCCACCAAGTTCCCTCTTAACCCACCCCTGACGAGAAAGCGTGTCAACATTCCGTTTCCCCCACCAACTCCCCCCGCATTTATCGGAGCCGTTCCAGATCTAATGTGGACGATCTGTGACATTTGTCGTTTCCAGCTTTCAAGTTTCATTCACATCTGATCACCCGTTCGAAAGTTACGCGTGCCACAAGATTCCGGATTTCCCCTCCCTCCACTCCCCCCAAGGTGGTGCGATCGGTGAAGTGACCTATTTCTAAGATAGTTTGGTCGGGTCCCTGATATGCCTGCCAAGCTTCATCGTCCTAACACATCTGTAAGTAGTTTAACTTGGTATCAATGGAATTCCGGATCCCCCCTTCAACTCCCCCCGCAGTGGTCGAATCCGGTCCGGTTCTGTCAATGATGTATCTAGTGCCTGTGAATGTCCTTCCCACCAGATTTTGTCCCAATCCTTCCACTCTCAGCGTGTCACGACATTCCCCCGCCACGCCCAACTCCCCCCACAGTCACTGAATCCGGTTCCGGTTCGGGTTTAAAGTAGAACATCTTGAGAAGATCTGAGACACGACCTCTTTCCAAATTTCCAGTTTCATTAAGGTGCGATCACCAGTTCGAAAGTTACACAGGCCTCAAGATTCCAGATTTCCCCTCCCTCAACTCCCCTCAAGGTGGTGCGATCGGGAAAGTGACCTATTTCTAAGTTAGTTTGGTCGGTTCCCTGATTTGCCTTCAAAGTTTCATTGTCCTAACACCTCTGTAAATACCCTAACTCGATGCAATGGACCGACCGGCCTTGAGCGAAGCTCCAAGTGCCACAAAAATACAAAGTAGTTTTGTATTTCGCTATCTGACAGCAATTCAACTTCTCCGCAATTTGTCACATCGATAAACCAACAATACCTAGAGGAGTCAATGGAAAGCGGTAAACATATTCACGAACGATAAATTTCAGTCTGTTTTTATGGCACTTGCCCTTCGGCCAAGTGCCATATAGCGATCGCAATTTCTGTCCGTCCGTCGGTCTGTCGGTCTGTCGGTCTGTCCAGGTTTTGCTAGTTCGGGTACTTCCACATAAGCTAGGATGATAAAACTTGGCAGGCATATCAGGGACCCCAAATGATTAAGTTGGAAATAGTCACTTCCCCGATCCGAGCACCGTGGGGGG
Organism: Branchinecta lynchi; assembly: GCA_023053575.1. NCBI lineage: Eukaryota > Metazoa > Arthropoda > Branchiopoda > Anostraca > Branchinectidae > Branchinecta > Branchinecta lynchi. The sequence continues at coordinate 7,344,227 of JAKZAP010000010.1, forward strand.
AGTGGAGGGAGGGGGAATCCGGAATCTTGTGGTATTTTTAACTTTTGAACGGGTGATCGGATCTCGATGAAACTTGATATTTGGAACGACCTCATGTCTCAGACGACCCACTTAAAATCCGGACCGGATCCGGTGACTTTTGGGGGGAGCTGGAGGGGGCAACCGGAAATCTTGGGAAACGCTATGAGTGGAGGGATCGAGATGAAACTTGGTGGGAAGACACCTAGCAAACACTAGATACATCGTTGACATAACCGAGCCGATTCGGGCACTGTGGGGGGGGGGAGTGGAGGGAGGGGGAATCCGGAATCTTGAGGTATTTATAACTTTTGAACGGGTGATCGGATCTCTATGGAACTTGATATTTGGAAAGACCTCATGCCTCAGACGACCTACTTAAAATCCGGACCGGATCCGGTGACTTTTGGGGGGAGCTGGAGGGGGCAACCGGAAATCTTGGGAAACGCTATGAGTGGAGGGATCGAGATGGAACTTGGTGGGAAGACACCTAGCAAACACTAGATACATCATTGACATAACCGAGCCGATTCGGATACTGTGGGGGGAGTAGAGGGAGGGGGAATCCGGAATCTTGAGGTATTTATAACTTTTGAACGGGTGATCGGATCTCGATGGAACTTGATATTTGGAAAGACCTCATGCCTCAGACGACCTACTTAAAATCCGGACCGGATCCGGTGACTTTTGGGTGGAGCTGGAGGGGGCAACCGGAAATCTTGGGAAACGCTATGAGTGGAGGGATCGAGATGAAACTTGGTGGGAAGACACCTAGCAAACACTAGATACATCGTTGACATAACCGAGCCGATTCGGGCACTCTGGGGGGGGGGAGTAGAGGGAGGGGGAATCCGGAATCTTGAGGTATTTATAACTTTTGAACGGGGGATCGGATCTCGATGGAACTTGATATTTGGAAAGACCTCATCCCTCAGACGACCCACTTAAAATCTGGACCGGATCCGGTGACTTTTGGGGGGAGCTGGAGGGGGCAACCGGAAATCTTGGGAAACGCTATGAGTGGAGGGATCGAGATGAAACTTGGTGGGAAGACACCTAGCAAACACTAGATACATCATTGACATAACCGAGCCGATTCGGGTACTGTGGGGGGAGTAGAGGGAGGGGGAATCCGGAATCTTGAGGTATTTATAACTTTTGAACGGGTGATCGGATCTCGATGGAACTTGATATTTGGGAAGACCTCATCCCTCAGACGACCCACTTAAAATCTGGACCGGATCCGGTGACTTTTGGGGGGAGCTGGAGGGGGCAACCGGAAATCTTTGGAAACGCTATGAGTGGAGGGATCGAGATGAAACTTGGTGGGAAGACACCTAGCAAACACTAGATACATCATTGACATAACCGAGCCGATTCGGGCACTGTCGGGGGAGTGGAGGGAGGGGGAATCCGGAATCTTGAGGTATTTATAACTTTTGAACGGGTGACCGGATCTCGATGAAACTTGAAATTTGGAAAGACCTCATGCCTCAGACGACCCACTTAAAATCCGGACCGGATCCGGTGACTTTTGGGGGGAGCTGGAGGGGAGAACCGGAAATATTGGAAAACGCTATGAGTGGAGGGATCGAGATGAAACTTGGTGGGAAGACACCTAGCAAACACTAGATATATCATTGACATAACCGAGCCGTGCCTACTCGTAACAAGTGCCATATGAGCTCGTAGCTCTTGTTAAAGGTAACTTCCGACATAGCTTTCGGACAGCCAGTTAAAATAGCCTAACCTATATGAGCCAAAGCCGATTAAAGTTATGAAAAATATCCACCGAGCGCAGCGAGGCTCATATTTTGAATTGACGTCGAGTTTGTGATTCCGATATCATTCATACAGAACCATTAACCCTGCATATCAGGGTGATTCCCAAAATCACCACGATCAAAATGTCCACTCTCACGATGCCCACTTTCAGAATACCCCACGATCAAAATGCCCAAGATGCAGAATGCCCAAGGTTCAAAATGCCCACGACCCAGAATGCCCACAGTTCAAAATGCCCACAATTGAGGTCGAAGACCCCGAAATCGGAATCGTCTAGAATGTCAACGGGTCAAAATGTCGACAGTGTAAAATGCTCACATCGTCTGGTTTAAAATGCCGACGGCTCGAACTTTCGGTACGGAAGACCAAACTGTCGTGGGACAACGAGATTACAAGGGGCATATTACCACGGAAAGATATTGAAAGGGATTATTTGATTGTTTGTTTATCAAGTCAGAATTATTTGTGTGAAAGTACGAAGAAATATCATTCTACATCGCATAATTTATTGCACAAAAAGCCTGAGTATGTTCCAACAGAGAAAGCGAAATAACCAGTTTCGCTTTCTGTGTTTTCACTTACAGAAAGCGAAACTAGGCGATCCAAATCTTTCCCCATGAAGGTAACAATTGTTTTTAATTAAAAATAACAGTTTTAAGATCACTGTTTGTGATTCAGTTTTTATGACATTTGCCCTTCGGCCAAGTGCCATATAGCGATCGCAATTTCAAGGACCTAGTGTCTCAGACTCCCCATTTTAAATCCAGACCGGGTCCGGTGACATTGGCGGGAGTTCGAGGGGGAAACCGGAAATCTTGGAGGACGCTTATATAGCGTGAAGAGATTGGGATGAAACTTGGTGGCAAGAACGAGCACACGTCCTAGATACATGATTGACATAACTGGAACGTATCCGCTCACTTTGGGGTGGCTGGGGGGGGGGCGAGTTTCTAGTCCTACCGCGAGTTCGGTGCTTCCTGATGCGCTAGGACGATGCAAATTGGCAGGCATTTCAGGGACCCGAACAGATTGACTTGAAAATAGTCGTTTCCCCGATTCGACCATCTGAGAGGGGGGGCTGAAGAGAGGGGGAATCCTGAAAAATAAGGTATTTTTAATTTCCGAATGGGTGATCGATTCTCAGTGAAACTTGATGTATAGAAAGACCACGTGTCTCAGACATTCAAGGTTAAATCCGGACTGGGTCCGGTGACATTCGGGGGGGGGGGAGGAGCTGGAGGGGGGTAAACTTGGGGGTAAACGATGTAACTTGGCAGGCACGTAAGGGACCGGAACAGGTTTACTTGAGGATATTCGTTTCCCCGATCCAACCATCGGGGGGGGGGGGGGGGTCCGGAAAGTGAGGTATATTGAATTTGCAAACAGAGTGATCTGATCTCAATGAAACTTATTATATAGAAAGACCTCATCTCTCAGACGCCCCATTTTAAATCCAGACCGGATCCGGTGATATTGGGGGGAGTCGGAGAGGGGAACCGGAAATCTTGGGAAACGCTTAGAGTTCAGGGTTCGAGATGAAGCTTGGTAGGAAGAACAAACACAAGTCCTACATACATGAATGACATAACAGGACCAGATTCGTACACTGTGGGGGTTTGGGGGGGGGGGCTTAATTCTGATGATCCCGCAAGTTCAGAACTTCCTGTTGTTCTAGGACGAAACTTGGAAGACGTATCAATGACCCGAACAGACTGACTTGAGAATAGTCGTTTACCCAATCCGACCATAATGGGGGTTGTGAAAAGCTAAGGACCCGAACAGACTGACTTGAGAATAGTCATTTTCGCCGATCCGACCATCATGGGGGTTGTGAAAAGCTTTTGACATGCACAAAAACAAAACGGAGGGACAAAATGAGATGCAAGTTGGACAGTGCCGAGTTCATGCCACCTTGATTTGTTATTTGGCGTCCGGACAGGATCCGGCCAAGGTGGGGGGGGGGGGACTCGGATATTTGCAGATAGGCTCTGCTCCGATTCCAGTCAAACTTGATGGACGGGAAAAGGATGAGTCAGAGATGCGACAGTTATGTTTTCGAGTCGTTTTCAGCCACGGTGGGTGGAGTTGAAAGGGGAGTCCCGGAAATTTTGTGGCTCACATAAGGGTCAAACAATTGGAGTGATTTGTATGGAACTTGGAAGGTACAGAGATCATATGCCTTAGATAACATATTTAAAGGATCGAACCGGATCCGACCACGGTGGGGGGGTACCGGAAGTTCCCAAAAAAATGCTCAGATTCGAGTCAAGGATAGGTGGTACGAGAAAATGCCTCAGATGATCCAGTTAGGAGTCCAGACCAGATTCGGCCGCGGTATATGGGGAGTTGGAAGGGGGGTACCGGAAATCTTGGGAAGGTCTCGCACACAGCCAGTGGATTTCTTGAGTTGAAACTTGGAAGGTTGGCGATGGCTTGGAGGTGATGTCTGAAAATGTCTGACTTCAGGGAAAATCTAGGTCCAAACAACATTTTTGGATGGCGGGCTGTTTTGTGAAGTTCTCTTCTACTTTCTTGTACCACCTACTCGTAATAAGTGCCATATGAGCTCGTAGCTCTTGTTTTTTTTTTTAAATTGGGCAGAGTATTGTAGTATTACATTATAATTGAGATTATACCATCGCCACTCCGATACTCGGTCTGCTCCTTTCTTTTCTAACTCATCACTAGTTCCAGTTTACTACGGACTGAACACCTCAAATAATTCAATCACGGGCATTCTGAACCGTGGGCATTTTGAGTCGTAGGTATTTTGAATCGTTGGCATTATGAGTGTTAGCCGGATATCATCATAAGTCCACATGTTATATTACGATAATCGTCACGCAGAAAGTTAGAGAACCTCTCTGGAGGTAAACACGACTTCATATCAAAGCTCACTGGACGTTTACCGGTCGTCTATCCAAAACACTAGCAAGCTTCGGTAAACTAAGGCGTGGCTTAGACTGTATCCAATCACTACAAGTTTCATTCAACAGGTCATATGACGCCAGCATAAGGAAAACCAACTTGGGTGTTAGACTGAGGATCTACAAAACTAGTAAGAAGGCACTGTTAAGGTTAATTTGCGACATGGAAGTTCATATCGGAAAGAACATCGAGACGGCCATTTAAATAGCCTATTTAAATGGCCGAAAAACTAGTAAGAAGACACTGTTAAGGTTAATTTGCGACATGGAAGTTCATATCGGAAAGAACATCGAGACGGCCATTTAAATAGCCTATTTAAATGGCCGAAAAACTAGTAAGAAGACACTGTTAAGGTTAATTTGCGACATGGAAGGTCATATCGGAAAGAACATCGAGACGGCAATTTAAATGGCCTTCTAGCAATTGGTGTTGTGACCTCAAACGTGAAGGAGGTTTGTTATCTGTTATAATTTTTCCGAACAGAAGTATTAATAATTACCGTAGCCATTAAAAGATGCAAATAATGGTAGGTCCCACCGGTTTTTAAAGGTTAACTGCCGACACCGAAGTTAATATTGATGGTTAACTTCTGAAATCGAGGTTGATATCGGAAAATAACAACGAGACGGCCATTGAAAATAACCTGTCCGAGCCGAAGGCGAGGCAGGTTTTGAAAAATATCATCCGAGCGCAGCGAGGTTAATATTTTTGAATAGCCTTAGAGGTTGTTATACCGATATGGACCAAGATGGATGTATGTTAACTATTACAACTTTTTCGAACAGAATATGTTCATAGGTAGGTCTTATTATTCTTTTGGTGTACTTTTTCACTAATGGGATAGGGAATTTTATTTTAAGTAGCAACCCAAGCCTACTGTAGACCTACTAAAATTACTACTGCTGGGACACAAGCATTTCAGTCTCTACCAATATAGTCTTTTACTTTTTTGGCAATTCAGATGCCATCAAGCGGTCATGAAAACCTACTATAGATCTACTAAAATGACTAGTCTAGGGTTCGTGGAAATAAAAAGTAAACAATAACAAACTCCACGTGGCTTTTGAGAAAAACGATAATTCAAGAAAAAAGACATTGATCAATGCTGAATAACTAGCCTTTGGAAAGCAAGGGATAATAGGATGTTGTTTTAGTTGACAAGCTGTATTTTCAGTGGAAATCTGATTGTGTCATGGTATGACCTAGGGTATGGCTGGTTTTCTATGAGAGTAAGATGTGCTGTCATTTTTAATGCTGAATAACTAGCTTTTGGAAATCAAGGGATAGTAGGATGTTCTTTCAGTTGACAAGCTGTATTTTAAGTGGTACTCTGACGGTGACAAGGTATAACCTAGGGCACAGACCGGCTGTCTAAGAGAGTAAAATGTTCTGTAATTTTTCAACATTTATTTTATTTCTTTTTTTTTTTAATAAATTTTGTAGGTCAGCTTCTGCTTTTCAGGATTTGAGGAAAAGTGCTCGATGAATTCAGTATTTGAGGAAAAGTGCTCGATGAACATCTGCGGAGACTGTTACGGCTTCGTATCAGCCTCTCTGGAGGATGATACGAGGTCGTAACAAGATGAACAAAAGTATTAGTCATAAAATAACTTCCTGTGGGACACACGAAGACATGCATTGCACACCTGTTCGAGAAAAGTTATATTACGATAATCGTCGCACAGAAAGTTAGAGGTGGATATTACTTAATATTAACCTCTCTGGGGGGAGATATGACTTCGCGTAACCTCCAGAGAGGTCTATAACCTCTCATTCCGCCGCTAACTTTCTGTGTATATAACTGACCCTGGGTCAGGACAATTTGCAATTACATGCATGTTCGAGGAAAGTTATTTTAGCTTTAATATCATCTCATCCCAGCGCCATAGTTCTGCAATGTGACAGCAACAAAGCACTTGACTGGTATTGGTTCGACGCTCATTAGACGGTTTCAGGACAATTTCGCAGGTTGGTAACGACAGTCGAATGGTGTAGTAGCAAGAACTTATAACTAATTGTATTGTAGTTATACATTCTTGGTATTACCTGACTCCCCTATCTATGCCTTGAATGCAACAGGCCTCCACCTGTGTCGTAAGAGAAACTTTTTAATTCTTAAAAAAAGTAAAAGCACGACAAGGAAGTTATGAAATGACGATAATGCACACGGCACAAAGCAAAAACCACGGCAAACAGTAAAATGGACCTTTCTTCTCAATATGGCACTGGCATTACTACTTGCGTTTCATCGTGGGCGACTAATGAAAAACTCATTTGAAAAACAAGTAAATAAAACTGATCTATCTTCTTCTAGTAGCCTACCTTGAAATTCTGATTTAACACCCGCCAAGGCTTCCTACGTTCCGACTATATGTAGTACCTTTATAGCAGAAATCACACGCTGTTGCCATAAGCTTGTAATCAAGCGAAAACTAAATCTTCACTCACGAAGAATGAAGGCGATTAAATTGTTAAGTGCAATTGCATTCGAACTGAACAGCATTTTGCCTCTGCTGACACGTTGCTGCGGAACCGGTAGGCATACCATCTAAACTTACGAAAAAAGGCTTAGGTAAAGTATCAACATCTACAACGCACCAAAGGAAGATAGGTCAGTTGGTGTGACGCGGTTTAAGAAAAACACATAAGCAGATGTATTATATGGTAAGCTGCTGATTTTCGGAACGAAGGACTGTTTGTACTAAGCAACAGTCCCTGTCTCGACAAAAGGGTAAGGGAACGTTGGAGGGAAGCTGAACTGACGTTGAATGAGTATCAAATTATCGAGAGTATTCAAGTATCAAGACACTAGTCTTATAGGCTTTTCGGAAACAAAAAACAGAACAGCTAACATAGTAATTAGTTTATTAGCAATAGCCTGCCACTGCCGGGAGGATCTAGCATTGAAAACACATTCTAATTAGAGCATCCCGCTGAAAAATGTATAGCTTGCACGAAAAGCTTGTACGAAAAAATGAAGTTGCAAAAGTTGCAAGGAATACTCCCATTTAATGTGCCTTACACTGGGCCAATCTTAAATAGTAGTATCCAGTAGCATGAAGTAACACGGTAGCCTTGACATAGAAGCATGTAGTAGCATCAGTTCGTACTGCATGCTACTTTTTCGTCCAACTTCATACTACTATTTTGAGATGAATTTTTCATCAGGATAGACGCTGAACCTAACAAGGTCTACACCGACTGCGACAACCAGGTTACGTTGATTCCACGGCCGCAAAGGCTGGGATTGTTCGACACTGATTTGACACAAACAACAAAAATGGAAAATTTTACCGCAGATGCAGTTAACATACAAGAACAAGAAACAAAGGGGAAAAAACTTGGAGAATCAAGTAAAATAGGTAAAAAGCTACAAGAAGAACACACCGAAAGCACACAAACAATTACAAGGAGATTGAAAAATTTGTACTGAGGAAGTTATGTCCAGGTAACTTCAGGGTAAAGAAAATAGGCTCTAGTCATATATTACATGGGAAGGATGTATCGTTGAGAGTCGTACAAGGTATGACTTGCTACGAAATCCAAAAAAGTCAAACGGAAGCACTAAGAGACCTCAATTGTCTGCAAACTAACGATAAATGCACAAATTCACAAAGGTCAAGATAGGCAAGATACGTTCAAAATCTTATGAGATGATAATAGTTGCGTTTTTTATCTCTATTCTTCTCGCGATTCTCCTCTCAATTCTTATATTTCTCGTTTTTTCACGTTTTGTCAGAATCGAAAAAGGGGAAAGCTCCGCGATTCTGCACAATCGACAAGTGTCACGTCCAGATTCTCGTTCTCCCTTATTGGTCAACGACGGATGTATAAACAGGTAAGAACGGGTTACTTGCTTTTGTCAAAAGCGAAAACGGAGAACAATAGAAACGGTAATTTGTACGAGAATCGACAACTGAGAACTGAAAATTCAGATGAAAAAGCAACAATGAATATTTCAACACGAAGTCACAGAGAGCAGTAGTGGTAGCTTGTTATATTTTAAACCACATGAGGCTGAGAAAATTCAAATCCAGAAAAATTGGGAAACAGACTAAACATGCAGCGAATACGAAAATCAAATACAAGTCCCATTTTCACTTGCATTCTGATAAGTAACGAGAGACTAACGACTTCGCAGACTTGTCCTTCATTCGACTGTTTCACTCATTTCGTCCACAAAATGTAAAAAACAAAACAGGACGGGTATTTAGTTTTTAATCAAACACTTGTAAGTCTACAAACCTTGAATATCGGTAATAACTGTAAAACCTAAGGTAAGTTAACGTGAACACCAAGCTGCATTACAATAATATTTACAACCGGGCCTGAGATACTTCAAGTTCATACCAAGATTCTAATTTTTGACACATTCAAATACAAGTAAACTCTGCGCTGAGGTAGCAACCTACAGTAAACCTAGTAAACCCACTCGGCTGATGCAGACGGGGAAAGAAATGGCTGCAACGTGGGGAGACTTGACACTTACTCCGACTACGGGAGTGTGGTGGGGTTTGGGGCGACGAGTCGATGCTAAACTCAGCGGACACACACAGTTCAGCGATCCAAGTCAACTAGACTACTTTCTGCATTTTCATAATCAACACATGTGAAAGAAAGATAGTAAAATACGGATGATGAGTTAATGAGAAGTCCATAATAGCTTTCAAGTTGCACTCGATAGTCAGTGTTAAACTGCTCGAGGCAGAGCAAGTGTAAAAATTGCTCCTTGTTGGGCGAGTATTCATTCTTTTTGCCACCCTAAGATGAAAAAAGAATGGATACTCGCCCAACAAGGAGTATCTCAAGGGCAGCAAAGAAAGCTCAGCTAATGAACCCGCCCACTAGCAGTGAACGCTATTTGAACTCATTTGTGCCTTATTGTATCCGCAATTTTAATGTGAATTAACCAAATTGTAATTTGACAGTCCCGTGCATTTTGTATTATCAGGATTTTGGGAATAAATGAATTGAATTGTAATTGAAACTGAAGAGTTTCTATACTCATCAACTAGTGGATGTATTTCACCATATCTATTACAGGAGTTGATAATGAGACAATGGAGGACTTTCAGAAATTGGTCCACTTGGAGCGGTTAACTGAAGGCTGGCGAATTGCTGGGCCTTGGAACAGCCTTACCGACGAAGTGGTTACGCTGAATCGATCAATAGTTTACATAATAGTTACATACGGTTTTTAACTCCTCAGTATGCAATATATGTATATTTCTATTGGACCATATTATTCTTATCACCCCTCCCTTTTATTGGAGTTATTTCGAGGCGAAAGCTAGTTATGATGCAGTGTACAATAATGATATGATGTATCAAATATCACCCAACACGCTCCTTCCACTCTAAACAAGCGTTAAGAACCCAGAACCCCGCTCCGCTCCGCTATTTACTTAAGAAAACAACGATTGCCAGCGTGGTTTTCAATTTAATATCAATTTATGACCTCTAAAATCCGCAATAAGGTGTGTACTAAGCCCTTAATATTAACAGGTACCAAAAACGATCAGCGTTTCAACCTTCCCCGCATATTTAGCGCAGGCAACTTTTATCACCATGTGGCTTCAAAGGTCAACAATAACAAACCCCACGTGGCTTTTGAGAAAAACGATAATTCAAGAAAAAAGACATTGAAAAATGCTGAATAGCTAGCCTTTGGAAAGCAAGGGATAGTAGGATGTTGTTTTAGTTGACAATCTGTATTTTAAGTGGTACTCTGACGGTGACAAGGTGTAACCTAGGGCACAGACTGGCTGTCTAAGAGAGTAAAATGTTCTGTAATTTTTCAATATTAATTTTATTTCTTTTTTTTCAAATATCTCTAGCTCTAAAATGCTCGCGCTGTTGGCATAGCTATATCAGCCTTGTCTAATTACCGCGCTCTACGACGGGTCATCCCGCGGTTACTACTGACAGAAGCCTTCCCGATGAAAAATCCTTTGAGTGCGTAGTTGTATGGTAGTTGCACAGAAAAGTTGCATGTATTGATTTGTAGTAGTATGGAATACTTCGATTTAACAAGCCACCGACTGGGTTAATCTTAAGTAGCAGTATCCGATAGCATCTAGTTTGCGAGTAGTAGCATGTAGTGGCAACAGTTACAACTGCATGCTACTTTTTCGTACAACTCTATACCGACTAACTAAAAATTTTTCATCGGGATGAACACACCCTAAAACGATTGAATCACTAACTTACACATTACAACATGCAACATAAATATCAAAATAAGGGAGGGAAGGTATAGGAACAAAGGGGAGAACACAAGAGAGAACAAAAATGCTTACAAATGCTCAGGTTTTGGCTTAAAGCAATTCTTCCAAACTTCAAACAGACACACAGTCGAGTGAAAGCGATAGAAAATCGCTAAAGGCAGGCTCACATGTGTGACCACGGCCCAGGACCAAGCACCAAAGAACTCTAGTTGGAACGGATGCGCATCCGCACGAGATTTTTCAAAAACGTTCAACGCCCACATGGCAAAATTGGCGACGAACAAAAACGTCACCACTTGCCGGCCGGGTTTTCGCTTCACCTGTTCCGTGTTCACCACTACGCGACGCATGGCGTTCAGAATAAATAAGGTCTGCAAACACGCCTGTGACAAATTCATCGTTGCCGAAAGTAAAGTGATGAAGTTAGTTGACATTGAGAAATAGCTTGCGGTTACCGTAAACATACAATACATAAGTACACCAGTTTGCGATATGATTAATAAAGCATTGTCAAGCTGAAGGCGCGTTTTCACTGGTCGGAATTTCAATTCCCGCATTTGGCAGATTCCCAAGATAGCTGACAAAAACGTGAGAGTGTACAGAATAAACTCAAAACTGCTAAGAGCTAGTACAGTCTGTGCGCGTAGACTCGGTTCTTCAACCATTATGAAGTAGAGTATGAGGCTGAGTATGGCGGAGACAAAGATGATGATTCCGAGGAACAAGCCAAGATTCGATCGAGAGCCATCTAGTGGTAGTTTTTGCTCGGAAGACTGGACTTGAAGGAGCGATACTCGTTCGGAAGAGGTTTGGAGCGTTCTCCGCCAGATGACAAACAGGATACCTGAACAGAAGAAGACGACTTAAAGTTTATACTGAACAGCCAGCTATCTCTTACATCTTGCTAAGGGACTCTGCTAAGGGATTTTTCTTTCTTTCACCTTGGGGTTTAATTAGCGACATTTAATATGTACTGCGACAAGACGACAAGTCGTTCACCCCGACGCGGAGAATTTGAATTTCAACAAAAGCGTGCATTTCGATGCCGAATGAAGCAAAAGCTGAGGAAAAGTTTTTTTTTGCCAGATGACAAACAGGATACCCAAAGAGAAGAAGTCAACTTAAAGTTTAACAGAAAAGCCAGCTATTTTTTCATTCTGGATATCAACACACTGAATTATTTTGACTCTGCTAATGGGTTTTTGTTTTTATTTCACCTTGGGCTTTAGTTAGTGACGTTTAAAGCCGCGTTCGATTCACTTTTCAAGTTAACTGAGATCGTCAGTCAGACGTTTTATTTGTGATTCTCGGTTAACTGGGAGCGTTCGATTCATCAAAGTCGACCTGAAGGTTGACGAAAAGTTGACTTTCAACGACGGGGAGGAATTGTCAGTTGTCTCAAGTTAGAGCCTAGTCACATTGGGCTCATTTCCTGGCTCTTCGGGTTGCAAAAGTAGAAAAAAGAAAAAGAACAAGATACATCTAATTCTGAATACTGTCGTTTTAAATTCAGGAGACCAATTAGAGTAAAACAGCGTGTATAATAATGTTACAGGAACCCTAATTGATCCCTAAATGCAGTCTGCCCATTATCCCAAAGCTGTCACAAAGTCCATCAAATCTCACGTCCCCTAGGGATTTTCAGAATATGAAGTTATTGGAGCCAGCGCTGGTGAACGACTGAATGAGTCTGATTAGGGACGATCACTATCGCTAGTGGTGCTTGTATCGCTGTTATTCAAGTGTGTGTCAGTTTTGTCAGGTCTTGGCGGTACTCCCTAGTGTTATTTTGCTCTCGTTTAGAAATATATGGAGTCATTATGGAAGTAAGCTGCATTAGTATTGACAGGTCGTTTACCGATTTCGCACACTTGCTCTGACAAAAGTCACAGTTAGCCAAAGTGGCTGATTAAAAACTCCTAAGAACACCTAAATATGTGTTTTGAGTGTTCATTTTACCATTTAACCCAAAACTGTACTGTTCAAAGTTAAGTAACTGTTCAAATTAGCATATCTCTACCGTAACAGGTTTGACGGTGCAAAACGGATAAGTCAGCTACATTTTATTAGAGCTATATTTCAGCCCTTCTTGGTAAGAATCCTTCAGGGTCAAGCCGCTCAAGCTGGAAAATGAACTTGTGAAAAAAAACAAGTAAAGATTCTTCCTTAAATATCTGATTTTGTGAGTTTCTTCTCTGAAAATTGGTTGGACTTAAAGCTGGTGCTGTGATTTCGTTGTGGACACGGCTGCTCTTTTCGCTGTTCGATTAGGTCGTCGAGAGGGTAGAGATTCTTCTGCATTTTGGTTTTGGAGTCATCTGTCTCTTCTTGTCTCCAGCTAAGATGGATACTTGTCGGCGGCATGTATGGGCGATTTGAAGTTCAGCACTTTGGTGATAGGTGTTCCTTCAACCCAAGCTGACTGCGAATCATATTTGACGGTGCAAAACGATTAAGTTAGCAACATTCGTCAGTAACAGGTATGCTAGACGAAGAACACTCATGTAGCTTTCGTGCCAGATAACAGAAAATCGGGAAGAGGAGGTACTAACCTGCAGATATGAGCGAGTAGGCAATAACGCAGGGAGCTAGAAACGGGGAGTAGCGGTTCAAAAATTTGCCCATCATGCCAGTTCGGTGGCAAAAGAGAGTCATTGTCTGAGTGACGTCTGGTCGGCGGTCGGAAAGTAGAAACTCTGCAGGAAGTTCGGCATCGTCAAAATCTGGGAGGTCACGTCGATAGGCCAGAGCGTAAGGTTCTGAAAAAATTATAACGATTGTCAATTAAGATGCTAAACAAACACACTGTGAAACAGAGTAAACAATGATGACGATGCTAACTTTACTGAACAACTGAACTTCAGGATGCCTGGTCGATTCTTACTGATAACAAAGAAAAACGAAGAAAACGCAAAACTGACGAAAATAACAACTTGAATCTTTATACTTAGAGCGTGTTCCAGCCTTCTAACAATAGCAACTATTAGTTACTATTTTCGTTCCAACCTTCTGAAAAGTTACTCGCTAACCGTTCCAACCTCCTCGAAATAGTAACTAATAGCAACTATTTGCTTAGCATGCTCGGGAGCGTAGTAAGCGTGGTAACTACGCATCTATGTAACGTGATTGGTCAGATTTGCCCGTGGCATGATATTCTGCTGCAAAATAGAAAAATCGTTTCAGCCTTGACGGCAAAAACCTAGAACTCGTGACGTCATGCGTAGTAACTATGGTAAGTATGGTGGAACACGCTCTTAGTCAATCGTTGGGTAGGGTGATCCCGGGGCTGACCGCAGGAGTTAAAGCACACCTCTCACTATACCTACTGTTTATGTTCCAATATTCTGAACTATTTGAATACTGTAAAACTAAGCTCTACTTTTAACAAATTATCCACGGTTTTGGCTATTTCAAGCCTTTTCCTAGGTCCATGAACTTCTGGCGGGAACTCAAATTTCAGACAACAGACTTTACGCATCAGTAGCATGATACGGGGGTGCACCTGGAAAACAGTGAATCGCCGTAAGTGCAAAGATTAGTGAGGTGTCGTTTGCGGGTTTAGAGTGTGACACGTGATATTTGGGTCTCCAGGTTTGAACATTAATGAATGCAGTTATGGAAGTAGGCTGCATTAGCATCATAGCTACGACGGTTCCTTTAAAGTTCAATGGGCACATCAAACTACCCCAGTCCCACTCTGTAACAACCTACGAACAATGCTTACCCCCTAGATCAGCAGCTTTTTCAACAGTTTCCTCTCTGTGATATTTCAAAGCGTAATTTTTTGGGCAAGTACATGCTCAATTTACTAGCTTGGACAGAGATAAAAGTGATGTTTCTTATTATACTTAGTAGATCTTTATTTTATGCATAAATTAGCTTGTATAAGTCAGATTTGAATAGGTTATTTGTTTTTGAATGATTTTTGTAGCTATTTTATTTTTTATAAGCTTATTGCATATTCTGGTACATTTTATAAAGCAAGCTAATCAAGCTTCACAACACTATTCCACAAAGAAAAACTTTTAACAGGCACTTTAAGCCATGGAACTTCTGATGAAACACTAGAACAATCATGTAAACTGCATCTGCGGCTTGACTTTGGTGACATCTCAAATATATCCTTTTCTATCAAGCATTGTTGGGAGTTTTTGAATTTCCTGCCACGATGTTCCAGCTCCTAAGATTTGTATCGCCGAAATGCCAGAGAGGTAAAGACAAGGGATAACAAGAAAACGTCCGATTTTCATATCGCCTTCTAAAGGAAGTCGGAAATGTTTATTTGTGAAGCATTTAATACAAAGTAAAGCATTAGAAGTGTCCATTGTGCTTTAAGGACCAGGGAACAGAGAAACGGGACTTTTAGTGAGAGAAGCGAGTTCTGGGATTCCGGCCGAATCCTTTCAATTTCCGGCACTCTACGGTAGCACGCTCGCATAAATGCTGCCTGGCGAGAGCTTAAATTCCTTCATTCGTCAGGTAAATTCCACGAAGAAGCTTACTTTAGTCGAATCGATGCCGTGTCAATATTTTCTCCTGCTAGGTTTAAGCAAGGCTCAAAATAAGCTATATTATTTAACAGATCCGTCTTCTTAATCTCCTTTATTTGTGGTTTCCACTGTTTGGGATGGTACTAGCGGCCAACAATCTTGTCAGATAAACAAGATACTTCAGCCAAGGAACAACAAACAAACTCTTTTTTTTTTCAGTATCACCTAATCGATTCTCTATCTGTCCAAAACCGAGCACGACGAGCACCATTTACTTTACATCAGAGCTGCGGGTCATCTAGCGGAACCCCAGGAAACTTTAATGAGAAAAAAGTCGCCGAGAAGCCACTTGAGGATAATCAGTAACAACGCACAACGGGTTTGGCTCAAGGTTTGTTAAAGTTTAACCGAACACGTCATTATTATCTTGATAGTTTATTTTTGTTGAAAAAAAAAACGAAAATTCGGTTAGTCCACGTTAGTCCCATCTTTTGTGGTGTTCCTCAAGGTACCCTTTTGGGACCACTTTTGTTCCTTGTCATGATAAATGATTTGGCAACAACACTGGACAACCGTTGGAAGTATGTCGATGACTTGTCACTCATTGAATGCTGTCGGAAAAACCTCCCAAGCAGTGCAGGTTCACTAATGAATGATATATGTCAAGAGGCAAAGGTGGACAGAATGACTGTCAACTGCGACAAATCTGTAATTTTAACCATTTCTTTTTTAAAATCCACGCCAGTTTTTAACCCAATTATTCCCAGCGCTAGTCACGTGACCGAAATCAAACTACTTGGTGTCCATATAACTTCAGATCTGAAGTGGAACAAGCACGTCGATGGCATGTTAAAGAAAACCAATTTGGCCATCAGATCTCTAAAGTTGCTGGCTCGCCATGGAATCCCTGCCCCACACCTCCTACGCATTTATTTTTCTTTTATTCGTTCGACACTCGAGTACTGCTGCCCTGTATGGCATTTTGGACTGACGAAGGAACAGTCTGACCGGGTTGAGAGGGTGCAATACCGTGCCCTCCTAGTAATTTCAAAAGCCCCGAAAGTACCATACATATCCCTCCTTAATCAGTTTCAACTTCAAACCCTTCACTCCCGTCGTTTAAAACTCTCCCTATCTTTTGGACATAAAATCCTGTCGAGCCCCATTCACCGAAATATCCTCCCGCCCCAACATGAACCGGCTCGGTTAAGGCCAAGCAGGTCCATTGCAGAGCCTGTACCGAAACTTCAACCTGTGACTGCTTCACATGCTCGTTATGAGCTTAGTTTTGTGCCCTCGTTTGTTAAGTTGTTCAATGCCGGGTCGATTTTTTAGTCTGTAAAATAGTTATCAATTGTATATATTGTATTTTTGTGCATGTTATTTTTGGCTCATTGATTGACATACATGTTGACAACAAAAACTAACAATCGGCTCTGTCCGTCGCATGTTTTTCGAATAAAGTGAATTGAATTGAATTGGTTTGAAAATAAATTGAAGTGAATTGAAATTGAACTGAATAGGGATGAGATTCAACCGTCTCGTTAAACAGCACTTATCACACAAATAGGCCAGAAAGCCAGATAAAATTGGGTTACTTTGTTTGTCTGCTGTCCTCAGATATTCTTTTCGATTTGTAACACAAAGGTAAACCGTTGCCGAAAAATCAACTAAAAATGGTAGATTCCTTGCAAGACACATCTTAACATCACTTTCCTATTTCCCTCAGCCGTGACTTTAGTTGAGATTATTATTATAGCCCCTGGTGAAAAGATACAGATCCGACAAAATATTTTAGTATATTGAAATATCCGATGTAACAAGTCCAAAGGTTTCGATGGGATCACAAAATTCAAATATTTGATCCAGACATTTGGGTCTTGTCTTCGCCAGATCCAGTCTTCAGCAGACTCCTTAAACATTTCTACTATTACAATTCAGAGACAGATTAAGGCCAAATAGCTAATCATCTGGGAAAACCAAGTTTAGATATTGTTCAGCATGTGTGTTTACCCCTATAAGTCATATCTGTTTTGACGAAAACTTCCTGCCGCTTCTGCCAATTTCCCAGTTTCGGCCGAATTACGGAACTACTTGTCCGGCGAAAAAAGAAAGCTCCAATACTGAACATCTAATCAATTCAACTTCAAATAAAACTTTTACTTTTGACAAACTTCCCGGTTTTGGCCGGATTCCGAGCGAACTACTTGTCCGACGAGAAAATGGTTTTGACCATCATGACCATTTGACCCCCTCCCCCACCCCTAAATATAGTGCTACAGAGCCAGTCTACGAACTTGGCCTTACTCTTGACCCAATGAATCCTCACACCAAGTTTCATCAAAATATCTCATTCCCTTGAGAGTTATCGTGCCCACAGACAGACGGACATTTTTACGATGTCATAGGTATCCCGCCACTCACGTTTTGGGATCCCAAAAATTAAGATTCCTTTTCAGATCAACTTTAAAGTATGTATTAGAAGTTAGAGAGCGTGTTCCATCCTTCTAACAATAGTAGCTATTAGTTATTATTTATTTCAACCACCTGAAAGTGACTACGCTGACCGTTCCAACATTCTAGAAATAGTTACTAGCAGTTACTATTTGCTTACCAGAATCGGGAGTGTAGTAAGTGTGGTAACTACGATCTCTGTGATGGGACTGGCCCGATTATCCCGTGGTACGATATTTTGCCGAAACATATAAAAACTCGTTCCATGCTTGACGCCAAGAAGCTAGGAGCCGTGACGTCATCCGTGGTAACTACGGGAAGCAGAGTGGAACATACTCAGAACCTGGACACGCTAGTCCTAGTCCAATCTTCAGCTCCTGCTTGACACAAAAGCATGAAATATCTTTTACAACAAATGAATTCCTCTAAAAAAAAAAAGGCAATAGAAATAAAGATGAAAGGAGTCGCTGAAAATATTCGCGAGAATCAACTCTTTCTATGCTGATGTTTAAAAATAACAGATTTTACGTTCTTAACTATCTCGTGATCATTAAACATTGAAAATGTTTTGTCTGGTATACGTAGTTCTTGTTTTACAGGATTCACAGACGCATCATACTTAGCTTACGCTGACGATTTGCTTCTTATTAGCCGAACTGAGGCCGGTTTAGCGCGTTCTGTCCGCTCCGTCGCCGCTGCATTTGCAAGAATTGGATTATTGCTAAACGTAGATAAATGTGAATTTCTTATATTTAATGGGGTCAGTTCGTCTCATCCTTTGGATTGCATTTCTTTTTCTGTACCACAAGTCACTTCTTTTCGATGGCTTGGGATTTCTGTTTGCAATTCTCTAAGTTCTTTTCGTTTTCAGACAATTCGGGATATTCAGATTAAGCTTAAACTGGGGTATTCTAAAATTGTTGGAAATCGTGGACATTTCCGGCGACAAGCACTTACAAAGCTGTACTCGAGTTTCTGCGACCATTCTGTGTTATTTTGTGCTGGGTTTTATATGCTTCTGAATAAAGGTGACGTAAAGAGGGTCAAGACGGATTACTATCGGTATTGTAAGTTCTTACTTTATTTACCACGTTCATTTCGGAACCGAAGGTTAATTAGTCAATATCAGGCAACGGATATTGTTCTTTCAGTGGAAAAACTAAGTTCAAAATTAACTGATGAAGCGCCAATCCGTCTTGGTCCTAACAATCGTCTTATCCGCCTCTTTTGCTAAATTGTTATTTCTTTTTCTTGTATTTTGTGTTATTTGTAGTTCTTTGTTTTTTCTCCTTGTACTCCACTTTTTCCCTTTGTAAGTGGGTAAGAAATAAATTATTATTATTATTATTAAGTCTTCTCATGGTGGGAAATTAAGAATATCGGCATCACCGAACTGCATCCAGGTGAAGAGCAAAGGGGTTAGCCCCTTGTCAGCATCATCTACAAGAAGTAAATGTATATGTTTTTGTTCAGTTTTATGGCACTCTCGTGCAGGAAAAGACTACTGGCGTAAAATACAGCGTTTTTTTTTTAGGCCCCCTTTAAAGATTAACTGAAAAACCAGCTTATTTCTATATCTTGGATTTAAATACACTGAATTATTTTTACTCTGCCAAAGGATTCCATATTTTTTCACCTTGGGCTGTAATGGTGACGCTTTGGATATACACTGATGGCATGATAAGACAAAATTCACCTCGACGCGCAGAATTTGAATTTCAGCAAAAGCGTGCATTTAACTGGCTAATGAAGCGAAGGTCAGGAAATGTTTAGTTCTAGATTGCAAGATCACTTCTGAAGAAAGTCACCAATCGTGTGTGGAAAAAAAAAAGATTTATTTTTCGGAGTCGTTTACCGTTGTAGTTGCTAAATACTTCAAGCATCGATGTAAATCACACAGAGGTACAACAAAACCGAAAGAAACAATTTATTAGATAGCGAAGCAACGAAATATAACGTATTTTCATCGGGTACTTATTTAACTAAATAAGTGATGGGTAAGTAGACAGTCGTATCTCAACCCTGTTCGGTTGGACTTTAACGTATCTCAAATGTCGTAAAAATGTTTATCTCCTAACTCAATTTTAATCAATTTTCCATCTAAGCCTATGAGAACCTCATTCTTAGGATCAAAGGAACACATCACTCCTGTGCCCGCCTTCTATCACAACTAAGTCTCGAGCATGGAAGATCTCTCTAGGCCTGGAAACACCAGGCCGAGGACGAGGGAAGTTCTGGGTTATTACCAATGTCTGGAATTTAACATAAACATAAAATAGGACGAAACATCTGGGATTTCGGGTGAACGCGAACGGGAAGAGTTAACAAATTTACAAGCCACGAAAACCCGTGCTTTTCCAAAGTTACAAGCTATGACGGATTACTAAATGGCTGGGGTAAGCTTCAGGAAGGTAAAGAGGAAATTGGTTAGTTATTTTGTAAATTGAGAGGTAGGTTGTGTCTAAGAGTAGGAGCGGCGACCACTCTGCATATTACCTTTAAAATGTAAAGATAGTGGTTCTCGACGTCCAGGAATGGACTGAGTGTTTTGATTATGTGTGATTCTTCTTATTTGTTAATAAACCCACTGAACTGACTAAACTAAAAGAAATGTCAGGGGCAATTGGACGGAAATAAATGAACGGGACAAAAATGGTGAGGCTAAAATACAACGGAGTAAGGAGCTATACGAGAAAGAGCAGTGATGGCAGACTGTTTCGGTGGCAATCAGCAACTGGAAGACTGAGGCGAGGTCTCGGGCAGACCGCAGGATCTCTATTTTGTCACATTTTAAGGGTTTTTCGGAGGTTCCGGAATCACTCTTCAGGGTGCGCAGCAATTCGCCGAAAAAGCAGGCAACCTGTTCCGGGACTCGCTGTCCACTTCCATTTTCCTCAGTCACGAAAATACACAAAAATTAAAATTCCAGGAATAATCACTGTCTGCTGAACCCAAACCAGCTGAATCAACTACGTAGCCTATTATGTGGCAACGTGACTCTCAGACCTGTTTCTTCTTTTAGGTTAGATTTTTATTTCATCTCATATTAGCCCCAACTTTCAAACCTTCTGTTGAGTTCGCCACTAGCCTTCTGACAACACTTTCTAGGAAAGCTGTTTCGGTTTCTATATTGCGGAAATATGCTGCCGGAAGCTCGGCACTGTACGTAGCCACACTACAAAAAAACAATCTTGCAGTATGCGCTACTTAGATTAATCTTGTCTCTAAAAAGATAATCTTATCTCTAATTTGGATGAACCTTATCTCAGTAGAGATAAGATTAATCCCAGTAGCAAATACTGCAGTTAACTTTAATCCTTACTCGGAGAAACTTTTTCTAGTGCACCCAAAGATCAACGGAAAGTGATTTCGGCTTTGCTTTGAGGTTCGCGAAAACTCTTTTTGGCATAAACAAACGCGAGATAAATGTTCACACTTTACGGCGTTACGCACTAGAGACCAAAAGCTTACCGCTGTAGTTGGCAACACTGGCTGAAGCTTTACCGTACGCGTCAATCTCAATCTTGGCTTCAGTCAGTACGACCGAGATCCAAATGCAGACGTTTGTGGCCATCATGTGAACTAGGCCAAAACAGAAGATAGCTTTGTGGCGACTCGATACTAGCTGGAAAAAAAAAAGTGAGTATGAATTTCTAACAGCGAAACACCAATTTAAATAAAGTAAACATTTGTAATATTTTTTCTGTCCTCATTCGTACCTTTTATATTATTTTGTACTATTCCGCTGTACCTAAAAAGCGGACCATAAATAAATAATAATGAGAAATGTAGAAAAGATTAAAGATTGATCCGAATAACTAAATCACCATTAAAAGTCATTATAATCCGCAAGGGCTCATATTGCGTTATTCCTAGGTACCTCTTGGCGCTCTGCTTCGACTGCTTCCCTCTCTGCTGCTACAGCCACACATACCTCACTCTTGGGGAGAACTTAGAGAACGGAACAAAACGAACATGCAATAAATAACTGAAGCTTCTAGCAAATATAAGTATCCTATTTGTTCCAATTACTTTTGGAGATTACTGTAGGGAAAAAAGTAGCGTTGAGATTCCATTCATCAAAACTGAGGTTAATCCAGATGCGAAAAAAACCTTTCCTGTCATCGCCCCAATCGAGCAGCAAAACTAGCAGCCGTATCAAAAATGAATTCTCAGCATTAGTTATCTCCCCACAGAGTGATCTCCAAAGATAATTTCCCCAAATAGGATACTTATAGTTGGTAGAAGCTTCAGTTATTTATTGCAGGTCCGTTCCTGCCGTTTCCCAACGCTGTCCCTGACATTCGACAGCTTGACGAGGACTCTGACCAAGACGGGCCGACATATCGCTACCAAAGCATCGTAGCTGACATTTCTGCTTCTGTCCATTGTATGAATCTCAGGGGCGAATAACAAAAGGAATTCGCTTCCGCGATGGCCTGCCCTACAGCAGTTCTTAATGTAAGACAGAATGAGACAGAATAAGACAGAATAAGACTAAGACCAAGACAGAATAAGACAGAATAAGAATAAGACAGAATGAAAATGAGCGCCGCCGGCAAGATTTTTAAAGTAGGCCATGACTTTTTTCGGGCAAAATACTACTTCCCATCCCCAAAATCCAGATTTAGTGTGACCCGAGCCCCGAAATTCCAAGCCTAAAACAAAAATGAAATGACGCGAGTTTCCAGTAAATAGAGCCTACCAAAAAAGGTGCCACCGGCAAAACTTTTTGAAATCCTGTATGAATACGTCTTTTCGGATCCCAAACAAAACTAACGGCCACTTGGCATGGATCTTCCCGTCCAGAAAATGTGAGACATTTAGCTGGAAGTTGGTAATGTCCTTGAGACGGATCCTTTCCGAAAGAGAAGTAGCCTACTGATCATCCAGAAACAAACAAAAATTGAAACAGAGCAGACTTGTTCTGAGTTTCCCGTTAGAAAAACAAACAAAGTAAAAATCAATCGACATGTTGCACCCGTCATTATTAGTTACGTTTTTTGTCTTTGTTCTGTTCGCTGTTTCCTCTCTGTTTTATGTTTTTTCCTGTTTTCGTCAAAACACGGAACAAGCTATTTCTCATTTTCGCGTTTTTGTACGCTGTTCCGTGTTCTGTGTTCCACTGTCTGTTTTGCAAAACACGGAACTTGCTGTCCTAGTATACTTTATCACTGTTCATATAGAAAATTGCCGAGAAATTCGCAGATAGAAAACAAAGAGCTGCAGAAGTTCAGAGGACATGGATAAAGTATGGTTGTTTTGGAATTTAATTTACAATTTAACAGATTTACCGCCTATGACAGGCTCAGGATCCTAACTTTGCGCTTTCGTCTGAACAACGACAAAACACGAAACACGGAACAGCGTAAGCAAAAATACCGTTTTTATCCAAACCAGAGAACTATGAACACAGAACAGGAACCAGAGACAAAAAACGCAACTATTATAGCGTCGCACTGGAGGAAAATACTTGTCATCAAACTCTATTCTGTTAAGAAACTAACCTGGTTTTGAAATGAACTGAGAGATATTGGTACATAACAGACTAAACTGCCAATCTGGCAAGCACGAAAGATGCGACTGAGAATCCAATTCCTGAAGTCTCAAACGCTCGAGAACCCAGAACGTCATAGGTCCAAGTTGGATATCAACTCAGTTTCTTGGTAAACCTTAACTAGGCTTACTGACTTTTTCGGGCGCACTGGGCCACCCCCATTAAGCTTTACTGGGTGAGCGCCCGTTTAACTGAACTTTTGTTGTCGGGCGCTTTCCGATCGCCCAGATTAGCTTAATTTATATGGCCGGGCGCTCTGCGAGCGCCCAGATTAGCTTTTTTATTTCTTCGAGGTGTGGTGGTACCTCCACCCCTATAGCGACGCGCCTGATCAATCTACCCTAGCCATTTCAGTATCTCTAAAGTTGTTACCTTTCGAAGTTAACGGCTTAAGTTTGTCTTTGTTATTATTACCTTCACGTTTTTGCCCTTGGCCATTTCTCGGCAATCCATCTAGGAAGAAGACTTTGTAGACCCGACTAGTCCCTTCTCTTTTCTTTCTGTTTGATCTTGTGCATTTACTCCGTTATTGAAATCTCAGTGTATTTTTTCCTCTTCTTTCTCTGTACTGCACTATTTCCCTCTTTTTGGGATCCCAAAACGTAAGTGGAGGAATACCTATGACATCGCAAACGTTGTCCGTCTGTCCGTCCGTCCGTCTGTGCGCACTTTAACTCTCGAAGGGAATGAGATATTTTGATGAAACTTGGTGTGAGGATTCTTTGGGTCAAGAGTGAGGTCAAGTTCGTAGATGGGTTTTAGATTAAGGGGTAAATTAAATATTTTTAAACAGATAATGTGATAGTCGATTATGGGGTAAGAAGACATGTTGAACACGATGGTGAAAACCATTTTGTCATCGGAAAAGTAGTTCGCCCGGAATCCGGCCAAAACCGGAAAGTTTGTTAAAAGTAAAAGTTTGTTAAAAGTAAAAGTTTTATTTGAAGTTGATTATATGTTCGATTTAAGGGTAAGAAGACAAGCTAAACACAATGGTGAAAACCGTTTTATCGCCGGACAAGTAGTTAGCCCAGAATCCGGCCAAAACTGGAAAGTCTGTTAAAAGTAAAAGTCTTATTTGAAGTTGATTAGATGTTCGATTTAGGGGTAGGAAGCCATGCTGAACACAATGGTGAAAACCATTTTCTCGCCGAACAAGTAGTTCGCCGGGAATCTGGCCAAAACCGGAAAGTTTCTTAAAAGTAAAAGTTTTATTTGGAGTTGATTGGATGTTCGATGGGTAAGAAGACATGCTGAACACTTATGTGAAACAATTTTCTACCCTGACAAGTAGTTCGCCCGGAATCCGGCCAAAACCGAAAATTGTTAAAAGTTAGTTTTATTTGTAGTTGATTAGATATTCGATTTAGGGGTAAAGAGATGGTGAATCCGTGTATGACAATCATTTTTTACCCGCAACATTTAGTTCGACTGGAATTCGACTGGAGCCGGAAAATTAGTTATAAGTTGAATTTTTATTTGAAGTTGATTAGATGTTGAATATTGGGGAAAGAAGATACGCTGAGTTAGTTTTTGGGCTTTCTTTTTTCGCCAGAAAAGTAGTTCCGGAATTCGGCCGAAACCGGGAAATTGGCAGAAGTGGCAGGAAGTTTTCGTCAAAACAGAGATGGCTTATAGGGGTAAACACACATGCTGATTCAATACCTGAACTTGTTTTTCTCAGATGTTTAACCTGTTTTTTACTTTTAATAGTAAAAACGTTCAAGGAGTCTGGCGAAGACTGGATCTGGCGAAGACAAGACCCAATTGTCTGGATCAAATATTGAATTTTTGGGATCCCATCGAAACCTTTGGTCTTGTTGTCTAGTGCGTCAATAAAATTTCATCATCATTACGTAGCATTTCTCGGCTTATTCGCTTGGAGATTGGACTTTTTTTTTATTTTTCATATATATATATGCTATATTAGGAGGGCGATTACTTAACTTGCGACAAAACAGTTCGGACGCTGAGCTATCATTTATGCATTTGCAGGTGCGTATGGTTTTGGGGCTAAACTTGTTCCCATTCAATTATCTCCCTACTTACCTAGTACCTCTGCGACAACCTTCCAGATTCAGAAAAGTGGGTATCAACTCCCCTCCCACTTTCTGGTGTGGCTTTATCTTCCAGATTAACTCTATAGGCTATGTCTCTAGAGTACATCTAGAGGTTGTGTGTAAAAAAAACCCGGCCTTTAAATTCCCCGGATTTTTCAGTTTCTGGTCCGATTTACGGAAAGAATCGGGGCACTGGAAACAAGGCTTATACCGTCAATTGGTTTCTGAGTGAAGAGTGAAAACCATTATCAGAATATCTCCACGCCGATTATTCTACTTCTAGCTTTAAGCTATTTGGATAATAAACTGGATTGATTGATTGATTGGTAGGACGCTTACCTTCGAATTCATGAAAATGAAGTAGGTCTGAAGGAAGATGAAGACAAGGCGAGTCAAAGGTCCAACCAGCTTCAAAACACTGTCGCACTTGCTTTCTGGAATTATCTCGAAAAACTGGCTGCATTCCAGTCCCGTGTAGACCATGCTTCCTATGCCAAAAGCTGCAAAATAACCTCACTGTCAATTCATCTGCAAGACTTTTGACGTCATTCCCTCCCTCATTCCCCGGAGCCTTGGAGTCAAGTACTCGGGATAAAATAAATTCCGACTCTTCATGTGACATTCAAATTAAGAGCCTATTTACTGGATGTTAGGGTTAATCTAGAAGTGTGAAATGTCAGGCTGAGAATGTGCGTGGCTCCCCTATTTCGTCGGGAGAAGTCTTATGAGCATTCCGAACCGTGAATGGTATTTAAGGGGAAGATCGAGGAGCGGGGCTAATGACCCAGGTTGAATTTATTTCACCAAAAAGTACTGATTTCTTTCAGTTTGGCACAGCGAACGGAAAGGCCATGCGACTTTCCAAAATGTTTATTGCCATCAAAAGGGGACACAACTTTAACTTGCAACCACTCAGGCCACCTTAAAACAAAGGCAGCAAAGTTTCCAACATTGGCTGCCTTTCTCCCTTCGTTTTATCAAGCCAGAAAGGCACGACAAGTTCCTTTCCAATTTTCCACACGTTCGTTTCCGTTCCAATTTTACACACAATTTTCCACACGTTCGTTTCTGTTCACTGACAGAAAGTCGCACACAAAAAAGGCTCTTAGGCCTCAGAGATGGGCGAATTCGGATTCGAATCAAGGATTCGTCCTTTTGGTCGGATTCACAATCCGGATTCCAATCTTCTGCTTGTCAGGCTGGATTCGGATCCAGACTCAGATTCCAAATAATCAATTTTACGAGTCCGCTCAAGTTTCTAGTCGACATCCTTCGAGTTTCCGTTCCCCAATAATTACACAGTGCGCTTAGGCAATCAAACTTTTTGATCTCCGCCACCAACCATCCTCAGTAAACTATCGCGTTATCTGATTACCTTAGATATCAGTGTTTTTTCTCACCTCCGATTTTTAAACTATAACCTATGTACATGATTTTATTTTTGTTAAGATCGGATTCAAATCCGGATTCGATTTCGTATTCGACGCCTTGGCATGAAATGGTGGATTCGGATTCGTACCTAGCCGTGGATTCGGATTCAAATTCTTTCATGATCAGGGGTTCACATGCACAAAATAATCTTTAAGCTCTAAACTAAACCGTTCACTAACTAGGACTCGTCTTCTTAGCTCTCATGTAAAATCGAAGTGATCCTGACAGCTTGTTGCACTATAATCTTTTGGTAAACACCTAATACCTCTTGATAATCCAAATCATAGAGATATATTCTAAAACGGAGCAGATTTGGAGTTCTCACCGACACTTAGGGGCAACGGAACCCTAGCGAGCGCACTACGTTCAAATTTACTGAAAATATATAACAGATGACAGACTATACCAACAGCATATAACAGACTTACCAACAGCAGCAATTCGTAGATACAGCGAGCCATAGTTCAGTGGTCCTCCGCTAGATGAAACTAGGAGCGCCTCTCCCGCGGCTGAACTGTAAGTACTTGTTGAGGCAGTTTCAGCAGCGTTTACATCTTCCAGCAGATCTTTCTTTTGTTTCAATTTTCTCAGGTCTAAAGAACAATAAATCATTAAAAGATACCTAGAACAAACTAGTGTTTTTTTCTTCCAGAAGATGTTCTGAGATAACTGACAACTATGAAACTCGTGTCTGCTTACAGCGAATTACGCAAGGCTTCGGCTGTTTTTAGCCCCTCTCCAAACATATTGCCGGCCTCGGGTGGCAAACGGGGCTTCATTTGCATAAGCAAGTCTGTGACCAATAAGCTTTTCGGAAACACTGATAGTCACGCATGATGCGTTAACGGGAAAAACCCGGCAAGCGGGAAAATTACTGTAGGAGATAAGTAAGAAGGGATAAACCTGTGAGTCACGGCAACAGAATGGGGGTAAAATTTACACAAGTAGACGTTAGTCTCATAGGTACTACGGATCCTTTGTCACCTCACCCTTGTCATTGTGGTTGTTCAGTCTCAGTTCGTAAGGGTACTCGGCAGGAGGCTATCTCCTCGCCAACACTGTTCAATAATAGTGTCCTAGAGCGCAATTGTTCATGTGTTCTCCAAGCTATTGACATTTCTCTCGTATGTTATGCCGACGATATTTTTAATTTAAGCAGGTCAATCAAACGGGTAGAAGAAATTTTTTAAAATCATGCAAAACAAATACGTTCAGCAAGGTCTAAGTCAGACGTCGTATTATTTAATTGGGAAGCTGAAGGCCCCGTGCCCTACATTGCTCTTGGTGATATCAACATAAAACCTGTTGAGGGCATTGTTTACCTTGGTCTCCCCATTGGCTCGTCATTAAAACAAACCCACCGGCTTCTATCTGAACATTTTGAAAGAAAAATATGCGCTTCCTATTCTCTACTTATAAAGAATGTCACCCGTTTCAACCGAAAAATCCTAGCCTCCCTTTATAACTCCGTTGCAATACCCCAATTTCTTTACCTAGCTCTCTTCTGGCAAATATTCTCAGCTAGTGAAAAAAATAAACTCCGTTCCACTTTTTTCAGATCCTCTAAAATACTTACTTCGGCTCCCCCCTTGTACAAGAAATACCAAAATGATGAAAATATATAACATAAAAGACCCTGAGCTTGCTATCTCTAACCTGATTAGCAAGTACAACTCAAAAATCCAGTCCCACCCCCTTGAAGTTTAAGAGGGTGTTCCACCCTTCTAATAATAGTTACTATTGGTTACTATTTCCGTTCCATCCTCATGAAAAGTTACTACGCTGACCGTTCCAACCTTGTCGGAATAGTAACTAACAGTTACTATTTGCTTACCATGCTCGGGAGCGTAGTAACTACGCATCTCTGTAACGTGATTGGTCGGATTCACCCCTGGCATGAAATCCTGCTGGAAAATAGAAAAATCGTTCCAGCCTTGACGGCAAAAAGCCAGAATTCGTGACGTCATGCGTAGTAACTACGGTAAGTAGGGTGGAACACGCTCTAAGTGTATATGTATGTAATCGTGTTCAGTTTTTAGTCAGTCAGAGAGTCTCAGTCAGTAATTGTCGATTTTTTGTGTGTTTCCTATGAAAGTGTTACGTTTTGCTTTTTTTCTTTTCGTTTTTGTACTCCGTCCTTTTTCTGTTTGCAATGACGGGTAATAAATAAGTAAATAATATAGGCCCCTTTCGCGATCGGGATTCGAATCGGCTTTCGAGACGGACAAACTGTTCGAGACTCGTTGTGATGCCTGCGGATTCAGTCTCTACCGCCTCTTCCTACCCTCTTCTCGGCGAAAAGACTAATAGGACGAATGGACGAGCTCATTCATGCATAGTTTTTTTTATGGGGATCTGAAAATATCTAACATCGGAACAAAAATTTCTTTGTATTCCTTTTCTAGCTTTTAGCTATTCGGAGTAAACTTGATTGATTGAAAAAAAAAAAAAAAAAAAAACGGCTTAAAGAATTTGTTCTTAGCTCCTATCTGGACCGCGGGTTTACTAACTGTCGGACACACTGTGTACCGGGGATTCGGGCATACTTCGGGCAGGCTTAATTGTCAGGCACACTGTACCGAAATTTTTGGGATTGCTATCTCCTCGATCTGGAGCCTCCCAGCTCTTAAACATTGACACCACGTCCACCTCCATTATCGCCTGACCTTTTACAGCACCGCATTACCTCACTTCTCAGCTATGGCGATTAGCTCACTCTGAATTCAGAAGGCAATCTCAAAAGGTCACGTGGAAGGTCTCAGTACCCTGATTAAAAGGTCTTTTCTTGGCAGCTAGATTCAGAAAGCAATTCCCCGTCTTTCACGGATCAATTCAAAAAAGCCAAAATCTTCGATGGGATCCCAAGTAGGATACTTTTTGGATCCAGCCTCCAGGAAGTCGGGTCGTGTAGACTTTCGTTCTAAGCCAGACCCTGTAAGTACGTTATGTATCTTTAATCAACCCCTTATCCAGATCCATTAGGTATTTCCTTACTGAATTTCCGGTCTAGCCCAAATTACGACAATAGTTGCGTTTTTGTTCGACTTTTCCTCGGCTTTTTATTTTTTTTTTGCGTTTTCGTAAAATGGTCCTAAGCACTGTTTGACAATTTCCCGTTTTTGTCAAAAAGGCAAACGACGACTTTCGCCTTTTCAATCGGCTTTTTGCAACAAGACCAAAGGTTTCGATGGGATCCCAAAAATTCAATATCTGATCCAGACAACTGGGTCTTGTCTTAGCCAGATCCAGTCTTCGCCAGACTCCTTGAACATTTTTACAACTAAAATTCAGAAGCAGATTAAGGCCAAATAGCTAATCACCTGAGAAAACCAAGTTCAGATTTGGATTCAGCCAGTTGTTTTTACCCCTATAAGTCATATCTGTTTTGACGAAAACTTCCTGCCACTTCTGCCAATTTCCCGGTTCCGGCCGAACTCCAGAACTACTTGTCCAGCGAAAAAAGAAAGCTCAAACACGAAAAATCAGGGTATCTTCTTTCCCCAGTAATGAACATCTAATCAACTTCAAATAGAAATTTAGCTTATAACAAATTTTCCGATTCCAGTCGGATTCCGGTCGAACTATATGTCCGGGTAAAATATGATTGTCATACAGGGACTCAGCATCTCTTCTTACCCTAAATCGCTTATCTAATCAACTAGAAATAAAACTTTGACTTCCAACAGATTTCCGGTTTTGGCCGGATTCCGGACGAACTACATGTCCGGGTAGAAAATTGTTTTCACATAAGTGTTCAGCATGTCTTCTTGCCTAAATCGAACATCTAATCAACTCCAAATAAAGCTTTTAATTTTGACAAACTTTCCGGTTTGGGCCGGATTCCGGTCGAAATACTTGTCCGTCGAGAAAATACTTTTCACCATCGTCTTCAGCATGTCTTCCTACCTCTAAATCGAACATCTAATCAACTTCAAATAAAACTTTTACTTTCAACAAACTTTCCGGTTTGGGCCGGATTCCGGGCGAAATACTTGTCCGTCGAGAAAATAGTTTTCACCATCGTCTTCAGCATGTTTTCCGACCCCTAAATCGAACATCTAATCAATTTCAAATAAAACTTTTACTTTCAACAAACTTTCCGGTTTGGGCCGGATTCCGGGCGAAATACTTGTTCGTCGAGAGAATAATTTTCACCATCGTCTTCAGCATGTCTTCCTACCACTAAATCGAACATCTAATCAACTTCAAATAAAACTTTTACTTTCAACAAACTTTCCGGTTTTGGCCGGATTCCGGGCGAACTACTTGTCTGATGACAAAATAGTTTTCACCATCGTCTTCAGCATGTCTTCCTACCCCTAAATCGAACATCTAATCAACTTCAAATAAAACTTTTACTTTCAACAAACTTTCCGGTTTTGGCCGGATTCCGGGCGAACTACTTGTCCGATGACAAAATAGTTTTCACCATCGTGTTCAGCATGTCTTCTTACCCCATAATTGACAATCACATTAGCTGTTTAAAAATATTTTGTTTGTCCCTTAATTTGAATCCCCTCCCCCACCCTAAATGTAGAGCTACAAAGCCCATCTACGAACTTGACTGGTCCGACGACCCAACGAACCCTCACACCAAGTTTCATCAAAATATCTCGTTCCCTTCGAGAGTTATCGTGCTTACAGACGGACGGACGGACGGACAGACGGACAACTTTTGCGATGTCATAGGTATCCCTCCACTTACGTTTTGGGATCCCAAAAAGGCAAACTTGGTAGGTGAACAAGTTACGCTCTCCTTTTGGCGTTTTGCCTCGCTACTTAAGCCAGTTTATCCCAAAATCCAATAAAAGAGGAATTTGATTGAAAGTGAAAATCAGTATTTCGAGACGTCTCGGATTTTAAAGATGAAAAATTTGAAGTGCAAGTAAAATACGAATAAAATGGCATTTGTCAAAATAGCGTTTTCATCCGAGAAAAGTGAAAAGTCCTTAGTAGTAACGGCAACTTGCAAAAACGCGAGAATGTTAAAAAGGACCTGAAAACGATAACAAGACCAAAGGTTTCGATGGGATCCCAAAAATTCAATATCTGATCCAGACAACTGGGTCTTGTCTTAGCCAGATCCAGTCTTCGCCAGACTCCTTGAACATTTTTACAATTAAAATTCAGAAACAGATTAAGGCCAAATAGCTAATCACCTGAGAAAACCAAGTTCAGATTTGGATTCAGCATGTGTGTTTACCCCTATAAGTCATATCTGTTTTGACGAAAACTTCCTGCCACTTCTGCCAATATCCCGGTTCCGGCCGGACTCCAGAACTACTTGTCCGGCGAAAAAAGAAAGCTCAAAGACGAAATCAGGGTATCTTCTTTCCCCAGTAATGAACATCTAATCAACTTCAAATAGAAATTTAGCTTATAACAAATTTTCCGATTCCAGCCGGATTCCGGTCGAACTATATGTCCGGGTAAAATACGATTGTCACACAGGGACTCAGCATCTCTTCTTACCCCTAAATCGCTTATCTAATCAACTAGAAATAAAACTTTGACTTCCAACAGTTTTCCGGTTTTGGCCGGATTCCGGACGAACTACATGTCCGGGTAGAAACTTGTTTTCACATAAGTGTTCAGCATGTCTTCTTGCCCTAAATCGAACATCCAATCAACTCCAAATTAAACTTTTAATTTTGACAAACTTTCCGGTTTGGGCCGGATTCCGGTCGAAATACTTGTCCGTCGAGAAAATAGTTTTCACCATCGTCTTCAGCATGTCTCCCTACCTCTAAATCGAACATTTAATCAACTTCAAATAAAACTTTTACTTTCAACAAACTTTCCGGTTTGGGCCGGATTCCGGGCGAAATACTTGTCCATCGAGAAAATAGTTTTCACCATCGTCTTCAGCATGTCTTCCTTCCCCTAAATCGAACATCTAATCAATTTCAAATAAAACTTTTACTTTCAACAAACTTTCCGGTTTGGGCCGGATTCCGGGCGAAATACTTGTCCGTCGAGAAAATAATTTTCACCATCGTCTTCAGCATGTCTTCCTACCCCTAAATCGAACATCTAATCAACTTCAAATAAAACTTTTACTTTCAACAAACTTTCCGGTTTTGGCCGGATTCCGGGCGAACTACTTGTCCGATGACAAAATGGTTTTCACCATCGTGTTCAGCATGTCTTCTTACCACATAATCGACTATCACATTAGCTGTTTCAAAATATTTTGTTTGTCCCTTAATTTCAATCCCCTCCCCCACCCCTAAATGTAGAGCTACAAAGCCCATCTACGAACTTGACTGGTCCGACGACCCAACGAACCTTCTCACCAAGTTTCATCAAAATATCTCATTCCCTTCGAGAGTTATCGTGCTTACAGACGGACGGACGGACGGACGGACGGACGGACAGACGGACAACTTTTGCGATGTCATAGGTATCCCTCCACTTACGTTTTGGGATCCCAAAAAGCCAAAGCTGAAAAGGGAAAGGCAAAAGCCGAACAAAAACGCAACTAATGTTTATGAATCAAATAGGCCGATGCCGAACCACTGTTTTGGAATCCCCCAAACCCGCAAGCAGACTTTCAGCTAGGTTCCAGCAGAGCGTGGGTCGACAAAAATGTGAAGTCTGTAATTAACAGCCCTTGATATTACTGACTTGCAGGAGCCGCCGTACAAACACAACCTACTTCGTAACCACTCCATCCACTCTTAAAGTCGAACTTCATACTGTACATTCTATCCCCCCATAACAAGATCATGGTGATTTTTACACTTGCCGTGTTTCGTTATTTTCGATGCGGATCATGCTCCCAATGATTGTTCACAAGAAACTTATCCGTCAGGAAAACCGTTTATGTAAATTTTTCAATGTTCGCGGGAGAAGTTAACGGTTCTGGACAAAGCTTAAAAAGTCAAAGCCATGGGTGATTTGTTAAAAGCAGAAAATATTCAACTATTATTCAATACTGAAACATAAAAGGTAAAGAGTGAGAGATGTCATTTAACAGTGCAGTAATGGCTAAGCCTTGCCTCCCCAATGTTTTCTACTTTCCAAAACTCTAATTGTTTGCATATGTCTTAAGGACGAGTCTATCCCCGACACCTGCAATCACAACCGTGTCTTCGATATTAACTGTGACCCCATTATGAAGTTCATTTCCAGATTCTGACAGGGGGTGGAAAAGTCATTTCAGCCGAGTCAAAACAATCCGTTCATCAATCCGCTGTTAGCAGGGCAATAACACCCTGTCTACAGCCTCGAAAGAAAATATATTGCTGCGGGATCAGGGTCTCTGTTTGTTATGATAGGTAGGGTTAACACGTCTAACAAACAGACGTAATTTCACGGTTCGAGAAGGGGGTTGTGGGGTGACTCCCCCACCCCCTCGTGCCTTACATAATCCACTCTCAAACGTATGTTAGCTGTCTGAATGACCGCCGTGTGTCATAATGAGCTTGTCATATTGAAATAGAATTTAGTTACCAAAACACAATTTCGGCAGCAAATTGCTAGTTTAAGTCGCCTTTTACAAGAAGGACGGGAACGGGCTACATACTGCTATATCAGGGAAGGATGTCTCCCACTCGTATCTTTCAATCTGAATTTCGCAAGCAAATGACCACGTTGAAGTTGAATACTACAAAGAGGCGAAAACTTGGTTCACGTCTTCACGTCTTGGTTCTACAGTTTTATGAGGGTCGGGTATCTTCCACACGTATTTCCACCATTTCGAATCGTAATAGCTTAAAGCCATGAACCAGAAAAATAGCAATACTAATCCCTGCATATAAAACTAACTGGAAATTTTGTTAGGTTTGCGTTGTATTTTTTCTTGGTAGGCTACTACACCCAGTCTCTGTTTTTGGGATCCCAAAACGTAAGTGGAGGGATACCTATGACATCGCAAAAATGTCCGTCTGTCCCTCTGTCCGTCTGTCTGTAAGCACGATAACTCTCGAAGGGAATGAGATATTCTGATGAAACTTGTTGTGAGGATACATTTGGTCAAGGGTAAGGTCAAGTTCGTAGATGGGCTCTGTAGCCCTACATTTAGGGGTGGGGGTTCAAATTAAGGGACAAACAAAATATTTTTAAACGGCTAATGTGAGAGTCGATGATGGGCTAAAAAGACATTCTGAGCACGATAGTGAAAACCATTATCTCGCCGGACATGTAGTTCGTCCGGAATCCGGCAAAAACGGAAAAATGGTTAAAAGTAAAAGTTTTATTTGAAGTCGATTAAGTCTTCGGTGTAGAGGTAAGAAGACATGCTGAACACCATGGTGAAATCGATTTTCTCGTCGAACAAGTACTTCGTCCGGAATCCGGCCAAAACCGGAAAGTTGGTTAAAAGTAAAAGTTTAATTTGAAGTTGATTGAATGTTCGGTTGAGGAGTAAAAGGACATGGTGAACACGATGCTGAAAACCGTTTTCACAAGTAGTTCGCCCGGAATCCGGCAAAAACCGGAAAATTTGTTAAAGCAGAAGTTTGATTAGATGACAGATTAAGGGGTAAGAAGAGAGGCTGAGTCTGTATATGAGAATCGGTTTTTACCCGGGCATATAATTAGTCCGGAATCCGGATGTAACTGGAATTTTTTTAAGTCAAACTTTTCTTTAAAGTTGATTAGATGTTCTTTATAGGGATAAGGAGATACGCTGGATTCGTTTCTAAATTTTCTTTTTTTGCTGGACTAGTTAGTTCGCTCGGAATTCGGGCGAAACCGGAAACTTGGCAGAAGTAAAGCAGGAAGTCTTGGTCAGTATCATCAAATTAGATATGGCTTATAGAGGTATATCTGAACTTGGTTTCTCTGATGATTAGCCTGACGAAGACTGGATCTGGCGAAGACAAGACCCAATTTTCTGAATCAAACATTAGATTTTTGGGATACCATCGACACCTCTGGTCTTGTTGTTATAATAATTCTTTAGCCTTGTCGGGCATTCGCCAGTCTTATGTTTTGAGACCCCCCCCCATGCCCCAAGCGCTTGAAACCATTCTTGGCAGGAATACTGACGAATGTAGATGTTCTGACTCGATGTTTGCTCACGAAAGCCTTCGGTACGGAACAGACCTCTCCGACAATTAGACTAAATAAAATGGGCCGTGGAATTGGAAATCGCCGCAAGGCTAAAGGGCATCTCAGTAGTAAATCGGCAAAGCCTGAGGAGTTCTAGACAGACGCAACATCCGTTTTTGGGATCCCAAAACGTAAGTGGAGGGATCCCTATGACTTCGTAAAAGTCGTCCGTCTGTCCGTCCGTCCGTCTGTAAGCACGATAACGCTCGAAGGGAATGAGATATTTTGATGAAACGTACTGTTAGGATTCTTTGGGCCAAGCGACAAGTCAAGTTCGTAGATGGGCCCCAAAGCTGTACATTTAGGGGTGGGGAGGGTTTTCAAATTAAGGGACGAAAATAAATATTTTTAAAAAGCTAATGAGATTGGCGATCTAGGGGTAAGGAGATATGCTGAACCGAATTTGAAATTATTTTCTCGCCGGACAAGTAGTTCCCCGGAATCCGGCAAAAACCGGACAATTTGGAAAAAATAAAAGTTGTATCTGAAGTTGATTAGATGTTCGATTCAGGAGTAGAAAGACATGCTGAATCCAATTTTTGAACTTTATTTCCTTGACGGATAAGCTAGCAAAATTTGCAAAAACCTGGAAATTTGGATTGAAACGTTCAGCTAGCTCTCAATGTCACTAGAGATTTTGTTCTGCATGCAGTTCACAGGGAATGCTGCTAAAATATGAGGAATTTGGTAAAAAAATAAATCTAAAAGACCTGTTTGAAGTCGATTAGAGATGAGATATTGGAGTAAATATGCTTGTTGAATCCATATCTGAACTTTGTTTCCTCATTTGATTAACTGTTTGGTCGTAAGCCAAAAACTTCAAAACGGTATCCCCCAACAAGATAGCTTCAGGGGGTCTTGTTTCTTGCGTTATATTTATGTTATGTAGTTTGTGTAGTACGAATAAATTAATGAATGGTAACATTTTGTGTAGGCTACATATTCAAGCGGTTGATTATGGACAAATAGCAAAAATGTTAAAGGGGTCTGGCGAAGCCTCGGAAATGTACAAAGATTCGATTGTCTGGATCAAGATGTCTAATAAATATTAAATTTGTTGGATCCCATCGAAACCTTTGGTCTTGTTATAGGAAGACGTTGACCAGCAACGGCGACAAGGGGATGGTGACAGGCTACCACAAACAGTATTTAGGAAGAGATCTTAGGATTTGAAGGCAACCTCGAAATTCGATCAAACACGCAACTAATCTTCTACCAATTTTTGCACTGGCTCCGGATACCAAAGTTCTATTCATGTCATGCGGAATTTTGTTTTGGCGATTTGTTTATGGATTAACGGTGAGTAGTTTCATCTGTCACGAGTCAGCAAAATCGTATTCGACCAAGTTGGCTAAGTGTTGCTTTGCTTGTGCCGACACTGCGATAACCAAAGTTTTTGTTGTTGGAAACAATAAACAACCTGCATTATAGATGTTTGTAAACAAATCTTCAGGGATTGCC
Source organism: Branchinecta lynchi (assembly GCA_023053575.1). NCBI lineage: Eukaryota > Metazoa > Arthropoda > Branchiopoda > Anostraca > Branchinectidae > Branchinecta > Branchinecta lynchi. The sequence goes on from JAKZAP010000010.1 coordinate 7,381,695, forward strand.
CACTTCCAAAGTCTGGGAATCGATTTTCCCAGAGCTTCTATTAAGGTATGGTTGAACAGTTTCGAAATGAAAAATAGCAATAGGATTATCCTATTGCCAGTGACAAGACCAAAAAAGACAAGACCAAAAAAAGACCAGTGACAAGACCAAAAAAGACAAGGCCAAACATGCCAGTAGTATACAAATTTCGCTTGGTTTATAAACTGATTTACGCTGATTTATTTCGTTGGTTTGCAGTATCCTGGCACTAAGAACAAGACCAAAGGTGTCGATGGGATCCCAAAAATATAAGATTTGATCCAGACAACTGGTCTTGTCTTCGCCAGATCCAGTCTTCGCCAGGCTAATCATCAGAGAAAACCAAGTTCAGATTCTATCTATCTATACCTCTATAAGCCATATCTATTTTGACGATACTGACCAAAACTTCCTGCTCAACTCCAGAACTACATGTCCGGCGAAAAAAGAAAGCTCGAAAACGAACTCAGGGTATCTTCTTTCCCCAATAATGAACATCTAATCAACTTCAAATAAAAATTTAACTTATAACAAATTCTCCGACTCCAGCCGGATTCCGGTCGAACTATATTTCCGGGTAAAATACGATTGTCAAACACTGATTCAGCATTTCTTCTTAACCTTAATCGGTTATCTAATCAACTAGAAATACAACTTAAGCTTCTAACAATTTTCCGGTTTTGGCCGGATTCGAGGGGAACTACAGGTCCAGGTAGAAATTTTTTTCACATCAGTGTTCAGTATGTCTTCCTGCCCTATATCGAACATCTAATCAACTCCAAATAAAACTTTTAATTTTAACAAACTTTCCGGTTTGGGCCGGATTCCGGGCGAACTACTTGTCCGTCGAGAAAATGGTTTTCACCATCGTCCTCAGCATGTCTTCCTACCCCTAAATCGAAAATTTAATCAACTTCAAATAAAACTTTTACTTTTAACAAACTTTCCGGTTTTGGCCGGATTCCGGGCTAACTACTTGTCCGATGACAAAATCGTCTTCACCATCGTGTTCAGCATGTCTTCTTACCTCATGATCGACTATCAAATTAGCTGTTTCAAAATATTTTGTTTGCCCCTTAATTTGAACCCCCTCTCCCACCCCTAAATGTAGGGCTACAAAGCCCATCTACGAACGACTGGTCCGACGGCCCAACGAATCCTCACACAAAGTTTCATCAAAATATCTCATCCCCTTCGAGAGTTATCGTGCTTACAGACGGACGGACAGACGGACAACTTTTGCGATGTCATAGGTATCCCTCCACTTACACGTTTTGGAATCCCAAAAAACTGAAGCGGATTAAGCATCTGGATCACAATCCCTTTCACACTGCAGCCATAGTTTTTCATTTTTTTTAAGATTCAATCGCGGGAAGTAACATCATAAGATTTCAGCGTGTCTATTTGAAGGTTCAGATTCGTTTCACGTCCTCTCTAGTCTCTCTCAATCTGATGGCTAATATAAATTTTATTTTGTATATCTCATTGTCGTTGATAGATACGAATTTCATATTATTTTTACGTATTGCTAGTATTTTAAATTTGGCAACTGTTTAGATTTCACACCGGACCCATGTAAGACTACATGTATATATTTGTTTTCACTCGTATTCGTTCCTCGACGAAAAAGTGGCTGCGTTTGGCTTCGGTTTTTAAAATAAACCACGGATTGATTGATTGCCTTTAAAAAAAAAGAGATCTTAACACGATCTGATGGATGCTCGAGGGGTCACCCACTCCCCGGCACCTGTTATACACCATTTCCAGGCACCATTTCCAGGCCGACGATAAATTAGGCAATTCCCGCTTCTAAACATGCTAATTTGAATGTTCCAACACGTGGCAACTGGTGCCAGCTGCTGTCAGCCGGTGCCGGAACCGACCCCTGCACCGCGGCACTTGCTGTACACCAAAATCGAGAGCGGACAACCCCTCGGTAAAGTTCTGGGGCTGGAAGCCTATTTAGACAATGGAGGTTATCATGAAGAGGTTATGAAGGATCTCCAGGAGGTAAGACAAGGGATAGGTAGGAAGTACAATGCCCCTAGAATTATGGCGGAAGCTTTCCGAGTTAATTACCAAAACAAGGTACTTACGCATGCTTTTCAAGACGTTGGCGGCAAAGTCATTCTTGCGGAATGATGAAATGTAGACGAAGGCCAAGAATAATATGGATATGTAGTAGAGGTATAGGAAGAAACCCTAAAAAGTAAGAGATATTAAAGTTGGAGAAGCATCAAAAGAATCAGTTATGCTTATCATGTCAACAAAGGTGATAACGCGTATGAAAAACTTCTAGGGACCGAATATAGAAAAATCGGATTTGAGCTAGAGGGGGGACCGGAAATCTCGTGAAATTTTTAGGGTCGAGGGATCGGGATGGAACTTCAAGGGAAGAACAAGCATTAGCCCTAGATACTTTATTGACAAAACAAGACCGGATCGTGTCACAGTAGAGGGGGTTGGAGGGGGTTTTCCCGGATTTCCGGTGATCACGAGTTAAGGTACTTCCACATGTACTAGGACCATGAAACTTGGCAGACATATTAGGTACTCTTCCAGGTCGACTTTGAAGTAATTCCTTTCCCGATCCGATGATCATGGGGGGATTGGAAGGATGGGGAATCCGGATTCTAGTGACATGCATAACTCTGGAACGGGTGGTCAGACGTGCATGAAACTTGTCAAGTGTAGAGAACAAGTGTCTCAGATGTTCAATTTCAATTCTGGAACGGATCCGTTAACTTTGGGGGGGGGGGGGCTGAAGGGGGGGAGCTGAAGGGGGGAGGTGCCGGAAATCTCGTGAAACGTTTACAGTCGAGAGATCGGGATGGGACTTGGAGGGAAGAACAAGCATAAGCCGTAGATACATTATTGACAAAAAAGGACCGAATCTTGTCACAAGTGGGGGGAGTTGGAGGGGGTTTTCTACAATTCCGACGATCACGAGTTAGGGTACTTCCAGATGTGCTATGACCGTGAAACTTCGCAGGCATGTTAGGGACTCTATCGGATTAGCTTAAAAATAGTCCCTCCCCCGATCCGATGATCGTTGGAGGAAGAAACAGTTGCAAATGAGTGGTATAACCACTTCAGATTTACCAGATCAAGCCCATTTTCTGATGAAATGAATATCAGAGAGAGATCCAGCCTTGAAAACTGCAAACCGTTTCTGGCAAACATGCTAAGTGTTCTTACAAGTGCCATATGAGCTTTCAGCTCTGGTTTGTGTTCTTTTTACCAATAAATAAAACATCAAATAAAAATCAACACAGCAATTATCCTTTGCAGCAAAAAGCAAGTCATAAGGACCTGTGCTGCAATTCACTGGTACTAGGTATTTCTAATCAAGAGAATCCAAAGGGGCTGGCGCAGACAGGAGACAGCGTTCAGGATTCAGCAACTTTTTTTTTCAGGATTCAGCAACTTTACTAAAAAAAAATCATTCCGGCTTGACGACCGGTTACACACAAAGCACATACGAGCTTGAAAAACGCAACCAGTACACATTTACTATCATATTCTAATCAAACCTTCACTAAAATAAACTAAAAATGTAATAATTAATTTGTCAATTTGTCCTCTCTCGTCTTCATAACGCTCTGCTCACCAACTACCCTAAAGGAGATGTTTCTTTAACCGATTTTTAAACTGCGGTACACTTTCCGCTTCTCGAATTGAGTCTGGAAAAGTATTCCTTTATGACAGCTAGCGATTGTGGATTTCCAAGGGGACAATCTCATACGCGGACAAACTTCAAAGAAATTGGATCTTCCGAGCTCAACCAGTGGCTATCCACAAATGCGTGATTAAAAGAGACCACGAACGAGGCTAGGAACTTCGGTAGTTCCACCAGATACAAATCCTCTTTTGAAAAAGCTTTGCTCAGTTTAAAAAGAAATTAAAAGATTATTTTCTGGGGCATAAATGTTGAATTTCATTATTTTTTTAATTATATTTATTAGGGGAGGAAGGGTGGGCTAGGGAGGTGAGGGTGGGGGGAGGGGGAGTTGAGTATCGATGAGTGAGAGAGATCGGATTTTTTTCTTTTTTTTTATAGGTAAGTAGTTTATGTGGACTTACGCGCGAATGTTAACCCTCATAGGTTTTTTCTAAAGCGCGAAAGTGTTGTATATATTTATTTGAATGTTGAAAATAAAAAACTTGAACTAAAAAAACTTGAACTTGCAGTAATCTATCACAAACGAGCTAGAGTTTGCTAAATAGAATAATCGGATATATTACGGTTTACTATGGTATTCCTATATCGCTAATGGTTATACAGATGTTCTTTATAGGGCACTTCGCGTAGCCACTTTAAAAGCGGAAGTGGCGCGTCGGAGCTCCACCCCGACTTGATCATTCGATGTTATCAATTCTTAAAGCGACTAGTATTACAGCAGCTGGATGAATGAATGAATGAATTTATTCCCAATAAAGCCCAAGGGCCATGGCGGGAAACATAACACAATAACACTACAAAATATCACACTCCAACAACAAACCAAAAAACCAACTTCTATAAAAATAGTTCACGCTGGGCCATAGCTAGCTTCAGGAATCTACCCAGCCTTCGGATCTCACCAAAACACTTACTTCCCATACTTGAAACCAAATCCCTTTCCTCCCAAGCCCCCCGACCAAAACACTTCCTTTCTTAATTCTTTCAACTCCTCGCAATAACATATCAAATGTACCGCATCCTCTCCTTCAATACCACACATTGGACAAAAATAAGGACCAGTACCTTTCCTATCTCTACAAATATAATTTCTCCGCATCCCCACCGGAAGAGCGTCCGCCCTAAGACTCACCATCCACTTCAATTCTGCCCCCCCCCCCCAATCCCAACTTAAAATATAATTCTTCTCACCATATCTCTTTGGCCACACCATACAACTTCAGAGATTGGTGCTCTGATACACCCCCATGCCACCTCTGAATCTCTCGATCTCTTAGCCTTTCTTTCACTAACTTATTTACCTTACCTAGGGGGTAACCTGGTCCCACTCCATCACACCACAGACTTTATCGGAGAGAAGAACCCTCCTGTGTACCCGGTTTGGCAATAAAGCCATAACAAATCCGCGTTTCCAAGATTTATTCCCCCCGCCTTTTCAACCTTTAAGATCCCAACCTCAAAGACCCAACTTCCAGAAAGTCCCCACCCTTCAACCTCTCCCACCAATCCACGAGAGATACAGGAAGAGTTTCATACCTGCGTTTGTAAACCTTATTAACCAGTGATTTATGTATTATTTTGTTGTGTTCACTCAGCCTTTCGTTGACGATCGGTTTTTATCTGATAAGTGTATAAATTACCTGACGTGAAGCGCTAATTCGGCGCCACGCGCTGTGAAAGTCGTTTTTAAAATAAAGTCTCTCTCTCTCTCTCAAAACCACAATCTTTCAATATTTTTTCAACTTGCTGAGGCCAAGAATCCCTTTTCTTACCCCAAGTTTTTCCAAATACGCCGCTTTCAGAACTCTCACTCTTGGCAAACTCGTCACTTTCTCCCAATATCTTATCATAGCTACTAACCTACTATTCCGGAGCGACTCTAAACCTAAATCCCCTGTTATTACTAAAACTATTAATTCTCACACTAACCCCTAATAGACTTACCTGACAAATCCCGCGTGATAACAACACCCGACAATCTCCAAAGCGAGAGAGGAGGGGCCAATAGTAAGCGAAATGGATTTGCTTAAATCTCAACATTCAAAACTAAATAACAAAATAATGACTTAGCCTAATATTACCTCAAAGAAAGGAACAGAATTATCCTCCGACATTGTAAGCTCCGTGAGGGGCAGGGCAATCCCCATGATAAGAAGGAGTTTCCCGTAGATGGCACTAATGGTCATCAACCAGGCATCGCTTAAAGAAAGAAAATTAGGTTTTCACAATACAAAGCTTTTACACTGTCAGAAGAACCAAAACAAAAGCGGACATCGTCGGTTCATTGCGAACTGTTAGGGATGGAAGTAAACCGAAGCCCGTAGTTTCTAACTCATTGAACTCAACTGAGACAACTTCGAATCGTTTAAATCGTTTATTCATTACGAATCTTAATCATGGCGTATGAGTAAGTACTAACTGATTTCAACGTCAACATATAAATACACATCAATATATATAAAAAAAAAAAAAAAAAGCAAGCGTAACTGCCGAGTCAACTGCTATTTCGGTTTGCATTGAACAACAGAAAATAAAAATAAAAAAAATAATTACACTATACTAAACGGTCAGACATATGTGCTTAAAAAACAAACATAAAATCATGTGGGCTCTTTAATGGTGGATGAAGTGTTACACAGTTTAACAAATGCCGGAGCAAAGCTGTTACTGTATCTTACGTGGGTATACTGAACAGGTTGCAGTTTTGGAATTGGGTTCGCAAACAGTCTAGGAGGTCTTGGCCGTTCGGCTTCAAAATCAGGGGGGAGGATTTTACCGATGACCGGGCGTTTAAGAGTTTACAGACCAAAATTTACCGATAATTTTTCACGACGACTCGCTAATGTACTTAGATTGAAAGTTTTTAAAAGGTTGATATTAGGGACGTTAGGACATTTAGATGCTCTCTCAAGCGACTGATAATGTTAAGGCCACAATCTCATTGCACTTTACTAATGACATTCTAAATAACAAAATAGAAAAAACAAGATTTTCGGTTTTTTGGGATCCCAAAACGTAAGTGGACTCTCGAAGGGATTGAGATATTTTGATGAAACTTGGTGGGAGGATCCTTTGGGTCAAAGTACAGGTCAAGTTCGAAGATGGGGTCTGTAGCCCAATATTTGGGGGTGGGGGAGGGGTTTCAAATTAAGGGACAAAAAAAATATTTTTTTAAAGCTACTGAGATAGTCGATTGTGATGTAAGAAGACATGCTGAGCACGAAGGTGAAAACCATTTTCTTGTCGGACAAGTAGTTCGTCCGGGATCCGGCAAACACCGGAAAGTTTGTTAAAAGTAAAAGTTTCATTTGAAGTTGGTTAAATGTTTGATTTAGGGGTAAGAAGACATGCTGAACACGATGGTGAAAACCATTTTCTCGCTGGACAAGTAGTTCGTCTGGAATCCGGCAAAAACCGGAAAGTTGGTGAGAAGAAAAAGTTTTATTGTGTTGCGAGAGCAACACTTTGGTTTTGTCCTGTTTTTTTTTTTTTTTTTTTTTTTTTTTTCCTATGACTCCGATTTCATTTTATTCCTGGTAACTGGGAAGGGTCTAACCTGTGCGGTTTTTACGGAAAGTGTGGACCTTAGGCCGGATTGATGAATATGACATTACATTTTGGAAAGCTCCGTAGAACTCTTGCCTGGGGCCAATAAGGATGGTTTTTGCTTGTCATCGAGCCAGAGCCTACGGTTTGCGAAGTGAAGTGGAGTTGTATAGCCTATGTCGGAGAGGACCATCTCAAGTTGTGTAGCGAACCTTTCGTTTCATCAAACCATGTTTCTGCTTTCGAGTGGAAAGCTCCGTTCTAGCACACTAGCAGGCAGGCACCAGTTTCAAATTGAAGATGGACTAAAATCTATAAGTGTTAAATATATGCGGCAGTTACCCGGCCAAACAGCCAACATATCTTCTTTGAGTGATAAATAGAAAAATCTACAGAGACAAAAAAGTGGCTTTTTCCCACGGGTCCGAAAGTGCTGCCATCTATTGTTTCTGTCCATGTCTGCGACGATTCCAGCTGAGTTTATAAAAAAAAAATTTTGCACTTTGGTTTGTGGTAGAGTAACGGTATCAGATGTGCCTCTTAAACTTTAGAAGTTCTCTCATTGCTAAAGAAACTAGAGCTTATCCTTTGCTCCTTTCTAAGTCGTGACGTTAGAAAGTTGGCCTACGGCAAAAAAGTCAACTTTTGAACTAAGACAGGTAGAATTTTTTTTTCGACGGCAATCGATAGCCATTGATGAGCTGATCAAAGTATATGTCATCCATTTTTTGGTACAAAAATTCCTTCATGAGATACACCAGTTTGAAAATTTCAAAGGGGTTGACAACTTCATAGTAAGGTACATTGAAACCAAAAATAGGCGATACCAGTTATGATACATATAGGGGACTTTTAAGCAACAGTCGACTGTTAGCCCATAATCATCTTCGGTAATGAGGGGTTTGCAGCTTTTGCTAGTTGGTATACCTGTTATTTGTTTCCGGTGTATTCGATGGTAAGAACAATTTGGTTCCCAATGGTAAGATATGCAAGGGACTTGTAAGTAATAATCGGCTGTTATGCTACAATCATCTTCTGCGATGATGGGTTTGCAGCTTTTGCTAGCTGGTGTACCCATTATTTGTTTCCGGTTAACTTAATGTATATCACGGGAGAGGGACTTGTAAGTAGGAATCGGTTCACGAGGGGCTAGGAATTTTTGCAAATGGTGCACATTGTATTCGATTTCTATAAATCTGAGGGTAAGAAAGTTTGTGTCGATGGTCTATCAATGTAACCGAGGATTAACTGTTTACACAACGGATACAAACGAAAATGTAAAGCAATGAGGTAGTTTCATAATAATTAATAGTGTCATCTATGGTATTTTAATCCTGAAAAGTTACGGATAGCTTTCTATTACCAACTAGATTATATAAGATATTGTTCCAAGTTTTCATCCGTCACGATGTCTACGATTGAAAAGGATAAAGTACAACTGACTGCAAAGTTAATTTAGTCCCTTCTTCCTATATTATTTTGTTGTTGTTTTTACAACGCTGAAGAATACCTTTTGATCATATGATTAATTTTTTTAGAACATCCCGTTTAAAAAGCTTATGCTATAATCATCTTCAGCGATGAGGGGCTTGCAACTTTTGATAGCTGGTATATCCATTATTTGTTTCCGGTGAATTTGATGTCAATCACGGGAGACGGGCTTGTAAGTAAGAATCGGTTCACGAGGGGCTAGAAATTTTTGAAAATTGGTGCACATTGTATTCGATTTCTGTAAATATGACAGTAAGAAAGTTTGTATCGATGGTCTATCGCTATAACCTAGGATTAACTGTTTACGCAACGGGTACATACGATACGGTAATGTAAAACAATAAGGTAATTTTGTAATAATTAATAGTGTCATCTATGGTATTTTAATCCTGAAAAGTTACGGATAGCTTTATAATTTCAACTAGATTATATAAGATATTGTTCCAAGTTTTCATCCGTCACGATATCTACGATTGAAAAGGATAAAGTTCAACTTCGACGGCAATCGATAGCCGCTGATGAGCTGATCAAAGTATATGACATCTATTTTTTGGTAAAAAAATTCCTTTATGAGATACACCAGTTTGAAAGTTTCAAGGGGTTGACAACTTCAGTAGTAAGGTACACACTGAAACCAAAAATAGGCGATACCAGTTGTGAGACATTTAGGGGACTTATACGCGACAGGCGACTGTTAGCTCATAATCATCTTCGGCAATGAGGGGTTTGCAGCTCTCGCTAGTTGGCGTACCTGTCATTTGATGAACAATTTGGTTCCCAAATGTAAAACCTGCAAGGGACTTGTAAGTAATAATCGGCTGTTATGCTACACAAATCTTCAGCGATGAGGGGTTTGCAACTTTTGCTAGTCGGTGTACCCATTATTTTTATCCGGTGAACTTGATGTCTATCACGGGAAAGGGACTTGTCAGTAGAATCGGTGCACGAGGGGCTAGAAATTTGTGCAAATTGTTGCACATTGTATTCGATTTATATAAATCTGACGGTAAGAAAGTTTGTATCGTTGGTCTATCGCTGTAACCTAGGATTTACTGTTAACGCAACGGGTACGAACGATACTGTAATGTAAAACAAGGTAGTTTCGTAATAATTAATAGTGTCATCTATGGTATTTTAATCCTAAAAAGTTACGGATAGCTTTATAATACCAACTAGATTATACAGGATATTATTCCAAGTTTTCATCCGTCACGATGTCTACGATTGAAAAGGATAAAGTTCAACTGACTGCAAAGTCAATTTAGTCCCTTTTTCCGATATGCTTTTGTTGTGGTTAGGGCAATCGATAGCCCTTGAAGAGCTGATCAAAATATATGCCATCCATTTTTTTGAACAAAAATCCTTCATGAGATAAACCAGTTTGAAAGTTTCAAGAGGTTGACAACTTCAGGAGTAAGGTACACAATGAAACCAAAAATAGGCGATACCAGTTGTGAGACATGTAAGGGACTTGTAAGCAACAGTCGACTGTAAGCAACAGTCGACTGTTAGCTCATAATCATCTTCGGCAACGAGGAGTTTGCAGCTTTTGCTAGTTGGTATACCTGTTATTTGTCTCAGGTGTATTCGATGGTAAGAACAATTTTGTTCCCAATTGTAAGACATGCATGGGACTTGTAAGTAATAATCGGCTTTTATGCTATAATCATCTTCAGCGATGAGGGGTTTGCAACTTTTGATAGCTGGTGTATCCATTATTTGTTTCCGGTGAATTTGATGTCAATCACGGGAGACGGACTTGTAAGTAAGATCGGTTCACGAGGGGCTAGAAATTTTTGAAAATTGGTGCACATTGTATTCGATTTCTGTAAATATGACAGTAAGAAAGTTTGTATCCATGGTCTATCGCTATAACCTAGGATTAACTGTTTACGCAACGGGTACAAACGATACGGTAATGTAAAACAATAAGGTAGTTTTGTAATAATTAATAGTGTCATTTATGGTATTTTAATCCTGAAACGTTACGGATAGCCTTCTTCCGATATTGTTTTGTTGTTGGTTTTACAACGCTAAAGAACAGCTTTTGATTATATGATTATTCTTTTTAGAACATACCGTTTTAAAAGCTTCGATAAGTTGACAATTTCAGCATTTAACCGACAGCGAAGAAACAAAACCAAAGTGTTGCTCTCGCAACACTTTAGCCGGCGAAGCCGGACAAAGGTTGCCGCAACACTTCACGTTGCCCGGGCAACGTAGGTCTAGTTTGAAGTTGATTAAATGTCTGATTTAGGGGTGAAAAGACAAGCTGAACATGATGGTGAAAACCATTTTCTCGTCGGATAACTAGTTGGCCTGGAATCCGGCCAAAACCGGAAAATATGTTAAAAGCAAAAGTTTTATCTGAAGTTGATTAGATGATAGATTTAGGGGTAAGCGTAAACAGAATTCATACGGAATTGTACCTTTGTGGTGAAAACGAAACACGCTACCATTTTCTTTTTGAGTGCCCTATTTTTGTTCGTGAACGATTAGATCGAAGATTAGATTTATTATTTCACCTTAATAGGATAAATCTTCCTTTTCCAATTCATCTTGATTTAGTTTTTAAATTTAGGAACGTTAGAAATATTGTGCTGGAATATATTCGGAAAACTAAACGTTTGGATTTCGAATTATGATTTGGTTTGAATTAAAAGTATGTGCTTTTTTGTGTTTGATAATGCAATTCACAGTGTGTATTATTTTTTTTTTTTTTTTTTTTTTTGATTAGTTGTTTGTACAAAAGTATGTGATTTTGTAGTTTATTTTAGATGTTTAGTTTTGTTTCATTGTTAGTTGTGAAATGCCGCAAGGCTAAATCACGTAATAAATTCATTCAAGAGACGCTGAGTCTGTATATGACAATCATTTTTACCCGGACATATAATTAGTCTCGAATCCGGTTGTACCTGCATTTTTTTTTAAGTCAAAGTTTTATTTAAAGTTGATTAGATGTTCTTTATAGGGATAAGGAGATACGCTGGATTTGTTTCAGAATTTTCTTTTTTTGCTGGAATAGTAGTTCGCTCGGAATTCGGGTAAAGCAGGAAGTTTTGGTCAGTATCGTCAAAATAGATATGGCTTATAGAGGTATAGATAGGTAGATAGATAGATAGAATATCTGAACTCGGTTTTCTCTGACGATTAGCCTAGCGAAGACTTGATTCTGGCGAAGACAAGACCCACTTGTCTGGATCAAATCTTAGATTTTTGGGATCCCATCGACACCTTTGGTCTTGTTTTTCTTGATCAGCTAGTTATCCCTCTAAGATTATGTGCGAAGGATAAATAAAATTTCGGATATTTCGATTGCAATTCCGGCAAACCCCAAAAATCTCGTTTTTTCTATTTTGTTTTGCCATGAATGGTCAGCTTGGCTTCAATCCTTATGTTCTAAATATACTAATTATCACTGGCGGGTCAAATATACTGACGTTCCTACGGTCCTTACTCATGTTCGATGCGTGGTTGTATAAATGAGAACGTAAAACATCATATGTTCGAATGTGAAAACTGAAAGCACACCTCGCACTATTTACTGTTTATGTACCAATATTCAAAACTATCGGAATACTGTAAAAACTAGGCTACGCTTTCAACAAATATCCGTGACTTTGGCTGTTTTAAGCCTTTTCCAATCCCATTGACTTCTAGCAAATCTCGGCAAAATTCAGACAATCGGTTTTACGCATCAATAGCGTGATACACGAACACTCGTCGGTAGGATAATGCGCATGGAAAATAGAGAATCGTGGCAAGTGCAAAGATAAGTGAGGCATAGTTAGCGGGCTTATAATGTAACATGTGGAAGGGTCTCTGGGCTTAAGAACTGATTAATGTAATTGCGAAAATAGGTTGCATTCGCTTTATAGACACGACGGGTCCTTATTTATTTATTTTTTATTTATTATTAAATTTGGCGTTAAGCTTTTAGCTTGTCGCCATTACTTACACAAGTACAAACGGATTACATACACTGCACACACAGAAACTGATACACTAGAAAAGTAAACAAATGTACAGACTACAGAACTAAATTAGACTACTAAATTAAATTAGATTAAAAATTTGTGAAGGAAATGGAAGATTTTCAAACGAAGAACGAAGAAGGAATGTGTAACGTTAAGATATCGTGTTTTTTTTTAATATTAAACAGTTACCGAGATTCCTCAGGGTAGGCCTAGCCAATAGGGAAAAGTGCCTGTAGAAAGTCATTTTTCTACGAGCTCAACATCCATCCACACGAAAACCCCGAAGTTTTCGGAGTCAATGGGCCGTTGTGGGAGATTGAATCGTCTTATTCGTTAGGCCTCCGTGGAGGGTAAAGGAAGGTGGCGTATGATCAAGGCAAGAGCTCGTCTCGATCCATCTAGCATGTAATGAGCGTGTTCCACCCTTCCAAAAATAGTAACTATTTTCGTTCCAACCTAGGGAAAAGTTGCTACGCTGGTCGTTCCAACCTTCTCGAAATAGTAACTAATAGTATCTATTTGCTTACCACGCTCGGGAGCGTAGTAACTACGGATCTCTGTTACGTGATTACCCGGATTAGCCCGTGACACGACATTTTGCTGAAAATAGAAAAATGCGTTCCAGCCTTGACGCCATGAATCCAGGATTCGTGAGGTCATGCGTAGTAAGTACGCTAAGTAAGGTGGAACACGCTCAATGTAACGCCGGCTCCAAAAGGCTGAACGAATATTCCGGAGCGAATATGCTTCTAGTTAATGAGACGCTAATTTAGTCCCAATTAGGTACAGTCGAAAATAGTGCTTTAGACAAGTTTATGAGCCCTGTAAGTGCAACTATGCAAGCAATTTTCAAAACGATACCCATATCGAGAAGGGATTCCACCCAGAACCAAACAAGGATCTGTTCTATCGACGGGAGGGTAGGCTGGAGCGGCACGCCTTGAGATAAATGGTGGTTCGCTCGAATACAGCCTACACATTTCAATATTCGTCGGTGTCAAGCGTAAACCACGTATCTCCCTTTTTCAGAACTTTTCAGGAGGTGAAAAAAAACATAATAACTTTTTCTCGTTAGTAGTACAACCCCCTATGTTAATCCGAGATACGTGGTTTCCCTCTTGGTTGTATCTCCCAAACTATGAGCCGGAGGCAATCGAGATGCGCACCGTTCGAAGAAGAATTTTTCGTCGAGCAGAACTGTGTCAAAAAGTGGAAATCGCAAATTTGACCAGATACGTGGTTTCCGCTTGACACCGACGATATATCGATCTCGAAGTGAAGACAACAGTCGCATCGTTTTAAATTAAGTTCAAGCTAATCTACTGCTACAATATAATAAAGGTATGCTTATGTGAACTTTTGTTGACATTGGACTTTGCCATTTTCATGCACTTACTGTGTCCAAAGCTAACTACCAGTTAGCCAAAATAGGTAATTAAGGGCATCTGAAAACACTTGAATAGGTATTTTGGATCTTCGTTCTACCATTTAGCCCACAGATGCACTGTTCACATTAACATAACTGTTCACATAAACATAGCCTACCTCTACTGTCCCCCAATTTTCAGACAATTACTACCGTCTGCTAGTCTATGATACCCTTTTATGCAGCATAAAGAAGGGTTTCGTTTTCTTCTTACAATAATGCCTTTTAAGACTTTTTATGACTTTTTTTAGTAAGTTTAGTTATTGCAAAAAGTAAAGGAACAAATCTTCATTTTTGTTTTAATTTAAGTACAGTAGTAAAGAAGTACAAATTTTAAAGCAAAACTGAATGAGTGGGTGGGATGAAGTGGGTTCATCAGAGGTTAAACGCTGATTGATTTAGAGGTAAGCATAAAACCTGGATCTATAAAAACTTACTGGCAATAAGTTTTCCCCATATCCCGCTAATTCTTCAACTCAATTTTTACGTAGTTTCATTCATCATTTATTTCTGGTAATTTCTTGTAAGTGTATTAGTTTATTTGTTTCTTGTGTGTCTGTGTATTTTGTAAAATTGTATTCTTTTTCTAGCTTTTAGCTCTTCGGATTAAACTTGATTGATTGGTTGACTGATATATGAACTTTGCGTTCCCGCCGGACACCGACAAAAGTTATACTTGTTTTTTTACTTTTTATTTGCCTTGAGGGAAACACAATCCAAGCAACAATCAATCCCTACGGCTGGGATGGAAAAGAGACTATATTCTAATAGGGATTTCGTGCAGGCTATTCTCTCTTCGGAAAAACTCGGTGAGACTTCTTAATGCTTGGCAAAGGGAAACGGGATCCGATCACAGAGCGTGTTCCAACCTTCTAACAATAGTAACTATTACTTACTATCAGAGGTGTTCCTAGCTCCTAGGCGTTCATAGCTAGGGTACGAGGCATTTACCGACTGCCTGATAATTTTTACCGACTTTTTCTGCAGTTAAAACGACTGTTTTAAACAATTTTCAGAAAAACCGACTATTTTGACGAAAAATGGACCAATTTTCAGAAAAACCGACTGTTTTCATGAAAAAAAAGCAAATGCTTTGAGGAAAAATCCCCCTCCCCCCCCCAGTCGTGACGCCCCTGCTTACTATTTCCGTTCCAAACCTTCTCGAAACAGTAACTATTTGCTTACCATGCTCGGGAGCGTAGTAAGCGTGGTAACTACGGATCTCTGTAACGTGATTGGCTGATTACCCCGTGGGACGATATTTTAGCGAAAACTGAAAAGTAAGTTCCAGCCTTGGCGCCAAGAAGCCAAATTCGCGACGTCATGCGTAGTAACTAGTAAGTAGGGTGGAACACACTCATAGCTAACTGTGAAAATGCGACTGTAAGTCAAGACCACGATACCGACAGGGTAAAAACCGTGATTTGCAAAATCCGCGACAGGTCTCGGTCATGAAAATTTTGTTTGGTCCGATGTCAAGACCTTTCATTACAGAATTTAAAGAGAGAAGTGCAAGGTATGGTTGTTGCTCTCATAACAGTAATTCCTTTATCCTTTGTTCCAATCATAGATGGAGGTCCGAAAACTTGCCGTTTGTCGGTTTTGTTAATGTAACGGACTAGAGGATTGCTTTATAAAAGGCTTAACGAAGATATTAGTACAAAACTACCAAACTATACTTCTAAACCAACCATAGCACGTTCTTTCAAACGGAGTTGCCACGCAAGATGATTCTGCATGACGTGGTACACGGCTTATAAAAGTGAATCGCTATGCTTCAAAACAGAACAGTACATCTGGCGCAGAATCCGCGTGCATCATGCAAAGTTTACATCTTTAAAGAGATTGCTCGATGAATAATGAAGCGACTGTACAGTCCCGGGAATCCCATCCGCTATCCGACTTCCTCCGGGGAACTCTACAATTTCAAACTGCAAATATTACTTTTGATAATTTGTTCAAAACGTAAACCTTCGGACCGAAACTTTAGTTGCGTCTGATCTCGTATAGCCGTCCGCCAAACCCACGGGGTTTCCGATTTAAGTGTCGGCTCTGGCACGTCGGCGGCATTGGCCTTATCCTAGCCTGTCGCGGCAATGAAGGACCTGTCCTACCTATAATGCTAACGCATTCCCAGCCGTTTAAGTTGTGTGTTATCATTAAGTTTTTGTTTTGGATAGTTAGTGGTGATTCTGGTTGAAAATGAGTTGTTGTTTTTTGGTTGATTTTCTGGTTGGGCGTCCCAGACCGCGTAAGTCAAGCTCCTTTCTTTCTTTCTTTCCCCCCTTTTTTCCTTTGTCTTTGTTTTTGTCGAAGTTTTGTTTTTATTAATGTTTTGTTTTGAGGGTAATTAGTCCCTTACAGGTTCGCCTCTGGGCATTGAAGATTCCATTTTTTTTTAATAAACCCTTCATTCATTCATTCATTCAACCTATACTTTCATAACCACTCCATAACCGGGAGACCCCAATCTCGTACGGAACATTCTTATTTCTAACCCCTCTAACGAAACCACGCTGATTTTCTCACTTGCCACGTGTTGCTACTATCACGCTGCCGACGGTTGTCTGCGAGGAGTTTTCCCCATCAGAAACAAGACCAAAGGTGTCGATGGGATCCCAAAAATCTAAGATTTGATCCAGACAATTGGGTCTTGTCTTCGCCAGATCCAGTCTTCGCTAGGCTAATCATCAGAGAAAACCGAGTTCAGATATTCTATCTATCTATCTATACCTCTATAAGCCATATCTATTTTGACAATACTGACAAAAATTTCCTGCTTTACTTCTGCCAAATTTGCGGTTTCGCCGGAATTCCAAGCGAACTACTAGTCCAGCAAAAAAAAGAAAATTCAAAAACGAATCCAGCGTATCTCCTTATCCCTATAAAGAACATCTAATCAACTTTAAATAAAACTTTGACTTAAAAAAAATGCAGGTACAACCGGATTCCTGACTAATTATATGTCCGGGTAAAAATGATTGTCATATACAGACTCAGCGTCTCTTCTTATCCCTAAATCTATCATCTAATCAACTTCAGGTAAAACTTTTGCTTTTAACATATTTTCCGGTTTTGGCCGGGTTCCAGGCGAACTAGTTGTCCGGCGAGAACATGGTTTTCACCATCGTGTTAAGCATGTCATCTTACCCTTAAATCAAACATTTAATTAACTTCAAATAAAACTTTTACTTTTTACAAACTTTCCGGTTTTTGCCGGATTCCGGACGAACTGCATGTCCAGCGAGAAAATGGTTTTCACCATCGTGTTCAGCATGTCTTCTTACCCCTAAATCAAACATTTAATCAACTGAAACTTTACTTTCAACAAACTTTCCGGTTTTTGCCGGATTCCGGACGAACCACTTGTCCGACAAGAAAATGGTTTTCATTATCGTGCTCAGCACGATAATGAATTTTGTCCCTTAATTTGAAACCCCTCCCCCACCCTCAAATATACGGCTACAGAGCCCATCTTCGAACTTGACCTGTACTTTGACCCAAAGGATCCTCCCACCAAGTTTTATCAAAATATCTCAATCCCTTCGAGAGTTATCGTGCGGACAGACGGACAGACAGACGGAAAACTTTTGCGATGTCATAGGTATCCCTCCACTTACGTTTTGGGACCCCAAAAACGGTTATGTAAATTGTTTCCCTGTTTTCGCTATAAGTCAACGGGTCTCGGAAAAGGCTTAAAACAGCCAAAACCGTGGGTAATTTGTTGAAAGCACAGCCTAGTTTTAAAGTATTCAAATATATTAAAATACTGCAAGTTGAAGAGTAAATAGTGCGAGGGGTCCTTTAAACGTAAAAAAAAAACCGAGTCGGAGCGAAGCGCCGCGATTTTCCGTAAAAACAGTCAATTTTTGGGATCCCAGAACGTAAGTGGACCTATAACATCGCAAAAGTTGTCCGTCTGTGCGCAATATAATTCTCGAAGGGAATGAGATATTTTGATGAAACTTGGTGTGAGAGTTCTTCGGGTCAAGACTAAGGTCGAGTTCGTAGATGGGCTCTGTAGCCCAACATTTAGGGGTGGGGGAGGGGGTTTAAATTAAGGGGCAAATGAAATATTTTTAAACAGATAATGTGACAGTCGATTAAGGAGTAAGAAGACATGCTGAACATGATGGTGAAAACTATTTTGTCATCGGACAAGTAGTTCGCCCGGAATCCGGCCAAAACCGGAAAGTTTGTTAAAAGTAAAAGTATTATCTGAAGTTGATTAGATGTTCGATTTAGAGGTAAGAAGACACGCTGAACACGAGGGTGAAAACTCTTTTTCGCCGGACAAGTAGTTAGCCCGGAATCCTGCCAAAACCGGAAAGTTTTGTTAAAAGTAAAAGTTTTATTTGAAGTTGATTAGACGTTCGATTTACGGGTAAGAAGACACGCTGAATCTGTATATGACAATCTTTTTTTTACAGGCACATATAGTTCGTTCTGAATCCGGTTGGAACGGGATTTTTTTTTTAAGTTAAAGTTTTACTCGAAGTTGATCAGAAGTTCTTTATACGGAAGGAGATACACTGAATGCATTTCTGAATTTTTTTGTTTTGACAAGTATGGTAGTTCGTTCGCAATTGTCTGGATCAAATATTAGATTTTTGGGATCCCATGGAAACCTTTGGTCTTGTTTTCTTGGAAACAGTCGATTTTTCTTCAAAACAGCCGTTAGATTTTAGATTTTGATAAAAATTCCCAAAAACAGTCGGTTTTTCTGAAAATCAGTAAATTTTTCGTCAAAAGAGTCGTCTTTTTCTTAAAAAGAGTAGTTTTGCGGCAAAAATAGTCGGTAAAAATGACCAGACAGTCGGTAAACGCCTTGACCCCCCCCCCACAAAAAAAAATTTTTCTTGTAACGCCTCTGGATGGGGGTAAACTGAGGAGCATTTCAGTGGAGGCTTATTAAGTAAAATATGGCCGGTCATATTTTACAGAGATAGAAACATACATATGAAGGTCCGGGTCCAAGAAATTATTTCTGGAGGAGGGGGGGTATTTCTACCCGCGGGTCGGACCTAATCCATACCAAGCGGTAAGACAAGAACATAGATTAGGTTTTAAAGCCTATAAAAACAGTTATTTCTGTATGTTTCGGCGGCGGGTGGGGTTCGAACCCCCTAACCCCCTGGATACGGCCCTGCAAATATGGGATGTACAAAGACATTTGGGATACCACACTATGAAAACTCGTGGCCGCTTGGTGGTGCGGCAATCGTCTGGTCCAGTTACAAGTAGCCTACCAGTTTCGGGCACAAAAGTATACTCATTTATAGGTTAACGTTAGGCTCGCGAATCATTCTCGCCTAAGCACTTGAACCGTCCCGTTTAGCCCCGAACAATCCATAAATTCACAACCCCGCGTTTATCCCTTAAATCAATGCTATGGCGCTGTGAATCGGTTTTCATCTGCGTCGGTCTTTCAAACATATCACATTACAAATGAAGCTGGAGTGCCAATTAAATTTCTCATACGGCAGCGAAGTTGCATAGGAACATGAAAAAAGAGCTACTCGTGCCGCATCCACGCAGAGTACTTCCGACCCGACTCTGGCAAAAAAGAGCACGAATGGGTGAAAATGTGCAACAAAGATTAACATTCACAGCTAGAAAGGGGAGAAACCTGATGCTCAAGAAAAGGGCGTAAAGAGGGCAGCGTAGTAAGGGAGGACACGCATCTATTTGGTGTTAACCCTAGCCTTCACAACTGCGTCATCGGTCAGCTTTAAGTAAGTAAACTTCACTACTCATCAAGATACCTAAGAACAAACGATGGATTATATAAAAACGAAAGAAACTAGACTAAACAAAAATGAGAGACACTACCCTGTAAATTATAGACCAACAGTCAAATATCTACGCGCAACTTTGTGTAGTGAGGTGCGAACAAGTGGAAACTTAGGATATGATAGCGGAATGGCGAATAAATGGCGAATAAATCAAAATTTCGTGAAATTCTGCAAGATGAATAAAAACAGGAATTCAGTATTCTACAAGCTTACAAGCAAGCTCTCTATTTGACAACAATTAAAACAAATCAAAAAATTTACTGTAGAGCAATTCCCAGACCAGAATCTTTTTCAAGAATTACGATTTCCAATTAATGAATACTCAACAACTTAGGGTTATGAAGGTTCAAAAGTCTTTCCCCAGCTACTAACCCTGGTCGACAGATGCGTTACTAGCCAAAATGTTTGGGGGGGGGGGGGCAATTGGTATTTACGGACTGGCTGGTCATTTCTGCCGACTGTTTTTGCAGATAAAAACGACTATTACTGGGAAAAAACGACTGTGTTCACGAAAAATCTGCTGAGAGAAACCGACTGTTTTTACGAAAAATCGCTGCGCGAAGCTATTTTCGGCTATTTTTTTTACCGACTGGCCGACAACATTCGGGGGGCGTCCCCCCCCCCTAGTCGTGAAGCGCCTGCTTTTCGGATTCGTCGCTAAGGAAACTCCCGCAATCTGACGTAACGAGCGGATTATGAATGCCACACAAAAATGTCCTTTCTCCAGCTATGAAAGCGGCATAATCTGGTTATTTACGAAAATGTCACGTACTTCTGCAGCCCTGCTAAACCTGACACAAATGTTGACACTAAACCTCATTTAAAATCTGGAAACTTTATATATTCGCGCAATATCGACCCAAAAATGACAAGCAGGACAATGATATCGCTGGTTGTCGCTAAAAGCCAACTCGAAGCACGAGTTCCTGGAGTGCCAGTTTAATGGTGAAATTTTTAAAAATATTTTTGAAATTTTTAAAAGGGAGGGTGTAAAAATTGAAAGTTTAGAAGAAAAGAAAATGGCTCTGAAATTGTGTTTTGAAATTGGTGCTGCAAAAGAGAAAGAACAGGCTATGGTCTTCTTGATGATTGCAGTCTGTGTCCACGTGTGGAAAATGAGGAAGAAAGGTAAAAGTATAAATTTCCCGAGGTTCTACAGTTGGATCCACAGTATGGTTGAAATAAATTCGCAGAGTGAGTTATGGAATAGATCCGTGGATGTGGGATGGTTGAATGATGCGTTAAAAATTTTATGATTGAAGTGTAGGTAACCGGTATTTTTTTTAAATTATATAATAAAAATTCAAATTTTGGTTGGTTTTGTTGTTTTTGTTTTGGGCAGTCAAAGTTTCAACCTGATATTTTTTAAGGAACTGAAGTGTTATTTAGAATCTCCTTGCTAGTATTCCTTTGTTGTAAAGGAAGGAGATTTTAAATCGGGATTTTGGTTGTTGGTTTTTGGTTGTTTTTTTGTAGGTGAGTGAAGGAATAAGTTTTAAGGTTTTTTGTTGTTTTTTCATTGAAGTAATTTTTTGCCACTGTAAGAGAGATTCTCTAAGGACGGTAGAGCATCTTGAAACAGGTAGTGCGTGATTTTAAAATTTTTGTTTTTTGGTGGTTGTTTATTCCTGATCGAACCTATAAAATTTGACTGCTTGATTCGAATTGGAAAAAATTGTACATATTTTGGGTTTTTGCCAGGTTTTAAAAATATGAGTAGATTAATGGTAAAGAAGAAAATATATTTAATGGTTGTAAAATATGGTAGATAAAATTCAATATTGTTAGAAAAAATGAAAAAAGGGTAGATTTAGGTTGTAGGTTTAGATTTTATAGAGAAAGGGTTTTTGAATGAGAGAGTGAGTTTTGATGAGAATATTTAATATAAAAATTAAAATTTTGAAAGGAGAAGTTAAAAGTCAGAGTTGATAAATTACAAAGATAATAGGTTTAAGATGAAAGTGTAGGTGACGTTAAAGTAGGGTAAATTTTTACGTAAATTTTGTAGTAACGTCACTGAGTTGGAGGTGGAGACGTAGCCACTTGTTTTGGTTCAATCCAAAGCAAGAAAAAATGAAAAAGAAGCTACGCGGGAATAAAAAAAAAAAAAAGAAAAAAAAAAGCCAACTGTGGTTCGCCCTCCCATTTTGGCTTCCTACGGGTCAAGAAACACAATGCACAATGATCTGACAGGAGAATATAGAACTCAGAACTTGAAACGTTCTATACCTTCCCCTAATCCTTGTCCTAATGGCCAACAACTAAAAGGCTTTATCTGTTTTTGAATACTTTGTCCATCCAATCTTTTATCGATCCTCATACGATTATTTTATTCAAGGAAAAACATCATAGGATACTAGCTCTCCATATGAATACTTTTCTGAACTCGTTTTACTTTCTGGCGAGCTTTCTGGTACAATAAATGATCAAAACACACTTAAATTAGTAGGCTAAAACCCCGTAACCTCGAATAATTTCAGAATGGTCAAGATTTTCACTTAGAAACAAAATAGCCCACCTAGGGTGTGGTGCAAATGTCATGCCGGAATAAGCCTTTCATTAAGTTTATTTTACCGACTGCTTGAATAAACCTTCCATTCCCACAAAATACCTTCAAAAACAAAACAAAGCTTCACACAAAACAAGACCAAAGGTTTCGATGGGATCCCAAAAATTCAATATCTGATCCAGACAACTGGGTCTTGTCTTGGCCAGATCCAGTCTTCGCCAGACTCCTTGAACATTTTTACAATTAAAATTCAGAAACAGATTAAGGCCAAATAGCTAATCACCTGAGAAAACCAAGTTCAGATTTGGATTCAGCATGTGTGTTTACCCCTATAAGTCATATCTGTTTTGACGAAAACTTCCTGCCACTTCTGCCAATTTCCCGGTTCCGGCCGAACTCCAGAACTACTTGTCCGGCGAAAAAAGAAAGCTCAAAGACGAAATCAGGGTATCTTCTTTCCCCAGTAATGAACATCTAATCTACTTCAAATAGAAATTTAGCTTATAACAAATTTTCCGATTCCAGCCGGATTCCGGTCGAACTATATGTCCGGGTAAAATACGATTGTCACACAGGGACTCAGCATCTCTTCTTACCCCTAAATCGCGTATCTAATCAACTAGAAATAAAACTTTGACTTCCAACAGTTTTCCGGTTTTGGCCGGATTCCGTACGAACTACATGTCCGGGTAGAAACTTGTTTTCACATAAGTGTTCAGCATGTCTTCTTGCCCTAAATCGAACATCTAATCAACTCCAAATAAAACTTTTAATTTTGACAAACTTTCCGGTTTGGGCCGGATTCCGGTCGAAATACTTCTCCGTCGAGAAAATAGTTTTCACCGTCGTCTTCAGCATGTCTCCCTACCTCTAAATCGAACATTTAATCAACTTCAAATAAAACTTTTACTTTCAACAAACTTTCCGGTTCGGGCCGGATTCCGGGCGAAATACTTGTCTATCGAGAAAATAGTTTTCACCATCGTCTTCAGCATGTCTTCCTACCCCTAAATCGAACATCTAATCAATTTCAAATAAAACTTTTACTTTCAACAAACTTTCCGGTTTGGGCCGGATTCCGGGCGAAATACTTGTCCGTCGAGAAAATAATTTTCACCATCGTCTTCAGCATGTCTTCCTACCCCTAAACCGAACATCTAATCAACTTCAAATAAAACTTTTACTTTCAACAAACTTTCCGGTTTTGGCCGGATTCCGGGCGAACTACTTGTCCGATGACAAAATGGTTTTCACCATCGTGTTCAGCATGTCTTCTTACCCCATAATCGACTATCACATTAGTTGTTTCAAAATATTTTGTTTGTCCCTCAATTTGAATCCCCTCCCCCACCCCTAAATGTAGAGCTACAAAGCCCATCTACGAACTTGACTGGTCCGACGACCCAACGAACCCTCACACCAAGTTTCATCAAAATATCTCATTCCCTTCGAGAGTTATCGTGCTTACAGACGGACGGACGGACGGACGGACGGACAGACGGACAACTTTTGCGATGTCATAGGTATCCCTCCACTTACGTTTTGGGATCCCAAAAACGGATACAAAAAAAATCATTAGCCTACTTAGTAAAAGTTAGTTTGTACGTTGCTGCGCTAAATTCAGTTGGGTCGGTTGGTCTACATCTGTGCTATACTATTATATATATAAGCCTATACTATTTTACTGTAGCGTTTTACTGAAGGACGAGTCTTGCTTATTACAGAGATTCATTCTACTTCTGTAGTATTTCCGTCCATTTTTGTTCCCGATATTCTACACTTCATAATTGTATCCTATCGCATCTATTAGCATTACACTGAGTATCACGCTAGCCAGTTGCCACCTTTCTTCTCTTTACGTGACGTATCAGGCTCCTGGCCATCCTTTCCGATAATCTCCGATAACTGGTCCGCAATTTTTTTTTTTTTTTTGCAAATTTTGCCAAGATTTCCATCCGAGACAATGCCCAACGAACTATAATAACGTGGTGCCAAAAAGTAGAGCCGAAGCCTTGCGGTAATTTTCTGTAAGTATCGCTGAGATTTAGAGCGGTTGACTCGTATCTTAGCATAAACACTACGTAGTGCAAGGTGTCCTTTAAGTGTATGTATGGATGTTTGCCATTCAGCCATCGGGTTTACTCTGCCAAATTATCAAACCTGTAATAAATAACTGAAGCAACTACCGAAACGACCATAAATATCTTATTCGGGCAAATTACTTTTAAATACCACTAAGTGTATGTATGGATGTTTGCCATTCAGCCATCGGGTTTAATATGCCAAATAAACAAACTTGTAATAAATAACTGAAGCTTCTACCGAACTGACCATAAATATCTTATTCGGGCAAATTACTTTCAAATACCACTGTAGGGAAAAAAAACTAGTCCTGAGATTTAATTTTTGACACGGCCACTGTTTTTGCTGCATGATTGGGGCGATGACAGGAAAGTTTTTTTTCTGTATTTTGAACCACCGTTTTTCTGCATTTTGAAGTATCTTGGCTGACATATCCGTTGTATATATTATTTGAATATATGTTTCAAATTCAACTTGGGCTCAAGGAATATTTATCCAGGGGTTATTTGATTGCACGTTCTTTTCTTCGTCGACAGCCTGAACAGGACCCTTGTCAAGAAGGGGCGAAATGTCGTTGAAAAAATATTCTAGCAACCATATTCGTTTTTAGTAATTCTGTATATATGATTCCCAGTCAGCTCGGGCTGAAGGAGTATTTAGAAATTCCAGGGAGATGCAAAATTCGCGTCAGTGGGATCTACGCTTAAGGATTTCAATTCAAGTTCAAGCATACCTGCTGGTATCTTCAGTTCTTCCATCCGAAATCGCTGATCCATCAAAGGCAATATCTGAAGTTGTTCCTCGCGTTTTTCGAACAACCGACGGCGGCTTTCTGTCTTCCGGCGGCGGCAGGAGTGGCTCATCAACATTTGCCACCTCATCTTTGACTTTGTCAGACCCTGAGCCAAGGCAGGAACTGAAAGAGAAGATAGCCTGAATCTCAGCAGCGTTCGGCTAGGCCAGTAGGGAACTAAGGTCTCCGAAACGAAGCCTATGAAATGGGACATTTCCTGGCCACTATAATTATAATTTGGTTTACTGATCCATAAATATCGTTTTGCCACAAAAAAAATACTGTGTAAGTCATCATAACTGAAGGGATCAACCAAGAGATCTATTAGCCTATTTAAAATTCCAACCTAAGCTTTATATGCACAATTCACGATTTAAAATGCAATCCATCAAAATACAGACACCAAATAAAGTAACATAAGTTAAAAATGGAACCACAGCCTAACTGAAACTTAAATCCAACGACTTTATATTCTGACTTGCAAACTTTAGCTTGTTTTGTTTATTCTAGCGAAAAACAAACCTGATTTTAGTTTACCTACAAAAAAGACCCTCACATTCAAGGTTTGAAGTTTTGTCTTTAAAACAACACCAATTTGAACATGCCATGCAACAAAATCCGTGTCTCTTTATCCACATGTGCTAGAGCAGTGTGACCTTGGAAACGAAGTTGGTCTCGGTATTTTCCGCCGATAACTAGTCTTTAAATGACCCACCGGATAAAAATGGATCTGAAGTAAAAGAAACAAAAGACCACCCCGCGGGTGCTTTATAATAATAATAACAGACTGCAAAAAATAGGTCACTGGTGTCTACAAGCCCACATGTATATTTCCAGTTTCTCCTGGGCTCCCCCCCCCCCCACGAACTTCGCAACTATGCCAGTCCCAACATTTTGCGTTTGAACCTATAGCCTTTGAAACTAAACCTGACAAGCCGTTCAGTACATGCGCGGAATAGAAACACATATCTTGACGGGTGGGAGGATATCGAAATTACGATCATCTGTTTGTTGCAGGCAAAGGTTGGCCCCTTTCATAATGAATGTTCACGGGATTTAAAGTTCATAGTACAGCCAAGAACAAATAAAAGCAAGAACTGCTGTCTCCCTATCTCTGTCATACAATCCAGCTGAGTCGAGTCGACTCCCGACGCAAACGAGCGGAGGTGGACCTTGCCCGGAACATCAAAAGTCGTTACCTCTACAGAGAAGGTGTAACGCATTAAACCACCGATGAAGAAAAATCGAATGGAGGCAGAAGTGATAAGCCCGTTCACACTGGACTGGACGCGGAAACAGCGGTTGACGGCTCATCGATTCAGACAAGCTTTCGGGGGTTGACAAGAAAGTTCAGAAGCAATTAAGAATAGCTGCGTTCGTTGCACTCCGGGCTGTCTCTGGTGTTTAGTCACCAGTGTCCGGTTCTTCCCTTAAAACGCGTTCTTTTGGTTCGCCTGTGAGTTGATGAAAACCGGCTAACTCCTCGCTGCAGCAGGGCTCACGAGCAGGTTCTGGTTAGTCCGCACCGGTGAGATAAAACCGGACACTGGTTAGTTCAAAAACGGGTTATAAGACTGGTGAGAAGTCACCGGTGGATGCAAAAACGGCTTATAAGAAAAACCGGAGACCACCGGTGAGAACTACCGTGACAAAGAACGCAGCTAATGAATCGAAATATGCAGAAACTGGCATTTGATGCAAAGCAGATATTGCGAATGTGTCAATATCCAGAACAAGAAGAGATAAATTTCTTTCCAGGTATTTGCTCTCAACTGAGAATACCAGATGAAAACAGGCAGATTCTTAAAAAAAAATTGCCGTGGTTTAGAGGTTTAGTAGGCTGAGTGGAAATGAACAAATATTACGCAGATGGTCCATTATAGCCTACAATAGCCTTCTACTGAGACAAACTAACCAGAACCTATTGTGAATTAAATTTAAAAAAAAATAGGACTCCTATGTGGGTCCTAGACAAACTAGAGCCCATATGGCAAGGCCTCAGTACGAAAACCAAAGACTTTTATTTGATGGGAAAATACGCCGTTGACATCGAATTATTTGTAAATAGTGAACTAAAAGACAAAAGAGATAGAACAGGTTGAGGCGAACTTTCGTCTTTCAATTAACTGCTGAATTGACACCTAACTTACTAAATCGAAATGTATTCAATTACATTTGGGCAAAAAAGAAGAAAAACAAAAAAAAATATATACACTCACCTACTCGTAGCCTATTATTTGGCTATTCTATGCTATTCTACCTTTTCAGTAATTTCAGTAATCCTCGCAAGCCTTAATACGTTATTCTTAGTTTACACTCGTCTGACAAAGTTAAAACTAAAGATGTTGAAACTCAATGTGTCATGACTTAAGTGAGTGCGCTTCTCCCCAGAGAACCATACAATGGAATGTCGCAGGGGATTTCATTCTCCGTATTGATGGTCATGGTATAACCAAAGCGATTATGAATGACCACCATCAAGTTCGCTTTTGTTTTTCGCATCACTAATCAGACGCCAGCGTCTACTCAAACAAAACCAACGCTATTTCCTTCCCGTGTGAACAGGCCAGAACATCCGCCTCGCTAGTGGCTACGTTTTTTTCTTCGTAAATGATTCAAAGCGTGTAACGGTGGAGACCAACGAGTATACACGGGCGACCAAGAAGGCTCTGTATCGGCCCACCTCCGCTCATTTTTGTCGGAACATTTTTAGTCGGTGGATGGATGAGAGACCATTGTTCTTACTCGTTATTTGTTCTTGGTACAGCGGACTGTTGGTTGTCGTTTATTCGCTAGCGGGCCGTACGCTGAATGACAGAGGACCCGCTAGTTATATATATATATATATATATATATATATATATATATATATATCTGTATTGAAAAACCCAAAGGCCATATACAGGAAAAACAAACAACTCATAGGAAACTAAACAAAATAAAAAATTAAGAAACAGCACTTCTCAACTCGAGTGCTTTTTGCACAAAATTCCCAAAAGAGACAATCACTTTTGGAGACGTAGAGTGCAAAATACCAAGAAGCTGGCCACCATTCCCAGAAAATAATGAACCCCCTAAATGCGAAAGCTCCTGGCACCAACGATGGTACGATGGGTGAGGCAAGGAACAGTTCAGCGTACTTCTGACATAGTCCGCCAGGAGTAAAACGGCTACTTACAGTTGGCCATACGCTCCCACTGTACTATGAACTTCAAATAAAACGCAACTCAGGTGATACGCCTAAGGCCATGTTCGGTTATACTGAATAACTGCAATGCAAACTTTGGGCAATAGGCAATGGCAATAGCTCGGCAGACAGTTATTCTACTTCGAACGCAGCCTGAACTTAACACTACTGCTGGCGGCAAACACCGTAGCTGTAATTTACCCGATCGTATCTTTTCCTGATTTATTCTCACCCGCAAATTTTATACAACAGTTACTGCTTAACACTACTGCTGGCGGCAAACACCGTAGCTGTAATTTACCCGATCGTATCTTTTCCTGATTTATTCTCACCCGCAAATTTTATACAACAGTTCTTCAAATCATTTTAATTTTACACTTCACCCTCCGACTATGAGTAAATACTAGCTCTCAGCTGCTTCTCCGACATCAAATTCTGAATGCTCCCACAGCCTGCAGCGATCTGTCACCCCTTCCTCACAATTCCAAATCAGCCTATATCATTATTTGACAAGTGCGATTCCATTCCAGACAATGACATCCCCATCCGGAACAGCCGCTTGACTCGTCTCCACGACGCAACAGGAGGAATGCCACCCTCCAAACCCTCGAAAGCAGATCAATAAATATCTATTTAGAAGACTGTCGAGCCCTCTCCCAGGATATGTCACGAGCGAGTAAAAAGACTGTAACCCCTAAATCTCGGTTCCCAGTGATTCCAACAGAGCCGGGATTTGAAAACTGATGGGGAAATTCTCGGTCGAAGAACCAGGAACCCGTTGAATCTGTGCTAACCTAGCACAGCTACTACAGTAATGGTGAGTCCGAGTGTATCCAAGCGTATTT
Organism: Branchinecta lynchi; assembly: GCA_023053575.1. NCBI lineage: Eukaryota > Metazoa > Arthropoda > Branchiopoda > Anostraca > Branchinectidae > Branchinecta > Branchinecta lynchi. The sequence goes on from JAKZAP010000010.1 coordinate 7,411,046, forward strand.
CAAACATGAACATACTTAAAGTTTGACCGAAAAGGGCTGAGAAAAGACAGTCTAGTTACCCACTACTTTTTCGCTTAACTAGACTTGTAGACCCGGCAAAATACGTTACTTAAGTAAGTAAGTAAGTAAGTAATTTATTTATAACCCGCCGTTTTCAGAAAGCGGAGTAAATGAAGAAAGTAAATAAAACACATAAACATACACAAAAAGACACTTAATTTCAATCGTCGGCCAGGAAGCAGTGTAGAAGGTCGTGCGCTGGTTGGGTTCTGTTGTCAATGATTTTTTATAGCGACGAAGAAACATCCAAAAGGGTAACGCTTGCATCTTGAATTTTGAACTTCTTCGTCAAAGTATGGTTATGGCATAATTTCGACAAGTGGAGCAGGTGCTTTGCATATTTAAAATAACATGAGTTAGTTGCTCCGCTGTCCACGGATAATCGATTTTCAGATAGTGGATTTTCTCTCTCGGATTTGTGGTAACTCATTGCGCTTGTCCCTTTGTTTTATGCTTAACGAAAACAATTCACGAGAAAGTGAGCCCCCTACCACGAGCTGATCACGGTCAACTGAAAAGCCGCGTTAGTATTGAGATTCACATTTTCCAGGTCATAGTAGAATTTTTGTTGTCCGCAGATACTTTGAACGTCACTACTAGAGCAGATAGTAGAAAATCAAAAAATCCCTGGGCAGAATACAAAAAATTTAAACGATCTAACAATAAGTTGTTTTTTCAGTTAAAATTATATTAAAAATAAATAAAAAATTAGTTCTTAAGCCCGGAGACCCAAACTTCGTCTATTACATTATAAACCGCTATCGACACATGACTAACCTTTGCAACTTGACGCGGTTCACTATTTTCCGTGCGCATTATGCTCCCGACGAGTGTTCGCGCCTCACGGTACTTAAGCGTAAAACCCGTTATCTAAATTTGCCGAGATTTTGCTAGAAGTCAAGGGAAAATTCTTAAAACAGCAAGGCCGTGGATAATTTGTTAAAAGCAGAGCCTAGCTATACAGTATTCAGATAGTTTTGAATACTGAAACATAAACAGTGAATAGTGAGAGGTGTGCTTTAAAGCAGTGGTCCCAACCGGTGGTACGCGTACCCCAAGGGGTATGCGATACCCTTGCAAGGAGTACGCGAAGGAACCAAAATTAATTTAGTCTGTAGCTTCAGAATCTCGTCCAGTCATTTGTGATTGCCGAAAACCTAATCTTACCAGCAGAGTAGAGAAATGTATCTTAAGGGGCAAGGTATTTTTACTGACCGACAGGTCATATTTACCGACATTTTTTTTTGTTTTTTTTTAATAAGTTCTTTTACGAAAAATCGCTGCGCTTCGCGCATACCCTTTTTTTATCGTCTGGCCGACCTTTTTTTTGGGGGGGAGGGGTGTTGTCAACCTGTACGTGACGTCTCTGATTACAAGCCCTAGTAAAAGTCAGTGAAATAATGTTGAATCCAAAACAGCAAGCCAACTGCCGTAGTCTCTGTTCCTGTGTCAAACAATATTGTTTCAAGAAGAATCGAAGACAATGCAAGTGATATTGTCATTCAGGTTGTGAACTGAGCCAACGAAAAAGTTTCCGATGCAGCTTGATGAAAGCACGGAGAACATCAAAACCAAAAACAGAAACAGGCTGACTGTAAAAAATATTGCAGTTAATGACGTCGAGCCGAGATTCGACACAATTTTAGCTACAAAGCAGCCTCTAGTGATTGCATGTATGCCTTATCATTTATGATAATAAATATCGTCTCTTCGAATCTTGACTAGGGGTACACGGTACGGAAAAGGTTGGGAACCATTGCTTTAAAGGACCTGTCTTACCTATAATACTAACGCAGACTACTTCCATAATCCATCCACATATTTCTAAACCCGAAGACCCAATTTCGTACGGTACATTCTAACCCCTCTAACAAAACCACGCTGATTTTCTCACTTGCCGTGTTTTGCTACCTTCGATGTGTGTCACGCTGTCGACGGTTGTCTGTGAAGAGTTTTTCAATCAGAAACAAGACCAAAGGTTTCGATGGGATCCCAAAAATCTAATATTTGATCCAGACAATTGCGAACGAACTACCATACTTGTCCAGAAAAAAAAAGGTCAGAAACGAATTCAGCTTATCACCTTATCCGTATAAAGAACATCTAATCAACTTCAAGTTAAAGTTCAACTTATAAAAAAAAAAATCCGGTTTCAACCGGATTCCAAACGAACTATATGTCCAGGTAAAAAAAAAGATTGTCATATACAGATTCAGCGTGTTTTCTTACCCCTAAATCTGTCATCTAATCAACTTCAAATAAAACTTTTGCTTTTAACAAATTTTCCGGTTTGCCCTGATTCCGGCCGAACAAGTTGTCCTGGTAGAAAATACTGTTCCCATAAGGGTTCAGCCTGTCTTCTTACCCCTGGATCGAACATCTAATCAACTTAAAACAAAACTTTTACTTTGAAGAAACTTTCCGGTTTTGGCCGAATTCCGGGCGAACTACTTGCCCGGCGAGAAAATGGTTTTCATCATCGTGTTCAGCACGTCTTCTTATCCGTAAATCGAACATCTAATCAACTTCAATAAAACTTTTACTTTTAACAGACTTTACGGTTTTGGCCGGATTCCGGGCTAACTACTTGTCCGGCGAACAAATGTGTTTCACCATCATCTTCAGCATGTCTTTTTATCCCTAAATCGAACATCTAATCATCTTCAAATAAAACTTTTACTTTTAACAAACTTTCCGGTTTTGGCCGGATTCCGGGCGAACTTTCATTTGCCCCTTAAATTAAACCCCCTCCCCCACCCCTAAATGTAGGGCTACAGAGCCCATCTACGAACTTGACCTTACTCTTGACCCAAACAATCCTCACACCAAGTTTCATCAAAATATCCCATTCCCTTCGAGAGTTATAGTGCTTACAGACGGACAGACCGACAACTTTCGTGATGTCATAGGTATCCCTCCACTTACGTTTTGGGATCCCAAAAACGGTTTTATAAAAAAAAAAAATCCCTGTTTAAACTGTAAGTCAACAAGCATCGGAAAAGGCTTAAAACAGCCAAAACCGTGGGTTATTTGTTGAAAGCACAACCTAGTTTTAAAGAACTCGAATATTTTAAAATACTGTAAGTTGAATAGTAAATAGTGCAAGGGGTCCTCTAACAATAAATAGCAAGAGCTAGAAGCTCATATGGCACTTGCAACGCTAGGTCAGAGGATGAAAGTAGAAATTTGCCAATTCCTGGTTTTTGTAATGACAATTTGTAAGCCAGACCCTCCAGAAAAGAATGATCTTGTGCCCTTGGAAATCACGAGAATATACAGCTTGGTAAAAGTATTTTATTTCTGGACTTGGCTGTGATAATGCGCACTTTAAGGGCACTAGAAATTGATGAACCTAAAGCCCTCGAGGCAAAAATGATCATTAGGATCATGAAGATATATAGTATTTTTTTTCTTTCCGGTTCAGACGCACACTTAAGGATGCTGGAAATTAATTTTTAAACAAAACTTTTGTGGCACAAAGTCCATGGGCCCTCGGGGATCATGAAATGTATTATTTAGTCAAATGTTTTTTTTTCCATTGCGGTTAAGATGCGCACATTAAAGGAGCTAGAAATTCGTTTCAAAGCAAAGCCCTTGAGGCAAAAGTGATCATGGGCTCATGAGGATCACAAAAATGTATATTTTGTTTAAAAGTATTTTCTGTATTTTGTGGTTGAGATGAGTACTTTAAGGGATGGTCGGATATGGGTATTGACAATATCCAAGCCAATATCATCAAGCCTCTAATGTTCAAGTCAAGTTTCATCGTCGTCCTTGCACATCTGGAAATACACTGTAAAAAGTTTCTCCGAATAAGGATGCAGTATTTGCTACTGGGATTAATCTTATCTCTACTGGGATAAGAATGATCCGAATTAGGGGTAATCTTATCTCAATAAAGACAAGATTAATCCCAGTAGCAAATACTATTAGATTTTTTTTTACAGTGTACCTTAACTTGCGATCACCGCAACTCCGAGCCCCACCCTACAACTCTCCCAACAGTGTCCGAATCTGGTCCGGTTCTGTCACTGATGTGTCTAGGGTTTGTGCTTGTTCTTCCCACCAGGTTTCATCCCGATCACTCCACTCTAAGCATGTAACAAGATTTCCGGTTATCCCGGCTCTTCATCCGTCCCCCTATTTTCCAAATATCAGTTCCATTAAGATCCGATCACCCGTTAGAAAGTTATACATGCCTCAAGATTCCGAATTCCCCATTCCTCCACTCCCCCCACGGTGATCGGGTCGGGGAACTGACTATTTATAAGCCAACTATTTCTGGTCCTGACTATTTCTGGTCCAGGCCAATTTTTATCGTACTAGCACACCTGGAAGTACCTTTAGGCGCAATCACCGGAATTCCGGACCCCCCCCCCCAAGTGCCCGAATCCGGTCCGGTTCTTTCACTTATGTATCTAGGGCCTGTGCTTGTTCTTCCAACCAAGTTTCATCCCAAACGCCCTACTCTAACCATGTCACAAAGTTCCGACTCCCCCTCCGACTCCCACCACATTCATCGGATCCGGTCCGGACTTCATTTGGGACATCTGAAACACAAAGTCTTTCCAAATATAAAGTTTCACTAAGATCGGATCACCCATTCGAAACTTATACTTGCTTCAAGTTTCCGGATTCCCCATCCCTCCACCACCCCACGGTGGTCAGATCGGGGAAGCGACTATTTCCAAGTTAGTTTGGTCGGGTCCCTGCTATGCGTGCCAAGTTTCGTCGTCCTAGCACTTAAAGCAGTACCGTAAATCGAGAAGAGTGGGCCAACAGACGGATAGACCAACAGACCGAACAGTGATCGGTATATGGCACAAAAACTGACCGGAACTGAACTTACGGACTCTCTATGACCTTTATGACCTTTTCTCTTTGACCTCTATGACCTTTCTCTATGACCTTTAAAATACCTTTGTTTCTGTTCCGTAAAGTTATGAACTAAAAACATTAAGGCTAGTTGCATCACAGTTGCCTTAAATATTCCAATCCTTTAATTTCATTTCCAATTTTCTTCGGTGGTGCAGCAAGAACTGTAACTATATATTTAAGCAAAATGTAACTTTGAGGACTGCAGCGACATCAAGCCTTGACCAGCAACCAGCCAAATCAACTAGCTAATTACCTGGCTAATTACGAGTTCTTTTAGGATTCTATCAATGCTTTCAAGAATTAACTGGACAATCCGTAAGCCACAAGTTTTTTTGTTTGGATTGAGTTATTCGATAATAATTTTAGTCTACCATCTCAGTCAAAAGTCACTTCACTAGGTAGGAAAGTTCACCCCCCCCCCCCTCCATTTCCAACAGTGTTTCCAATTACGCGAGATATGAATTCTGAAGTCTGTGATCTTTCACAGCTAATTAGATCATTCCCCCCTTCTTGCTACAGCAGTGCACAGATAGGCTTTCACTCCCTTTCATAGAGACAGAAAACTATAAAGGAATCAACACTGGTAATCCAATTACAGTATAGGCACTCTACATATTGCTTTACTCTACGGTAATTTTTGCCCAAAAATAGAAGTAGCTCTTACAGAGAATTCCAAGGGATTCTTTGGTGTTTCGAATGTTAAAGTGCTTCTGAGCTTGGCGAATATTTTTGCAGAAAGAGAAACCTTTCCGACAAAGGGATATAGCCTTCCTAGGGATTCTGTTAGTAACCACAAGCTTAAACGAAATGAAACGTCAGAGCAGCAGCGGGGATGGAAAGAATCCTGACGGGCATCTGCGGGATAAATTTGTTTTACAGATTGCCCGTGGCTCAGTGGCCCAGTCCGAGGTAAAAAGAAACATCACAGTTCTTTCCTATCCTGCTCCAGATAAAAATCCTCCTAATTAAAAATTCAAGAAACTTCTTTCTGAACAGAAATCTGGAACCTCGTGATTGCAGAATTTCCGGCCGGAAAAAGACTGAAAGCATTTGACTGCGCTGAGGATCCTTCAGCTGAGTTTTATTCTTGCAATATTTCGGCCCGTCTTAGAAAGGTCCTTTTAAAACTGAAAGCTAGAACAACGAAAAGTGATCACTATAGGCTAATATAAATATAAACACATAGATAGGCTATCTATAAAGAGCGAGAAAATAAAAATCAGCTGAAGTATCCGTTCAATGCAGTAAATTATGATTCACAGTCGGCTTGTGCAGAAGGAATACTTCTGAATAATCTTGGCAATGAGAACAGGAGGCTTGATAATGAAAGGCAAAGGCTTAGGGCTTACGCCTTTAGGCAAAGGCGTAGGGTTTATTCATGTCTTTAACATCCCTATCTGAAAGACGAACATGACTGTCAGAGTAGCTCATTACCCTGAGACATACACCACATTTAAGTGACCCTTTGGACGGCAACGAAAGGAAAGGTTTCGATGGGATCCAAAAAATTTAATATTTGATCCAGACAATTTGGTCTTGTAGATATCCGGTCTTAGCCAGACTCCTTGAATATTTTTACTATTAAGGTTTAGCAACAGAATAAGACCAATGGCTAATCATCTCAGAAAACAAAGTTCAGATATGGATTCAGCATGTGTGTTTGCCCCATAAGTCAAATCTACTTTGACAAAACTAATCAAAAGTTCCTGCCTTACTTCTGCCAAATTTTCGGTTTCGGCCGGATTCCGGACCAACTGCTTGTCCGGAGAAAGCTTAAGCTGAAAATGAATTCAGCATATCTTTTCATCCTATTTTTACCCTTATATCGAACTTCTCATTAAGTTCAGGTAAAACTGTAACTTTTAATACATTTTCAGGTTTTTGCCGGATTTCGGACGAACTATTTGTCCGGAGTAAAAATAATTTTCATATACAGATTCAACATGCCTACCACTACATCGAACCTCTATTCAACTTCAGATAAAACTTCTGCTTACAACACATTTTCCGGTTTCAGCCGGATTCCGGGCAAACTATATCACTCCAGCCTAAGCGTGTCACGATTTTTCCGGTCCCGCTCCCCCCCCCCAACGGTTGTCTCACTCGGTCTGTACCACCAAGTACAACACCTGTGACATGTCCTCTTGTCAGTTATCATGTTGTATTCGGATCCGATCACCCGCTCGAAGCTGTCCATGACACAAGATTCTGATTTCCTTTCCCTCCACTCCCCCCAAGTTTCGGGTCGGGGAGATGACTATTTCCAAGTTAATCTGGCCGGGTCCCTACTTCGCCCGTCTAGTATCATCGTTCTAGCCTATCTGGAAGCACCCTAACTCGCGATTACCCCGGGAAACCCCATTCAACTTTCCCAACAGTGCACTGAACCGGTCATGTTCCGTCAATAATGTGTCTAAGAGTTATGCTTGTTCTTCCCATCAAATTCCGTCCCGACGGTTTCGATTTGGTTATAATGTGTTCAATTCAGTTCCTCGGTGTACCACTCTAGTACTGGAGATGCGGCAGCTCGTTTTACTTCTACTTTTGCTCAGAATGTCGCAATTATCGAAATATCGGCATGATACTGTACACAAACTTATCCAAATCATCAATCTAGTTTGGGGGTGGAGGGGTGGGCGGTTTGGAACTAAAATTGTGGATTTTTCCAAGGGGTGGGGGGGGGGATCCCAAACCCAAAAACAGATTTTGTACCCTATGGTGGGGGTTGGGTGGGTCCTTTTCTTGGCCCTTTTACTTGTGCCCCCCTGTTTTTACCCTTATATCGAACTTCTCATCAAGTTCAGATAAAACTGTAACTTTTAATACATTTCCAGGTTTTGGCCGGATTTCGGACGAACTGTCAGATAAAACTTCTGCTTACAACATATTTTCCGGTTTCAGCCAGATTCCGGGCGAACTGTATGTCCCGGTAGAAAATGATTGTCATAGCCTATACGAATTCGATATCATCTTATCCCGAAATCAGAAATCTAATCAACTTCAGATAAAACTTTTACTATTAATAAATGTTCCGGTTTTGCCCAGATTTCGGGCGAACTACCTGTCCGAGACGAGAAAATGATTTCCTTATTAGTGTTCAACCGAACATCTAATCAACTTCCACCAAAACTTTCACTTTTAATAAACTTTTCCGGATTTTGCCAGATTCCGGGTGAACTACTTGTCCGACGAGAAATGCAACCAGCCGTCTTCTTACCTCTCTATCCACTATCTCATTAGTTGTTAGAAAATCTTTTGTTCGCCCCTTAATTTAAACCCCACCCCTAAATGTAGGGCTACAGAGCCCATCTACGGAGTTGAAATGCCTCTTAACCCAAAGAATCCTCACACTTCATCAAAATATCTCATTCCCTTCGAGAGTTGTCGTGCTGACAGACGGATGAACGGATAGACATACTGACAACTTTTATGAAGTCATAGGTATACCTCCACTTACGTTTTGAGATCCCAAAAATATAATTAATGTTGAACAGTGGCTGTCTGCAAATATAATTTATTATGAAATTTATTATATAAGAATTTGTTAATTAGAGTGAACTGAATGAATGTTTTGTGTGTGGTTGGTTTATGCTGTACGCATTCTCGCTTACTAATGTCAAATGGTTTGTCATTTTTGTTTATTTTTCACAAGAGGGTAGTTTTTATTTATTTATTTGATAGATCGCAGGTCATTTTATACAGGTCAGATAAATTAAGTTATATTATTTTTGTTAGATTTGTTGTTATTATGTAATTGTTGTTATTATAGTAAAAAAAATTAAAAGCACTGCATGTTCGAATTGTTGTTCTCCATAGTGCTTGTTTAATGTATTTGTATTTTTGTGTAAAATTAAAAATCTTGAACTTGAACTTGAATGACGTGTCTAATTTTTCGCTTGCACGAATTGCACGGAAGTATGAGGTTCAGACCTTACCTAAGTCTTGACTTCTCATCTGACTGAACAGCCTGTAGGGGCTTAGAAGATGTGGTCAGCTCAGCTACTTTTGTAATAGCCTTGCAGGATCCATCAAACTGGTTTCCTGACAGCAATTTCTCGGTGCTGCTCGGACTGAAAGGAAAAATGTCCTTGTTAAGACCAGACTTCATACGCAACAGAAGTGTTAGATTGTCATGCATAAATGTTTTCTAGAGAAACTTAAAGGAATTCGAGGCATAATAAACGACCACAAGAATCATAATCTGGAGAATTCAGGAACGAACTGAAGAAGCAGCTTCTCAGTCATAAGGTTTATTATATGATAACAAGAGCTACGAGCTCATATGGCACTTGTACGAGTCGGCTGTACAAGAAAGTAGATGAAAACGTCACAAAATACACCCGCCATCCAAAAAGGCAGTTCGTAAATAGAAATAGGATATTTAGTTTCATTCATTTCTGAGCAGTTCCGGCATCGTCTCGATTGCAAATGCACATGACTGTTCAAACTTTCATCCCAATAAATCCATTTGTTTGATCCCTAGACGTGCTACACGATTTCCGGTACTCACTCTATTTCCACCTACCGTGGCCGAATCTGGTTCGGAAGAAAAAAAAAATCGACCACCTAAAGCATCTTCGTTTATGCATGCATGTCTACCAAGTTTCACTCGAATCTGAGCATTTTTGGAAAGTTCCGGTACCCCCCCCCCCCTTCCCACCAACGTTGTCGGAGCCGGTTCGGGCCCAATCTCTTAATTCCCTCATCAAGTTTGACTGAAATTGGAGCATAGCCTATCTGCAAGTTTCCAGTACCCCCCCCCCCCTACCTTGGCCGAATCCGGCCCAGACGCCAAATAACAAATCTAGGCCGCATAAACTCGGCACTGTCGAATTGCATCTCATTCGGTCCATCCGTTTGGTTTTTGTGCATGTCAAAAGTCCCCCCACCCCCAATTCCCCTAATCGTGGTCGCATATGGTTCGAACGCATGTTTTACATGTCGAGGCCATCGATTCGTATCACCCATGAAGTTTCACTCGAATCAGACCACTCGTTCGCAATTTATAGAAGTCCATATTTCTCTTCTCTTGCTTCCCCAAAAATGCTCCGATCTAGGAACGGAAGTTTCCGGGGGTATGTTGTGCTAATGCTTGTTCCATCCATTAAGTTTCGTCCCAATCCCTCTGCTTTTAGAGTTTCTTGAGTTTCCCCCCCCCCCCATCCCCACAGGTATCGAACCCGACCCGGACGTGACACTGAACGTCCGAGGCGATAGCTCACCAGACAAGTTTCATTCAAATCCGATCACCCGCTCAAAAGTTATGCACGCCACTAGATTCCGGACTCCCCATCCATCCACTCCCCCCACGATGGTCGGGTCGGGGAAACGGCTGTTCTCAAGTCAATCTGTTCGGATCCCTGACATACCTGCCAAGTTTCATCGCCCTAGGACATCAGGAAGTATGCCGAACTCGCGGGATCGCTAGAAATCCGGACCCCCACCCCAACTCCCCCACAGTGCCCTGATCCGGTCCGGTTATGTCAATGACGTGTCTAGGACCTGTGCTTGTTTTTCCCACCAAGTTTCATCCCGATCCCTCCACTTTAAGCGTTTCTCAAAATTTCCGGTTCCCTGCTCCAACTCCCCCCAGTGTCATCGGATCCGGCCCGGATTTAAAGTGACGTGTCTGAGACACAAGGTCATCCTAAATATCAATTTTCATCAAGATCCGATCACCCGTTCAAAAGTTATGCACGCCACTAGATTCCGGACTCCCCATCCACCCACTCCCCCCACGATGGTCGGGTCGGGGAAACGGCTGTTCTCAAGTCAATCTGTTCGGATCCCTGACATACCTGCCAAGTTTCATCGCCCTAGGACACCAGGAAGTATGCCGAACTCGCGGGATCGCTAGAAATCACGACCCCCACCCCAACTCCCCCACAGTGCCCTGATCCGGTCCGGTTATGTCAATGACGTGTCTAGGACCTGTGCTTGTTTTTCCCACCAAGTTTCATCCCGATCCCTCCACTTTAAGCGTTTCTCAAAATTTCCGGTTCCCCACCCCAACTCCCCCACAGTGCCCTGATCCGGTCCGGTTATGTCAATGACGTTTCTAGGACCTGTGCTTGTTTTTCCCAGCAAGTTTCATCCCGATCCCTCCACTTTAAGCGTTTCTCAAAATTTCCGGTTCCCTCCTCCAACTCCCCCCAGTGTCATCGGATCCGGCCCGGATTTAAAGTGAGGTGTCTGAGACACGAGGTCATCCTAAATATCAATTTTCATCAAGATCCGATCACCCATTCGCAAGCTAAAAATACCTCAAATTTTGGCTTCACCCTCCCTCCACTCCCCCCCCCCAGATGGTCGAATCGGGGAATTGATGATTTCCTATTTAAGCTGGTCGGGTCCCAGACATGCCTGTCAAATTCCATCGTCCCAGCACATCAGGAAGCACGGAACTCGCGGGATCACTACAAATTCGGACTTCTCCCCCCCCCCCAACTCCCCCAAAGTGAGCGGATCCGTTCCGGTTATATCAGTCACGTATCTAGGACTTTTGCTTGTACTTTCCACCAAGTTTCATTCGGATCCCTCCAATCTAAGTGTTTTCCAAGATTTCCGGTTTCCCCCTCTAACTCCCCCCAGTGTCACCGGATCCGGTCTGGATTTAAAATGGAGGGTCTGAGACACGAAGTCCTTCCATGTATTAAGTTTCATGAAGATCCGATCACCCATTCGTAAGCTAAAAATATCTCATTTTTCCTATTTTTTCCGGATTCCCCCTCCCTCCACTCCCCTCCAGATGGTCGGATCGAGGAAGCGACAATTTCTAATTTAATCTGGTCCAGTTCCTGATATGCTTGCCAAGTTTCATCGTCCTAGCTTATCTGGAAGTGCCCGAACTAGCAAAACCGGGACCGACAGACCGACAGACCGACTGACGGACAGAAATAACAATCGCTATATGGCACTTGAGTAAGCTCAAGTGCCATAAAAACGAGGGCCATGGCAAAGTGGCATATATATGTTAGGGATAGTAGACTACCTGCACCTGAAGTTTATTTTAAAGACAGGATGGGGTAATCTGAAATGACAGTCAGTGATGACAATCCAGGCCACCAGTATTACTACCACTAGTTTTGAGGTTCATTTACTTTAGTTCATAAGAAAATCTGAAAGCCACAAAAAATGATATTAATTATTTAAATGTCTAAATATCTGTGAAGCTTAAGGTCCATTTCACACAAATTCCATATTTCCTGTTGTTTTAAAGGGGAATTTTTAGTAGTAGGGGACTTTTCCAGCTTGCGTGACAAAAAGTGGGAAGAGGACCCTTGCCAAGAAGGAAAAAAATATAGCTTGAATAAAATGTAGCTCACTTATCCGTTTTGCACCATCAAATATAATTTTAGTACGTTTTCTGATCTCCCCCTAGGTTGGAGTTGATACTCAATAAGGGATCCAGACTTTGGGCATGCTCCCTTCCCTCACAGGAGGGATAAGAATTTGTTTTGATTTACCAGAAATCTTTCAGCTAAGTTTCAGTCAGTTATTCAGTAAATTTAACAAGCTGCTTAGGATTATGAACTGTGCTAATAACTTGCACTTTGACAGCAAACATATAACGCACTCTACATATTTGCTAAGATAAGCGCAACACAACATGATGCACTCTACAAATTCGCTAAGATAAGCGCAACAACTATAGCTTGCACCTCACAAATTTACAGAAAGGTAAGAACAACAGGATTATGCTGTCCTGAAATCCTGCAAAATAGAAATAGTGATTTATCGATATAGTGCAATACATCAATTTGCTGTGATTCCCACTTTCTTACTCAGTGACAGTCTGGGGAAAGTTGTGATTAGGGGATGCAAACTTTATATAAATAAAAACAAATACTATCACTGGTATAGAATCTCCTTGGTCACAGTAGGCTACAAGATAAATACTTTAATTGTTTGGCAAACAAGTTTGGCTGCCAGTAAGGCAGCTGCAATCGTATCACAATCCAAGAGCCATGCAAAACCTTTGACAAATTCCTTTAGCTACCATAACACAGATTATTTAATTTTTTTCTCAAGAAAAGGTGAGAATCCAGAGAGGCTACCTAACCAAGCACTAATCGTTTTAACTGCTATAAGCTTTAGACAATGCACTTCACTCAGAAATTAGGGAGCGGAAAATGGAAATTAACTAGTGACTTTTATTTACTGTGAAAGTACAAGTTTAAAATGAAACATCTACATCTAGAATGGTGCTGTGTTAGCCAAACTGAATAACGAGAAACATGATTTGGAGCAGACAATCAACTTTTTTTCAGAAAGCTCTACAACTGTAAATCATAAACTTTGAGACAAAATCAAACATGCTGGGAGTAAACATTTAAGTACAAACCTCTTGACTTTGTTTGCCAGTGACTTTGACCTCGAATGAGCTGTATTAGTTTTTGGCACCTCTTGCACCTGTTTCTCACTGAACAAATGAAGGACTGCTGGCCTCTCATCAGACTCCTCCACTTTACTAGCTGTCACACTAGCATTCATACTCGATGATGCTGAAGTGAACAGATGCTTCTTCATTTGAGGTGTTGATGGAATTGAGTGTAGTTTGTTCGGCACTGAATATTCAGGAGTTACAGGCCTTTTCTCAGGCTGATGGCTTCCAAACTGGGTGGAAAACAATGGACTAACTTTTGACTGTATTTCATGGCACTGAACCAAATGAAGATCATCTGGAGATTTCAACTTATCATAATTTGGATCAGAACCCTGGGGGGATACTTCCTTCGATTTCTCACTGTTTCCTACTTTACTTGTAGAACGTGTTGGCGTCTGTGGCAAAGGCAAAGATGGTTTCTCAAGCTTTAAGCATTTTTCAGAACCATCTGGTTTGTTCTTAGATGGTGAAGTTATTCTGCCATCACCGTTTTCAGTTCCAGATTTTGAGATAGTTTCAACTGGACTTCCTGTAAGATTTCCACTCAACTTTGACAACAAGGAAGAGTCAGTATTCTTATTCGAAGACAGCACAGGCAAAGGTATGTGGGATGAAGTAGTATTTGTAGATTTCTTGGTTATTCCACCAATTAGCACTTCTTTTGGAGAGCTTAGACTGCCTGGTGTTAACAGTAATGGCAGTGGAGGTGGTATATCTGGTGATGCTACAAGCTTTGGTTTATCAGTGGATGATGGACTTACTAAAGATGATGTAGGGGGTGAAGGCATGAAGAAGAAATTTCCTTTCTTTGTCTCAGAATCAGATCCTTCTGATAATCCAATAACAATGTCACTGTCTATATCGTTTCCTGCATCAACATAAAACGTATCCACGTTAGTTTTATTCCGTTTCTGCAATTCAACACCTACATCAACCAACTCTTTCTGTTCCTGCTCCAACATTTCTCACTTCTCAGACATTTTTCAAATTCATCGCCAGACGATGAGGCGAAGATAAGGCGCAAACCAGCCATTGCGCGGGGAAGCGTCTTTTTATACGCAGACGTTTTACTGTTGCCGCCGTTGCCAAAACCCTTGGTCTCATTTATCTTTGGCCAAAACTACCTTGGGGAGTCGAAGAGAACTACAAGAATAGAGGGAGTCACTCTCTGTTGACTCACAGGAATCTCGGGTAGTCTTTGAGGAGTTGAAGGGAACTATTAGGACACAAAGAGTCACTTCCTGGGTCTCTCGGACGGAAAACAAGGAGAAGACGATGAGTGGCTCCATATGGATTTTGTTCGAAAATTTCCAAATGTTCGTCCTGCTTGCTGTTCCTCCGAGACTCCCATAACAGAGTACCGGTGATTTTGACCCCAAGTAGGTTCCGGCTATAATCATAATCACTATCATAAAAGGGACTCCTTTTCAGATTTGACTGGGAGTCGATTTGGAGAGTTCTTTTATGAAAAGTACATGTCGTCGGTGTCAAGCGTAAACCACGTATCACCCTTTTTCAAAACTTTTCAGGAGGTGAAAAAAACATAATAACTTTTTCTCGTTAGTAGTACAACCTCCTATGTTAATCCGATATACGTGGTTTCCATCTTGTCTATATCTCCCAAACTATGAGTCGGAGGCAACCTAGATACGCACCGTTGGACGCAGAATTTTTCGGCGAGTATAACTGTGTCAAAAAGTGGAAATCGCAAATTTGACCAGATACGTGGTTTCCGCTTGACACCGACGATGTTAGGGTTAAAAGGAATTTCTGCGATCAACTGATTTTGAGAAAAATTCATCTTTTCGTTGTGGTACACTTTTTAACCTTTAAAGTTTACAGACAAAAAGCGTGTTCCAACCTTCTAACAGTAGTTACTATTAGTTACTATTCCCGTTCCATCCTCACGAAAAGTTACTACGCTGACCGTTCCTACCTTCTCGAAATAGTAACTAATAGTTACTATTTGCTTACCATGCTCGGGAGCGTGGTAAGCGTAGTAACTACGCATCTCTGGAATGTGATTGGTCGGATTCACTCGTGGCATGATATTCTGCTGGAAAATAGAAAAATCGTTCCAGCCTTGACGGCAGAAAGCCATAATTCGTGACGGCATGCGTAGTAACTACGGTAAGTAGGGTGGAGCACGCTCGTAGGGTGGAACACGCTCAAAGTTGCGTCACCTGAACATTTTTTCTTAGGACAAAGGTCCCGCAGAGGTTTTCCCCGTGTTCTCGTTGTAAGTTGTAATTGTAACTTGCAAGGAAAGTCTTCACGAAGTGATCCCCTCTTTTATCGCTATTCCCTCAAATCCCCAAGTAGTCCATTACGTCTTTAGTGCTTCTAAGGCTCAAAACGGCGAAGATTTACAAATATTATACTCGTTTTCAACAAGGAAATCTGCTATTTTTTTTTTTTTAAATATGCATCGCTCTGAGCCTAGTATGAGGCAATGAGCAGCTCCCAAACCAAAATTATGAACGCCTCTTTTACCAAACAAAATTTCATTCCGTGCACTAGCCGTCCATTTCGATTGTCGTTATGTGAAGCCATCTGGGGCGCCAGATTCCGTATCGCGCACCCACTTATGGCGGAAGGTATAAAAATGCTGAGGACAGATCTAGGGGTAATTGACCTCGCTGAAATTGAATATCTTAAGGGCGTTTCCGAGATGCAGGCTAAAAACGCAAAATTTAGCCTATACTTTCTTAGAATAATTCAATTTTTTTTCAAGAGCTAGGGTCGTCGAAATTCAACCCAATCTTATATCAATCGAAAGAGGAGATTGGTCTCTACAAGACACTTATTTTTAATTTGGATTACAGTAGTACTTGATCACTATTTATCATATCTTCAAAAGAAGTGGTTTAAAATATAGAGAAAATTCGAAAAACAATCTAAAAACTCAAATTTCCACCGACCACTTTTCGTTCTGTCTATCGGTCAGTCCGGTAATCGCAAGTTAGTGTACTTCCACATATGCTAGGACTACAAAACTTGGCAGGCATATTAGTGACCCCATCAAAACCTTCGAATAGTCACTTGCCCAATCCGACCATCGTCAGGGGACGGAGGGGAGTCGGAATCCAGAAGTTAGTAGCATGCCTAGGTTACCCTTCCTTTGAGTAAAAAAAAATACACACGACTTAATTCTTATAGAGGCTTATTTTGTGGGTACACCCCACAATAATCGCAGACCCCTTAAAAATAAAATTAGGAAACTTAATTTCCGCTCAAATTGTCCGGAATGGATCGGCTTCATTTTCTTTAAAAGAAGTCCATTACCCCTGAAGTTTGTTTAGCCATTCTTTGCAATGTTTGCCATCTTTGATGGCCAATATTTTGGGAAAATAAACAGAGAACAAACAATCTGTTTAATATTAAATTAAAAATCCGATTCTTATGAAGTTCAATTTGATCTTTCGAATTATATAACGCTGGATTTCGACAACTTGGACTCTTTAGAAACAATACCAAAGGTTTAGATGGGATCCTAAAAACTCAATATTTGATCCAGACAATTGGGTCAATTGTCTTCGCCAGATCCAGTCTTCGCCAGACTCCTTGAACATTTTACTATTCGAATTCAGAAACAGATTAAGGCCAAATAGCTAATCATCTGAGACAACCATGCTCAGATATGGATTCAGGATGCGTGTTTACCCCTATAAGTCATATCTATTGTGACGAAAACTTCCTGCCTTACTACTGGAAATTTTCCGGTTTCGGCCGAATTCCAGAACTACTTGTCAAGCGAGAAAAGACAGCTAAAGAACGAATCAAGCGTATCTTCTTTCCCATATAGCCTACTTCAAATAAAAATTTAACGTATAACAAAATTTTCCGGTTCCAGCCGGAACCCCGGCAAACTATATGTCCGGGTAAAATATGATTATCGTACACGGATTCAGCTTTTCATCTTACCCCTAAATCGTATATCTAATCAACTGCAAATAAAACTTTTGCTTCTTACAAATTTTCCGGTTTTGGCCGGAATCCGGGCGAAATACTTGTCCGGGTAGAAAAGGACTTTCATAAAAGTATGCAGCATGTCTTCTTACCCCTGTAAATCGATCATCTAATCAACATCAAATAAAACTTTTACTTTTAACAAACTTTCCGTTGTTCGCGTGATTCCGGACGAACTACTTGTCGGGCGAGAAAATGGTTTTCATATTCGTGTTCAGCATGTCTTCTTACTCCATAATTGACTATCACATTAACTGTTTAAAAATATTTTGTTTGCCCCTTAATTTGAACCCCTCCCCACCCCTAAATATAGGGCTACAGAGCCCATGTACGAACTAGACCTTACCTTTGACCCAAAGAATCCTCGCACCAAGTTTCATCAAAATATTTCATTCCCTTCGAGAGTTATCGTGCTCACAGACGGACGGAAAGACGGACGACTTTTGCGGTGTCATAGGTATCCCTCCAGTTACGTTTTGGATTTTGACAAAAGCAAAAGTTATATTTGTAGTTGATTAGATATTTGATTTAGGGGTAAGAGACACTGAATCCATATATGACAATCAAAAAATGTGTTATAAGTTAAATTTTATATGCAGTTGATTAGATGTCGGATGTAGGAGCAAGGAGATACGCTGAATTATTATTTATTATCGCCGGACAAGTAGTTCGCCGAAACCGGAAATTTGGCAGAAGTAAGGCAGGAAGTTTCGATCGGTTACGTCAAAAAATTATAAAATTATAGGGGTAAACACAAATGCTGAATCCATATCTGAGCTTGGTTTTCTCAGATTTAACAGTTTTTGTACTGTCTTTTGAAAATGTTCAAAAGACGATTATAAACCTTGATCTGTTGCTAAATTTTAAAAATAAAAAACATTTCATTGTCCGGATCAAATATTAAATTTTTGGGATCCCATCGAAAAATTTGGTCATGTTTTTTCCTTCCGTCGTGTGTACAAAGAAAATAAGCGAGACACAGAATCTGGCTGAAGTCTGTCTGACTAAAGTTGAACAAGTTGAAAAACCTCTCTCAGCCGGGATTAGGCTGCCATCTGCTACACAATAAATAATAGCAACGTTTTCGCATAAATGGTTGTTGAGTTCGACAAGAGATGACACTACACATAATTGTAGATGGTGAGGATGTTGTTCAAAGTATTGCTAGCGATAACTTTTCTATGAACTAAGTTACTGGCGAAACTTTCAAATTCTTCGGACAAGATGTTTTCAGCAAGGCATACCTTTTTCATGGTGAGCTTCTTTGGTTAAAAAATACTAAAATTCTCCAAATTGTTCGTTGTTTGTGTTTTTTTTTTCAATTTTACTGTTCTTATTTTGACTCTTGTAAGTGCAGTACAGGAGGGGTACCCAACTTCCACTTTACATAACCTCCTCGAACTTGCCTGAAAATACTACAAGCAAACTTCTGTACAGTCCTAAATTTATCCTAGGTCATTTAGGGTGTCTTTCTTGACAGTTAGGACCTTCTTAGGACTGCACTGACCTTTCTTCTTAACCTTTTCAGGGATAAGTTTGAGGTTGTAAAATTCCAGGTTGGATCCTGTAGATGCAAGCTTCTTTGGCTGGTGCCATCCAGTCTAGTACACTAGCCCCATTTCAGGCACGGTGCTCAAACGTCTAGCTTCATGCCTGGGTGCTAGACGTTCAAGCACTGGACCTTGTATTTTATGTAGGGGTGCATGGATTTCAGTATACAGTGCATACAGAAAAAACACAGTTTCTGTCATCACAACTGAGCACCGGCTCCGACAGGGCTGAAATTACTACTATGAATTAGAGAAATCAAAGACAATCCTTTATATATTTTTCACAACAAAAACAAAAGGGCTCTAATGATGATGGAGATGAAAAACCTAACAGCACCCTATCTATTTTCCATGTATTTTCCCTATCTATTCCCCAAGAGCCAATATTCTGGTTGGCTGCTAGGTAGAAAAAGCTGAGGCACAGGACACTTTGCATGCCAAACCCTTGACTATGTAGAAAAGGAAATGAGGTTTTTCACATCTGTCATCAGTTGTGAAAAATATATAAAGGATTGTCTTTGATTTCTCTAATTCATGGTAGCAATTTCAGCCCTGTCCGAGCTGGTGCTCAGTTGTTCTGACAGAAACTGTGTTTTTGATGTATGCACTGTATACTGAAATCCATGCACCATACATGAAATCCAAGGTACAGTGCTTGAACGTCTAGCACCCAGGCATGGTGCTAGACGTTTGAGCACCGTGCCTGAAAAGGGGCTAGTGTACTAGACTGGTGCCATCCATTGGCATTTCCATTTAACTATTGGTGAGTCAGAGTAGTTTTTTAACAGCTCAAGACTGCTCTAGACTACACGTGGCTATGTTTTGAAACAGAAGGCTAATACATTAGAGCTTTTTGGGGAGGTACATAACCTCAAATTGGGAGCCTGTTCCACCCTATTTATTGTAGTTACTACGCATGATGTCACAAATCCTGGCTTTTTAGCATTAAGGCTGGAACGATTTTTCTATTTTCCAGCAGAGTATCATGCCACAGTCAGATATGACCAATAACGTTACAGAGGTGTGTAGTTACCATGCTTACTAGGCTCCCAAGCATGGTAAGCAGATAGTTACTATTTTGAGAAGGTTGGAACGGTGAGCATAGTAAGTTTTCATGAGTTTGGAACAAAAATAAAGTAACTAATAGTTGCTATTGTTAAAAACACGGAAGACGGCTATGCATAACCCTCAAAATTTATCTACAAAATGTTGAAAGGTGCTATGTTCACAGACATGTTTGACGATAAATCCAATAATAAGACAAAAACGGTTGTAGGGGAGAGTGGGGTAGGTTGGTCACATTTTTGTTCTAGCAGACCATGTGGCCAAAGTAAAATGAAAAATGATTTTGATGGCAGAAGATACACTATTCATTGATCTACATTCCTGATTTTTAGAAAATAAAATAATGGCAAATTAAATACAATTTGCCATTATTTTATTTTTAGGCAACATTTTAATAGGCAAGGTCAAAAGTGTCGAATGCACCCCAGGGGTGGATAGGTTGGGCTGGCCCATGGAGGTTGGTCACACTGTCAGTCTCTCCATCCTACTTCCAGCAACAGGTATTGTTACAGTACTGGTCTTGTTTCAACTGTAATATGTATATTTTACTTTGAATTAAAGTTATTCAACTAGTAACTCAGCATCAAATACAAAGGAAAAGGCGTAATTTACCTAACTAGAAACTCGCACAGGCAATTGTCAAACATCAATCCTTTCGCAGCATGTTCAATCCCTCCAGAGATCCTGGGAACCAGATGCATATCCAGGAATTTATTGGGGGGGGGGGGGGGTGCCTGCTGGTTGTACCAAAAGTACACACAAAGGCATATCAGAGGTTTAAGCACATTAAAAACGATGTTTTTTTTTGGGTGGGGGCTCAAACCCCATAGCCCCTCTTCCAGATACCATCTTGCTGCTTCAAAAGTCAAGTCAAAATGTCACATATTCCTTCAGCCCAAGCTGACTGCGAATCATATTTGATGATGCAAAACGGATACGTAAGCTGAACTTTATTGGATCTAAATTTCGGCCATTCTTGGCAAGGGTCCTCTTCAGGCTTAAAAATCTCTCAAGTTGTAAAAACAAACTTGTGGGAAACAAACTTGTGTGTTTCCCAGGCGTGTGTTTCCTCAGGCTCAAAAACCGCTCAAGTTCGAACTTGAGCTGTTTTTGAGCCTGAAGAGGACCCTTGCCAAGAAGGGCCGAAATATAGCTCCAATAAAATTCAGCTGACGTATCCGTTTTGCACCATAAAATATCAAAATGTCACTTTGGTTCGTCGACTTCCTGATTCAGGAAAAAATAAATCTCCTTAAGGGAGATTTCTTCTCTTCAGCTGCAAATTTTTGGCATGTCTTATACTGTGTGAAAAACATGCGTCTGTGTTATCCTACTTAATAGCCATTTGGGGTAACCTATATGCATCTTGTATTCAACGGTGGAAAACTTTCTCCCTTCAAATAATTTTTGCACAGAACTTTAAGGGGAATAGTCAGATAATCAATTTTTCTGTTACAAGTTCCCAATTCTATGAAATCTCACCTAGGACGATGGCATTATAAAAAAATTATCTATATTCTCTATTTAATGAGCTGTATCTATGGAAGACAATATGATTTTCACCTACTTTCGCCCTATATGGCAGGTTAGACAGAGTGGCCAACCTGCCCCCCTCCCCCCAATGACCAACCTGCCCCAAACAAGAATCCGAAACAAAAACATGACTACTTGAAAAACTATTATTGTTAAGAACTCAGATTCATGCCTGAATAGGAGCCAATGAGTTGCTTTCCCTACGATGAAACTCTTTTAGCGACTGCCCTTCTCGTTTTCTCTCAAAACGACATGACGTCTAGCCACAGTTTTCCGAAAAACCTACTTAAACAGCAAGTTTGTGTCACTCGTTTAACGAAGAAGCTAGAGCCCTAATTTTTTCATGGCATGATGGTGATGTTACTCTCACATTCTCTAGCGGTTCCAGAATTTGTCGACACCAGGTGGCAGACCAGTGTCCAAGTGTTCAATCTGCCCCACTGGCCAACCGTCCTCACTCTCCCTACTACCCAGCTGTCCCAAAGCCATGACTCAATAAAGAAGTTAAATATTTGGATAAGAAACCATAGGAATTGAAGAGGATAGAACTGCACATGCGGATGACAGAGCAGTAGCTGCTGCTATATGTTCATGTTTCATTACCTTAATTACCATAAATCGCGGTGTAGACTAAGTTGCATCATAATTCCAAACAGTTGTGACGTACATAGTAATGTCATGTGATTGAGGACCCGACATAGGATTTGATCGTCACTAGGTCGTTTTATAAATGTAAACGCGGACCGGCGCCTTGCTGGCCTCTCTGATCCATATGTCAAGGTGGGGGAGTGGTCAGACTTAGTGTATGCAGGACTAGTGGTGTTCTAGTATTTACAAAGAGATGTTACGTATATGCGAATCTGATCTATTCTGAAGATGCAGAAGGGTTCCGGCGGCAATATATATATGTCAGTGTCGAGGTGATGTTCTCTTGCCTACGTGAGCGCTTTGTCCTACTTCTGAGAATAGAACACAATGACCCTGACATAATCTCCCCCATTACAAAAAAATGGCGAAGACATTTTTTAAATATGGTGTGCACAGCTTGCCCCTCTTCTTTCTGTAGACACTTCTTATGGGCACACTTCTGCGCTGTTCTGCCCAGGCCAAAATTTTCAAAAATCAGGAGCACGATGAGAGGGGTGGATGCCGGAGATACGGACTAGACAGTTGAAAGTTTATACGACCCTGACACCATATAATCACCGAGTATAGTATATGGTAGGAATAAGCTACAATTTTTCATTTTCTGGGATAAAATAAATCAAATGGGTGTGACATCACGCTTGTGTGGAATCACTTGCAAGCAATAAGGATGTAGAATTCTGATGAGCAGCTTGTTGTTGATCATGGTGGTCACTTCTTGGTTATTGCTTCTGTCCTCTCTCCACGCAGCATGCCGTAGTCCTTGTCGAGTCACTTCTTTGAACCCCTTAGGTGTTTTACTGGTCACATTTAATTCGAGTCACTTCTTTGAACCCCTTAGGTGTTTTACTGGTCACATTTAATTCAGACAAGTTGTTCCACGAAGGTATGGCTTGGTTGCAGAAGAAGTTCTGGCGAACATGAGAGGAGCAGTATCTTTGAAGATTGCCGCTGTCCATCATCTTAAACGAGTATTTTGCCTCCAGCTGTTTCCCATCACAGTGGAAACGGGCTCATATTAGAGTTATCCCTAAAAGGAGGTAAAGGGGGATCCTCTCCTAGGTAACAAAATGTATGTACTAAGACATCCCTATTCCCGGTGGGTAGGAACAGATGGATATCAGACAGGCATAACTGGTCAAAACTGCTTAAAAGTTCTGTTTAGTTGTCAGCAAAGATCTTTCAAATGGCAATAACATGTTAATATTCAATTGCTAAACAGTTACTGAAAATACCAAGCTGGCATTTGCTACTGATTAAGCTGACTTAAGTTGCTCTGTTCATTAGTGCAAGTTTGTATTTACATTATGTACTGGTCACAAGATAGTAAGCCAATAGGCCTAGAGATCCTACAGTTTTGAAGCCAATTCCCTAAATTTCTTTAAAAAAACTAAAGTTCCTAACCAAGAGAAAGTCCTTGTTCTTTGTCTTGTTCATCACGATTATTTAGTAGATCACCCCTGGACTGACTGGGATTTCGATGACTTGCAGTCTCAATGGTAATTTCTTTGCAGGCAGCCAGATGCTCTACAGGACCAAAGCAACCATTAATCAAAAAGGTTGTGGTACCTGATAAGAACATTTTAGAGCCGTTCATGTCAGATCATCTTCAGCCCGAAAAAGGAAAAATGTTTGATGGTAAACCTTTTGAAATGGAATGTATACAAGGCAAGAAGTACTACTGGTGTAGCTGTGGTTGGAGCAGATCCCAGGTAAGCGTTTTGTGATATAGTTCTAAACTTGGAATCAGTTTGCTGAAGAACACCACTGCATTCTGGAGTGTGTTCATCTGGGTAACACTGGGTGTAGTTGCCCTCCTGCATTGAATTTGCTGAAGAACACCACTGCATTTTGTAGTGTGTTCATCTGGGTAATACTGAGTGTAGTTGTGCCTCCTGCAACGAATGACAAGGTACCTACCTTTCCTGTTAAATGGGAAATGTAAACGTCTGTCTTTCTGTTTCCACATTAGATTTCAAAGGGTGTCATGACCTTGAAACATAGGTATTTATACCCTTAAGCCTACTGTGGCGTAACATTCCTCTTGTTATAGGAATGCTGAATCCCATTGAGTAGCCCTTGGGTGTCAAGCTTGCACTAGGTCGACATGCAGGCCAAGGTTGGTGAAAGGGATCCTTACTTCTACTTTCACACTATTACATGTCAGTGTGTAAAACAAGGATCTTAAATAAGGCATTCAAACATGTCTTAATCAAGTCGACTATAGTGCAAGAGACAGGTGAAGATGAACGGATCTGGATAATTACTTTGGCTCTTATAGCTAGCTTAACAGACTAAAATAAGTAGTCTACTAGTTCAGTCCAAGCTGACCGCGAATGTTTTACCGCTATTAACGCAGTTAAGATTTGCTCCAGCGATATCGGCCCTTCTTGGCAAGGGTCCTTGTCAGGCTATAGCTAGGAGAAGCTAACCTGCTATCTAGCACTGACGCCATTTTAGTTCTATTGCACCAGACTAAGATGTTTACCTATTCTAGCCTCTATGTGATGGCACCCACAAGAACGGCCATTACAAGATCAAGCTAAAGCCGGTCATGTTTATGCTGGAAGAGACAAAGAAAGTATGGCTCTGCAATTGTAAGCAGACAACTCAAAGGCCTTTCTGCGATGGCGCCTGTAAATCGGAAGAAGTTCTAGCTAAATTTAACAAGTAGCACTCGTTCGAATATTTTTATGCTGCCTAGTCTGTAAAATTTTTACGCATATATCAGTTTTCATACGATGTTTTAGTTACTGTGGATCCACATTCTAGACCTATCTAGACAGTGCAAAGCGGTTCCGATTGTTATTGACCTCTACTCGACCATACTCGTGTCAGCTAGCTAGCAAGCGCCCCGATGAAAAATTATCTCAAAATAGTAGTATGAAGTTGTACGAAAAAGTAGCATGCAGTACCAACTGATGCTACTACATGCTACTGAATACTACTACTTAAGATTGGCCCAGTTTGAGGCACATCAAATTAAAGTGTTCTGTACTACTGCATATCAACACATTCAACTTTTTCGTACAACTACGCAAGCTACAAATTTTTCATCCGTGCTGGAAATATCTTCAAATTTACTGGGGAAAAATTGCTCTAAAGTAAAATGTAGCTTTCGCCGATAGCCGACCAGAACTTTTTTTTGTCGAAACAGAAAACGCCGAGAAGAAAACCAACACGCTTAAAACCTGTCAAACAAGTAGACACACTTTAGCACTGGAAAAGACAAAAAAGGACGAAACATGAAACTTTCGTAGCTTTCACTTTTTATGCTCCTTTCCACCTGAGCGGATACCTCAGATCCCTTCACTGTTGCCTAATTGATTCAAACAGGAAATACATGATTAGGAGCAATACTAAAATTCTGTTACCGGCTGACAGCTGTGACAGCCTGAAGAATTCGCGGAGATCATGCGGGTGACAACAGTTTTTCACGAACGGCTGATATGAACGCCGAACTTCTCATTGACCTTCCCGTCCTGATAGCAAACACTTCACAACAAAAATGTGCAGCGAGATTGCAGTGCGCCGTAGTTCTTTTTTATGTGAAAATGAATAATTACATCAGGAGCCAAATGACAGAGGATAGTACTCTGGCACCCAATGAACGTGTCCAAAAGCTTTTTGGTGCTGTAAATGCTGCATTAATGCTGCATTTACTTTTCTTTTTTTGTCCGAAAGCTGTTACCTTTCTTTCTTCTCTGACACTTCTAGAATACCAAAATTTAAGTCAGGAAGAAGAAGAAGAAAAAAGAATTAGCTGTATAAAGCTGACAAAATGGATGAGCTACTGATATCCAAGCTTCTTATCTTTCCTTTCTTCGTTGGCCATGATCGCCAGTTGTCTTAAATTTGGTATGTTTGCCGAATTGTCAGCTGTCTTTTTGAATTTGTTACGTTTGCCGCAGAAAACACTGAGAGAATCGCCGTACTCCTCGGTTTCTTCATGAAAATTTAGCATTCTTGCTGAATTTGTCGGTGAATTTTATGCTGAATTAATGCTGCATTAATTCAGCGAAAATTAAGTCCGAAAGCGAAATACTGCATAAAATGCTGAATTAATTCAGCATTTTCGTTCGTTTCGGAGCTTTCAGACACGTTCGATATGAGCCATAGCGGTGGAGAATGTAGGGACTATAGTGTTTGTATAAGCTTGATAAATATATTACAATACTCTCACAAAAATTCATTAAACATCAATTTCAAATTGCATTCTTATAGTAGGATACGAAAGTATAAAATAGAGCGAAACAAACAGAAATGCACAGCAGACAGGAAAACTTTCGGACACGACCGCTAACTTTTATTTCTAGTCTGAATTAAGAGATTTCAGATTTCGATACCGGACTAGAATCCCTCTATACAGGTACATACCAAGGTAAGGCAAAGGTTGGCAACAAGATCCAGGCTCAGGCAGACCCCACTATTTCTGTGCCAGTAGGACGGGAGGTAACGACGCTCCAAGTCTGGTCATACTCCGTCGCATACACTAGATAAAAATCTTTATGAGCTTTAGTACACTCTCGGTTCCCAAACTGTAGCCTCGTCTGATCAGCTGCATGTGCCCCAGAAACATGTCTACTGAAGAGTAGTTCTGTGGATGAACTGAGAATCAAACAGGGTGATGATTACACAACTTTTTTAAAAGCCAGAATCAGAGCACTTTACCAGTCGTAAATAAAGCGTTCCAGCGATCAAATGGATACTTCTCATGTAGCGCCACAATATCGTACTTATTTGGAGGACAAGATATATACTGAACAGAGGAATACACACAGAGAGTTATACCAGCTCAAACTGAGGAACTGTCGGGCATTTTGCCTTACTTTTTCCACTCGTCCGCTAGACGTTAGTGAGCTTTTTTGCGTCAAAATTCATCGGAGTTTGGAACCTAGGTAACAGATAACATTATTTTTGTTTAATACCATCTATACGGGCGAGGCGTTGGTGAGATGAAAATATGGCAATATTTTCAATATAATATATATTATACAGTAAATGATATATTTTATATTTGACGGAGCAAAACGGATAAGTCAGCTACATTTCATTAGAGCTATATTTCGGCCCTTCTTGGCAAGGGTCCTCTTCAGGCTCAAGCCGCTCAAGCTGGAAAATGAAAGTCATTTTCCACAATGAAGTGGTCATTTTCCGCACTGAAAGTCATTTTCCAGCTTGAGCGGCTTGAGCCTGGAGAGGACCCTTGCCAAGAAGGGCCGAAATATAGCTCTAATAAAATGTAGCTGACTCATCCGTTTTGCTCCGTCAAATATGATTCGCAGTCAGCTTGGGCTGAAAGAATATTTATAATATATATTATGCTAATAATATATAATATATCGAAGACCTGACAATATTAACCAATTTTGTTTCTTTTACGGCGAAAGTGCGAAGGAATAAAGTACTATTCTATTCTGTTCAGCAAACCAAATCGGTAAATTAACAGTTATATCAAAATTGAAAGGTTTTCTAGACGGGCCAGAAGAATTCGTGAAAGAAACCATGCGGAAGATCGGCTGAATGACGGTGAGTGTCCAGCAAAAAAGCCAAAAGGGTGGAGGGTGTCCAGAGAAGAGAATATGTGTGTTTTCTAAGCCGAAAGTAAGGCGGACTGGTAGTCCGGGTAGTACCGCCAACTGGGTAGTACCGCCAACGAGTGCGGTAGCGGAAATGATTCTCAGTTACCAGGTTAGGCCTTTGATTGTATTCTAAAGCAAATGTATGGCATCGTATGCACATCGTGCCATTGTATCTGATTTTGAGGTGTTGACTAAAGCCGATTATCTACAGGTCGTGACGTCGCACGCAAAGTCTGTATTTCCGATTTACCAAAGGATCTGTTTGTCCCTAGAACGGTTCGTAAGTGTAAACACGTCCGGCGCCTCGCTGGCCGCTCGGCTCTATATATATAGATACAGATATATATTCTGCGACATAAATTAAACAGAATTCCCCTATTTCTTTCATGACGTCACGGGCCATATAGGCTAAAGGCTAAAGTTCAGTCGATACCGATTTGAGACCCTAGCAAATAGCATGCACAATACGCGACAAAGACAGAGGGGCGCTGCTTCCCAGAGACTAAAGAAGACCAACAATACACTCAACTGATCGTTATCTAAAATCTTGTGCACCCTATTTCACAAGAAGACCAACCATACACTCGACTGATCGTTATCTGAAATCTTGTGTACCCTATTTTACCCAGTATTTTAATTCTAGTTAAGCTAAGTGATATTCATAAGCTGTACGTATAGATGAATTGTCTATTTATGTAGTTGTGTCATGTGTTATTTGCGTGAATGACGATCCAACGCTACCATGTAGAATACAAGCTGTTACGGAAATAAAGTATATTATTAATTTACTCCGCCCATTTCTCTTTTGTTATTTGGTGGGCTATGAATAAAACTCATTCATTCATTCATTATTTTTTTTTTAAACAATATCCTCTCCTCTTTTTTTTTCGACCTATTCGCATGGCAAGTCTCAGTATGATAGGTGGCTACTTACTTCTTTCATACAACCCTTTATTGAAGTTTGTAACAGCATACAGCGCTGAAATCGCAACCATGACTACAGATGCTGTTAGAATGGCCGAGGATAGGGCGGCGGCACCAAAGCGGATCGAATATCCAGGTTCTTCGTGGCTCAGCTGAAAGAGTTAAATGTTATTTGAAACCTAGGAATAACACTAGCAGTGTTGGAAAATATCAGTATTTGCTTCGTGGTCCACAACTGACCAATTTTTTTTTTTCCGCTCAGAAGTCACCAAACATAATTCTCAGTTAGCTATATTCGAATAAGGCATATAACGGATACGTCAGCCACGATGCTTTAGCATCGATATTTCGGCCCTTCTTGGCAAGGGTCCTCGTCGGATTTGCAGGTTAGTTTCCTTCCCAGACGTTGACCCTGAATATTGACAGCCTGACGCTGCTAAAGCATCGTAGCTGACGTATTCGTTTATATGCATTATTTGAATATATGTTTCAAAGTCAGCTTGGGCTCAAGGAATATTTATCTCAGTTCGCTTCGGCTGAAAGAATATTTCTAACTCAATAACCCGAATTCAAAAGCGCAATTTCGGCAATTGTCCATTTTTGCAAAGCAACCGTATATCAGATACCACGGTAACTGCAAAAACGACTAATTGCAGATCCAGTTACTATGGTAAAAGATACCACGGTATCTGCAAAAACGTAACTAATGTAACTTGACGCGTGAACAACCGTCTCTAACATTATCAACCACTGCCGAAACATTGTATCAAAATGAGCAGCCAGCCTCATCACAGACAAAATAAGCATTTTATGTTATATGTGACAGTCATAGCTGAAAAACAATCTAATCGAAAACGAAAAACAGAGCCTTATTTTGTACTGATTCAGCGAAGCAAAACAGCAAGAGCTAATAGAACAAGAGCTACGAGCTCGCTTGGTACTTGTTGCGAGTAAGTGATGCAAGAATGTAGAAAAGAACGTCACAAAATACCCCCTTCCACCCCCCTAGGTTCGAACTTAGAATATCTAGTTTCAATCGAGTCTTGAGCATTTCTGGCATCGACTCGGATCAACCAGGACAAACAAAACTTCTACTTTCCAAGTTTAGATCCACTCGTTTCGTACTACATACTACCATACTACATTCGGTACCCCCCCCCCCCTCCAACTCCCCCTACCGCGGCCGAATCTGGTTCGGACTCATAAATGGATTATCCAAAGCACCCTATCTTTCCAAGTATGTTCCATTTTCGGAAAGTTCCGGTCCCTACCGTGCTTTGATCCGGCCCGGACCTAAAATATGTCATCTACGACATATGACTACTCTAATTTCCAAGTTTCATTCAAATCGCTGCAATCGTTTGACCACTATGCGAGCCACAAAATTTCCGGGACTCTCCCTCCAACCCCCCCCCCCCCCCCCCACTGTGACCGTATATGAGTCGTCCGGTCAAGACAAATAATAAATCTAGTTTGACGATGCAAACGGATACGTCAGCTACGTTTTATTAGAGCAATATTTTGGCCCTTCTTAGATAGATAGATATCGCTTTTATTCTTTTCGAACTATCATGGTGAAATCCAAATTTGTCGAAATCGTCATATATACATGTAGACACTCATATCTACATATGTCAACGTCATATATAAAAGGAACACTAAATAAGATTAAAAATTTTAACGAAAGACGGTACAACCGTCTTTTCATACCGTACATGGTCACATTTTACGTGTTGGAGTTTTGGGATCACCACTGAGGCCGCTCTTGCAGGTCGTTCGCGAGCAGTATTGAACGGTAGCGGAAGTATATACTTATGGATAGGGTATTCAAGCATTTTCTTACCGGAAGCCATGCACAGTTTCAACCTACAGGACTCAAGTTTAAATTTCCGAAGGAGCTCATTGTAAGGAATTTTGGGGGACCGTCATATTAGTAGGGCACGTTTCTGTACTTCTTTCGATCCGATAAGCCTGGTCTTCAGTAAGGCCAAAGTGCCAAGCTTCCACCAGGTATTCTAGCCCCGAACGTATAAAAGAAACATAACGGAGCAAATCTTGTTCAGGGAACCTATTTTTAGCAAGTAATTTCAGCATATGAGGGCCGGTCCACGCTTTACTATTTCCTTCGTTTGGAGTTCCCATTTTAAATCGTTTGATATAATTAGACCGAGGAGTTTTATTTGGTTTACACGCAAAGTATCTGGAATAGGAGGTTCAAAATTGGCCCTTCTTTCAGGAAAGAAATTGTAAGAATTCTAGACTTCTTTTCATTCACAGCCATGTCTGAATTAAAGCTTCGGACTGTATCTGCGAAATTATACTGGCCGCTTCACTATTTTGTCCTTTTCCACATGTTTCAATAAGAGAAAGATCGTCAGCGTATTTCCATCTTTCTGGTCTGTCAGAAGCTGTATTGTTAATCATTACAAGAAAAAGTAGCGGACCTAAATGTGGCACACCGCAGAAAATTGCCTGCGGGTCCGACAAATTATTATTAAATTTAAAATTCTGGACCTATCACTCAAAAATCCTACAATAATTTTTACAGTAATGGGTTAACATTAAATTCATTCAAAAGTTTATCTATTAGAATGCTATGGTTTATAAGGTCAAAACCTTATTTAAAATCGATCGCGATTAAATTGATCCGTTTGGAGGGTTCGTCAATGTTTTTAAAAACAAAATCTAAAAAATTTACCATATAATGGCTGGTTGAAGTTTAAGGTCGATTTCCAAACTGTTTCGGATCCAGAAGCAGAAAAATTTCTTTTTTTAGCCATTCAACAACAAAACTTTCGTACACTTTACTGAATATTGGGGTTAGGGAAATGGGGCGCACTCCGTCAAAATCAATTTTTGCATCTTTTTTGGGCATTAGTGTTACATAGCCAACTTTCCAAATAGCTGGATACTCTGAAGTTGAAGAAATAGTATTGAAAATATTTGTAAGGGGTTTAACAAGCTTATCTGGGAACGCTTTGACTAAATCAACAGGGATGTCTACTGGTGTCACACTACTGCGTTTTAATCGTTTTAACTTGACCAGTACCTCACTTTCTGTAATTTTCGGTAATTCTTGGCAAGGGTCCTCTTCAGGCACAAGCCGTTCAAGAAATCTAGCCGCATAAACTTAGAGCTGTCCAACTTGCATCCCATTCGGCCCATTCGTTTGATTTTTGTGCCTGTCATAAAGTTTCCGGTACCCCTTCCCCCCCCTTCCAACTGCCCCAACCATGGCTGCATGAGGTTCGGACACATGTTTTCCATTCGTAGGGCATCAGTTCTTATCGCCCATAAAGTTTCACTCGGATCGGTATCATCATTCAGAGGTCAGTAGTTTCAGGGTTATTCTTCGCTCCGCTCCCCCAAAACCGGTCGGGTCCAGGAACGGAAGTTTTCCTAGGGTATTGTTTCGGGTCGTAAGTCTACTTCGTCAGGTCACTAATATGCCTGCCATGTTTCATCGTTCCTAGCACATCTGGACGTATCTAACTCGCCATCACCGGAATTCTGAGAAACTCCCTCCAACCGGCCAGATACGGTCTGGTTTGGTCCCGAAGGCATCCATGGCTTATGATTGTTCTCCCCACCAAATTCCATCCTGATCCCTCTATTCTAATCTATTCTATCTATTCTAAGCATTTCACAAGATATCCAGTGCCCCCCTCTACCCCCCGCCCCAAACAAGTATCGGATCCGGTCCAGAACTGAAATGGAACATCGGAGATGATAGCTCTTTGCACTTGCCAAGTTTCATTCATATCCGATTACCCGTTCAAAAGTTGTGCATGCCACTACATTCCGAATTCCCCATCCTTCCACTCCCCCACGATGGTTGGATCGGAGAAAAGACTACTAATATGTCAGTCTGTTCTGCTCCCTGATATGCCTGCCAAGTTTCATCGTCCTAGTACATCAGGAAGTACCAAACTCGCGTGATCACCGGAATTCCGCCCGCCTTCCAACTCCCCTCACAGTGAACGAATCTGGTCCGGTTATGTCAGCGATATATCCAGGACTTTCGCTTGTTCTTCCCATCAAGTTTCATCCCGATCTCTTCAGTTTACGCGTTTCCCAAGATTTCCGGCTGCACGCTCCATCTCCCCCCCCCCAAAAAAAAAACATTACCGGGTCCGGTTCAGAATTGAACCCGATCGACAGTTATACATACTTCACATTTTCGAATTCCCCATCCCTACCTTCCCCTCGCCGATGGTTGGACCGGGGAAGTGACTTTTTCTAAGTTAATCTGGTCACTTGATATGTATGCCAAGTTTCATCGTCCTAGCTTATGTGGAAGTGCCCGAACTAGCAGAACCCAGACCGACAGACGGACAGAAATTGCGATCGCTATTTGGCACTTAAATTGGCCGAAGGGCAAATGCCATAAAAACTGTACCTTATTTTATACTAATTCAGCAGCGTGAAGTTTCCTCTACAAAAGTATCATTTTGATACGTCGCAATATCTAAGATAGGCCGCTATGTTTCAAATGTCCCACTTGGATTCTCCAAAAGCTTAGCACAGATTTTGTGGACAGTCGTTTCTGTAAATACCAACAACATTACACTCACTCACCATGATACAGCCATAGATGGCGTAAGCAGGCAAAAGTAGAGCAAGAATGACGAAGAAGATCGTCAAGATCGTCTTCTCGAACCGAACCTGCAATGGTGAAAACAACGCTACTGAGGTCATGTACGCTACCCAGGAAGTATAACTGCATTTTCCCAGGCCTTTGCCTCAGGCCTCTACTCGTTTCCCAAGATTTCCGGCTCCCCGATCCACCCCCCCCCCCCAAGTTATCGGATCTGGTTCAGAATTGAACTTGGTGGTCTGAGGCACGAGTAATCTCCAAACCTCAAGTTTCATTAAGATCCGATCACCCGTTCGACATTTATACATACTTCAAATTTCCGGATTGGAAATTTACTGCTAAATCTTTAGTTGTTATTCCTTTTATCCATTTACCAGCTAAATCATTTTCTTTCTGTCTACTTATGGCACTTGCCTTCCAGGCACGAAACTTGATATTTGGGAAGACCTCTTGTCTCGGATGACCCATTTAAAGTCCGTACCGGATCCGATGAATGTGGGGGGGGGGGGGGGCGGAAATCTTGTGACACGCTTGGAGTGGAGCGATTGGGATGAAACTTGGTGGGAAGGACAAGCACAAGAACTGGATATGTCAGTGATAGAACCGGTTCGGATTTGGGCACTGTGGGGGGAGTTAGAGGGGGGGGGGGAGTCCGGAATTCGGGCTATCGCGAGTTAAGGTATTTCCAGATGTGCTAGGACGATGAAACTTGGCTTGAACATTATAGACTTCCATGATTGGCTGGGAAATAGTCAGTTCTCCGACCCAACCATCCTGGAGGAGTTGAGGGAGGGGGAATCTGGAATCTTGAGGTATGTATAACTTTTGAACGAGTGGTCGGATCTTAACAAACCTTTATATTTGGAAAGACCTCATGTCTCGGATGTTCCGTTTTAAGTCCGGACAGGATCCGATGAATGCGCGGGGGGGGGGGGGGGAGGGGAGGGGACCGGAAATCTTGTGACACGCTTAGAGTGGACCGATTGGGGTGAAACTTGGTGGGAAGAACAAGGACAAGAAATAGATACATCAGTGACAAAACCGGACCGGGTTCGAGCACTGTGAAGGGAGTTGGTGGAGGGAGGATTCGGAATTCCGTAGATCGCGAATTAAGGTACTTCCAGATGTGCTACGGCGACAAAACTTGGCTTGAACATTAGAAACTTGACAAGATTGGCTTAGAAATTGTCACTTCTCAGATCCAAGCATTCCTTAAAGTACTAATCCTAACCTTAAAGTACTAAGCCTAACCACAAAGTACAAAAATACTTTCAAAAGTAGACATTTTAACTCAAGTGTGTTGCTCAAAACTAATTTTTAGCACCCTTAAAGTGCGTTTCTTAACCGAAAAGTAAAAAAAAAATACTTTAATCAAACGATATATATTCATGATCCCCAAGGGCCCATGATCATTTTTGCCTCAAGGGTTTTGCTTACAACTAAAATACAAACAATAATTTTGAGCAAAATATATATTTTCATGATTCTAATGAGCTTATTTTTGATGATGAATTTGTGCTTCAAGGGTGTTTATTACAGATGAATCTCTAGCGCCCTTAAAGTGGCGCATCATCACGGCCAAATGCACAAATAAAATAGTTTTTACGAACAATACATTCTCGTGATTTCCATGGACACATGACCATTCTTATCTCAAGGGTTTTGCTTACATATGATCACAACAAACCCACGAATTGACGAATTCCTACTTTAATCCTCTGACCCAGCCTTGCAAGTGCCATCTGAGCTTCCAGCTCTTGTTTTTTTTGCACCTATTTTAGTTATTCCGTCTATTTGAGTGATCCCTGTGATTCCGAATCGCATCACTACGGTAGCGGTATGCTTATTTGAACGTTCCTTGACTTTGAACTTTGCCATTTTCATGCACTTGTTCTGACTAAAGTTAACTACCAGTTAGCCAAAGAAGGTAATTAAGGGCCTCTGAAAGCAGCTGACTAGGTATTTTTAATCTTCATTCTACCATTTAGCCGAAAACTGCACTGTTCACATTTAAGTAACTTCAAATAAGCATAGCTCTACTGTACATGGTGTGACGCTCGAGTCCCGGTTTAGAATCGTGGCTTGGATGGGGGGGGGGGGGGGTAGGGCATCTATCCATTGCAAATGCTAGAATGCTATGTGAGGAGTTGGAGAGCTATATATGTGAGCCAGTCTAGTACACTAATTCTTTTTTTATAACCATGCTCATACGCTGGGGCTTACTGAGAAGGGTGAGCATGGTAGTCATACGTATGTATACCCCAAAGGGTTGCCAGTATACCGTACTTTGGTGACTAAACAAACCAGGATTCTGTTTTGACACTGAAATTGTAGTCCACTGGAACCCCTCTGGGGAATAAGGGATACGCATACTAGTGAGTACCTTTCTCACCCTGCCAGCGTCTGAGCATTGGTAGCAAAAAGGGTTTTTGTGTACTAGACTGATGTGAGCAGCTCATAAGCAAAACAAGAAAACCAAACACTGTAAAATTCTTGCAGTATTTGCTACTGGGACTAATCTTGTATCTAAAAAGACAATCTTATCTCTAATTCGGATTAATCTTGTCTTAGTAGAGATAAGATTAATCCCAGTAGCAAATACTGCAGTTAACTTTAATCCCTACTCGGAGAAACTTTATATAGTGTACTTCAGACTTACGGAAAGGTATCCAAGAAGTGCCCAGAGGAACACAAACACCACGCCTCCAGTAAACACAATCGCAGAAGTTCTGTCTCTCTCGAGTAGCTTAATATAATGGACAGCAATCAGGAAACTGATCTGGTAAGCAAAACATGTATGAATAAAGGAGTATAAGTTAATTCTAACCA
Organism: Branchinecta lynchi; assembly: GCA_023053575.1. Classification (NCBI taxonomy): domain Eukaryota; kingdom Metazoa; phylum Arthropoda; class Branchiopoda; order Anostraca; family Branchinectidae; genus Branchinecta; species Branchinecta lynchi. Next base: position 7,447,064 of record JAKZAP010000010.1, read on the forward strand.
CCTTGACAACTGACTAAATTTTGACGCTACTTCTGATTTGTAACTAGTTTTTATGGCACTTGCCCTTCGGCCAAGTGCCATATAGCGATCGCAATTTCTGTCCGTCCGTCGGTCTGTCGGCACTTCCACATAAGCTAGGACGATGAAACTTGGCAGGCATATCAGGGACCCCACATGATTAAGTTGAAAATAGTCATTTTCCCGATCCGAGCATCGTGGGGGGAGTGGAGGGTGGGGTAATCGAAATCTTTTCCAGATTTCTGATTATACGTGAGTTCGGTCCTTCCTGATGTACTAGGACGATGGCAACTGGGCTGGCATATCAGGGACTTGAATAACTGACTTAACAATAGTCGTTTGCATGATCCGATCATCATGGGGGAGTGGAGGGAGGAGGAATCCGGAATCTTGAGGTATTATAACTCTCGAACGGGTGATCGGATCTTAATGAAACTTGGTAGTTGGAAAGACCTCGTGTCTCAGACGATCCACATAAAATCCGGACCGGATCCGGTGACCTCGGGGGGAGTTTGAGAGGGGAACCGAATAAATAAATAAATGTTTCAAAGTCAGCTTGGGCTCAAAGAATATTTATCTACGAACTACGGAACCGAAAATCATGGGAAACGCTTAGAGGGGAGGGATCAGGATGAAACTTGGTGGTAACAGCAAGCACAAGTCCTAGATACAATCACTGACATAGCCGGACCGGATTCGGGCACTCTGGGAGGGAGTTGAGGGGAGCAGTCCGGATTTCTGATTTTCCGTGAATTCGGTAGGCTACTTCCTGACAAACAAACTGACTTGACAATAGCCGTATGCATGATCCGATCATCGTGGGGGAGTGGAGGGGTGGGGAATCCGGAATCTTGTGGCAGTCATAACTGTCGAACGGGGGATTGGATTTGCATGAAACTTGGCAAGTGGAAAGAGGCGTCGTCTCAGATGTTCCACGTCAAGCCCGGACCAGATCCGATACTTGTGGGGGGGGGGGGTTAAGGGGGACACCGGAATATTCGCGAAACGCCTAGCGCCGAGGGACGGGATGGAATTTGGTGGGAAGAACAAGCATAAGCCATGAATAGATTCTTGACAGAACCACATCATATCAGGGCTTTTTAGGGGGAGTCGAAGGGGGTTTCGGGTAATTCCGGTGTTCGCAAGCTAGGGTACTTCTATATCTGCTAAGGACGATAAAACTAGGCAGGCATATTAGCGACCCGACTAAATAGACTTAAAGACCTGACACAATGCCCTAGGAAATTTTCTGGTCCTGGATCCGGCCATTTTGGGAGAGTTAATTGATGGGGAATCCGGAAATTACTGACTTGCGCAGTTTGCAAACGGGTGGTCCGATTCGAGTGAAACTTTATGGGTGACAAGAACTAATGAGCTAGATATGCAAAACATGTTTCCGAGCAACATGCGGCATTGGCTGAGGTAGCTGGGGGGCCGTAAACTTGGTGACATGGCCAAAAACAAAACGAACGGGTCGACTGGGAGGCAAGTTGGACAGTACCGAGATGCTGCCTAGTTTGTTACTTGGCGTCCGGACCGGATCCGGCAACGGTATAGGAGGAAGAGGAGGCGGAAACCGGAAATTTGCAGATATGTTCCGGTTCGAGTCAAGCTTGGAGGACAAGAAGAGAAGATGTCAGTGATTCGAAGTTTATGTGTCCGAGTCGTATTAGACCACAGTGAGAACTTTTGTAGCTCGCGTAGCGGTCAAACGGACGGAGTGATTTGAATAAAACTTGGAAAGAATAGAGATCATGTGTCCTAGATGACTTGTTTTAGGGTCCGGACCGGATCTGAAAACGGTGGGGGAGGTGGTACTGGAGATACCCGAAAAAACCTGTGACCTGAGTGAAAATTGATAGCCGGTACGAGAAGATGTCATAGATAATCTGTATATGTGGCTGAACCAGATTTGGCCCTGGTACGGAATTTTGAGGGCGAGGCGCACCGGCAATAGTACGGCACTCCTAGGAATCAAACTAGTATGGTGAAACATTTGCCCCAGAATACCCAAGGCGATGCCGGAAATGCTCAGGATCGCGTGAAATTAGATACCTTATTTCTAGGTCCGATCCTAGGGGGGGGGGGGGGTGAAGGGGGGACTTTGTGACATTCTGTTCTACTTTCTTGTACCACCTACTAGTAACAAGTGCCATATGAGCTCGTAGCTCTTGTTCAGACACTAAATATCCTAGCCTAAATATCCTATATCCTAATCGAGAAAGTGCAAATTCGCACAGCGAATTCCAAATCGCACTGCGCGTTCGCACATTCGGCTGTTTCAGACTGACATGTTTGGCTGATTCCATCTCCAATCCTCAGCGGATTCAGGCAAAAATTCACGAACCAGATTAGCTGCGTTTTTTGTCACTGTTCTGTTCACTGTTTTCTCTGTTTTTTTTTTGTCAGAACACGGAACACACTGTTTCTCATTTTCCCGTTTGTGTACGCTGTTCTGTGTTCTCTGTTCCGCTGTCTGTTTTGCAAAACACGGAAACTTGCTCTCCTAGCATGTTCCATCACTGTTCAGATAGAAAATTGCAGAGGGATTCACAGATAGAAAAGAAAGAATTACAGAAGTCTGGAGGATAAAGCTGGATCCTAAAATATGGTGGTTTTGGAATACAATTTGCAATTTAACAGATTTTCCGTTTAAGACATGCTCAGGATCCTAAATTTGTGTTTTCGTCAGAACAGCGACAAAACACGAAACAGCGTAAGCAAAACGCCGTTTTTTACCCAAACCAGACAACTGTGAACATAGAACACGGAACAGGAACCAGAGACAAAAAACGCAACTATTGACTGAATCAAGGTAAAATTTACTGAAATATTTGACAACTGGGCGGTTTTTTTTTACAGTGACTTTAACAGCATATTTTACTGAAAGACTATAATCAGCTACGGATTAAAAACAAGAATACGATATTCTTCGAAAGGCATTTTATCCGTGTTCACACAAACAGTTCGTGGGTCGATTGTGGCCCGAAAAAAGCGTTTCCGCGGTCTTTTGTGCGGTTCATAAGTCTGTTTTCGCGACGAACAAGATTTTTTTGCGGCTCGAGTTCGAAAAACAACTGCCGAGCTGATCGTCGATTTTGTGGCTTGTTTCTGGCGGGAAATAGAAGTTTAGCAGCAAATCATGTCAAAACAATAAAATTAATTACTTTCTCAAGCATGTAGACATAAAACTGAGGGTCCTTTTTTGCACAGAACGGTAAAGAAGGAAGCCTGAAGTTCTATTTGTTGAGATTTTATCTGAATTTTATTTTTAGTTTAAGAGATTCCAAATTACCGCCCCAAAAATGGTCATAACGGCGTTTCCGTGAGTTTCAACTTGTGGCTGGACTGTGTGGGAGAGAGTCGTGTTTCCGCAACAAACACTCAGAAGTGTGTGGCCCACAAGTGTGTCGCGGAGAAACGCCTTAAGGCAGTACAGACAGGCGCCCAAAATTCGGCAAGCGACTGCCCACACAAAATTGAGCGATTTTCCCAAAGTTCAAAAATGAAATAATCTGATCCGCCAAATTGCAGCTTTAATTGTGGTTTTAACGACAACGAGGTTAGACACACTCGTGTAGCCTATAACAACTTACTGATGCATTGACAGTTAGCGATATTAGAGTATGCGTGACAAGCACGTTGCTGCACCCGGTTTGCAGGTCCGTCCTCGCCCCAACAAGTCGAAACAGCATATAGTTACTCCTCCAGTATCGGGCAACGATGGCGATCCCAAGGCCAACGACTGGTATGCCCAGAATGCAAGTGACGATCAATCTTGCCTGAGAAAATAAAAAAGGTGTGAGCATTGACCCAATAGAAGAGTTTGAGGCTCAGGATTAAGGCTCAGCATTAACATCAGGTTTAACATACTTACTTGTATGTTCGCTCCTATGGGCCGCATGGCTTCTTTTTTTTTTTAAGACGGACATGCAGTTTGTTCCAGGAATTATATTATTTTTTGTGTTAATAAATAATCTGAATCAAAGCGTTTCTCGCTCATTCGTTCCACAACGTCTTGTCCCTGATTCACACAGACGAAAACGCTAAGTGTAGGCCGAAGACGATCCTCGTTGCTTCTGTCATAGTTGGCACAAGCCAACATATTGTCAAGATGCTTTGCCAGCCGGTCAACAGCTAGTCGCCTATCCTATGTGTTTCCGCAGGGACTAGATAGTGCATTAGCGTTCATTAGAATTAGTTTCACCCCTCTCCAAAAAAATCAGACAAAAAGTTGGGACGGGATTACAAAGAGAATTTAAAAGCCTTTGATCCAGGCACATATCATCCGAATTCTAAAAAAAAAGGATTTCATCCTGACCTGACGAACTATCGATCGACTCTGCCTGCCGTTCTGTTCCAGTGTTGAAATGGCTAACCTAATCGAGACATAATTCCATGTTTTAATCGGATTCCGGCGAAGTTGATATTAGAAAATAGGTCACCAAATTCCTGGTTTTCACCGGATTTCTGGGGTTTTATTTGGCATTGATTGATAGGTGATCCAGCAAGAAAACTAATTCCCGATTTACATATACTATATATTACTATGTATACTGAAATTTCTCTGTTCTGCCGAGCTACTGGCTGTAGCCGGATTCCGGTCGAACTATATGGACCCGGTGAAAACGCAGGCTAAAAATCATGCTGAGCATGTTATCATGCTTTTCTATCGAAAAATAATCGGGTGGAACACGCTCGGAGAAACTTGCGTAACCGGTATTGCTGACCAATCAGCACCACGGAACTGATACGCAGGAGCCCCACATGGTCGAAAAGCGCGGAACACGGAGAATGCAAGTGTAGTTTTAACGGCCGTCAGCGTTGACAACATTAAACAGGAATTTGGAATCCCGGGAGCGGAAATGAGCATTAGGCAAAGTTAACGACTTGTATAGGTACGAAGGGCCCTTTAGTACCGCTTTCATCCGCTCGGAAAAAGATTCCTTAAGACGCCCTAATTTTTTAACCCCCTCACCAGCCCATTATGCGTGCAACTGCGAACCTGGTCCGTATTTTGGCCCATAAGCTCTTACCCAAAGTCCGATCAAGCTGCCCCCCTCCCCCACGAAAAGTCGTATCAGTAAATCGGCAGTGTTTGTAGGTGCGAAGCACCGGCAAACACTTTTATCATTTCGTTTCTAATACCAACAAAAGCGCAGTCGGTAAAACAGGAAACTTCGTGCTGGGAAATAGGCAGCGTTTGTCGGTACGGCACGCTTTAGCATTCCGTTTCTGATGCCGAAAAAAGCTCTGTCGGTAAGCCAGGAAACTTCTTGTTGGAAAATCGGCAGCGTTTCTCGGTGCGGAGACGGTGCGTAATTTCGATTTTCGGTACCTATAAGAGCTCTGACAAACACCTTGCTCACTTCGTTTCTGATACTGACGAAAACTCTGTCGGTAAATCATGAAACTGTAGGGAAATCGGCAACGTCTGTCGGTGTACTGATTCCGTTTCCCATACCGATAAGAGCTATTTAGGTAAATCAGGAAACTTCTTGTTTGGAAATCGACAGTGTTTGTCTGTGTGGAGACGGTGCAAGGAGTACCGGCAAGAGCTCTGATAAAAAACCCTTACCTAGTACCGTTGCTGATACCGACATAAGCTCTGTTGGTAATCAGAAAGCTTCTTGTCTGGAAATCAGAATTTTGTGTCGGTGCGGAGATGATACCGACAAAAGCTCTGTTGGTAATCAGAAAGCTTCTTGTCTGGAAATCAGAATTTTGTGTCGGCGCGGAGATGATACCGACAAAAGACTTGTCGGGAAATCAAGCCGATGACCAGACCCAGATCCTGATGTCTGTTGTTTTTCATTTTTCGATACAATGACTGGGAAAAGTCTTGTCGGTAAAATGTTAACTCTCTTTTTCGGTCTGTTTACATCCGGAATGGATAAAAATCTTGTAGTTAAATTCAGTATTTGCGAACTATTCGTCAGTGCGAGACTTTTTGATGTGGTGACCGGAATATTCTCGTCGGTAAATCCGAAAATGCACTAACCGGACTCTTCTTTGTTCCTTTCTGTTCCTTGACGGTAAACCAACCACACCGGCAAACCTGTTTCCTCGAATTGCTCTTGCGTGATCTCTCTGTTCCCACCCATAAACTGCCCTTTTGGGTTCATCTCGCTGTTTACCAATCCGTGAAATATTCCACTTTATTCAGTGACTGTGAGCTCAAATTCCCGTCAGTGATACCCCCACAAACTCGGCCCACCGAGGTTGGATCAGGCAAGGATATCTGAATAACACAATTAGGTCAAATGGGCGCAGTACTGCCAAGTTTTCTCAATCGTTCAACCGATTTGGTCCCTAAGCGTTTAAGAAAATGTCCAGGACCCACCTCTAATCCCCCCATAGCACTACCATAATGGCAAGAACAGGTTCGGACACAGAAATGGCACATATTAATGGCACAAAAATCATGCGAAATTTTGGTTGAGACTATGGATAGCTTGTGGACGCCCTATCAGTGGAACCGTGTTTGACCTTAAAAAGAAGACAAAGCGGGAGTATAAGTTTTGTTTGAAATCCGCACGTTTAAATGGCGCTGATGCCCCTACAGACCGCAAGTCTTGGAATAAAGTTCTTCTTTCGGACAAGTGTTGTGCAGTGTCTCCGTCAAAATTGACCTCCTCTGACTGGATAAACCATTATCGCAACTTGTTCACTCAGTGCAATATGCGCGTGCAACAGTTTTTCGACTCTTTACTTTCAAGGTTTCTCCCTGTTAAAATTTCTCAGTCTTCTGTTTTTGCGGTTACTAGTAATGCTGTCGAAAAGGCTGTTTACAGACTAAAAAAGACTAGATCTGTCGATATCGATGGTATTTCTTCAGAGTTCTTCAAAACTGAATGTCCTGTTCTGATCCAACATCTATAACTACTGTTCCAAATGTTTCTTTCCCAATCTCAGGTCCCGAATAGCTTCCTTGTTGGAACCGTAACATCTGTCCTTAAGCGAGGCAAGGACCCTGAACTGTGCAATAGTTTCCGTCCGATTACAGTATCATGTACAGTCAGTAAAATTTTTGAGTATGTCCTTCTTCCCGAACTTCTTGAAAAAGGCAATTTTGGAAATATGCAATTGGGTTTCAGGGATGGTACGGGTTGTGCGCATGCTCACCACGTTCTGACCAAAATAATGCGACAGGCCACTCTAAACAGATCAACCATCCACATTTGTTCCATAGACATCTCTGGGGCTTTTGATAATGTTGTCCATTCTCAAGCTTTGTATTCGCTTGCTCGTTCTGGAGTCAATTCTTCTATTCTTTGCCTTTTAAAGTATTGGTACGCAAATTCCAGCATTCGGGTAAAATGGCAGGGTCAGTTATCGGAAAATATTTCAGTGAACCATGGAGTTCGCCAAGGTGGAGTTTTGTCACCGTATATATTTAAGTCTGCCATTTCTGATTGTTTGGATTCTCTTCTTCCTGCATATTTGTTCAAGGAGATTTCGATCAGCTACATTGCGTATGCTGATGATATCCTCCTAGTCAGCCGTACAAAATCCACTCTTTCTAAAAATATGAAAATTTTAGCAAACAAACTTTCAGACATCGGACTTGAGATAAATCTGTCAAAATGTGAATATCTTTGTTTCGGTCGCACAACAACCTCTGAGCGCTCTTCTGTTGCAATTGGTTCTTTTTCTATTTTTTCGTCTGAGTCGCTGAAATGGCTCGGGCTTACCTTCAAATCCACATTATCTTTAACGTGCTCCTCTATTTTAAAATCAGTATCAAATTCCATTAGATTTGGTTACGGGCGTTTGGTCCCAAATAGAGGAAAATATTCACGCAAGGCGCTCGGAAAGTTGTATAGTGCTTTTTGCGGCCCATATATCCACAATTGTTCCGGAGTTTACCATATCCTAAGGAAAAAAGATGTTAAAAATTTGAGAAGTTGTTTTTTCAAGTATTGTAAATTTCTGATGTATCTTCCAAAATCTTTTCGTAATCGTAAATTGGTTTCGAATTTTAATGTTCAGGATAGTGTTAATACACTTTTTCGTTCGCATTCAAATCTATTTTCCCTCCACAAACATCCTGCCCTCTCAGCCCATGAAATTATTAGCCAGTTTTTCATTCCTGAACCCGATTAATGTGCTTGTCACTGTGTACAAATTTTAAGTCTATTTAGTGTTTTTTTTTTTTTATATGAAAAGAATGTTGTCGTGTTTATTTACATTGTTTTGTTTAAGTGTTTTAATATGTAATTTTACTTTTGTATTTTATTCATACTCCGCTGTTACGCAAAAAGCGGGTCATAAATAAATAAATAAATAAATAAATAAAAATATTCGGCATTGCTCACTCCAACGTAGCATTTCCAAAAATTTGTAAGTGGGCCTATCAGTCTGGTACCTCTCAGCCCCACGTTCACCCAACGGACGTCAGATCCGGTTTGGGCCTCAAACTACTTGTCTAGGTCCCATGAGTTTTGTACCTTACAAGTTTTATCTCAATCACTCTATCAGTTCGGCTCCTACTCGTATTACAGTATTTCCGAGACCTCTTTGCGACACTGTTCTCGGACGCGGACAATTTGAACATCTTGGGCAAGTTTTCAGTCGAATTCGAGCAGTTTCTAACGCCCATAACCCCCCAAAAACGCTTAATTTACAAGCGAAAAAGACAGCTGCGTAAATATTCCAGCAGCGAAGTAATCTTTTGCAGTGTCCATTAGCCTACTACTTTTCTGATTTGCAAGAGTGCTGACTGCATACTATGTTCCTGGTTCTATGTGATAACCATTGCTGCCAGGAAGTTAATGGCGAATTCATTAATTTCACTAGAAAACCATCTCAGTTGATATGTTACAACTTATTACTACAACGGTTGTAAGATGCATTCACGGAGAACGTGCGCCGTTGCCGCGCAGCGGCAAATACTCTTTTAGTCGGTAAATCGTTAAATCTCGTCGGTAAAAATCCGGGCCTGCCCCCCCCCCCCCGAAAAAAAGGGGCTAGTTTCGCCACTGGTGATAAGTAGATCCATTTTGAGAGATCCAAAACATAAATTTCTTTGTACTTACGAGCTTTACGGTAGGGTGCAAAAGATCCATCTCATTAACAGCTTTGCTCTCATCTGTTCCAAAGAAGTTGAGGAACACGTAGCCAATAACAACCAGTGTAGTTATTAGGAATGTAACAGTATCGAAGTATTGGTCCCTTGCCACGCCGTGAACCAAATAGTAAGAGGCGAATACTGAAAACGAAAATTTAGTCTTAAAGGACACCTCGCACTACAATATGTTTCTGCTAAGATGTTCTGAGATAGTTGACTACTTGAAACTTAACTATGCTTACAGCAATTACACAAGACTTCGGCTGTTTTTAGCGTCTTTCATTATGTAGTAGTAGTAGTAGATTTTTAATTCTAAAAAGTAACTTTCACAGCGTGAACGCCGAATTTGACTTCTACGTCCAAACATAACTAAACACTCGAATCAATTTGTCAGTCGAATAATAATTGCAACATAATTCGTAACAAATTCATCAGTCGATACAAAGCTTAACTACCACAATTTACACGATAGGCTCATTCGGCGAACATTTTGCCAAAAACTTCTAAAACAAATAAAAGTCACTTTAAAGAAATGGTAAAAACAAATTTTTTTCAAATTCAATCAAAGTAAATTTTTAATCATTACGTCAAAAGTAATTTCACTTAAAAATATATATAAAACAAAATAAAACATTCTAAAAGGGTCAAAAACTAAAACTAACAAATTCAACAAAAATAATGACTAAGTTTACTGGCTGTTGTACAATTCAACAAAACTTGGAACAAAACTCCTTCGGTACCTTTCATGTTTTGTGGGGACTGGATTTAATTTGGGTACTTTCTGAGCCTTGTCGCGCTGCGGTCTATTGCCGATGGGTGTGTAGAGTTCGGGGAGAATAGGACGCAATCTGGGAACAGACAGGGTCTTGGTGCCAAAATTAAGGCATAGAAGGTTTCTTCTCGCGTCCAAAGTGGTTAGCCTGAACCTGCCAAGCAGATAATGGTAAGGAAGCTTCCCCTCCCCATTAATGATCCTAAGCGCTCGTTTTTGAATGTTTTCAATCTTATAAACATGCTCAGAGGTAAGCCCAAAATGCCACACTGGACAAGCATACTCCAGTATTGGCCGGATAAACGAACAGTACAGTTGGAGGAGATCCTTCGGGGGGCAAGAAAATTTTTTCATAAGTTTTAACATGGAAACCGAAGGGGAAGCTTGTTTGAGGATGTTTTGAACATGGGCATCCCACTTCATGTCAGCTGAAATAGTAACTCCAAGTAATTTAATAAAACTAACGGAGATTTCGGGAGGAATGGGGTCTGTGAAAGAGGGCACGGATTTTAAAAAATTCACAGTCATGATCGATGATTTTTGGGAGTTAACCCTCATCTTCGACAAGGACGCTAGAGCCGTAATTGAACTTTTTATATTCCGTCGACATACCTCCAGTGCAGACAGGTCGTCCACGTACTTCCAACGATCTGGGTGGTCAGTCAATAGGCTATTGATCATTATTAAAAATAAAATTGGTCCCATTAGAGTTCCTTGGGGGACACCACAAAAAATAGGGAGGGGATCAGAAAAGACGTTTTTGCATTTAAGCACTTGAGAACGATTTGTTAAAAAAGAAGCAACAATTTTGACTAAAAAAGGACTCACTTGGAACTCAATCAACAGTTTGTTTACAAGGATATTATGGTCAATTAGGTCAAAAGCTTTCTGGAGATCTATTAATAAAAGATTCAACCAAGTATCAGGGTTTTCAAGATTTTTCAGAATAGTGTCAAGAAGACTAACAAGGTAGTGCGAAGTAGATACCTCCTTGAGGTTCCCGAATTGTTGTAAATCAATAAGATCAAGAATCTCTGCCTTTAACCAATCAGCCAAAAAACCCTCGTACATTTTTGAAAAAACTGGGGTCAGTGTTATTGGTCGAACACCACTAAAAAAAAAAGTTCTTTTGGATTGGTGTGATATAACCCAGCTTCCAGCAGGACGGGTAATTTCCGGATTTACTGATATCATTGAAAATGTTTGCAAGGGGTGTTACTAACTTATCAGGAAATGCTTTTATTAGATCCACTGGGATATCAATCGGACATATACTAGTAATCTTCAGCCTATGTATTTTTGTAATTATTTCTTTCGCTGAAATTACGGGAATTTTTTCTTTTGGAGTTTCGGGGATGTGTTGGTTGACTGCGAGAGGAGGGAATGTTTGAACAATCGTGGCAAGATGTTTTTTAAGCTCATTGGCTGTCTGAAACGGCGGTTCATCAAGTCGAAAATCTAGGTTTTGATTAAGGTGGTCATTATCCCTTGATTAAGGTGACAAACGTGAAAAAATTGACATAACTGATCTTCTGGCCAATCAGCTTCTCGGAAACAGTGATCGAGAGCGTGATTATCATTATTATGTCAATAGAGGAAACAGGATACACTTATAAAGTGATTTTGGGAACGACAATGGATGAAAATAATAATAAATCCTTTAAGGTTAGCGTGCGCCTAACCCCTAATCATTCTAGGGATTATTCGCAACTGACTTTGCACGGAAATCATTCTACCCTGCCGGTCATGCTTTGCAGATCTTCCACTGGACTTCGTGGCTCCACAAAAATAACTGCCATGTGCCTAGTAGCCTATATCCCATACATACAAACTACTTTCGTAGTTTCATTCCATCATTTATTTCTGGTAATTTCTTGTAAGTGTATTAGTTAAATTGTTTCTTGTGTGTCTGTGTATTTTGTAAATTTGTATTCTTTTTCTAGCTTTTAGCTACTCGGATTAAACTTGATTGATTGATTGATACTGTTTCGAGAAATATGATTTTACACAAATGGTTGAGTGATGCTAAACGTCGAAGCTTTTCGTGATAGTGAGAGAAAGGTCGAGATAGTGAACCCTTTGTCATTACACCTAAATCGATTCGGCTTTTGCCCCCCCCCCCCCCAAGACGTGCACCCTTTCCACACTTACATGTGTTAACAAGCAGGATTATGCCAAGAAGCATATCATCAGAGTCTGGGCCGACAGATGCCATCGCGATTAATCGGTAGATGGTGAAGCACATCGTAGTGACAATGGAAAGCATCCCAGCGCATAGGAAGAGCCATTCTTCTCGATCAAGTAGGTCGAACCCTTTGAACTGAAAAGTTTTACGGTTTAAGTCCTGTTCTACGTAAACCAAAGATAGGTTCTTGCCCTGTGTTTTTACTCTTTATACTCCGACCGGCGGTTTATGTCCCACTTGGGATCATTATATGGTAGCGTTCGAGCGGCGGCAGTATTCAACCTTCGAAGGCGTATTTAGGATCGTACTCTTTCGTTTGGTGGTTCGAGCTGACTTACTGTATCGATAAATCGGTATCACAAAATTCCTGATTCTTCACAACCACTTTTGCTTGGCTTATTTCTAATTGGTATCTCAATCGCATCCCCGTTAATTCTCATCTGCCTCAAAACCGCTCTTCTGTTCCTGCTCTCCGTTACCACAGTTTCCGTTCTTTCACCACATAAGGCATTCCTACGAAACCTCAATACCCAAAATTCTACGTTTTTTTAGGAGGATCCAAAACCTCAGCTTCCAGGATATTCAAACCAAAGTCTAAGTTTCCAAGGGGAAATAAATCTTCTTTTACGTCTTTTGTATTTTCTGAACTAAGATTAAAATCGCTTCTGCTAATTAATTATTAATGACCAACCCAATGTTACATACGCAACACGTCCGTAAAAACCAAAGCGCGTTCAGTTCAAGTCGGAATCATCCTACCGAAAATGTAGTCAAAACCGGGTATACAGTCGAATGTCACAAGTAGGAGTCGGTTCGATCGAAATGCGATCACCCTGAAAAAAAAAAAGTTGGACACAAATTCGGCTTTTATCTTGACATTCCACGAAGAAATCAGGAATAATCGTAAATCGTAATGAACATAACTAAAAATCTTTTCTACTAATGCACCTGAATCTACCGATGTCTCATTAACTGCAACTTCAGACAGGTGTTCGAATCTACTTGTACTAAAATCGGATTTCGCAGGCTTAAAGGTATACACACAGTCGGATGCGAATTTCCTCCTGCTCATCGCATGCAAGTTATTCCATAGTGACGCGAACTTGGCATGCGAAATCTTAGCTGGAAAGAAGAAGAAGAGACAGGTGACACCTAAACCAAAATGCATCAGAATCTCTACCCTTACGCCGACCCAATCAAACAGCAAAAAAGCAGCCGTGTCCAGAATGAAATCACAGGACCAGCTTTAACTCAAACCAGTTTTCAAAAAAGGAGCTCACAAAATCGAATATTTAAGGAAGAATCTTTAATTGTTTTTCACAAGTTCATTTTCTATGCTTGTGCCTGAAGAGGACGCAAAATATAGCTCTAATAAAATGTAGCTGACTTATCCGTTTTGCAACGTCAAATATGACGGTTGATGTAGACACATTCATATAATTAGCCTGCTCTTACATACAAAACGATATTACCCAGCTGCCCAAAAGTTGCGTTTTTGATCGAAGTTTGAAGTTACCTTCAACCTCAAAGGTCTCTGCTTAAATACCGTTTTTGGTCGCCGGTCACAGTTCCTTCGTCCTTCAAACTCTGACCGTCGAACTTCGTGCGCTAGCAAGTTCGAAGTTTGCTCGAATCGCCGAAGAAACGTCAACCTGGCAAGGATCGCCGGAGTAGTAAAAACACTAATTAAGCAAACGGTGAACTTCGACGGCGTTCAAAACGGGAATTAAGCAACCGGCTAAGCGAACGGCGAACAAAACTTCGATCAAAAACGCAACCAAATTTTTCCAGTCATGTTCTGTACACCTACTCGCTTGATCTCAAGTCGGTCGGCTCTGTTGCAACTGCAATAGCCCACGACGCCGCGCTGGTCGAACGTCGTCTTGGGAAGTCGCGCCACAAATGATCTCACCTTTCCGAGCACCGTTTTCTTCAATCCTGGAACTCTCTTAATAATTGTGTCGTGGCGAGGGCGGGGGTTAAACGGGTTAACTCTTCGAGTTCCTGGAGGAGGGGTTGACGAACTGGATCTCCCCTCAAAACTTCCATACTGACGGACGCCGACTGGCGAAACCGTGGGTGATCTTTCCAGGTCCAAGTCGCTCATGATGAAGAGTGTCGCATTCGTTTGAATGGAAGTTCGCCCTGAAAAAAGTATGATATTTGACTGCGTTAAACGTCAGCTGATGTTTAGTCTAGTCTTTTCCCACAAGTTCTTTTTTCCAACTTGAGCGGCTTTGAGCCTGAAGAGGACCCTTGCCAAGAATGGCCGGAATATAGCTCTAATAAATTCAGCTGACGTATCCGTTTTGCACTATCAACTATACGAAGGCAAGGGTCCTCTTCAGGCTCAAGCTAGACGACGAACTTGTCCTCAATTATCAGTTTAGCACAGTCAAACAGCATTCGCATAGAGCTTGGGCGGAAAGAATACTCAACCACGAGAACAAGACCAAAGGTGTCGATGGGATCCCAAAAATCTAATACTTGATTCAGACAATCGGGTCTTGTCTTCGCGAGATCCAGTCTTCGCCAGGCTAATCATCAGAGAAAACCAAGTTCAGATATACCTTTATAAGCCATATCTATTTTGATGATACTGACCGAGACTTCCTGATTTACTTCTGCCAAGTTTCCGTTGTCACCCGAATTCCTAGCGAACTACTAGTCCAGCAAAAAAAGAAAATCCAGAAACAAATCCAGCTTATCTCCTTACCCCTATAAAAGAACACAATCAATGTTGTCATATTGTATCATGTTGTCATATATATTGATTGTCATATACAGACTCAGCCTCTCTTCTTACTCACTAATCTGTCATCTAATCGAACTATTACTTTTAATAAATTTTCCGGTTTTGGCCGGATTCCCGGAGAACTAGTTGTCGGGCGAGAAAATGGTTTTCACCATCGTGTTCAACATGTTTTTTTACCTCTAAATTGAACATTTTAATCAACTTCAAATGAAACTTTTACTTTTAACCAACTTTTCGGGTTTCGCCGGATTCCGGACGAACTATTTGTTCGGCGAGAAAATGATTTACATCATGGTGTTTAGCTTGTCTTCTTACCTCGAAATCGACCATTTAATCAACTTCAAATAAAACTTTAACTTTTAACCATCTTTCCGGTTTTTGTCGGATTCCGGACGAACTACTTGTCCGGCAAGAAAATGGTTTTCACTGTCGTGCTGAGCATGCCTTCTTACACCATAATAGACTATCACATTAGCTGTTTAAAAATATTTTGTCTGTCCCTTAATTTGAACCCAAACCTCTAAATGCAGAGCTACATAGCCCATCTACGAACTTGACCATACCCTTGACCCAATGAATCCTCACACCAAATTTCATCGAAATATCTCGTTCCCTTCGAGAGTTATTGTGCTGACAAACGCACGGACAGACGGACAACTTTTGCGATGTCATAGGTATCCCTCTACTTACATTTTGGGATCCCAAAAAGATGATCTCTTACATACCA
This sequence comes from Branchinecta lynchi, assembly GCA_023053575.1. Classification (NCBI taxonomy): domain Eukaryota; kingdom Metazoa; phylum Arthropoda; class Branchiopoda; order Anostraca; family Branchinectidae; genus Branchinecta; species Branchinecta lynchi. Next base: position 7,462,591 of record JAKZAP010000010.1, read on the forward strand.
TCCAATCTGCTGCAACGTATAGGAGGCCATAGCACTGGCGCAAGAACGATATTCTATTTCTGAAGGAAACACCGCTCTTTTTGTTTATTGCAGTTCTCAATGGTCCTAATAGCATAACAAGACCAAAGGTTTCGGTGGGATCTAAAAAATTCAATATTTGATCCAGACAATTTGGTCTTGTCTTCGCCAGATCCAGTCTTCGCCAGAATCTTTGAACATTTTTACTATTAAAATTCAGAAACAGATTAAGGCCAAATAGCTGATCATCTGAGAAAACCAAGTTCAGATATGGATTTAGCATGTGTGTTTACCCCTAAAGTCATATCTGTATTGAGCTACTTGTCCGGCGAAAAAAGAAAGCTCAAAAACGAACTCAGCGTATCTTCTTTCTCCAATATTGAACATCTAATCAACTTCAAATAAAAATTTAACTTATACAAAAATTTCAGGCTCCAGTTGGATTCCGATCGAACTTTATGACCAGGTAAAAAATGATTGTCATACACGGATTCAGCATCTCTTCTTACCCCTAATCGGATATCTAATCAACTAGAAATAAAACTTTAACTTTTAAGAATTTTCTGGTTTTGGCCGGATTCCGGGCGAACTACTTTTCCGGGTGGACACTGCTTTCACATAAGTTATCCTACCCCTAAATCGAACATCTAATCAACTTCAAAAAAACTTTTGCTTTTAACAGACTTTCCGGGTTTGGCCGGATTACAGGCTAACTACTTGTCCGACAAAAAAAAAAATGGTTTTCATCATCGTGCTTAGCATGTTTTCTTACACCTAAATCGAACATCTAAATCAACTTCAAATAAAACTTTTACTTTTAGCAAACTTTCCGGTTTTGGCCGGATTCCAGGCGAACTACTTGACCGATGACAAAATGTTCAGCATGTCTTCTTACCCCAGAATCGACGATCATATTATCTGTTTAAAATATTTCATTTGACCTTAATTTAACCCCCCTCCCCCACCCTTAAATATAGAGCAACAGAGCCCATCTACGAACTTGACCTTACTCTTGACCCAAAGAATCCTCACACCAAGTTTCATCAAAATATCTCATTCCCTTCGAGAGTTATAGTACGCACGGACGGACAGACGGACAACTTTTGCGATGTCAGAGGTATCCCGCCACTAGCAAAATAACACTAGGAAATAGTGCCAAGACCTATGCTTTCTATGTGTCGCAAACGGGCCATAGTCGAAGTGTTGCCCATTACGGTTGCGGCATTTAAAGCGAGACAAACTTGCGGGTTTAGAAATTTCTGGTAAATTTAAGATGCGGTCTGCACACATCGTGGCAACAGGGAAAGTTGAATCTTTTGTTTGCTGTGTTCAGTATATGACGTTACAGGGGCCGGCGCTGCGCACGACTGATTGAGTTTCAGTAGGGAGGTTCTCTATCGCTAGTGGTGCTAGTGTCGCTGCTATTCCAATATGTGTCACTTTTTTCAAGTCTTGGCACTACTTCCTAGTGTTATTTTGCTCTGGAAAAACTAGAGGACACCACCCTAGAACGCGAAACACACATTTTCCTGCAGCTTTCAGTAGTTGACGAATTGGCGCGTCACTATCTAACAAGGAACGACGGTTGACCGATCCAACAACCCTAACGTGAAGTAGTAAAAGTCATCGAAACCGAGCAGGCATGCTCTTTCGGCTTTTTATTCGCGACGACAACAAGTGCAAAAAAATTACAGGCACTAGTCCTGTCAAGGGACAATCTGTTAAGTTACACCCACTCCAAGAAAAAAACAAGGTGCGACGACACTTAAAATCCTTGTCTGAATTCCTTGCGGGGCATGCCTAGTCATACCGAAAAGCCAACCGTCAACCCTCCGTAAGTGTATCGAGTCTAGTGAGAATGTGCGGTTCAGCAGGGTAGTTCGCCCATCGCTGTATTCGGACGTCACCCTTTTCTTATTGGGGAGAGCAGAGCAGAAATCGCAAGACTAAGCACCACATACAGGTAGGATTTCATTGTACTTTTCCTTAACTCTTATTTTTAATAATAAGTGTATTTAAAGCCCAGGGGCAATATACATAAGACAACAACAATACACATTACAAAAGAAGACAACAACAATATTGTCCTACGGCTATGAAGCCTCACTACTAAGCTTAATCGCTCTTAGCTTCAGCGCTCCCTCGATAAATTCGCACACCTTTTTTATAACCCTTTCCGAAGTGCTATTCAGGATATACGGACTGTTAATCTGGGAGACCCCTACAGGAGTTCCCTTTTCCAGTAGCATCTAAGGAGGGTTTTTGCGAGCTCGAAAGCAAAGTCGGAATCACTTGGCAATGGTTTTCGCGCTACTTCGGAAAGTCAACGAACTTTCCAGCCCCGTTTTCGCGCTTTGGAAACCGAAGCAGCTTTCCCGGGAAGTGAATACACGAGGTTAGTGGAAAGCTCCGCGGAAAGTTGAATGTTTCCGCGGGAATTTCAAAGGTGTGGAGAAAAAACAGTGCAAGTGTCACTGATAAAATAAAATAAAATATCAATCGTAACTGAAGTGACTTCGATGGAATATATGAGAATCATGTATTCCATCGACCATATGTAACCATATTTATTCGAAAAGGTTTGTAATTCAACATTTTCTCGGCGATATCAGCTTTCCATGCGTTTTCGCGATATGTCCAGCGGGAAAGTGGAAAGTTATTCCAGGAATCGCTTTCCCACAGTGTTCACGATGCGCTTCGCTCGTCGGAAAGTGATTCCGAGATCTCGCGAAAACCCTCCTCTAATTGCCTGTCCTGCAATATTTCTTCCAGAACCGTTGGTAGGCCTGTGTCCGTCTATGGATCCATAATAGGAATGCGAGTCCACCGGATCAGTCACAAATGGCGAATTCTAGTCCGGCTTATCTTTGTAGGAACGGAGAATATATTATTTGCACTTGTACTAGAGAATTCGGGCATAGTAGAGTCTGTGGTACACTTACACACTGTTTAAAATACGAGCGTAATTTTGAAACCCGAGTATCCTCCCTTGCTACATAATAATCTCCCGTATAGTGGACCGTGTAGACCTGTATTAGTAGATCGTTCTGGGCCCTAAATTAGCTGATTACGACATACCCTGATAAAGGTCGTTGGTGTTATGGAGACATCCCATAGCACTTTGCTCGCAATAGTTCTCCTAGTTATTCCCTCCATCTATCGCCTACTTTTCTATATATCTCTTCGGTTTCCATCACCATCATTAATTTCTCGGCATCGTGACAATAGGTCACTCGGTCTTTATCCACTAGCTCCAGTTAGCTGCTGCGGAATGAATCCGCAGCCAAGAAGAGTTCTCTTTCATCCTTGGTCGGAGCAAGACCTCAGTTACTCTATATTATAATTTATGGTAAGGACCAGTTTATATATTTAGTTAGGGACCCATTAGTGTTATATTATATGTGTCACACTCTTGTACACGATTTGCATAAGATAAATTAACTATAGACGTTATGGTCCATCTCGGCTAGTAGGCCTCGGGCTTGACTGGATATGTGAATTCCAGCTTCGCTAGAATGTGTGAACCAGTTTGATTAGGGATTTCTGGATTGACTGCGGCTGAGCTATAGAATTCCCTGAGACTTTCCCTTGTCTCTTTTGTCCGGTTTCTTGACTGGTCCTGGGGCTAGTGGGCACCTACGGTGTCAGAATGTCTTCAGCACACACCCCAGGAGCCTTATCTTCATTAAACCTCGCCTCCACTCGTCCATCCTCTCAACAAGGTGTAAGAACAGGGTTTGGAAACTTCCTCCAGGTTCAACATCTTAACAATGTTGTCAGAAGTGGGATGTATTCTTAACATTGGGAGCGAAACAGCTTATTCGAAGTAACGCAGACTTGTGACGATAGAAATTGCAGCCGACCCAACGAAAACGAAACGGGACTTAAGAAAATACCATATTGTATTTGAGACTGAACCATCGGCTTTTGGTAAAATTCTCAGTCTGAAACTATACGAAACTCTATTCTGTCTCTTTCGTGACTTTATGATGACAAAATTGTCGAAATTATCATCGGAAATGAGAGCTCGAAGTTTCCAAACTTTCACCGCAAAAACGAACCTTGCTTCCTATCGGCTGTTTTTTACGCACTATGTCATAACTGACCAATTAAATGTGAGACTTCGCTTTTGTGCTGAGAGTATGAGCCTTCAGACTCTCATTTCTGAGGATGGAAATACCCCGTACAACAGGGGTAATACAGTCAAGAAAGAGTCAGACAAATGTTTCCAACAATTACAAGCACACACGCCAAAAATTCGGTCTCAAACTCGAAAGTCTTATACCTCCCAAGGTTATTAGGTTTATGCCCCTTCTAACCCTCGTACAGAAAAGTCCGTTTTCGTCGGATAGGGTACAATCTCTCTAGGGGAAAGGAAAAAAAAACATACGGCATTTATCAAGTTCAAGTTCAATTTCTGTTTATTTACAAACTAAATATAACATAAAGAGGCAATTTTGCAGTGAGAGCTGGAGGCGAAATGGCTTCCACCCGTCATAATTTTTTTTTTCGTTCAAGACGGGCTAACCCTCCATAATATTTCAATTTTGCAATGTCAGTCCTGAACAAAAAAAACTTGCAAACTATCTGGTTTCTCTGACCAAGCCCCAAATACGTCTTGCTTAACACAATTCCATAAGTGCATATAATCAACTGACAACTCTTTGGCTTCTTTGTAGGATAAATTCAAACTGTCATCTGCCTGTCCAAGCTTTTCACGAAGGGACAAATAGTCGCGCAACAACACTTTTTTGCAAATACTAACCCTTCCTTTAGGGCTATTCCTGTTTTTCTTAGTAACGCCTAGCTTCTTTCCATCAACAATAACTTCTTGCGACTTCATATCCATGTACCACAAAATACTTCCAGGTGCAGGTTGGGACTGCTCAAGTCTCTCAGTTTCCGGAAAATCCACCTGAGTAGACAATACTTGGGGGCATGTGTGTGCAAACCCAACCGGCATAGAAATACGTAATGCACTCTCTCTGAAACGATCGAACACAGCCCTCTTGGTGCTCGATTCACTAAATTCACATTTCCCATAGACTATGGATGATAGGTAGACTGGGCTCTCTAGAAACTGCATGAGCAGGGATCCTTGGATCCCCAATATATTCCATTTGGCTATCTTATCGCTACAGGACATAGATAAGGTTGGGTCACCTCTGCCAGGCTTGGTTCTTAGGAGACCAACTACATGGTAGTCCAGACCGGGAAGCTTAGGGTCTTCCACGGCTCCTGGCAGACACTTGGCACCAGTTCGGTTTAGATCCTCTGCTGACACATTTTCAGAAAGCCTGGGCATTTTTGCTGATACAGACTGCAGGTCTTCTTCCAACTCCACTTTCCTCTTTTTACCCACCTGGACACCAGGCTCCTCATGCCTCACAGGCCCAGAAGGACACGTAAAAATAGTGGCATCCCCACATGGTGGACATGTTGTGAACAAGTGAAACCTGGTTTCTTCTCTGAACTCAAATTTATTCTTGTTTTGTTGGAAACAGATGAACTCACTTGTATTATCAACAGCCTTTGTCATTTCATGATACACAAATTTCACAAAGCCTCGTCTAGCTACAATTTCAGCATGACTGTCGTTTAAGATATCGCCATTGGGGCTCAGAGAATTCTGTCCAATACATTTCGAGCCTGTACCAATGGAAACAACATGCAGCTGACTGCAGCGGGACACGACGAAAGCAGAGAAAATGGTCCACTCTTTACCAGGAACGGCTTTTCCAGTTTTTCCAAGTTTTCTGTATGTCTCAATGCAAACTTGTGCAATTTTCTTTCCAACGTCATCTTCCATTTCTGTTGGAATCCAAATGTTACATATTTAAAAAAAAAAAAAAAAAAATGTAAACACTGGACAAGAACGAACTAGGAAGAAGTAAAGTTCAGCACAAACATGCCAAAAGTACTTGAGCAAAACCTTTCATTTTGAGACCCATCTCATATTGTTATGTTCTGGACTACTTAACTTCTGAGAACTGACTGTCTAAGTCCTAAAGCAAAGCACAATCGATATGGGAAGACAACTATAGATGGATAGATAGACAGATGATATTTTTATTGATCCAACTCGCAGCACCGACATGGCATTAAATACGTCGACCATTACAATTAATGTGTTAAAATACTTGAATATAGTATATACAATTACTACATGGTAAATGGTACGGTAACTGGAACTGGTAGCCCTGCAGTATAATAGAGGTGTACTACCTCAGAGGATCCTAGACAAAACTTGACAATACACTCCCACAGAAAGACCAACATTGTCCTCCTGTCCTTGCATGGCACCAAGGCCGTATTCAGGGGGGGGGGACTAGTGGGTTGACCCCCCCCCCGAAACCTACAAAATTAATGATTCGTATAGGCTTTTCCCTCTGATCTATGTGTTTTTTGTCCTTTTTTGTCTGACCAGCAGGACCCCCCTAAATTCCTGGATACGGGCCTTTATGGCACTATGTGAAAGTAGGCCAGCTGCAGTGGAGGTATGCTTTTTTGAACACTTCTCTGAATTTTAAATGACAATAGTTCTTTTCTCCTCCAAAGCAGTCAACTGGAAATAATGAGCTAAAAACATACCAACAAAGAGTCGAGAGTGTACCAGCTTTCTTTGGACATACAGAAGATTCTTTTACTGTGATTTACCATTTCTTATTTAGGGTTAATTTTCTTTTGTTGAGATACTTTGGATGATTGCGAAAGTAACGTAAAACTGTTGGACTTGATGGATGTTCTAACCTGGTCATAAGGAAGCAACTCAGCAAAAATAAGAAAATACCCAAAACTTGTAACATTACGAGTTTTGGTTTTATTCTGGCTTTATTCTGGTTTAATAATTGGCTTTATTCTGTTTAAATTATTAATTGTGATAAGTAGCTACTATGCCCAAATTTCTGCTAAGCTTGCAATACATCATAGATAGATAGATAGATAGATCAGTGTATTTCAAAAGCCCAAGGGCCATACACACAAACAAACAAAAACAAAAATATAACTTAAACAATCAGACTTATTCTTAATTCTAAACATTCGTCTATAGGCATGGGCACTGTTCCTGTTTTCTGTTTCTGTTTCTGTTTTTTTCCTCCTGTTTTACTGATTACTGTTTTCTGTTTCAGGAACCCAAAATAAACAGAACAGCTGTTTTGAAGCCAGCTGTTTTTTTTCTCACCTGTTCTGTTCCGTTATGGTGTATCCTGTTTTGCCCTGTTCCTGTTTTTTTTTTACCTGTTTAAACAGCCAAATCTGTTTTTTGGGGGCAACCCGCCTTATCAATACAACAAATCTTTTAACTCAAGATTTGCATCATTTCGAAATGCCACATTCCAAAAGAGGCCAATTTGTCAACCTTACCAGTGACCCACGCGAAATGTTGATGCGATGACGGCTTCAAAAATATTGAGCAAGAATCAAGCAATAGTAGGAACAACAGCAAAAAATGGGAACTTCAGATACTGTAAATATTTATTCAGCTCAAACTGACGGCGAATTGCATTTGACTGAGCTAAATGGATACGTAGTCAGCTAAGTCTTAGACTACTGTTGCAGCTTTCCGCTGACCCTTCGTGGCAGCAGCCGTCTTCGGGTCCAATATGAAAAAGTGCGCAAGCGCTGAAATGTAATGTGTAAAAGTAAAACGTATATCATATCAGAGATGGGCGAATCCGATTATGAAAGGATTCGAACCCGAATCCGAAATCATGTTCATAGGTTATAGTTTAAAATCAGAGGTGACAAAAAAAAACTGAAGGTAATCAGATAATGTGATAGATTACTTAACATATTTGGTGGTGGACACCAAACAAATTTGGTTGTCTAAAGCCCACTGCGTAAAAATTGGGAAAACGGAAACTGAAAGGATGTAGCATAGAAATTTGAGCGGATTCGTAAGATTGAGGTTTGGAATCCGAGTCCGAAACCGAATCCAGCCAGAGAAGCAGAAGATTCGAATCCGGCCAAAAGGACGAATGCTGGATTCGAATCTGAATCCGGATTCGGATTCGCCTAGCTCTGTATCATATATTGTGTACGAACAGCCTAATAACCATTCGCCCTTGACTTTTAATTCATTGGTCAATATGGGCCCAGTTACCAGCGTTTGGATGTGGGGGGCGGGGAGTATCACCGAAAGATACATCTAGATGGGCTTTGGGTGGGTTCAAAGACCCATCTGGACAATGATGTTCACGCATTCCAAATTTCCACCTTAGTACCAGGCATGTTTAGCAAGTTTGCGAATTTGGTCAGGCAATTTGCTCTGGGCAATCCGGGCCCAGTTGCAGTAATTCGCAAAACGGTGTGTCATTTCGCTAAACATACTGAATTATTGGGATTCTACAAAGAAATTTTTTTATTTTCCACTATCTGCTCTAGTTATGACGTTCAGAATATGTGCGGCCGTCCCCACAACACAAATTCTACTATGACTCGGGAAATTTTAATCTAAATACAAACGCTGCTTTTCGTTGGGCAGAGGTGAGATTGGTGAAGATTGTTTAGTGCCGGAACAAAAGAAAAATCATAAATCTTTCTCATAAGGGGTGCAACAAAAATACAAGCGCATAGAGGTACCACAAATCATACGGAAATTCCACTATTTGAAAAACAATTATTCTTGAACAGCGGAACAACGAAGTAACGCATTTTCAGCGGCTCTTCAAGCTGTTTTAAGTGAATAATTGATAGATAACTAGATTGTCCTATCCCAGCCTTTTTAGGTTAAACTTTAAAGGAAACATTAGTCACTGGGGGAATTGTGACCAATTGCCCTTGAACCGAGAGTGTATCGGAGCTTGAATCCCAAAGTGACAACTAGACCCCAAGGCCCACAAGTACACCAAGTTTCAAATTAGTATCTGTCATGGTTCACGAGATAAGAATGCCAAAATAAAATGGTGAAAACCGAGAACGGAAAACCGGCTATCGCGGCCGCAAGAGTGGAGTGTTTATAAATGAACTTTCCACTAAAACCGAACATGTGATCACCAAGAAGGGTTCACATGACGTATTATCTGTTCAGCGAAGTTAAATGTGATTTCAAAAGACTAGTACTTTCAACTTCAAAAAGGCTCGAAAGGCTGTAACTAGCTTAGCGACATCACAACATCCGCACCAGTTCATAATGTAAACAAACGATAACTGGAATTCCTGACAGTATTTTTGGCACATCCTTAGTTCTATACGGAAAAATTGAGATTTGTTCAACTTGATGATGAAAGTGTAACTCCGTTTCACGGATTTTCGCAGAATAGTCGACTCACATTCAGCCGAGAAATCTGCGAATTTTGAGCCTAGTATGACCATGCTCAAAAGAAACCACCGAGGAAAAGCTATTCGGTATTCTGATTGAACATGGATCCCTCGCGACCCTCCCCTCACACAAAAAAATTACCATCATCACCAACCACTGTCACGAAGTGAAGCTTGCTTAACTTTGAGTTTGTATGATCCGTAAACTTTAGTTTATTACCGATCACTATGACAAACAATCCAAGTGGAAAGGTAGGCTATGCGAAAATTTGTTGTTAAGACAAACGAAACTTCCATGGCTCATTTTCCATCGGGAAAAAGTGTAATTCATTGATAAAGGCAGCTGGAACTCTGGACCAAGATATTTGTTGTTCTATGAAATGAACTCGAAGAAAGGCATCTGTGCAGTACAAGGAAGAACTATTTAAAGTTTAACTGAACAGGCAACTTATTTTTACATCTTAGATTCAAATACATTGAATTATTACAACACCTATTGGGGATTTTCATTCTGTCCACAGTAGTCTTTAGTAGGGACGTTGGGAATGTGGACGCTTTCCCATGGTGAATCCGTCCACAATTCGCCCGCGAAAATCACCAAACTATCACTACACAAGACACATCCCTATCTAGCCCTAGTTTTTGGCACTGCAGACTGCAGACACTTCTTTGTTTATTTGATACACAATTTATTTACTCGTTTGCTGCTGGTATTGTTGCCAAATGTTCCAGGCACCATAGAGATATCACAAAAACGGGCAGAGCGGCAAGCACAGTGGGATAATCGATTATTTGGAAATATCAGAAAAACAAACTAACGCTTTTTCATCGGGTTTTCAAGATTACTTAAGCGAACAAGTGATGGGTAACTAGACTGTAGTATCCTAGCCCTTTTCGGTTAAACTTTAAGATACTTCATTGTACAGGGCAAACTATAGGTGGACTCTGCCATAAACATAATACAAAAATACGGGAAATCAAATAATAAAAAAAAACTGTTTTAAACAGCCGGTTCTGTTTTTTTGCGTCTGTTTAACAGCTGTTTCTGTTTTCGAAGTCATCATTTCTGTTAAAACAGAACAGGACCTGTTTTCAAGTTTCCTGTTTTCTTTCTGTTTCTGTTCTTATGTGACCTGTTTCTGCCTGTTCCTGTTTGAATGCAAAAACAGAACAGTGCCCATGCCTATTCGTCTATGTACACTCACATTCGAGTAATAACGGTAGTGTTAGTATTACTCAAAATTTCTGGAAGTGACAAAAGTACACCCTCTAGATGAATTTTCCTTAAATCAGAAGCTTCGGGCATCTACAGAGAAAATTACTAATAGTCATATTCTTCAGCATTATACAAAGTAAGGTAGTGTCCAAAGTAACATACCTCTCCTGTACACTCAGCATGACCACCAGTAAATCAGACATTTGTTGTTACTTATAGTCTGAAACCGGACAAGCTTTCAAACATGACATATTTAACGCTACCGGTACTTATAAATAAATGTTGAGTGAGGAAGGAAATAAAACTCAGAGGATGGACTATTTGCAAGTTAACATTAAACAATCCCAAGTACTCCAATGCTAATCATTCACCGACAGCTCACTATGTTTAGTGTAGAAGAAACTCCAGGATCCTGACCCCATGGAATCATACAAGTACTTATAATAATACAAAAGAAGGACAAGGATATTCCCCTGCCTGACTAGTTTCATTTGGAAGCTTCCAAAGTCCTCTTAGCATATTTCTATTGCTAATTATCCATTGTTGATCCAGTACAAAACAGAAGGCTAACAAGAACATTTACAGTAAGCTCCTCAGCTCAGGGCTGCAAGTGAGATATGATGAGTAATTACATCTATTAGTTGATTAATCATTTTGGATGACCCTGGTGCTGCTTAAATCCCAGTTGTACCGAATCGTACTTTCACCACTTGCCTCTCCACCCATAATCTAGGTGATTTTTTAAGGCATAATAATGTCAGCTATTAAGTTACTGTAGCCCACTGTAGCCTATTATATCTTGATTGTACAGTACAACCAGTAGAGGTATGATTATTAGAACAGTTACTTAAATTTGGACAGTACCATTTTTGGTTCCAAGCTGGTTCCACGGTTAAATTCTGGCTATCCTCCGTCAAAACCTAGTAGCCTATCTACCCCCACCCCCCCAAAAAAATAGTTAGGAGCAGAGGCATCATGACAGCATCATGACTATAGGGTGGGGGGATTCCCCCCCCCCCCCAATGTTGTCAGCCACTCTGTAAAAAAAAATTTATATTTTTTCTTAGAAACAGTCAGTTCCTCGTAAAAATAATAGATTTTTTCTTAAAAGTAATGTCTTTTCTTAAAATCAGCTGATTTTTGCGAATTTCCGAGTTTCGGCTGAATTTCGGGCCAACACACTCATTTTTTGTAAAAAATAGACACTTTTATCCGCAAAACAATCGTAAAAAAACTAGCCCGGTGGTAGATACCTTGCCCCACCTAAAAATTTTGGCTAGTAATGCCTCTGCTTAGGAGTCAATCCTACTTAACGATGCCTAATGAGACCACTAAATCTGTCAACAGGTCAAACCAATCCTAGGCTAGCTAGCATATCATTCCAAAATCCTGCAAAAGCACCAAACCTTTTGGTTGTTGTCACCGAATTAAGGTCCTTTCTGTTTCTTGTTGAGCTTCAGGACCTAGCACTAAACCTGCCCTGCGCCAGACGCCAGACCAGACCAGGAAGAAGATTTTGAAATCTCCGCGAGTAAGATGCAAGGCCAGTGTTGCCACAGGACCAGAGCCTCTTTTTGTTGCAATAGCGCTGCCGCATCGCTGCTGCAGCACTACTTTGCTTTTTAACAATATGCGTTTTTGGATTCACTTTCTTCTTGGTTGAAGCGGCAGCGCTGCAGCATCTTGCAGGGAAGCACGGACTTGGTCGGTGAGCAAGTCCGCGATTCTCGAGAAGCGCTGCCGTCTTCCTGGGAAGCACTGCAGTGCAAAAACGGATGTAGAAAGAATCAGCCCGGAAGTGGCCGAGAATTGGACCTGCAGCGTGCAACGAAAACGAGGCTCAGAATTAAGTTTACTAGATTCCGAGATTTTTTTTACTAGATTTTAACAAAATTCACTAACTCGAAATATTTTTTCGTGGCTGTCGCCACAACACTTTAGGAATCCATACTACATTTCAACACATCGAAAAACAGTTACATTTTGAGGCACTGATTTTGAGTCACACTTCTGATCCGTAAAGAAAGCATCAAAAATACATCCAACTACGGACTTGGTCATAAAGATCAGAAACGTCACAAATGAAGCCCCCCCCCCTCCCCGCATAGTATTGTCTGCCAATCTATAAAAAGAATATGAATCGGCGCGGAGCGCCGATATTTTTGTAAAGACAGTCGATTTTGTCTATCAAAAGGTAAAATTCTCTTAAAAACAGTTGGTTCCGTTTTTCATCAGGGACTAAGGACCTAGCACAATGGTCAAAGAGCTCCGACCCTTGGTTTGGTTAACAGACGAAATTTAGAACTGTCGCTCTGGCCTCTGCATGTGTATGGGGCCAACTGCAGAGAGTAAGGAGCAAGAGTGGATCCTAATATCTCTGTACATTTCCTCAAAATTACACAACTTTTGTGTTGGACAGTTTTTTTTACTAGAAACTGGGATTTTTACTAGATCCTCTGTATTTACTAGATTTTATTTTTTTACTAGATCTAGTAAAATTTTACTGCCGGTCCAGTGCTTTCACTTTGTTCCTACCAGATTTCCGTTCGGTGTGTTTAAAAATCCTGAAAATTTCGACACCCGACCACAGAAAATCCGACTATTTTTCCGACACTATACTGGTCCGAAATCCAACAAATGTCCGACACAAACCGAAAAATCTGACAAAATTCCGACTTCAAGAATGAAGTTTCTCATTTTCTACAAATTTCTTGACCCGTTTCCTCGCTCTTTTCTGTGGGAAGAAGGCTTGAGCCCTTCTTTTTGCAAGCAGCCGCGCAAAAAGTTCCTTGCACCGACGTAGATTTTTACGGTTGGGTCGCTGTGCACCATGGGCCGATTTATGGGCCAGTCCAGTTCAGGTTCTTGGACCTTGGTAGAAGGAACTGATAATCTGGCTAAGAAACCGAAACGAGGTGATGATTTCAAAAATGGTATCAAAACTGGTATCAAAAATCACATTAATAATGTAAACAATTATGGCAGCCTTTGGCCATAGTTCAAAACAATATCCAATTATTCAAAACAATAAGAAAAAAGCGTGTAGCTCTGGCCTTGTAGATAGTACAAGTCCATAGGGCTATGCACAAACGAGCGACGAAAGGCTGATGCCAGAAGCATAGGAACAGTTTATTTATTTTCAGCTATCGACTTAAGCTCGGCAATGTTCGCTGTATACGAGAATACGAAGACACCTGAAACAATGGAAAAGTAATACAAAGCAGGGTTTTCGAATTGATTTTAGGAGAGATATTTGCGGCTTATATTTTTCTTATGCTCCTTACCCTCTGACATCGTCCATCTGCGCCTAGCTTAAATCAAAGCTGCAGTTGCACTAGACTGAACGCACTCGTCTGCCGTCGCGTTTGTTTTCACAGATTTTAGTCGTTTTAAGAGAGGAGCATCGACCTCTAAGTCATGGGACACATGGTTCTTCCTTTTCATGCCAGACTTGGCCTGCATGAGGGAGGTAAGGGTCACACTTTTGAGCGAATTCCTATGATCTGTTTTAACGTCTTTCAAGGTCGAAAAGAACCGCTCTGCAAGAGCGTTCGAAAATGGCAAGGTCAGAATATACTGCACAATGCCGACTATGTTGGGGAACCTCTGCGTACCATTTGGTGTGTTTATAGAAGCCACATGACGCCAAAAATCATAGAGATCTGTCACAGCTGGAAGGTCAAAAAGCAGTAAACTCCGCCATTCTTCTACTATCTTTCTTCCATCCCACGACGGTGCACTGTATCTCCTAAGAATGTTTTGCAGAAGACCAATTGCACCTATGTCCAAAGCTATCGTAGGGTCAAGGATTCCGCACAACGTAAACAGTTCATCCTTCTCCAGTAAAAAAAAAAAAAAATCTAGATCCATTCAGAATCGGAAAAATATCCGTCCCTTATTGAAAATCCGACAAAATTCCGAAGTCCGACACTATTATTTTTTTCCAACGAGAGGGCCAAAAATCCGACAATGTCGGAAAATCCGACATAGTGGAAGCACTGGCAAGACCTGAGCGTAGTGTTGCGATACTGATTTTTTTAATTGTACTAGACATAGGTCTAAAAATGTACTTCGGGAAAAAATGTACCAGACTCCAAAAAAAATTTTTTCGCGTCGCGCAACACGCTCGTCTTCCTTCGCGATACTCCACTAATCTATATACATCATCTTTCTTTTCGCTTATTTTTCTCTCTTTCCTCCAGTTTTCTTCTATATCCTCCTTTTTCTGCACCTTTGTGTCTTTGGGGATAAAGGAGGACCAAATGTGCCGATGGAGGTGAATTAGTTCTGCGAAACCTATTTAACTAGAAGCTGGAAAGTCACACAGAATCTGCCAGAAAAAAAAAGTGGTTGGGTCGGGAAGAAATTTAACTGGATCCTTGAGCAATGCGAACAAAGAAATGCGTTTTCCGAGTTAGAGCTCTAGAGGTGTATTTTCACCGTTTCCCGAGGACTCCACTTGAGGAGTCCCCGCGTTTTTGTTTGTCCCGGGGACACACTCCCCGTATTCTCGCGAGTCACCACGGACGGGGAATGCTCCGATTATCATCGCCATCATCAAAAAGGACTCCCTTTCAGATTCAGAGGGGAGTCAATTTTTGCTGGTGTTGGTGCAATGTAAAATTATTTAAGAATAATCAGAATAAACAAAATAAAAAATAAAGTGGGTCCAGACTAATTTCGTCAACTGTACATTTTTTTTCTCGAACAAAATCCATTTCGGAAGCATTCCCCGTGTTCTCGCTGTTCCTGTACGCGGAGTCCGCGTGGAATGACTCCACGCGTACTGCAGTTTTCACTGCAGTCACGATGTCGGCGCTTGAAAAGTATAAAGTTCAACTGGCTGCAAAATCAATTTAGTCCCTACTTCCGATATTCTGTTTTTTTTTTACTTGTAGGCAAAAATCGACCGTTAGACCATAATCATTTTCGGCTATGAGGGGCTTGTAACTTTTGCTAGTTGGTGTACCTATTAATCCTATTCTTACTGGTACGTGGATTTGAACTGAAAACAATATCACGGGGAGATGGACTTGTAAGAAGTAGGAACCAGTTGCTAGAAGGGGCTCATAAGGGGCTAGAAACTAGTGCAAATTGGTGCACATTTTATTTGATCTCTTTAAATCTGAGGGTAAGAAAATGAGTCTCCATGGTCTGTCACTGTAACTTAAAATTAAGTCTTTGAGGGGTTGACAACTTTAGTGGTAGGTAAACACTCAAACAAAGAATAGGCGGAACTCCCTCTATTCTCGCCGTTTCCTTCGATTCCCCGAGGAGTCCTCGGGGAACGGCGAGAATACGACTTATGGATGGGAAGTATAAAAGTACGATCATACATGATACATAAATAGACCCCAGGTAGACCCCGAAGCCACGCCTTTTTGATGGTGGTGATGACGATCGAAGCATTCCACGTCCGTGGGGACTCGCGAGAATACGATGAGTGAGTCCCCGGGACAAACAAAATCGCCGGGACTCCTCAAGTGGAGTCCTCGGGGAACGGCGAGAAACGCCTATTGTCACTGTAGTTGCGTTTATGCAGATACCATGCTATCTGTTACCACTGTTTTTGCAGTTATCGTGGTATCTGATATACGGTTGCTCTGCGAAAACGACACTTGCCGAAATTGCGCTTTTCGAAGTCATCCCAAAAAGAAAAACTGATATTCAGTCACATCACTAACTGCCAAACTTCTTTCCCATCAATTTGACAAAACTGGTGAAACTGAGATGACTTTTTCAGATACCACGATCAGTTACCACGGTCAGACCTTGGTATTTGAATATTAGATACCACGATAACTGATAAGATACCACGATAACTGCAAAAATGCCTTTTGACCGTGGTATCAGATACACAACTATGGTATCTGTAACTATGGTACTCCGTCTCCAGACCGAATCCGAAAGGGGTTATTTCCCAGTAATGATAATTGGAGCAATGCCCGCCAGTGGGGACCCGTGAGAATGGGTGAAATGAGTCCCTAGTCCCTAGTCCCTAGCACTTATACTATTCTTATACTAATCATCTACATATACAGCCAATTCAGGCAAGAAAATGCTCCGTATTATGACCCAAAAGTTTGAAACTTTTGGTTAAAAATGTGTGGAAAACGTCTCCTACACTGTCAGAAGTTTCATAACAGATTGCGCACAACACTTTCAAGAATTCGTGCCTAGATCTCCAACAACACCTTCAGTAAGTAAAAATACTACACTGTCAGAAGTTACATAACAACAACAGAAAGATGCGCGGTTTCAACAGATAACACTTTGGTATGTTATATGTTATGTTTCTTTCATTCCCGTTACTATTTTTCCTTGTTACTTTTTTTAAGTCATTATTCGTGAAAAACGACTATAGACAATTTTGGGATAATATAGTCGGATAACCGTAAGTGAATCGAACACGGCTATGGATTGGAACATACCATTTTGAAAACGTCGATGGGTTGACAAAAGCAGTATTTAACCGTTAGCGAAGAAACAAAACCAAAGTGTTGCTCTCGCAACACTTTAGTCGGCAAAGCCGAACAAAGGTTGCTGCAACACTTCACATTACCCAGGCAACGTAGGTCTAGTTTGGTCTCATTCGTAACCGAATTCGGTCGCATTCGGTCTGTCCATTTCGTAATTAAATTTGGAGAGAGCCATTTGGTTCCGCTTCGTTACCAAATACGGTAATTCACAGGACTTTTCTTTAGTCCGTTTCTATTACTAGACTTGCCGAATTCGGTTGTTTTAGGTGGTTCTAACACGAGTTTTATTCCATGACGAAATTCGGTTGTAATGCCGCTCTCGATTTGTCCCTTATTTTTTTTAGTTATTTTTTGGTAAAGTACGAATTCATTATTTGCTTCAACTCAGTTCCTGAGTTCGGTAATTTAAGTGGCATTTATTTAGCTCTCATTCTTTACCATTTATGGTAGCTTCAGCTGGTTGCTGTTCTTTTTTTACTTCTTAGGATTGCAGTACTTCAGGAATAAGAAATTCTCTTGACGTGAAAACTAGCCTACTTTTGTTTGCTGCAAATTCCGAACAAATATATTTTGTATCTACTTTACCCTGGATCGCCCCTTTCGTTCGCCAGACAGATCTGGGTTTAATAGGTAATCTTGGGATCGCAAAAAGGCACTTTTATCATCAGAGTTCCCACAAAATTTCGCCTTCGGCTCATTTCGTAGTCGTCACTAGTTAGACAAAGTCACTGTCGTCACTGAGTTGGAGTTTGAGGCTCGGAATTTTGAGGGGCTTGAACTATGTTAAAAGATAGAATTTGCATGGTAAGTAGTTAAATATTTCCAGAAACAAAGATGGATTAAAAAAATTTCGTCTGCGGCGCCTTAATTAATCCTGGGTACAGCCGCTAGTGACGTTGTCGCTATGAAGAAAGGTCGTTTTTTGCGACTATTTCAAGGCCTGTTGGCAAAACTGGAAAGTGCTTCCAGTGGTAAAAGGCCAGTGACGGCGTATCCATGAAGAAAAAGAAGCCGGAAAAGCTTGAAAACGCACTCATTTTTCTCTTTAGACTTGTTTGTAAATAATCTGCAACTTTTTACGTTGTGGATTCATGAAGACAACTCGCTGTGCTTTTAAATTTTTTTTTTTTTTTAATAACTTCAGTAAAAATCAGGTACAGATTCGGTCAATTTTACCAGGTGCGCCCCCCCCCCCCAATGTAAAAGCTCGGGATGCCCCTGCTCACTCCCAGTTTTCTTGCGAGTCTCCACGGACGATATCACCATCTTTAAAATGGCTTTCATGGCTTTCAAATTCGTGGGGAGTTGCTTTGGGGAGCTGCTGGTGAATTAAGATTAAGATTCAGAAGAATTTTTGAGATCAATATTGAGTTTCGTTATAGGGCAAGACTGATGTATTTGATTCTAAGGTAGTACTGATTTTTAGTTTGTAAATAAGAAAACACGTATTAAAAAGTGAAAATAAAGTGGTTCATGGCTTTTACGACTATGTTTTTTGTTTTTGTGTTGCGAGAGCAACACTTTGGTTTTGTCCTCGTTTTTTTTTTTTTTTTTTTTTTTTTCCTTTGACTCCGATTTCATTTTATTCCTGGTAACTGGGAAGGGTCTAACCCGTGCGGTTTTTACGGAAAGTGTGGACCTTAGGCCGGATTGATGAATATGACATTACATTTTGGAAAGCTCCGTATAACTCTTGCCTGGGGCCAATAAGGATGGTTTTTGCTTGTCCTCGAGCCAGAGCCTACGGTTTGCGAAGTGAAGTGGAGTTGTATAGCCTATGTCGGAGAGGACCATCTCAAGTTGTGTAGCGAACCTTTCGTTTCATCAAACCATGTTTCTGCTTTCGAGTGGAAAGCTCCGTTCTAGCACGTTAGCAGGCAGGCACCAGTTTCAAATTGAAGATGGACTAAAATCTATAAGTGTTAAATATATGCGGCAGTTACCCGGCCCCACAGCCAACATATCTTCTTTGAGTGATAAATAGAAAAATCTACAGAGACCAAAAAGTGGTTTTTTCCCACGGGTCCGAAAGTGCTGCCATCTATTATTTCTATCCGTGTCTGCGACGATTTCAGCAGAGTTTATCATATTTTTTTTTTGCACTTGGGTTTGCGGTAGAGTAACGGTATCAGATGTACCTCTTAAACTTTAAAAGTTCTCTCTTTGCTAAAGAAACTAGAGCTTATCCTTTGCTCCTTTCTAAGTCGTGACGTTAGAAAGTTGGCCTGCGGCAAAAAAGTCAACTTTTGAACTAAGACAGGTAGAATTTTTTTGTCGACGGCAATCGATAGCCATTGATGAGCTGATCAAAGTATATGCCATCCATTTTTTGGTACAAAAATTCCTTCATGAGATACACCAGTTTGAAAATTTCAAAGGGGTTGACAACTTCAGTAGTAAGGTACAGTGAAATCAAAAATAGGCGATATCAGTGAGCAACAGTCGACTGTTAGCTAATAATCATGTTCGGCAATGAGGGGTTTGGAGCTTTTGCTAGTTGGTGTACCAGTTATTTGTTTCAAGTTTTCATCCGTCACGATGTCTACGATTGAAAAGGATAAAGTTCAACTGACTGCAAAGTCAATTTAGTCCTTTTTCCGATATTATTTCGTTGTTGTTTTTACAACGCTGAAGAATAGCTTTTGATCATTTGATTATTTTTTTAGAACATCCCCTTTTAAAAGCTTCGAAAAGTTGACAACTTCAGCATTAACCGACAGCGAAGAAACAAAACCATGTAGGGGACTTTTAAGCAACAGTCGACTGTTAGCTCATAATCATCTTCGGTAATGAGGGGTTTGCAGCTTTTGCTAGTTGGTGTACCTGTTATTTGTTTCCGGTGTATTCGATGGTAAGAACAATTTGGTTCCCAATGGTAAGATATGCAAGGGACTTGTAAGTAATAATCGGCTGTTATGCTACAATCATCTTCTGCGATGGTGGGTTTGCAACTTTTGCTAGCTGGTGTACCCATTATTTGTTTTCGGTTAACTTAATGTATATCACTGGAGAGGGACTTGTAAGTAGGAATGGTTCAAGAGGGGCTAGGAATTTTGCAAATGGGTGCACGGTATGAAAATCAGAGCTGACGTATCCGTTGTAAACATTGTTTGAATAAACATTGTATTCGATTTCTATAAATCTGACGGTAAGAAAGTTTGTGTCGATGGTCTATCAATGTAACCTAGGATTAACTTTTTACACAACGGATACAAACGAAAATGTAAAGCAATGAGGTAGTTTCATAATGATTAATAGTGTCATCTATGGTATTTTAATCCTGAAAAGTTACGGATAGCTTTCTAATACCAACTAGATTATATAAGATATTGTTCCAAGTTTTCATCCGTCACGATGTCTACGATTGAAAAGGATAAAGTTCAACTAACTGCAAAGTTAATTTAGTCCCTTCTTCCTATATTATTTTGTTGTTGTTTTTACAACGCTGAAGAATACCTTTTGACCATATAATTAATTTTTTAGAACATCCCGTTTAAAAAGCTTATGCTATAATCATCTTCAGCGATGAGGGGTTTGCAACATTTGCTAGCTGGTGTATCCATTATTTGTTTCCGGTGAATTTGTTATCAATCACGGGGGAGGGACTTGTAAGTAAGAATCGGTTCACGAGGGGCTAGAAATTTTTGAAAATTGGTGCACATTGTATTCGATTTCTGTAAATATGACGGTAAGAAAGTTTGTATCGATGGTCTATCGCTATAACCTAGGATTAACTGTTAACGCAACGGGTACAAACGATACGGTAATGTAAAACAATAAGGTAGTCTTGTAATAATTAATAGTGTCATCTATGGTATTTTAATCCTGAAAAGTTACGGATAGCTTTATAATATCAACTAGATTATATAAGATATTGTTCCAAGTTTTCATCGGTCGCGATATCTACGATTGAAAAGGATAAAGTTCAAATGACCGTTGGTCCCTTCTTCCGATATTGTTTTGTTGTTGGTTTTACAACACTAAAGAACAGCTTTTGATCGTGTGATTATTCTTTTTAGAACATACCATTTTAAAAGCTTCGATAAGTTGATAATTTCAGCACTTAACCGACAGCGAAGAAACAAATTCAAAGTGTTGCTCTCGCAACACTTTAGTCGGCGAAGCCGGACAAAGGTTGCCGCAACACTTCACGTTGCCCGGGCAACGTAGGTCTAGTTTTTTCTCACAAAATCCATTGTGCGAGTTCTGCGTGTTCTCGCTGTTTTCCGTCCACGGAGTCCCTGCGGAGTAATCACAAAAGTCGGGATGCGAATTTCTCGGCTCCGAAATGTTGACACATCGCATGCACACTTCCCCATTAGATGTAGTCTCGTCGTTCCCAGGGGACTCCTTGGGGAATTAGGAGACTCTTCGGGGAATAAGGGGACTCCTCGGGGAATTCGGGAACGTCGAGAATATGTCTAATTGGGAAATGTGCATGCGATGTGTCAAAATTTCGCAGCCAATGAGAAATTCGCATCCCGACTTTGAAAATCAGACCATGCGTGCACCTTCCTTTCGGCTAGTCGAATTTCCCGGCTACCCAAACACTGTTCGACCGATTAAAAATTTGCGACACCGGGTTTCGACCCCAACTCAGAAAAAAAAAATCTTCGCAAGATGTTGCCTACCCAAGGGGTGGAATAGAAACAAATCAAAAACTTTTATCAAGTGGTTGCATCCAAATATGTTTTGTATTGGCTCACTTTTGCCGGGTTTACCCCCACTGGCGTCAACTGAATAGTTCTTTCGCCTTCATTAATCGCCCCACGGGAAATCAGAGCTTCATCGGGCTATCGGCATTCGCCACCCCATTTCACCTCGGTAGTTTTCACAGTGTAGATTCGGTCGCGCCTTTTTAGATACAGCTGTAGGAAAACAAGTCAAAGAACCGTGTAACCGTGTTCAAACACATACATCATCACTGGAACTGAACTGACAACACAGGTAAACAAAGCGCAACGTAAACTAGTCAACTACTACTCTCCGCCTGTCACAAATCATAAATTATGACACAAAGAAACTATTTTTTAAACATGAAATTTATAACAACCGGCTTTTTTTGACGCTTTGCCATCTCGATCGTCTCACCCAAAACTTGAATGGTTGGCCGTTTCCGCCGTTTGGCTAGTTTTGTTGTTGGGATCTTTTTTTGCTTTGTTCTCAACCAGCTCCGTGTTGTTGAGGAGCTGCTGTGCACTGACATTGACACAGTTGCCGCCTTCATCTTTCCTAATAAACTTATAAATAATGGAAATTCAGTCGCACCCGTTTCACTTGCAATGACTGAAGTCTCTTGTTCAAAGTTCTCCGAAAGAGATCCTATCTTTTCAGCAAGATTGTTCAGTTCACTTATTGTGCTTGTTGCCCTCAAAACCATTTCTGGAACATCAGACGTTACGATAGGTTCAGCCATCAAGTTGCTGAAACTCGGATTTGAGATCACCTCTACCTTGGAACGTAATGGAACGTCAGGTGCAGGGAAAGAACCTAAACGTTGCGGAGCTATTGGCTGTCGCGTAGTTGTTGTCGTTCCTGAAAAGGAAGCATACAAACACTTCAGTTGTATTCAAAGTGGCTAGGCTTCACGGTTTCTCTCCCGTATTCCAGATTTCCATTTCCATCGAGATGGATCCTGAAGTTGAATAAGCAATGCCAAAACCGTCCAGATATCTGGGGCACTGGACTGTGGAAGGTGTCAAAGAGGCAACACATTCGAGAGATACAATAAGTTTGCATTTGAATTGGGTAGGATCAGAGACCCAGGGATGAAGAAGAATAGTGATTAACAGTTGTGACTGATGGTCAAAAGGTATTTGAAGGGGACATCCAGCAAATGTTGAAGTTGAGTAAAACCAGATTTGATAATTAGTATGAAAATGCGGAAGGTTGGCGTGATTGTGCGATAATAGGGGAGTCATTGGGAGGGGGGGGGGGGGGGCTGCCGCCTAGTAAATCAGGACATGCAGTTGAAAAAAGAGGATCTTTAGAAGTTCTGTCACCAAATTTGACTTTTTTAGGCGGAGCTAAGGACACGGGACGATACCCCGCCCCACCCTTCCTCTAGCTTTCCGCGAAATGACGCCCCTGGTATGCGGAAGTCTGGAAGATGAAACCTGGCATCAGTCCCCAAAGTCGTAACGCAAGGGCCAGGGGCGTCACTAGCCTTTTACCTTTGGGGGGGGGGGCGTCCGGTTTGTGCCGACGGACTAAAAAATGTGCCGACAAAACACGCGGGGATGACAAACCAAACATCAAAACTCTTCCAGTAATTGGGAGGCTGCCAGTCGTGTCCTCGTTTTTCTGTATCTGAAAAACAGAGATATCCGCACATTGCTAAAGTTACTTACTTATTGTTGTTGTTGTAGCAAGAGTTGTTGTCGTAGTTGGCTTCGTCGTGGTAGTTGGTGTTGTCATTGTAGTGGGTCTTGTCGTTGTAGTAGGTGTTGTTGTTGTAGTAGCTCTTGTAGTGGTAGTCGAAGTTGTCGTAGTCGTGGGTGTGGTCGTGGTCGTAGGTGTTGTTGTGGTTGTGGGAGTTGATGTTGTTGTTGGCGAAGCTGTTGTAGTAGGTGTTGTCGTGGTAGTCGGAGTTGTCGTAGTCGTGGGTGTGGTCGTGGTAGTAGGTGTAGTTGTTGTAGTAGGTGTTGTTGTGGTAGTGGGAGTTGTCGTAGCCGTGGGTGTGATAGTAGGTGTAGTTGTTGTAGTAGGTGTTGCTGTGATAGTGGGAGTTGATGTTGATGTTGGCGGAGCCGTTGTAGTAGGTGTTGTTGTTGTAGTGGGAGTTGTCGTAGTCGTGGGTGTGGTCGTGGTAGTAGGTGTAGTTGTTGTAGTAGGTGTTGTTGTGGTAGTGGGAGTAGTAGGTGTAGTTGTTGTAGTAGGCGTTGTTGTGGTAGTGGGAGTTGTCGTAGTCGTGGGTGTGGTGATAGTAGACGTAGTTGTTGTAGTAGGTGTTGTTGTTGTGGTAGTTGTGGGCACAGTCGTTGTAGCAGGAGGTATCGTGGTAGTGGGAGTTGTTATTGTTGACGGTTCAGTTGTGGGAGTAGGTGTAGTTACTGTCGTCGGCGTTGTTGTGGTAGATATTTCCGTTGTCGGAGTATTAGTTGTGGATGGACTGGTAGATATCATTGGTGTGGTACTTGTAGTTGGGGTCGCTGACATAGTTGTTGTTTCCGCCGTCGTCGTCTCAGTCGTAGACGTCACCACTGTTGTTGTGGTCGTCGTGGTTGGTGTTGTTGCGGTTATAGTTGTTGTTGTGGGAGTTGTCATGGCTTCGGGTGTATTTGTCGTAGTAGGTGTTGTGGTTGGGGGAGGTGAAGTTGTTGCAGGCGTACTCGTGGTAGTGGGAGTTGCTGTTGTTGACGGCTCAGTTGTGGTAGTAGCTGTAGGTGCTGCAGTGGGTGTTGTTGTGATAGTTGTGGATGCAATGATTGTAGCAAAAGATGTTGTTATAGTGGGAGTTGCTGTTGCTGACGGCTCAGTTGTGGTCGTGGGTGTACCTATTGTAGTCGGTGTTGCAGTAATAGACGTTTCCGTTGTCGTTGTGGTAGTGGTAATTGTTGTTGGAGTATCAGTTGTGGCTGTAGTAGTAGATGTGGTTGGTGTGGTAGTTATTGTTGGGGTCGTCGATATAGTTGTTATTTCGCTTGTCGTCATCTCACTCGTAGACGTTGGCAGTATTGTTATTCTCATCGTGGTTGGTGTGATAGTAGTCGTGGTAGCTTCGGTTGTGGTGGCAGGCGTTGTCGTCGTCATAGTTGTTGTAAGGATTGCCGAAGTTGTTTCAGTCGTCAAGGTTGATGGCACAGCTGTTGGAGCTGTTGTTGTCGTAGTTGTAGGTAACGTTGTTGTTGGTAATTCATTCACGGTTGTCGGAACTGTCGTAGTTGTTGTTTCAGTCGTACTTGATCGAATTGTCGTCGTAGTCTGAGTCGTTGTGGTTTCAGTTATTGTTGTTGGGATGGTTGTTGTTTCCTGGAAAATGAAAGCTTTTTTTTACGTATGGAGACACCATTTGGTGTGATTTTGCAATTCCAGTTCTTTGTCATAAACCTGCGTAGTACGAATATGGCAGAAGAAACAAAGCCTCTTATCGTGGTAGCAGTAGATTGTGTATTAGGGATGATCGACATTAGCTGTGTTTTTGCATTTCTGTGGACTGTAACCGTAGCAGTTGGCCTGTGTACTAATAAGGCGTTTTGCACGCTTTTTGCCGTAGACTTTGGCATGTGGGTTTGAACAGCAAAAACACCTTATAAGCTGCTGTAGCCGACAGTGGCGGGAAATTTTAAACTCTAAAAAAACCCAGCTAAACAGCTTAACAGCTTACTTACTGGTTTAAAACTAGTGTGCTAACTAACCCAGTGTGCTCTTCTGGACACACCACAACCTACAGCTACAAAAAGTTCGGGACCCACTATACAAAAAAAATTTCACCGAATACAGAGATTTGACAAGCAAACAGCAGTCATTCACAATACTTGCATTTAACTTTGAATAATTCATTTTTGTATTCCAGAATTTCCAGATGCTCAGCATCCTCCATTTTTATGGCACTTGCCCTTCGGCCAAGTGCTATATAGCGATCGCAGCTTCTGCCCGTCCGTCGGTCTGTCGGTCCAGGTTTTGCTAGTTCGGGTACTTCCATACAAGCTAGGACGATGAAACTTGGCAGGTATATCAGGACCCGACCAGAATAACTTATAAATACTGACTTCCCTGATCTGACTTTTCCCGGATCGGGAAACTAGGAACAAGGGTACCAAAAGGGGTGCAAAAGGGTAATGAGCTGATGTGGTATCGATCCGACGTCCTCTTTCACCGAGGCCCGACACGCTAGGTTACTGCGCTATTTAACCTTGTATTAAGAACCGAATCGAAGAAAAGCTACAGTTTAAGGATTTTGGTCAGAACAAATGCTAAACTAAGCTTTTATCTGATTGTGTTCTGCATTTCCCAAGAAAGTAAGCTTCTTCTGTCTTAATTATATTTTTATACTGTTTCCAGATTGGGGCTCCAAAACCAAATTAACTTGGAAATAACCACTTCCCAAATCCAGCCATAGTGGAGGGAGTGGAGGGATGGGGAATCCAGGATCTAGTGACATGCATAACTTTAGAACGGGTGATCGGACGTGAATGAAACTTGACAAGAACAAGTGTCTCAAATGATCAGTTTCAAGTCTGGAAGGAATCCGATAACTAGGGGGGGGGGAGCTGGAGGGGGGTGACGGAAATCTCGTGAAGCTTAGAGTCGAGAGATCGGGATGGGACTTGGGAGGAAAGAACAATCATAAGCCGTAGAGAAAATATTGACAAATCAGGACCGGATCATGTCACAGTTTTGGGAGTTGGAGAGGGTTTTCCACAATTTCGGTGATCACGATTTGGGGTACTTCCGAATATAAATGAAACTTGGACGGCCGTGCTATGACCGTGAAACGTGGCAGTCATGTCAAGGACTCTATCAAATTGGCTTAAAAATAGTCCCTCCCCCGATCCGATCATCGTTGTATGAGAAACAGTTGTCAGTGAGTGGAATAACCATTTCAGATTTACTAGATCAATCCCATTTTCTGTTGAGATTAGTATTGGGAGAGAGATCCAGCCTTGACAACTGCAAACCGTATCTGACAAACATGCTAACTGTTCTTACAAGTGTCATATGAGCTTTCAGCTCTTGTTGAAAGGAACCACAGGCTAAGGCCAACGCCTTATTAAGCAAACAGGCTACAGGGAAAGGTTTGCCAAAACACCTAATAAGCACAGCTGCTACTCACAGGCGGGATGTAAGGCATGCAAAAACGCAGCTATTGTCATGAATAAAAGCAGTAGTTTGATAAGTAGTGAACTGAAAGACAAAAGGATCCTCAGCTAGGATTTGAACCCGGGCCTTTTGCTTTCTTGGCCAGTGCTTCAAAAATAGTATTCTGTGTTGACCGCTGATTCACAGATTTCCATGGTGCGTACAGTTTTGTTTACATAAACTTATTTGACGGACCAAAACGGATAAGTCAGCTACATATTATTAGAGCTATATTTCGTAAATAAAATGTAGCTGACTTATCCGTTTTGATCCGTCAAATATGATTCGCAGTCAGATTGGGCTGAAGGAATATTTACGTCAATTACTTGTGAACAGAGCGTGTAGTGCTGTGACAACCGACAAGTTTGAAAGACATACCACACTTTGGTTTTAAGGAATAATAAAATGAGCAAAAACTACTTTGCTAATACAAGTTTTTCATAATTCCAAATCCGTCCTTACTGCAAAAATCGCGTCTACTACATACATCAATGAACTGTTTGCAAATTAACTACACCACCTATGTCTTTCTGAAGAAAACAAGACCAAAGGCTTCGATGGGATCCTTAAAATTCAATATCTGATCCAGACAATTTGGTCTTGTAGATATCCGGTCTTCGCCCGACTTCTTTAACATTTTTACTATAAAGAATTAAAAAAGCTCGGCCAATGGCTAATCGTCTGAGAAAACCCAGTTTGGATATGGGTTCAGGATGTGTGTATTTACACCTATACGTCGTATCTACTTTGAGGAAGCTGATCAAAACTTCCTGCCCTGACTTCAGCCAAATCTCCGGTTTCGGGCAGATTCCGGGCGAACTATTTGTCCGGATAGAAAATGGTTGTCAAATGCGGATCCAGCATGTCTTCTTACCCCGAAATCGAACAGTTAATAAACTTCAGGTAAAACTTTTACATTTAACAACTTTTGCGGTTCTGGCCGGATTTCGGCCGAACTACTTGTCCGACAAGACAATGATTTTCGTATAAATGTTCAGCATGTCTTCTTACCCCAGAATCGAACATCTAATCAGCTTTAAATAAAAGTTTTACTTTTAACAAACTTCCTGGTTTTGATCGGATTCGGGGCGAACTATACTTGTCCGGCGAGAAAATGACTTTCGTATTCATGCCCAGCATGTCTTCTTACTCCTAAATCCAGAAGCTGTAAACAGGTATTTTGTTCGCCCCTTAATTTTAAACCCCCTCCCCACCCCTAAATATAGGGCTACAGATCCCATCTACGAACTTGACCTGTCCCTGGACCCAAAATCCTACACCAAGTTTCATCAAAATATCTCATTCCCTTGGAGAGTTATCGTGCTCACAGACGGACGGACAGACGTTTCGGGCATCCCAAAAACTTTCCGGCTGACTTGATGGTTCTCTAGTGGAAAACGATTCCTCAGGTTTTACTTTACTCTCACCTTGAAAGGGGTTATTTCTTTTGAATCCTTCATATAATCCTGGTAACTGGCAGAAATGCATCCGGTGGGAAACTAATAGCATATCCAGATCCAGCATTTTCTTTTGTACTTGATGTCGATCCGACTTTTCGGATGGATGTTGTGCTTATGTTAATCATTCGTAAATTTCCGATTTTGAACTGATCCGGCCAAAATATAAATCTGAGGAGGTAATTAGCAGCAAGCTCTGATCCACCCGTGTCATGTTAATCATATGACCCTAACTTCTATCAATTTGATTGGAGAACATGTGGGCATGTGGATGCGGATGGACGGAGGCATATGGATGGACAGAAAGCTAAAACGCGTCAAAAATAAATTAAACTTCAGAATAATGGCAACCATTTCTGAAAACTAAAGTTATTGCTGATAAACGAGTGTGATGGTAAATATTGTACGCCTAATCTTTTATGATTTATCATTGATGATTATTCGTTTTCTGTAGTCTGAAAATACTTACAGTTGTACTCGTTGGATGTGAACTAGTTGTGGAAATTGCTGTTGTAGTGGGCGTTATCTTATTCGTGGGTGTTGTTGTTGAGGGTGTAGTAGTTTCACTTGTCAAGGAAATTGTCGTTGACTCAGTGGTAGACGAAGCTGTTGACGCCGTTGTGCTTCCTGTTGTACAAGTCGACGAGCGTGTTGACTTAAAAAAAAAAAAAATACAGAGTTAAAAAAGAATAAGAATGGTCAAGCTCTCTCACGATTGCGAGATTCCGAGATTTTACTGTCTTTACTGTCTTTTATTCACATATCATCACACCGCTAGCTTTTAATCTCTAGATTGCACTGTAAAAAATATCTTGCAGTATTTGCTAGTGGGATTAATCTTGTCTCTAAAAAGATAATCTTATACTAATTCGGATTAATCTTATCTCAATAGAGATAAGACTGATCCCAGTAGTTGGCAGTTAACTTTAATCCTTAGAAACTTTGTACAGTGTGCTCAAGTTCCGGTACATGACTCGTTCGAGAATGCGGTAGAGTTACAGCAGTTCGACATATTCCAGCTTCCAAGCGAACTAGCTTTTGAAAGTCCTCCATTGTCTCGTTATCAACACGTCTTGTGGCAGATATAGCAAAATCCATAAGCTGATGAGTAGAAAATCGGTAATCTGCTTGGCGAGTAATGGAAGTTTTACACTGTCCTTGGAGTTGACAGTGAGATCTATTATGTCCTGCTCATGGCGTAATGGGTCCAAATTTCACTAACTCTCTGTCACAAGTGTTGATCATGGTGGACAATGGTGGACTTTCAGAAACTAGTCCGCATGGTGGCGAATTAGCCCCCTGTGGGAGAAATCCGAAGGATAATACAAAAGGGCAGACCCGGCTGGGATACTCTTGATGACTATGCAGAATCTCCGGGTACCTGCGGAGGAAAAGAAGAAGCGGTGTCACAGCTAAGGATTTGAGTCGTTGAGTTTGAGTCGTTACGGAAACGTTTTCCTTCTTCCTGAGAATCACTGGCGTGTTTGGACTTAGTCATATAGAGTATTGAACTACCGGAGTGCTGGGAGTAACAGTGACATTTCTTAGCATTCAGAAGCGATTGTCTGTAAATCATGAGAGGGTCGTCTGGAGTAACTGGGTAACGCGTAATATAATTGGCTGAATACAAATGATGCTTGGGCTACCAAGCTTACGTGTGACTCACCTGGGGAAAAAAATAAAGGTATTTTCCGATTTACTAGACCAGTTCTCAACCTACCTCTGTAATGGAGCTGCTCGATGACGTGCTTTGCTCTGAAAAATAAACAAAGCGTGTGTAGTCAAATAGTGGTTGGCAGTTAACTTAACAGCATTTCGAATAACCACAATTATATTTATAGCACCAATTATGTTGATTGTTATTTTTTTTTAAGTAGTTGGCTCAACGACAGGATTCTAAGTTGGATTTTTATTCGCTTGCCATTTTTTTTTTGGACGGGAAACACATCAACAAGTTTGGAAATTAAACACAACGTTAGTTGCGTTTTCGCTGATACCAGGGTATCTGTTACCACGGTATCTGGATCTGCAATTAGTTGTTTTCGTAGTTACCGTGGTATCTGAATACCAAATACCACGGTACTTTACCAGATACCACGGTAACTGCAAAAACGAGACTATTGCCAGTTGACAAGGAACGTTATTAGTTGCGTTTATTCAGTATCTGATACCACGGTCTAATGTCGTTTTTGCAGTTCAGGGTGTCAAAAGGTCAAAAAGTGTTTTTGTAGTTATCGTGGTCCGACCGTGGTAACTGATCTTGGTATCCGAAAAAGTCATCTCACTTTCATCATTACCAACAATAGAGACTAGGATTTTGTCAAATTTGTGGGAAAGAAGTTTGGCACTTATGTGATGTGACCGAATATCAGTTTTTCTTTTGGGATGACTTCGAAAAGTGCAATTTCGGCAATTGTCGTTTTTGCAGAGCAGCCATAGTCTCGGACACAACGGTAACTGCAAAAACGACTAATTGCAGATCCAGTTACCCTGGTAACAGATACCATGGTACCTAAAAAAATATGACGATTACCAGTTGACAGGGAACGTCAATAGTTGCGTTTTTGCAGATACCATTTTCGCAATTAAAGTGGTATCTGATACCACGGAAAAAAGGGTTTTTTGCAGTTATCGTGGTATCTTGAAAGGTATCGTGGTATCTGATATCCAGATACCACGGTAACGGCAAAAACAGCTCTAAGGTGTGGTGTCAGATACCACGGTGACTGCAACAACGAATAACTGCAGATCGCAGTTACCGTGGAAACAGATACTATATGGTATCTGCAAAAACACAACTATTGTAAATACTAAAGTACCTATTATTTTGAATAAAATAAACCCAGCCAACATTAGTTGTGTTTTTGTTGATACCGGGGTATCTGTTACCACGGTAACTGGATCTGCAAATAGTTTTCTGGAACCCTCCCTCCAACTCCCCCCACAGTGCTCGGATCCGGATCGGTATTGTCAACTATATGTGGGGCTTGTGCTTGTTCTTCCCACCAAGTTTCATCCCGATTCGTCCACTCTGAACATGTCACACGATTTCCCGTTCCCCCTCCAACTCCCCCCCCCCAAGTCACCGGATCCATTCCGGACTTGAAGTGTGACATCTGAGACACGAGGTCTTTCCAAATATCAAGTTTCATTTAGATCCGATTCTCCATTCAAATTTTATTTATTTATGACCCGCTTTTTGCGTAACAGCGGAGTACAAAATACAAAAGTAAAATATACATATTAAAACACTTAAACAAAACAATGTAAATAAACACGACAACATTCTTTTCATATAAAAAAAACAAACTAACACTAATAGACTTAAAATTTGTACACAGTGACAAGCACATTAATCGGGTTCAGGAATGAAAAACTGGCTAATAATTTCATGGGCTGAGAGGGCAGGATGTTTGTGGAGGGAAAATAGATTTGAATGCGATCGAAAAAGTGTATTAACACTATCCTGAACATTAAAATTCGAAACCAATTTACGATTACGAAAAGATTTTGGAAGATACATCAGAAATTTACAATACTTGAAAAAACAACTTCTCAAATTTTTAACATCTTTTTTCCTTAGGATATGGTAAACTCCGGAACAATTGTGGATATATGGGCCGCAAAAAGCACTATACAACTTTCCGAGCGCCTTGCGTGAATATTTTCCTCTATTTGGGACCAAACGCCCGTAACCAAATCTAATGGAATTTGATACTGATTTTAAAATAGAGGAGCACGTTAAAGATAATGTGGATTTGAAGGTAAGCCCGAGCCATTTCAGCGACTCAGACGAAAAAATAGAAAAAGAACCAATTGCAACAGAAGAGCGCTCAGAGGTTGTTGTGCGACCGAAACAAAGATATTCACATTTTGACAGATTTATCTCAAGTCCGATGTCTGAAAGTTTGTTTGCTAAAATTTTCATATTTTTAGAAAGAGTGGATTTTGTACGGCTGACTAGGAGGATATCATCAGCATACGCAATGTAGCTGATCGAAATCTCCTTGAACAGATATGCAGGAAGAAGAGAATCCAAACAATCAGAAATCGCAGACTTAAATATATACGGTGACAAAACTCCACCTTGGCGAACTCCATGGTTCACTGAAATATTTTCCGATAACTGACCCTGCCATTTTACCCGAATGCTGGAATTTGCGTACCAATACTTTAAAAGGCAAAGAATAGAAGAATTGACTCCAGAACGAGCAAGCGAATACAAAGCTTGAGAATGGACAACATTATCAAAAGCCCCAGAGATGTCTATGGAACAAATGTGGATGGTTGATCTGTTTAGAGTGGCCTGTCGCATTATTTTGGTTAGAACGTGGTGAGCATGCGCACAACCCGTACCATCCCTGAAACCCAATTGCATATTTCCAAAATTGCCTTTTTCAAGAAGTTCGGGAAGAAGGACATACTCAAAAATTTTACTGACTGTACATGATACTGTAATCGGACGGAAACTATTGCACAGTTCAGGGTCCTTGCCTCGCTTAAGGACAGATGTTACGGTTCCAACAAGGAAGCTATTCGGGACCTGAGATTGGGAAAGAAACATTTGGAACAGTAGTTGTAGATGTTGGATCAGAACAGGACATTCAGTTTTGAAGAACTCTGAAGAAATACCATCGATATCGACAGATCCAGTCTTTTTTAGTCTGTAAACAGCCTTTTCGACAGCATTACTAGTAACCGCAAAAACAGAAGACTGAGAAATTTTAACAGGGAGAAACCTTGAAAGTAAAGAGTCGAAAAACTGTTGCACGCGCATATTGCACTGAGTGAACAAGTTGCGATAATGGTTTATCTAGTCAGAGGAGGTCAATTTTGACGGAGACACTGCACAACACTTGTCCGAAAGAAGAACTTTATTCCAAGACTTGCGGTCTGTAGGGGCATCAGCGCCATTTAAACGTGCGGATTTCAAACAAAACTTATACTCCCGCTTTGTCTTCTTATTAAGTAAATTGTCTTCTTTCTAAATAAATACGCTATAAATAAATACGTCAATATTTCGGATTCTCCCTCCCTCCACTCCCCCCACGGTCGTCGAATCGGGGAAGTGACTATCTCCAAGCTTTTTTGGTCGGGTCCGTAATATGCCTGCCAAGTTTTATCGCCCTAGCACATGTGTAAGCATCTTAAGTCGGGATCACACGAATTACGGAACCCTCCCTCTAACTCCCCCCACAGTGCTCGGATACGGTCCAGTCTTGTCAGATATGTATCTAGGACTTGTGCTTGTTCTTCTCACCAAGTTTCATCGCGATCCGTCCACTTTGAACCTGTCATACTATTTCCAGTTCCCCCTCCAGCTCCCCCCAAAGTCACCAGATCCATTCCGGACTTGAAATGGGACATCTCAGACACGAGGTCTTTCCAAATCGGGTCTTTCCCGATCAAAAGTTATAAATACGTCAGTATTCCGGATTCCCTCTCCCGCCAACCCCCCACCCACGGTGGTCGGATCGGGGAAGTGACTATTCCCAAGTTAGGTTGGTGAGGTCCCTAGCCAAGTTTGATTTTCGTAGCACATGTGTAAGCATCTTAATCAGGATCACCGGAATTCAGGAACCCTCCCTACAACTCCCCCCATAGTGCTCGAATCCAGCCCGGTCACGTCACACGATTTCCGGTTCCCCCCTCCACCCCCCCACCCAAAGCCACCGGATCCATTCAAAACTTGATGTGTGAAAGTCTTAGACACGAGGTCTTTCCGAATATCAAGTTTCATTAAGATCCGATTTCCCATTCAAAAGTTATAAATATGTCAATATTCCGGATTCCCCTCCCTCCACTCCCCCCACGGTGCCCAGATCGGGAAAGTAACTATTTCCAAGTTAGTTTGGTCCGGTTCCTGATATGCCTGCCAAGTTTCATCTTCCTATCATTTGTAGAAGTACCCTAACTCGAGAACAGTGGCCTGACCGACCAACAGACAGACGGACATACCAAAAAGTGAAAAGTGCAAGTGGCACTTGCAAAGCTGCAAGTGATACTGACGTCATCAGATGAACTGAGAATCCCAAACCTGCAAACTCAACCCAGTGTCGAACAGAATGGTCTCCCATGCACAGTTTAATCATCTAGGTGATTAAGCTGTGCTCCCACAAAACAAACCGACTAGGTCAATAGTTGGTCCGTAGTTGGTTTCCGTCGCGGAAGAAAAGCAACTTCGTTAGACAAATCTACGTATGGGAACGAATGCGGTTTGAACAGCCATTTCGCAGCATAATTGCGGTATGCGGTATAATCGTTTGGTAACAAGCAAGTAAGAAAAATAAAATACTGGATAACATACTGCAGCAAAAACTCAGTTATACTTTTAATTATAGGATAAGACTTCTCCCAATTTTTATCCTGTAAAATTGTTTTGGGTATTTCGAAGCCTGGGCATTTAATGATGGCAAGAGAGCGGGCAATAAAATCGTTAGCAATTATGGGAACCATCCGAAGCGAGAGTTTTATAATTTAGTTCAAAGGCGCTGCTGCGAAATACACGAGTAGTTTTTAGCGGGAAACACCTGAATTCTGGTACTCGTTCTGCCTAAGCGTAGGCTTGAAGGAATGGATTATAGCCCAATATCTGACTTCATTTCATAATATAGTGTTCAAAACAGATTCTCAGTTATTCTTCAACCAAACAGATAGTTTGGAGCATGGGTTGACAAAGAGCGTGTTCCGCCCTTCTAACAATTGTAACTAATACACTGTCAGAAGTTTCATAACTGATAGCGTATATCACTTTCAAGAATAACACCTTTTCACTTAGAAATAAAGTGTTATGACCAATCAAGTTTTATTTCGTGCCTAGATCTCCAACAACACCTTTAATTGGTAGAAATACTAACGGGAACGAAAGAAATATAACAGATAACATCCCAAAGTGTTATCTGTTGAAACCGCGCATCCTTCTGTTGTCGTTATGTAACTTCTGACAGTGTAGTATTTTTACCTACTGAAGGTGTTTGTTGGAGAGCTAGGCATGAAATAGTATAAACTTAATTGGTCATATCACTTTATTTCTAAGTGAAAAGGTGTTATTCTTGAAAGTGTTATGCGCAATCTGTTATGAAACTTCTGACAGTGTACTTACTATTTTCATTCCAGCCTCGTAAAAAGTTACTACGCTAACCGTTCCAACCTTCTCGAAATAGTAACTGATCGTAATTATCTGCTTACCACGCTTTGGGATTTTAAGCCTGGTAACTGCGAATCTCTGGGACGTGATTGGTCCGATAGAAAATAGAAAAATGCCTTTCCGGCCTCGACACCGAGAAGTCAGAATCCGTGACAGCATGCGTAGTAACTACGGTAAGTAGAGTGGAACACGCTCAAAATCTCCCTTAAGAACCAGATGGTACTTACCTACCGAGGGGGGGTACGTTATGTAGATAGGGGCGGTGGTCGGGTTTCTCGCTGGAGGGTATCCACTGAAAGCCGTAGTGCTTGAAGTTGCAACTCCATACGTTGGTCGGTTTGACAAGTACATTGGCGCCGCGATTGAAGTTGGAACTCCATACAGTGGTGGATTTGTAATGTATATTGGGGCTGTCGTTGGATTCTTGGCGGGGGGATAACCCGAGAACCTTTTCACAACCACGCCTGGTATCGGGGGACGAACTGCATTACTCGCAGAAATCGACGGTGCTAAAACTTGGGCAGATATAAAAGTAGGTGACGCCGTAAAATCTGGCACCAAAGAAGACGTTGGTGCTGGTGGAAAACTTGGAAACTGGAAAACTTTTGCGGCTACAGGAAAACTCGTTAGCTGTGGAGTATTGACCACCTGCGGAACGCTCAGTACCGACGGAGAACTTTGTACCGTTACAGCATTTGGTGCTTGAACTCCGTTTATGTAAATGTTGTGATTCTGATTCTGATATATCTGAACACTGCCTATATTCGGCAAGAACCACGGCCGATAGAACTGTCGCTCGTATGTTGGAGTCCGACTTCGTTCTAAGAAATGGCTGTACAACTTTTCTAAGATCGACTTTCTACTGACTTGATTCACTTGAACTACATATCCTGCGTAGCTGCTGTTCCATTTATTTGCCCTAGCTTCACACTCTGAATGGGAAGCAAACCACAGAACGACGAGACAAGACACAGTTAAACGCATGACTATGTTTTTAACGAAACTGGACTAAAGTTTGTCATCGAGATGAGAACTACAGAGCAGCCAGTTCACACGCTCAAGTTTCAACAAGATGTGATTTATTCTATTCAAGTCGACTGATTAAAGGTGTCGTGTCTGCCCAGTCTGGAATTTTTCAGCATATTCAAATAGATGGAGGCGGAGTCCGTAGGTAGGAGAAACCGATGGTAGTTGACTGGTAAAAGAACTTCTAGGAAGGCCGAGGGTATTCCAGGAACCCGTAAAGCTCCTGTAATTCCCCCGGATTCGAATAAAGTCTCCTGGGGAACTGCGAGAGTGCCTCGAGTCGGAACGATCCACTATGGTCATTGAGCAGTCAAACGATCGGTATGAAACCATTACGGACTCTACGGGTCAAGCCGAGTTTACCAGAAAATCGTTGCGATGTATATATAATATAAAAAATGCTGACTACACTGTCAGAAGTTTCATAGCAGATAACACGAGGATGCGCGGTTTCAACAGATAATGCGTAACAGATAACACTTCGGATGTTATCTCTTGTATTTGAAAACGTTATGGACGAAATGTTCTGCATGACAAGCTTTGTTAGGAAGAGCCAAAAAAGCATCTACTGACTATATCCTTATCGTCATCATGTCGGGAAAACTCAGCAGATACTTTTTGGCGGTTTTTCGGTTCTTCCTGATGGTGACGCTTATTATGCATAACATTTGAAACACAACAGATAACATCCGAAGTGTTATCTGTTACGCATTGTCTGTTGAAACGGTGCATCCTCGTGTTATCTGTTATGAAACTTCTGACAGTGTATGTATGATCAAAGTGGTTACAAGCTTTGCAATTAAGGAAACGATTTTTTGCGGAAAGAAAAGTTTACACATATCATAAGCAGGGCCGTAGGCTATCAAGACCAGAGGGACTTAGGGAGTTGGACCCCCACCCCCCTCCCGAAACATACACAAATATACGGACCCAAAGAGGATCCGTGACTCCCCCCCCCCCCACAAATAGATCCCGAGAGACGGACGTAATCATAAGACAAAATTGGTCTTCAGTCCAAGACTTCGATGGGATCCCAAAGAGGAATAATTACTGGACTTTTTTATCTAGAAAATTAGGTCTTGTGGATTTCCGATCTTCGCGTTTTTCTGTGAGCATGTTCTTTATTCCTAATCAACCCCTTAACCAGGTCCTTAAGTGTT
Organism: Branchinecta lynchi; assembly: GCA_023053575.1. Lineage (NCBI taxonomy): Eukaryota > Metazoa > Arthropoda > Branchiopoda > Anostraca > Branchinectidae > Branchinecta > Branchinecta lynchi. The sequence continues at coordinate 7,500,156 of JAKZAP010000010.1, forward strand.
GTCTGTGATCTCCATTCGACCATACCAACGCTATCTGAAGACCCACTGAACGAACATTCTGACCCAACATGATGTTTATCTTGATAGAGTCTTATCCGAAGATGCTGTCTTTTCAAAGTTATTGGTTCACATCAGACTCTGCTCGTACCATTCCCCTGTCTATAAACCGAAACGAACAACTAAACAAGTTCGCACGATTCCGATGAGTCCGGCCAAACTATGGGAAAACGAAGCCGGAAGATCGATTTCCGAAGTCTTCTTATCCCAAGGTCCAATATAAAGCACCTGACAAAGACATTACATGAAGCCTATTGAATATTCAGGGCGTAGGTTCGACCAAGCAGGAAAAAAGCTAGATAGGTCAATTCTACATGTCAGGCTACCCACTATCGTCACTCTATAAACGATAATGATCCATAAATGGCACTTTACACAAGGGACTTGTACCGTGACTAATAAATCAGAAACAGTATTTTTCGAATTTAATTTAGAAGTATAGACAAACCAGGACCCACAAGGCGGGGTCTCATGGTGAAAACCAAATAAAATCGAACTTATAATTTTAATGGGGAAGACACCCTTGAGATGTAAGCAGTCGCCTTCTACCAGGTTATAGCAGTGGTTTGCCAACTCCGTTCACAAGCCCCTCGGTAGCTAAAATGGTTAGAGTGCCTGCTTTGTAAGCCGAGGGTCCTGTGTTCAAATCCCGGCTGAGGAGCATTTTTTGTCTTCCAGTTCAGTACTTATAAAACTCTATGAATGATTCAATAAATAAATTACAAGTACTAACATAATTCCGTTTTGGGCGGATTCAATCCGAATATCAGTCCGGCAAAAAAAAAAGAAGATTTCGATCCAGCGTGTATTTTTACTTCTATGTAAGGTCTCTATCGTGTTAATTTCTACTAGATGCTGGTAAAAATACTTACCTGGCGATGAAAAAAAAAATCAAATGTGAATTTAGTTTGCGTTTATACCCCTACGCCGAAGCTCTAATCGAATTCAGGGTATATTTTACCGAATTTCCGGCTTGGCTGGATTCCAGAGGAAATGCTCATACTTTTAGACAATATAGGTTTCAGATGGAGTCAGAATTCTTGTTTCCTCTAAATCGACTACTTTGCGCCCCTAATTTGAACCTCCCTTCCTCATCTCTAAACATAGGGCTACGGAGCCCGTCGGCGAACTTTGCACCTGTAACCAAGGACTACGTTCGTCAAACGGGTCGCCCTCTTAGGACATGCGAAAGCTTTATGGGGTGGCCCTGTTCACATGTGTTCACCGTTAGTAATAAAATATCTCTCTCTATATACGTTTGAACACAATATCTTAGACCCTTCGAGAGTTATGACGCTACTAGACAGACGGACGAGACGGACGACGGACGAATATACTTTAGGACATCATAGGTATTCCGTCACTAACGTTTTGGGTGTTTTGGGGCAGTCTCATGCAGGTAAAATCTTTGTAGAAGCTTAAATGGACAGTTTTAAAACAATGGCCCCTAGCTGCGCGCTTTTGTTGAGCACAAATGCCACCAGCGTCGCGATGATAGAAGACCCTCTTTTCTCCTGAGACCCTTTAGTCTAGCTCTAGCTCTAAGGACCTTCCTTCTATGAATAGTTGAGTCTTGGACACCAGGAGAAGAAAGCTGGGTCTCGAAAAATGCATTTAAAGTTTCTCGCTTGCTTATTACATACTGTAAATAATAAAATGTCATGTATTTTAAAACAAACTTTGGATACGTCACCTTAACCCGCAAAACCGCTATCCCGAAAAACCTCGAGAAAGCATGACACAAATAATAAATCGTTCCTGGGCGCTTACTCACAACATCTGCGCATCAACACAATATCACGCTATCTAGCAATTACGACATCACTCAATGTTCAGGTCAAAAGCGTGCAGGTCTCAGCACCGGGATATGATAACAGCGACTTACAGATGTAACACAAACTATCTAAAGAAAACTTGCCCCGTTGACAAAATACACTACTTAAACTTAAGGCAATCACAGTGCACCTTTTTACTACTTTCTATTTTGTGATACAGTGCAATATCTTGCGAACGACTGCTTGAGAAAGCTGTGCCAACGATGCGGTACCGAAGTTAATGTCATGACACTGAAATCCAGGGACATGAGCTCTTTCACTGCTTCCATCGCCACAGCTCGACTCAAAGTAAGAGGTCCTATAGCTTCGTAGTCCGTGAAAATGGGGTTGCTGTAGATCTCCTCGTGACCTCTATTCGGGCCTCGACTCTTTAAAGTAAGCATAATGCACTTCTGCTACCCTAAAAGTCCGAACGCACGCTCAGGATTTCCCGGCCGGATTTCCTGCACTTCCATCATCAAGCTGAACAAATTTCAACATTTCCATATGAAGTGATGACGGTGCCTGAAATCCGGACAGGAATTCCAGTCCGAGAAATTCCGATCCTGATCGTGTGTTCGCACTATAAATACCCTTTCACTTGGTCCACACTGCTGCGATTTCCTGCATAAGTTCTGAGCTTTGCGTAGGACACCAAGCGACGCAAAACGTTGCGTTTTGACGAAGTGTCGAAAAGTTCAACACATCCGACAAAAGGAATGCGATTTGTTCGCATTTGTTTCATTCTTTTTATGAAAAATAATTACTAGAATCCTTGGATTGTTGAACATCAATATCTTCTGAGTAAACCTTCATTCAACCCGATTTGAACTAAGATGTTACATGTTTGACAAAAATTCCCATAAATAATATTGCCCCAGTGTCTTCGAATAGTTCGGATCGGAGGTCGTTTCCCGAGGTTTTTGTCCCCTGCAAAATCATCTTGAAAGACAAGTCCGTCGGGTCACCATTCTGATTTATCCATGTGATTCTGTCGCATGCATGTCGCAACATTAAAGAACAAATCGTGTCGCATACAACGAAACAGTGTGAACCATGGGTTTCTGCTTCTCGTGACACCATTAACTAATTTCTGTCTCTGGGAAGCGCTTCCTTGCACACGAAAAGTAGCCTCCAATGGCTCGCATGTCTGATGACTGACTAGAGAAAAGGTACTCAAGTAGGACCTAGAACAAATAATCTGACAGCACCTCCGTCTTTGTTCGCATGCATCGACTACGGATAACAGAGCTGGCGGACTCGGACTCTGGACTCGTCTCGAGACGCCTTTTTCAAGGACTCGGACTCGTCTTTCACGGAGCTGTCCGTCCGCCAGAGCTGTGGACTCGGACTCGTCTCGAGACGTCTTTTTCAAGAACTCAGACTTGTCTCGGACTCGGATTTGCTGAACTCGCAGTAGCTCTGATGGATACCCCGGTAAAAACTGGGCAGAGCTAGAGCTACATGCTGTGATGATCGAGTTGACGCCCGTCTACTTCCCTCAGATGAAAAACCGTAGGATGCCTGCAGGGGTGGAGACCCGGTCTGCAGCGAGTTAGACGTGACGTCACAATGGTAGACAACCAATCAGCTGTAAAGGACGACTCAGGCGGCGTTTGTATTCTTCTGCGGAGTTGTACTGCGATACAGCTGTTTGCAGAGGTAAGAAATTATGACGTTCTGCGTAACTCCTCCTCCGCTCGTTTGCATCGGGTAGGGCATCAGAATATATTCGACTCGCATGGTTGTATTACAAAGATAGGGGTTCTTGTAGATTATTTGTTCTTGGTAGCCCTTCGGTCTCCTCCTTGCGAACTGGCCGTAAAGTGATAAGGTGCTGGACAGTTTGCTTCACGCACACAAAAACACTATTTAACACAACCGAAATGGAAACTAGTCGCCCAGAACGCTAGATGTGGTACATATCAAAGCTAGTACGCAAGACAATATCTGGATCGAAGACTAGAATATGGCGTCGTCATTGTATCGTAGAGATGCATATGCTCAGTTGCCAGCCTAATTTAGTTTCTTCAGCACTTTATTGATGTCTCACTCAGAATCTTCATTATGCTATAGGGTGTTTTCTCACCTGATTCTATCTTAAACCAGAAATCTTCCCAGTTCTCCTCCCATTCCATGGGAAACCCTTCACTTTCCGCGTCGTTGAACCCCAGACTCGTTTCTTCGTCTTCAACGTCACGACTCCTTGGAATATAAGTCCCTCCATTCCTTTTTGTCACAAAAAGCTCATCTTCGAAATCTACGGAGGACGGATTCACTGGTCCGATCTCACTTCTCACGGCGTTCAGCGCCTTCTTTAGGTCCACTAGCTCCCGCAAAAGAGCAGGGTCGATTGGTTCACCTCCTCTATGTTCACCCAGCCTTCGCAGAGTTTCGGCAAGAGGGCCAGTTAATCCGTGAAGCTTATTAGTTAGCTCTCGCATACGCTGCCAGCTTTCAGCGTACTGCCGTCGGATTAGTTCGATGATGGTGGATGTAAGGGCTAATCCAATGAGAATGTAGAAGGTGCAGACGAGCATGTAGGTTGTCTGAGCTGCAAAATAAAATATGTACTTACAGTGGTTCATTTGTTTATGAGACAAAAAGGTTCTTGCAGGATGGAATCTTGTATTCTTATGGAGCTTATTTTGGAGGTTAGTAACTTTTCCATTCAAGATCCCCTGTAAAAACGTTCAAGACTTCGGCATGTAAAAGGGGCAAATCAGCTACGATGCATGATTATTCTCCAGCGCGCTAAGGCATGTCTCCCACACTGATATTAGATAAGATGATGTTGTCGTGAAATGGACTTCAGCCCAAATTAACAAAATTCCTGACGAGTCTGGTTCTCTTCTCTTCGCAGTTCATAGCTGTCAGCGGAACCCCAAGAGCAGAAGTGGCTGTCGGCATTTCTGTTTGCAGGTAAACCGAACAAGAGTGTCTTTGTAAACAGTTTCTAAACTGTATGTTTGAAGTGAACGACTCGGTTTCGGCAGCTTTAGGTTGCCAAACACATTTCACGGTTCTTGGTGAGACTTCCTTATAGAATCAACCTTTCACTTTCGGAAAGACTTTCGGCCAAAGACACTTTCCTTAATCCACCCTTGGTGTATTTTTCATTCAGCTGATTGATACTTGATATTTGGCAGAAATAACCCATTTCCCGATATAGCCCACATAGGGGGCTGACAGTCACTATGAAAACTGTCTTCGTTCTCCCATGGCGGATTTTTCAAAACGCTCGGTCCACACTGTCAGAAGTTTCATAACAGACAACAGAAGGATGCGCGGTCTTAACAGACAATACTTCGGATATTGTCTGTTGTGTTCGAAAATGTTATGCACAACAAGCGTTGCCATCAGAAAGAGCTGAAAAATCGCCAAAAATCATCTGCTGAATTTTTCGACATCAAGACGACAAACAAACAAGTCCGTAGATATTTTTTTGGCTTTTTCGCTCCTCCTGGCAATGCTCGTTCTGCATGACATTCCATGTATAATGTTTTCCCACACAACAGATGACATCCCAATTCCCAATTGTCTGTTGAAACCGCGCATCCTTCTGTCGTCTCTTATGAAACTTCTGAGCGTGCAGGCAGATATTTTCGGCATTGCTTAGGTAGCACGATAAACAACTGACCGACATATGGGTCGTTATTTTTTTTCCTCTCTAAAATTCTGTTCGAGCTAAAAAGAAATTGAATTTTATCCGAAGCCATAGTAAAAAAAATTCTCTCGAGTCTAGTAAACTTAATTTTGGTCTGGTTCTAAAACTGGCGACTTGCCTGGTCCAAGTTTTTTGCAGGAAAATGTTGGTATTTGGATGTCAGCTGCTTCCAGATTCTCAAGTTTGGTGCGGGAGTCGAAGGCTCGATCTTGACCAAGCCAAAATAGTCTTAAGTCAAGAAAGAAACTCTGAGAAAATGAGATTTAGTGATTGAAAATACGCAAATGGAGCTGAGAAAAAGAACGATCTTACGTAGATTCAGCATGTATCGAAGCTTTATGGGCTACAATTCTGGAATCAATTTCTCTTCTATCGAATTTCCTGGTTTTGCCAGATTCCGGTCGAATTCCTTGTCCCGCAAAAATGAAGTTCAGATAAGAGAGAATAATATAAGAAAATTAGAAAGAGAAAGGAAGGAGAAGAATCAAAAGAGGTATGAAAAATAAAGTTCATACTTATAACTGACTTCAGAAACAACTATTACTTCAGCAAAGTTTCCGGTTTCGGGCGAACTACTTGTCCTCAGAATGTCCTTTTACCCCTAATCGACCGTCTCATTAGCTGACTGAAACCTTTTTCCAACCCTCAAATACTCACTAATGTTTTGGGATCCCACAAAGGAATGGCTAAGAAATACCAAGTTCCTTCCATTCCATGTGGTTACATCTGCACAAGAAACAACAATTTTGTTTTCCCTCCCTCATAGCCAACCGGCACGGCATATCTGTATCAGCTCGATCATTCTATCGTCTCAAAACCACCAACGAAAACCACGCGATCCTATTGTAAAAGTAGGTTAATTGCTTGCCTAAGAGGGCAAATTGCCGGAAAAGACTATTACTTAGAGGAAATACTATTCTTCAGCATTGGTGAGTGGATTACTTTATCAAGCAGCGTTTACTGTTCAGACAATAGAACTCTGCAGTCATTACGCCTGTTCCACGTTAGGTGGTTCCCAAAATCACCACGATATTTTTGTCCACTCTCACAGTGCCCACACTCAGAGTGCCCACGACTCAAAATGACTACGACTCAAAGTGCCCACGGTTCAGAATGCCCACGATTGAATTATGTGAGGTTTTCAGTTCTTAGTAAACCGGAATTAGGGGTGAGTTAAAATGTGAGTAGTAAGTAACGGAAGGAGTAGACCGAGTATCGAAATGGTGGTAATCGTACGTTGAACATATCCATTCTGTATTATTTCATGATACTATAATTCTTAAACTGAATCCCAAACTGCGATCTTAAAACTATTATTTTTAGGTTCTAGGGTGCCACTGGGTGGTTCCCAGAATCACCACGATGTTTTAGCCCACTCTACAATGGGTCCTCTCAAAAACGGGACACCAGGACCCCCGACCCCTTGCCACGGGACCCTTGCCACGAGCCCCTTCTGGCTGACGAAAACAGGACCCCTTGCAAACGAAAACGGGACCTACCTGCACATTACGGACCGTGGACACATTATTAAAAAAAAGATTATCCTCAACTTTCTAGTAAAAATAGTAGAAGAGAATAAAAAAATTGTTTCAGTGAGGATTGCAAATCAAAAGGAGTGGAAGAAAAGAGTAACTATACAGATAGTTTTTTGTATTCCCTTCAACTTTTTTCTATAAACTTATGGGTCCATTTTTCAAAAATTCTGTCCATTGTCCGTATTAAGAAGGTAGGTCCCGTTTTCGTTTGCAAGGGGTCATGTTTTCATTAGCCAGAAGGGTCCCGTGGCAAGGGGTCCGGGGTGTCGGGATTCAGTTTTCGAGAGGACCCTACAATGCCCACGCTCAGAATGCTCACGATCAAAATGCCCGCGACTCAAACTGCCCATGGTTCAAAATGACCACGATACAAAAGCCGAGACCCCGAAAACGAAATCGTCCGTAATGCCGACGGCTCAAACTGTCCTCAGGGGAGGCTAACATTGTCCTGGGATAAGTGACAACGAGATTGTCAGGGGCTTGAAAAAGATATATCTTATAGTTTGTTGTATCGGTTCAGAATTGTTTGCTAGAAAGTACAGAAAAAATGTCATATAGTGTTATTGCAGCACAGACAGAAGGGAATTATTGGGAGGTGAGGTTTTGTTACTTCCTGACATCTTAAGGAGCACGACGCCAAGCGTTATATGTAAAATTTGCAGATTTGTTGATGGTGTGGCGAAAATTCAAGAGAGGGATCGGGAAGTTTAGTTCATGTAAAGTTATTTCGTTTTGTTGTTTTATATGTATTTTCTTGTATATGTCCTTTGGCTTTGAATACAATTATTATTATAGTGTTATTCCAGCACAGAAAGCAAAACTAGGCGAAATTAACGTAAGGACTATTCCTTAATTAAAAAATAATAGTTTTAAGATCGCTGTTTGGGATTCAGTTTTTTGTTTGTATTATAATATCGTGATACAATTGAGATTATCCCAGTTTAACATACAATTACCTCCGTTTCCACACTGTCTACTCCTTCCGTTGCTTATTACTCACCTTATTACTCAAACCTGATTCCGGTTTACTATACGGACTGAACACCTCACATAATTCATTCGTGGGCATTCTGAGCCGAAGAGAAGCATTCTCAGTTTCCTTTTTAGCTATATAGCAGAAACACAAGAGCTACGAGCTCATATGTCACTTGTTACGAGTAGGCGGTACGAAATACACCCGCCATCTAAAAAGGCGGTTCGGAAATACAAATAGTATATTTAGTTTCACTCGATTCTGAGTAGTTCCGGCATCGTCTCGGATTATCTGTAGCAAATGCACGTGACTGTTCAAACTTCCAAGTTTCAGGCCAATAAATCCACTCGTTTGATCCCTAGACGTGCTACACGACTTCTGATACTCCCTCCATCTCCCCCTGCCGTGGCCGAATCTGGTTCGGACCAAAAAATGGATCATCTAAAGCATCTTCTTTTATACCATCTATCAAGTTTCACTCGAATCTGAGCATTTTTGGAAAATTCCGGTAACCCCCCCCCCCCCACACCACCGTTGTCGGATCCGGTTCGGACCCTAAAATATGGCATCTAAGGTATACCATCTCTCTACATTCCAAGTTTCATTTAAACTGATGCACTCGTTTGACCCCTATGCGAGCCTCAAAGATTCCGGCAATCTCCCTCCACCTCCCCCCCCCCCTGTGGCGGAAGAGGACTTGGAAACATAAGCGTCGTATCTCTTAATCCCCTCTTCCCGCCCACCAAGACTTTCTGAATCGGAGCATAGCCTACCCGCAAATTTCCGGTCAAACAGACACGAGATCATCCTAAATATCAACTTTCATCAAGATCCGATCACCCGTTCGCAAGTTAAAAATACCTAAATTTTTGGCTTCCCCCTCCCTCCACTCCCTCCACTCCCCCCCCCCCCCCCAGATGGTCGGATCGGGGAAGTGACTATTTCCTATTTAATCTTGTTGGGTCCCTGACCTGCCTGCCAATTTTTGTCGTCCTAGCACACCAGGAAGCACCGAACTCGAGAGACCACTAGAAATTCGGCCCCCCCCCCCCAAACTCCCCCAAAGTGAGCAGATCCGTTCCGGTTATGTCTGTCACGTATCTAGGACTTGTGCTTGTTCTTTCCACCAAGTTTCATCCGGATCTCTCGACTACAAGCGTTTTCCGAGATTTCCGGTATCCCCCTCCAACTCCCCCCATGTCACCGGATCCGGTCTGGATTTAAAATGGAACGTCTGAGACACGAGGTCCTTCCAAATACCAATTTTTATTAAGATCCGATCACCCGTTCATAAGCTAAAAATATCTAATTTTTCCGGATTCCTCCTCCTTCCACTCCCCTACAGATGGTCGGATCGGGGAAGCGACTATTTCTAATTTGACCTGGTCCGGTCCCTGATGCGCCTGCCAAGTTTCATCGTCCTAGCTTATCTGGAAGTGTCCGAGCTAGCAAAACCGGGACCGACAGACCGACTGACGGAAAGAAATTACAATCCCTATATGGCACTTGGCCGAAGGGCAAGTGCCATAATTAAGGGTATTGCGGAATTTATGAAGCAACGCATTTTTTTAAATCAAACTTTGTCTGTACAAGCCACCATGCCTTTGAATCTTAGTTACAGGTCTACTACGACTGACAGAGGTAGAAGAACAAGACCAAAGGTTTCGATGGGATCCCAAAAGTTTGCTCCAGACAATTGGGTCTTGTCCTCGCCAGATCCAGTCTTCGCCAGACTCCTTGAACATTTGAAATATTAAAATTTAGGAAGAGATTAAGTCCAAAGAGCTAATCGTCTGAGAAAACCAAGTTCTGATGTGGATTCATTATGTGTGTTCACCCCTATAAGTCATATCTATTTTGACGAAACAGATCGAAACTTCCTGCGTTACTTCTGCCAACTTTCCGCTTTCGGCGGAATTCCGGAACTGCTTGTCCGACGAAAACTCAAAGCTAAAAACGAATTCAGACATATCCGACATCTAATCAACTTCCAGTCAAAATTCAACTTACAAGAAATTTTCCGGTTTCAGCCGGATTCCGGGCGAACTACATGTCCGGGTAAAAATCAAATTGTGATATACGGATTCAGTATTTCTTCTTACCCCTAAATCAGATATCTAATCAACTACAAATACAACTTTTGCTTTTAACGATTTTCCGGTCTTGGCCGGATTCCGGGCGAACTACTTGTCCGGGTAGAAAATAATTTTAACGTCAATTTTCAGCATATCTTCTTAGCTCTAAACCGAAACAACTTCTAGTAAAACATTTAATTTTAACAAACTTTCCGGTTTTGGCCGGATTCCGGGCGAACTACTTGTCCGGCGAGAAAATGGTTTTCATCGTGCTCAGCATGTCTTCTTACCCCTTAATCGACTATCTCATTAGCTATTTAAAAAATTTTCTTTGCCCCTTAATTTGAACCCCCACCCCTAACTCTAGGGCTACATAGCCCATCTACGAACTGGACCTTTCCCTCGACCCAAAGGGTCCTCACACCAAGTTTCATCGAAATATCTCATTCCCTTCAAGAACAGACGGTCTGCTAACTTTTGCGAAGTCATAGGTATCCCTCCACTTATGTTTTGGGATCCCAAAAACCGGAAGTTAACATCAAACAGTCTGTTTTTATGGCACTTGCCCTTCGGCCAAGTGCCATATAGCGATTGTAATTTCTGTCCGTCAGTCGGCCAGTTGGTCTGTCGGGGGGGGGGGGGACTACCTGTGGGGGATGGGGGGAGGGGGGGGGCGAAAAACTCAAGAAACGCTTAAAGCACAGGGATTGTGACGGAACTTAATGGAGAGAACAAGCAGTAAGCCTAGATAGGAAATTGACGGAGCCAGATCGTTTCGGGGCTCTGTGGTGGGAGTTGGAGGGGGTTTCCTGGAATTCCGGTAGTCGAGTTAGATTGGTTTCAGATTTATTAAGACAATGAAACTTAGTAGACATATTAGCGACCCGACTTAATTGACTTAAGAACCTGCCACAACATATCCCCGGAAACTTCGGTTCCTAGATCCGAGTATTTTTGGGGGAGCAAGGAAAATAGAGAAATAGGAAAAATAAGAGAAATATGGAAATTAACTTCTGTAAATCGAGTGAAACTTAATGGGTGATAAGAATCGATGGCGTCGACATGTAAAACATGCGTTCGAACTATATGCGACCACGGTTGGGGGAATTGGGGGGGGGGGGACTTTTGACATGCACAAAAACCAAACGGATGGACCTAATGAGATGCAAGTTCGACAGTGCCGAGTTTATGCGGCCTAGATTTGTTATTTGGCGTCCGGGCCGGATTCGGCCAAGGTAGGGGGAAAGGGGGGGGGGGTACTGGAAACTTGCAGATATGCTATGCTCCAATTTCAGTAAAACTTTATCGACAGGAAGAGGGAATTAAGAGATACGACGTTTATGTTTTCAAGTCCTGTTCGGCCACAGTGGGGGGAGTTGGAGGGAGATTTCCGGGAACTTTGAGGCTCGCATAGGGGTCAAACGATTGCATCAGTTTGAATGAAACAGGGAACGTAAAGAGAGCCTATAACCTAGATGACACATTCTGGGACAGAACCGGATCCGACAACGTTGGTGGGGGGGGGGGCTACCGGAATTTTCCAAAAATGCTCAGATTCGAGTGAAACTTGATAGACGGTATAAAAGAAGATGCTTTAGATGATCCATTCTTGGGTCCGAACCAGATTCGGCCACGGTAGGGGGAGATGGAGGGAGTACCAGAAATCGTGTAGCACGTCTAGGGACGTCAAACGAGTAATTCATGTGCATTTGTTACAGATAATCGAGACGATGCCGGAACTGCTCAGAAGTAAGTTAAAATAAATATCCTATTTGTATTTCCGACCCGCATTTTTGGATGGCGGGTGTATTTTATGACGTTCTCATCTACTTTCTTGTACTGCCTACTCGTAACAAGTGCCGTATGAGCTCTTGTTGTTTTTTTCAGGCCCAGTACTGGAATAAATTTTTTCAAAGCAACTTTAAAGTCTCTAGAAAAATAAATCTGATGTTTTAATTCTTACAGTACCAAGCTGCAACGCCTATAGCGGCTGTCACATTTCACCCTCCCATTGGGGCATGTCCTTGCGAGGGGGCCATAAGGACATACTCCAAGAAAGCAAATGAAGAATAAACGGTGGCTCGGCTACGCCTTTGGACTTGCTCTAGTCCTGATTCTTGTTTTTACTACTAAATAACTTAAAAGAGTATAACCAATGCCATCTTACAATCCCGGATTCACTCCAAATCCGTTGACCTCTTTCAGCTCACGAAAACCATAAAGAGTTTGGAACTAACCTGGGACAAGGTCACCAAATCCTATCGTCGTCATTGTGATAAAACAAAAATAGAAGGCCTCTAGAAAGTTCCAGTCCTCCCAAATCATAAATATACCAGCCCCAATGGCAAGGTACACCATGAGCAATGTGATAGCAGCCAAGGCTGAAAATGTTTTTCCGTACTTTCTTCGAAAACGATGGAACGGTGAACTGTGAACGCTGCTAGGCGTTGCGGCCTGAGATCGTTGCTAGAAATTAAAGATTTACCATTAGAAAGCAAATAACACTAAGTAAGTGGTTTATTTAAAACCCGCTCCACGTGGCTATGCTGGAAAATTCAGAACGGCAACATTTATTTAAATTTATTAAAATTTATTCGGTAAAATTTAAATGGTAAAACCCCAAAACTCCCATTCATGGTGTGTTTACACACTGCGTAAAATCTAAGCATATTTTACGCAAGTATTTCGGCTTGAAAAGATCTCTAGCAATATGGACCTATTTAAGAAATCTGTCCGTTTCTTCCATATTGCAAGAAATCTTTTCAGGCCCAGATACATGCTTAAAATACGCTTGGATTTCAAAATATGCTCGCATCTTACGCCGCAATGTGTAAACCTGCACCAGATGTTCTTGGAAGCTCTTAATACTCTTGATGACTAACTTCACATGCCGATGAAGAATCGCCGTGCCCAGCAAAGAGTCAGAAACGTCACAACCCACACGTTTTTGGTTGGTTTAAGCCGCGTTCACAAGCATGCCTATAGCCAAGCACAGATGCCTAGGCACGGGCTCAGGCGTAGCCAAGCACTAAGTTCTAGAGGCGTATTCTCGCCGTCCCCGCGGACTCCATTTGAGGAGTCCCCGCGTTTTTGTTTGTCCCGGGGACTCACTCACGTTATTCTCGCGAGTCCCCATGGACGGGGAATGCTCCATCATCACCATCACTAAAAAGGACTCTTTTTCATATTCGGAGGGGAATCAATTTTGCTGGTGTTGGTGCAATATAAATTAATTAAAAACAGTCAGAAGAAACAAAACCAAAATTAAAGTGGATCAAGACTAATTTCGTCAACTGTTTTTTTTTTTCGAACAAAATCGGTTTTGGAAGCATTCCCCTGTTCTCGCTGTTTTCTGTACGTGGAATCCGCGTGGAGTGACTCCCTCTATTCTCACCGTTCCCTTCGATTCCCCGAGGAGTCCTCGGGGAATGGCGAGAATACGCCTTAGATCCTGGAACTCCATGCCTGGCCAAAAATCTGTGCCTAGGCATGGGTGTGAACGGTGATGCTATATAGGCACGTACCTGAACATCTGGGCTTGGCTAGGTATGCTTGTAACGGGGCTTTACACAGGATTTGATTCAATTTTGAGGGTTCGTTTGGGTGACCTTAATCGTTCTTCCCGACGTTCAATGGCGTGTTTTGGACTTAGGTCATATTTGGCTACTGTCACACCAGTGGGGGAAAATGGCACTGTTCAATGAAGAATACCTTTAACGCCTCAGAGAATATTTGGCTCTGGAACTAGAGATGCGGTTACGTACGTGCCATTATGCTCACTGAGTCTTAACGATCTGAGTTAACCGGTTTGTCCTTGTTAAGTTAGGTCTTTTCTTATTATGAGTTTGGTCTCCTTGCTGCAAAACTACAGGCTAAAGGCCAAACAAATGCCGGAAGGATCCATGCTCGCAAACTTCATTCACCAGACAGGCTGAACGTACAACAAGAGCTACGAGCTCATATGGCACTTGTTACGAGTAGGTTGTACCTAAAAAGTAGACGAGAAACCACATACCCCGCCATCTAAAAGTGCGGTTCGGACCTAGAAATACGATATCTAGTTTTACTCAAGTCTGAGCATTTCCGTGGCCTCGGATCATCTAGGGCAAATGACTTTTCTTCCTTCCAAGTTTCAACCCTAAAGACCCACTCGTTTGGTCCCTACACATGCCACATGGTTTCCGGTACCCCCCTCCAACTTCCCCTAACTGAGTCCGAATCTATTTCGGACTTCGGACTGCTAAATGGATTATCTGAAGCATTTTCTCTTACAACCTATCAAGTTTCACTCAAATCTGAGCGTTTATTTTTACTTCCGGTAACTCCCCCGCCCCTCCCCCAGCGTGGTCGGATCCAGTTGGGACCCTGAAATATATATGTCATCTAGGGCATGTGAGCTCTCTACATTCCAAGTTTCATTAAAGTCGCTCCACTTGGTTGACCCCTTTGCGAGCCAAAAGTTTCCGGGAATCCACTTCCAACTCCACCCACTGTGGCTGAATACGAATCGGAATCATAATCGTCGCATTTCTGACATCTCCTAATCAAAGCAAATTTCCGGTTCCCATTTCACCCCCCCCCCACCCTCCCCTACCATGACCAGATCCGATCCAGACACCAAATAACAAATCAAGGTCGCATTAAGTCGGAACTGTCCAACTTGCATCCCATTCTGTACCCCCCCCCCCCCCCCCCGTCCAACTCTTCTAAACGTGCCCGCATGTGGTTCGGACGCATGTTTTGCTTGTCTAGGTCATCAGTTCTTATCACCCATAAAGTTTCACCCGAATCGGACGACCCGTTCGCAACTTATGGAAGCCAGTGATTTCCGGATTCCCCTTCCCTCAACTCCCCAAAAATGGTCGGATACAGGAACACAAGTTTTCCTAGCAAAATCTGGACAGACCGACCGACGGACGGGCATAAAACTGCGATCGCTAAATCAAACCGCTCGTCATTAAATCCCATAGCTCTCTTGACAACAGATTTTCAAGTTCATATCTCACGGCCTGTTCGATGGGTTTCTTGGCATTTACAATTGAAAATTTTATTAGCCTGTTGGAAAAAACTATGAAAATAACTTGATCCGTCAATATATGTGCGAGTGAAAACGGAAAAACGATTCACAAAGTCTTCCTTGTTCGTGAAAACTCAGTCTTTAAGGAAAACAAACAAACTTTCTACTAGTGCTAGAAGGTCTACACCAAATTACTGGGAGGATTCGAGATACGGTGCAGGGGTTTGACAGCCAGGTCTGCTCTACTGGAAGAAAAATTGACGTTCAACCAACTAGCAAGTGAATTAATTCATGCACTTCTGTTAATAACTTCAAAGACACCTGAATTTATCCTAACTAGATTGATGGTCAGTCTGGGCGTTGCATCTGCTTCTTAAATATGAAAAAATGTCTTTAACGAACACCATTCATGATTCCCGTAAAGGGAAACGAATTATTTGCCAAGTTCCAAATAAACCGAGGGTCGTCAACTCTCAACGCATGATACATCAAGAAGCTCGAAGCCACGAGCGAGAGTTCCAATTAAAAGTTTTCGACGTGATGGAACAAGAAAACGATAGAGAATCGTTAGGACTGGGTTTACCTCAAGCCCCCTTGCCTAAAACGAAGAGCTAATAGGAATGTCAGTCTTGTCACTGGGGAAAGTTATAAAATAAATAAAACAAAACAAAACCAAAATATTTAACACAATCTATCAGTTTTACCGGGAAGGGGAAAGGAAATTAACCGGACTTAAGACAGAGTTTACCGGACTTCGGTTGAGTTAGATCTGATGAGAAACGTATCGAAGGAAAAGATTACTCAGTTTCCAGTAACGTTGCGAATAGATCATCAGGTTTTCCGCGCCGGACTTTCTGCACTTTCATCATTAAGTTGAATAAATCTCAACTCTTCCCTATGGAACTGACGAGGGTGCTGAAAGTTTTTAACGGAATTCCAGTCTGCGATGAAAAAACGTACCGTCAGATCTAAAAAGTGTTTTGTCAGGCTTCGACTTCGAGCCTAAGAATCGCAACCGCCGAGAAAAATAATTTGAAATGCAGAAACGATGGATGTAGAAGAGCTGATCAGTTTAGTTCAGAGTTACTCATTACTCATTTACGACATTGTTATCAAGGAGTATAAAGGCAATGAAGTGAAAAAATATATTTCTGGAAATTTCCGGAAAATCTACGCCCAAATGTTGGCAGGCAAAAATACGCTTCGCGACGTCTAGTCTAAATCGCGAAGTGTGCTCGAATTTCATTTCCACGTACACTGTCCGAAGGTTCATAGCAGATAACACGAGGATGCGCGGTTTCAACAGATAATGCGTAACAGATAACACTTCGGATGTTATCTGTTATGTTTCAAAACGTTATGCATAATAAGCATTACCATCAGGTAAAACCGGAAAACTACCATTATGTATCTGTTGATTTTCCCGACATCATGACGGTAAGGAATAAAGTCAGTAGATGCTCTTTTGGCTCGTCCTAACAAAGCTTGTTATGCATAACATTTCATGCATCACGTTTTCAAACACAAGAGACAACATCCTCGTGTTATCTGTTACGTATTATCTGTTGAAACTGCGCATCCTCGTGTTATCTGTTATGAAACCTTTGACGTGTATGAATCTTTCCATTCTAATGTCTTTCTACTCCCTGATAATATCGTAAATGACTGGGTAAACAGTCTCAACTTATGCTTGAAATTTTTGGTGAGATTGTTACCTTCACCATAGCTTACTGACTAAAAACTATTTTTTTTTTTTTAAGTTTTGTTGAAACAGCGAGGCCGGTGTTGTGTGTGGTGCCGTTGCGGATATGTGATGAATGCTAAATGGGAGTAGAAAGGAAAATGTTGCACTAAATCGTGAAAAAAAAACTATTTCTAACTAGTAGGTGGGTCAAGTGCTGTTTCTACACAAATTATCATACCTTACTGCAAGAGCACAATACATGAAGATAGTCTAGATGAACCTAATGCAAAAAGAAAGTGTAAAAATCTTGCGGTTTGGCCAACGAGAAACCATAAAGTGATTACGGGAATCACAACCGCAAAAATTAGCGACTGCCAACAGCAAGTCCCAACCAGTGATTCCTAGTAAATGGGAAGAAATTATTCATAATTTACCACACATGGTGACAAATATAACTTAATCAATGTGTTCTTTGACAGTTATCTACTAGAAGGTTGTTGCGAATTTCAATTTCGCAAAATTGTGGGAATGAGAAAGCTGTCGTAACAGATTAGTCAGCAATTGCGATCATCTTTTTACCTCGAGTTACAGAATTTTCGAACTTCCCATTCAGAACAAGCTTGCGTCACTCCCACAAGAAATATTGAGAGAGTGAGAAGTTTATTATAAACAAATAAATATATACAAATTTTTTTCGACAACGACCCCAAGAAGTAAATCTTGTCCTAGGGGGGTGGGAAGAAAATGCACTAAGACAGAATAAAGTACTGAACAAAGAATCAAATTCAAGTGTCCCAATCGAGACAATGCACAAACTATCCCTTACAAGAAATAAAAGCAAAACGAGTAGAGATAATCCTCAGAGGACCCGCACAAAAACAAAAAATAACCCCAACATAATAAAATTGATACTTAAAAAAAAAATTACATTGTTTGAATATAAAAAATTGTTACTGTTTCCGAAAACTCGTAGTTTATTCAACAGGTTCTGTTTAATTTGACACTTAAATGAAGAAATATCACGAATTACTTTTTTATATTTTGATCTAATTGGTTCCAGCTTCTAACTCCCGTTCTAACAGACGTAGGACGTATCGTTCGGCAAACTTATGCTGACTTCCAACAACATGTGTGATATGTTACGGAAAGACCGAATCAGAAAAGAAAGAGCCTGGCTAAAATTTGGAGCAGAGAACCACTTTGGTGATTACGGCTAGAACAAATACAATTTCGTAAGTTTTCCAGTGTCTTTAAGGGGTTGCAGACAGCTGGAGTCCTTGAGAGTAAAACGAACGATTTCCTGTGTCATGTGTGCTTCACGACTCGGCAATTGACAGGCCAATCTTTCAGAAAGGACCCTTTCTTCTAGATGTCCGCGTGTCCGCACGACTGCGACTGTTTTTAACATTCAATACAGAGAAGTTAACTTGAGCGCAGTCGATAGCGCCTTAGTCGGCCAATATATCCTTTTCAATGCCGGCTGACTTCTAACTTCCGGCTCACACAAGCCAGAGCAAAATAACTAATCTAGAGTTATTTTGCTCCGACATATATATTTACATTTTCACGGGGTCGACTAAAAAGAGCTGGTGTGGTGTCTCACTTACTTGTCTACTTCTACTACTTGCTAATCTCTTTTTATTACTCGTGTCTCCTGCAACATGCCGTGGCTCTTTTGAGTCTATCCCCATTTTCACAGCCTAGCATTCAGAAATGTTGGCGTAGTTTCGCTTAGGTGAATGACCGTTGAGGCGAAGAGTCCGAAGAAATAGCCTTTCGTCCGAATGGCATGTTTACGGACTGTCGGTTTGGTGTGGCGTGGATTGTCGCGGAACTGTCGTAAACTGGATAATGTCGCGTTGACGTACTATCGTGAGGCATAGTCTCAGACTTTTCTTGGTTACTGTAACTGTTGGCGTATCTTTCAAAGTACTGACAGATAACCACCTACCATCCGGCGGTTTTTCGATTGCCTCAGTATTGTCAGTCATGTCAGCCTGCCTCACGTTTTCTTACAGAAATTACCGGCCACAAATTACTAGAAACAGGCAAGTCGATTATACTTTTCAGTCATACTGAAATATCGTGTTTGTGATATTTCGATATTGCAAGTAATTCGGAAAGATAGACCGATACAGGTTTTAGTTCCAAGTCAAACAAAAGAAAATGAGCAAGAACGGATAACGACAAGAAACCACAGCTCGTTTACTATCTACATTGATCGGGCATATACATTGAATTTCAGTTACTGGGGCTCATATTGGCTTCAGTCCGCATAGTCGAACCAGTGCTGCATGTCATATAAAAGAGGCGCATGTTCACTACCCCTAGATGGTATGCAGATGAAACCTTTCAGTTTAGTAAACATTCGTGACGCTCAAAGGGTCTTCTCAGCAAATAAACCACGGCTTTACAATTTTCTTAACCCATATGATAAGTATATATACACATGTGTAATGGTACAAAGACTGCTCATATATGCTCATATATAAAAGTGAAATAAAAAGAAATAAAGATCAGACTAAACTAAAAAAAAAAATGCACACAATCCTATATGTATGGCTCCAAGGCCTCTTATGTAAATTAAAAATTTTAGATTAAGAGAAGAAATGAAAACAACGAAAAATAGATCTGTAACACCGTAACCAACAGTCGTTAGCTTCATGGTTACGAACCATGGAGACAGATCGAGTAGCACCGTACGGATTGTTCTTAAACCAGTCATACGAAATAGCTTCCAGAAAGAAGCTACACTGTCAGAAGTTTCATAACACACAACACAAGAATGCGCGGTTTCAACAGATAACGCGTAACAGATAACACTTCAGATATTGTCTGTTGTGTTTCAAAATGTCATGCATAAAGCGTTACCATCAGGAAGAGCCGAAAAAGAGCTGGAAGCTCATATGACACTTGCGAGGCTGGGTCAGATGAACGTAATGGTCAAAAGTATTTTTTTTTTCACTTTTCGGTTAAGATGCGCACTTTAAGGGTGCTAAAAATTAATCTCTAAGCAAAACGCGTGAGGCAAAAAGGATCATGTACTCATGGCGATCGTGATAAAGTGATTTTGCTTAAAAGTACTTTTTGTATTTTTTCGGTTAAGATGAGTTCTTTAAGGGATGGTCGGATCGGAGAAGTGACAATGTCTAACCCAATGATGTCAAGGTTTATAATGCTCCAGCAAAGGTTTATCGTCCGTGCACATCTGGAAGTAACTTAACTCACTATTATCGGGGTTCCGGACATCCCCCCCCCACACCCTAGGTACCCGAATCCGGTCCGATTCTGTCACTGATGCATATAGGACTAGTGCCTGTACTTCCCACCAAGTTTTATCCTGATCTCTCCACTCTATGCGCGTCAAAAGATTCCCGGTTGTTCCCTGCGACCCCCCCCCCCCCCCAGTTCATTTTATCAGGTCCGGACTTGAATTGGGACATCTGAGACATGAGGTCTTTCAAGATATCAAGTTTCATTAAGATCCGATAACCCGTTCAAAAGTTATGCATGCCACTAATTTCCGGATTTCGCCGTCTCCCCCTCCCCCCACGATGGCTGGATCGGGCGAGTGACTGTTTCCAAGTTAATCTGATCGGGTCCCTGATATGACTGCCAGTTTTACCGTCCTGGCCCACCTGGAAGTACATTAACTACGGATCGCCGGAATTCCAGAACCCCATTCCAACTCCTCCACAGTATCCGAATCCGGTCCAGCTCTGTCAGTTATTTATCTAGAGCTTGTGCTTGTTCTTCCGACCAAGTTTCATCACGATCGCTCCACTCTGAGAGTTTTTCCCCTCTTGAGAGACCCGAATCCGGTCCAATTCTGTCACTGATGCATATAGGACTTGTGCCTGTACATCCCACTAAGTTTTATACTGATCTCTCCAGTCTATGCGTGTCAAAAGATTTCTGGTTCTTCCCTCCGACCCCCCCCCCAGATTCATCGGATCCGGTCCGGACTAGAAATGAGACATCTGAGACACGAGGTCTTTCCAGATATCAAGTTTCGTTAAGATAATATAATAATATAATATAATATAATATTTATTTGTGACCCACTGTACAGATTTAAGATAGTGGAGTAATGAAAGAAAAGAAAAGAAATAAAGATAGTACAACATATCACACACAACAACAAAAAAGCACTCAATGAAAAAGCCGGATGAGGCCGTGGTGCGCACCTAGGCGGAAACACGCGTCAGCACCAATATTGGTCTGCAGATTTTCCAGCGAACATAAGATGTCGCTAGCTCCGTAACGATTAACAAGGCGTCTATTTCGGACCGATCTGGGTAAATACAAAAGGAATTTGCAATATCGAAAATAATCCACCCTCATTTGCTTAAGATCAGTCTTTGTAAATATAGGATATAAACCAGACGCAGACAAAACGGCATGGTCGCAAAAACTAGAATAAAGTTTAGCCAGTCCACGTCTGCTGAAACGACCACGATTAGCAACGATTTTTGCGTACCCGATTCTTAATTTATCTTTAGTATCAGATAAAAGCTTCCTCCGGATACTAGCAAGCGAATCACAAACAGATATACCCAGCCACTTAAACATCTTTACTCTGGGTATAGCGAAACTCCCGCAATTCAGAGAACTGGCACATTGATCATTATTGAAAGACAAATATTCACACTTAGCAATATTTAAAGCAAGGCCAATATCTTTAAACAGAGATCCAACCAGACGAACGTTTCGCTCAAGTGAGCTTTTTGAACGGCTAATCAGAAGGAGGTCATCAGCATATGCTAGATAGGAAAGTTCACTGAACCCGAAAAAACAACTCGATGGGATCTTGGTCAGAACACTTGCGATACAAGCATTAAATATGTACGGCGAAAGGACACCTCCTTGTCTGACCCCGCACTTCACTGGAATATTCCCGAAAATATGACCGTTAGATTTCAGTCTCACATACGAATTAGAATACCAGAAACGTAGCACAGATATAACTGAAATGTTTATACCAAGCTGATACAGTGACAGCAGAGCTTGTGAATGAACAATGGTGTCAAACGCATCCGATCACCCATTCGAAAGTTATGCATGCCCCTATTTTCCGGGTCCCCCCACCTCCCGCTCCCACCACAATGGTTGGATCGGGCAAGTGACTATCCCAAGTTAGTCTGTTCGGGTCCATAATATGCTCCCAAGTTTCATCGTCCTAACACTTCTGAAAGTAACCTAACTCGAGAAGAGTGAACCGACAGACGGAAAAGTGATCGGTATATGGCACTTGAGCGAAGCTGCAAGTGCCATAAAAACAACCAAAAAGCATCTGCTGAGTTTTGCGACATCAAGACGACAAGCAAAGAAGTCAGCTTTTTTGGCTATTTTTTTTTATCTTCCTAGCACTCTTCCCAAGGCTCTTCCTAACGTTTTCAAACACAACAGATAACATCTAAAGTGTTATCTGTTACACATTGTCTGTTGAAACCGCAAATCCTTGTGTTATCTGTTGTGAAACATCTGACAGTGTAGGGCTAGAATATGACACGATACGATAAATGGTGTCAATGAACGTCTCCCACAGCAGTTCGATTTGGTCAAGACACTACCATTTTTATCGTATGTCTTATCTTCTATATCTTTTCTCTTCTATCTTTCGTCTATCTCACATCTCGATGGTTATTGCTATTTGCGGCATGGAAATATTCTCCTTACAAACTATTTCGACACGCCGCATGGGATTCAATAAAGACAAGACCGTTCTCGCCGGAATCAACAACAGCTTCTTTACGCTTGAAATTTCCAGGTCATAAATTTTCAAAAGAAGTCCGTGCGTCGACAGTTAAATGGATAACGACATAAATAAATAGATGTTGAGAGAAGGAAAGGAACGAATTGATACAGAAATGATTTACCTTTATTTTCTTGTAAACAACTGAAACGCTGGAGGCCATTACACCGCCCAGGTCGGCGATGACCGTCAGCGTAAATGGAATCCCAATGAAGGCAAAAAATATACAAAAAACGCGACCAGACGTTGTCGCCGGAGCTATGTTTCCGTAGCCTGCAAAAGAAAGGAGAACTTAAGGCGTTTCTTCGTGATCTCGCAAGACTGTGTGGCTCAAAAGAAAGGCCATCATGCACTTGCGGTTGAACATGGTTATCAAAAACGGGCTTAGTGTACTAGACTGGTGTGTGCGCCCCTGCGGCCGAGCACTGTACAACTCACCTTAAAGTTTGGCAGATTACATTTACGTTTCATGTTCAGATGCCCTGAATTATTTTGACGCATCTAAGAGATTTTGTATTTTTTCACCTGGGGCTCTAGCATAGATGGGAGAATCCAAATCCGGATTCGAATCTTCTGCTTGTTAGGCTGGGTTCGGATTCAGACTCGGATTCCAAACCTTCAATCTTACGAAAGCGATCAAGTTTCTAGTCTACATCCTTCCAGTTTCGGTTTCCCAGTTTTTAAACAGTGCGCTTAGGCAATACAGCTTTTTTTTTTTTTATCTCCATCACCAACCATCGTCAGTAATCTTTCACGTTCTCTGATTACCTTAGATATCATTGCTTTTCGTCACCTCTGATTTTTTAAACTACAAACGTATCCAGGGCTTGTGCTTGTTCTTCCCACCAAGTTTCGTCCCGATCTCTCGATCTCATCCTCTCCGACCGTGTCACATGAACGGTTTCCCCCTCCAACTCCACCCAAAGTAACCGGATCTGGTCCGACTTGAAACGGGACATCTGAGACACCAGATCTGTCCAAATATCAAGTTTGATTAAGATCCGATCTCCCCTTCAAAAGCTGTGTATACCTCAACATTCCGGATTCCCCCTCCCACCACTCCCCCCACGATGGTCCGATTGGGAAGTTAGTTGGGTGGGGTCACTAATATGCCTGCAAAATTTCATCGTACCAGCACACCTGTAAGTACCCTAACACACGATCACCGGACCGACCGACAGACTTCTTCTACGTGATTTGATTAAGGTCAGATTCGAATCCTTATTTGATCCCGGATTCATATCCTCACCCTGAAATGCTGGATTCGGATTCGAATGCTTTCATGACCGGATTCGCTCAATTCTGGGCTATAGTAATAACGTTCAAAATGCGTGCTGCTCGCACAACAACGAAACATTCAACAAAACGTGGAGAATTTGAATATCAACAAAAGCGCTACACTTTCATGGTTGAGGACGCTAAGCGCAAAAAAGGCACGGCTAAGGAAAGTAGGAAAAAGATACAAAGATATCGAATCAAGGAATTTTGGAATTTTCATGAATATTTCAAGCAGAAGTACAAGCTCATAGAAGTACCACAAATTCGAAAGAAAAAGTTCATTCGATTAAATTGATTTATGGACAGCGGACATACGAAGTAACGGATTTGTATCGGGTTTTCAGGCATATTTAAGTGAATAAGTGATGTGTAAGCCACCCTTCACTCCCCCACGATGGTCGGATCTGGGAAACGACTATTCTCAAGTCAATCCGTTCGGGTCCCTGATAGGCCGGCCAATTTTCATCGTCCTATCACATCTGGAAGTACCTTATCTCGGGATAGGCGGAATTCCGGGACCCCTCCTACTTCCCCCACAGTGCACTGATCCTGTCTGGTCTTGTCAACTATGTATCCAGGGCTTGTGCTTGTTCTTCCCACCAAGTTGCATCCCGATCCCTCCACACTGAGCGTGTCACACGATTTACGGTTTCCCCTCCAACTCCCCTCAACGGGATCTTTCCAAATATAAAGTTTCAAAAAGATCCGATCTACCGTTCAAAAGTTCTGTATACCTCAACATTCGGGATTCCCCCTCCTTCCACTCCCCCAACGATTGTCGGATGGGGGCGTTAGTTTGGTCGAGTCTCTGTTATGCCTGACAAATCTCATCGTCCTGGCACATCTGGAAGTACCCTAGCACGCTATCACCGGACCGACCGACAGACCAACCGACCGACAGAAAAGTGATCGATATATGGCACTTAACCGGAAGTCAAGTGCCATAAAACTATAAAATCGCACGAATAGAGATAAGGAAGCAAAAATTTTGCTCTGAGGCCCAAGAAACTTGCTCGACAAGCGTTAAAAAATTTGTCCTTCTGAAGAAACACAAAGCCATTTGCAGATCACCGTAACAGTAGACTAAAGAAAAAAAATGTACATCAAAACTTTATTGTTCAACTTTCAGAGCTGATGAAGTTGTGCGTGCGCAAAAACTTACCAATTGTTGTTAAGACGGTTGATGCAAAGAATACAGATTGAGTGTACGTCCACTGAGTTGGCTTTGCGCCATTATGTCGCGGCACTCCGGCACTCACCGCTTCGGCAACCATTTCTT
The DNA here is from genome assembly GCA_023053575.1 of Branchinecta lynchi. Classification (NCBI taxonomy): domain Eukaryota; kingdom Metazoa; phylum Arthropoda; class Branchiopoda; order Anostraca; family Branchinectidae; genus Branchinecta; species Branchinecta lynchi. The sequence continues at coordinate 7,525,290 of JAKZAP010000010.1, forward strand.
CATACTGTGCCAGCTTGAGCCGTATCTGGAAGAGACAGACTCAGTTTGCTACGACTCATTTACTTGTTAATGTCCGAATTTTCTTCCATTTTTGTTTTGTTGTGAGAGCTCATTTCGCATTATCTTGTTTTCTTTTCTTTTGCATACTCGATCTATGTCCTCTTGGGCCGACGTTGATCGGTAATTTTTTTTTTATTCATTCAATATCACTATTTCGTGCAGGTTTCCCATCTTGTGAAAGGAAATTTTCTTCTCCCGCTTTTTTTCTCTCTCCCGCATCTTTTCATCATTTTCATTACTATACTGATTATACTACAGTAAGTGGTTACGACTCCTCCTCCATTCGCTGCCGTAACAAATCTTAAAAAAAATCAACAATACACATAGAATACAAAGCAAGAGAAAAGGAGAAAATTTCGCCTCTAAATAACTCTAAGAAATTTTGAGTAGTCGAACTGATCAGAGTTAAAAATCCCATCAACAATGCACTTGAAACTATTGATCGATTCAGCATTAACCGCATTCTCGGTAAGGCTGTTCCAAGGAACAACAATTCTGTTGCCAAAACCCCACTTAAAAACGTCCTTGTGGAATCTCGATTCGATGATGACGCTTAATGCTGAATCTTACTAAATCCTTCACTTCAAAATTGTCGTTTTGAAGTCATATCCTATAAATTTTATTCTATACACTATACACTTTAGAATCCAAGAATTAGATTCTACCAAGTTCTACTCAGGATACTTCAAGGTTCAAGGTTCAAGGTTTTAATTACACTTCTGTATAAAATCAAAATAAATAGGGTCAAGCCGGGGACACAAGGTCGATTGAAAAAACCCGGTACAATATATAACAAACATATTTTACCTATAACTAATTACATAAATAAATGTTAATAATTCCATGACTCATCACCAGACGGAAACCCGCCCCACAAACCCACCGACACTCGGCAAGATCAACCCGAAATCCCACAAAAAAAAAAACCCAATGCGTAAGCGAGGGTTACCGATGGCCGACAACTAATATGGACCCCAACCAAAACATATCAACAACAAACAAATAAAAGTTTTCTTTAATTTTTTTTTATCGATGATCTTGAATTTATTTATAAGTATAGAATGAAGTTGCTTTTTTATTCTGAAACAGGCAAAATATTGGTTAACAAATATAGAGTTTCAGTTTTAGTTTTGTTAGGATAAGAAGAAGGGGATGGTAAATATTTTTGTAAAATTCGAAGAGCCCGGTTTTGAAGAGTCTGTATCGGTTTCACATGATATTTGAATGTTGCCAAATAAATCAAGGGACAATACGTAAGATGGGAGTGTATCAAAGCAAAATAAATCAGGCGTAGAATTTCATACGGGAAAAAATGCTGAAACCTCCGCATTATACCAACTCCTTGTGCAACTTTAACCCGTGATCTATTACAATGTTCTTTATACGATAGATTTTCGTCAATAATTATACCAAGATACCGGAGTGAAGTTACCCTTTGAATTTGAATATTTGTAGCCTGATCATTTATTGTCGAAACTTCTTTTGCTTTGTGTCCAATTCTACTATAAATGATAAATTTCGTTTTGGCGGCATTTAATGACAAATGATTAGCTTTTAGCCATACAATCAATTGGGAAAACACGATTTGCAGCTTCTCTTTGACATCCTCTTCCGACTGTCCTGCAAGTGTTGATCCGGTATCATCGGCGAAAAGGACATTCAGACTGTTGTTTTCTGTCGCTGATGGAAGGTCATTTATGTATATTAGGAAGAGCAGTGGTCCCAGAAATGAACCCTGAGGGACACCAATATTTGACAATAAGCATGGATCCGAAACTGTCTTATTAATAGTTGTTACTTGGGATCGACCTGTTAAGTAAGATGCGATAAAATCGTGCGCTGGTCCTCGTATCCCACCATGGCTTAATTTATATAACAATATTTCGTGACAAATCGTGTCGAATGCCTTCTCAAGGTCCAAAAAGATACTCGCCGGAATCAATTTTTTATCAAGACATTCGTGAATAAATTGGATCATAGTCAGGATGGCATCTTGCGTACTATGTCCCTTTCTAAACCCAAACTGATTTTTTGAAAAATAATCCTTCGACGTAAGGAAATTATACACTCGATTATAAAAACATCGCTCCATTAATTTAGAAAAACCCGAAAGGATAGATATTGGTCTATAATTCGTGCAGTTACTCCGGTCATCACTTTTATACAGTGGTAACACCTTTGCTTTCTTAAATGAATCCGGAAAAGTTCCCGATCTATATGACAGATTTATTAAATGACACATTACTTTATTAATACTCGGTAAAATAGCTTTCACAATATTCGTCGAAGATTCATCAATCCCTGGGGAATTTCCACTCTTTAAAAGCTTACCAATATTAGCAAGCTCTTCCTCTGTAACCGGTGTTAAAAACATAGACTTTTCAGAAGGGTTTCCGAGGTATGTACGATAATCACATTGACCATGTGGCATATTATGTTGGAGCTTGCAGGCTACCGTCTGTCCAATTGACGCGAAATGTGAGTTCATGTAGTTAGCTATTTCTAGCTCCCTTTCAATTGTATTACCATGAGCGTCCTTTATTTCGGATGGTGTAGAAGATGTTCGCGATCGATTCAAGCATGAATTTATTAGCTCCCAAGTTTTCTTTGGTGATTTACTTACTTCACTAAACGAATCAAAATAATATTTCATTTTAGCATTACGTATTATTTTTGAAAGTAGGTTTTTGTAATTTTTGAAAGTTGTTTTATTTCCTTCATTTGGGAATGATAAAAAAGTTTTATAGAGAGCGTTTTTTTGTTTTATTGACGTCAAAACGGAGGGCGATATCCAGGGTTGAATGGGTTGATTATATTTCCCTTTATGTTTTTTTACTCTGGGGCATGACTCATCAAAAGCAGCATTAAATGCTTCTAAGAAATAAGCCGTTGCAGAATTTACTTCTTCTGCATCAAAGACACGAGACCAATCAGTAATATTCAATTTATCTTTTAAACATTCTAGATTTTTCTTATTAATATTCCGGTTTGTTGTTTCTGGTGCTTTTCTTGTCTGAAGCTGGTACTTCACGTCAGAAATTAACAAAAAATGATCAGAAAAATCCGTTAGAACAACTTGTGAAGACGTTGCTGGTGTCGTTAAAAATATGTTGTCGATAAGAGTGGCACTGGTCGACGCAACACGCGTTGGGATTGTACATGAGGGAATCAGTAATTTCGATGTCATTAGGGTAATGAATTCTGTTGTTTGAGTGTTTTCTTGAAATTCCAGTAAGTTTATATTAAAATCCCCCATGAGCACAACATCATCATCGTCTAAAGACGCTAATAAAGATTCCAGGGATTGCAAAAAAAGCGGGACTGGGGCTGACGGAGGCTTATATACGACACAAATTTGTAGTTTTTTTGTTCCAGTCCGACATTCAACAGCCAAAATTTCACACACTTTTTCAACGTCATATTTTTCAAGCTCTGGCATACGTTTAAATTGTACTCCTTCTTTCAAAAATAAACCAAGCCCACCTTTTCCATGGACTTGTCGATTTTTATCAATGAAGTTATATCCCGGAATTTTAACGTTATGTTTTGCCGCATCATTAATAAATGTTTCACAAATTCCCAAAATATCAATTTGATTTCTTGGCAATAATCTTGTTAGTTCATCAATAGAACTGGCGAGTCCCTGTATGTTCATAAATCCAATTCTCTTTGAATTATTTTCAAGTCTATTTATTTCTTCAGGAGAAACATACAATGATTGTTTTATTTCTGAAAAAGTGTTATTTTCTCTCTGGCCAAAAATATTAAAAGTTTCAGAAAATAATGAAAGGTTAAGAGGTTTCCCCTTTAAAGCTGCCAGCCTATCGGGACCCCCCGCAACCGCAAACTTAAATGTCAAATAAAAAGAGTCGGAAAGATCCTACCTCGTGCCAGCAAATCCGCGCGACAAGGAGCCCGTCCCACTGATGAGTCATGAAAACTTGCCATCCTTCGAGTAAACTTATGTTGAGTTGGTATAACTGTAACAGAAATAACTGGGCAGAAATAATGAAGACAAACTTGAATCGAACTAGCCTAAGTAACACACGAAAGTAGATAATCGACATCACACAAACACAAAAATGCAAAAATTACCAATCAAGAGCGGGATAGACCTAATGTTTTCACACTAGTCGCCTTTGCTGTTTCTTACGCTTTTGCCCACTGCGACTCTGAATCCGACTTATACTCAAGCCACAATTTGGCACCTTTGTGCTTCACTCGTGTAAGCTGTACGGATCCATTATCACGTAATTCCTTACCCTTAGCCAGTAATTCGTTTCTCACAGCGTTTAGTTTGGTCGGCAAGTCCGTACAGATCCGGACCCCCGTTCCTTTCAACTTCGATATTGAGCTGAAAATGCATTGGATATCTTTTTCGGATGATACTGAAAGGAAAACTGGAGGGGCGGTCGGTTTACGGGTAGACACGTTCGACTTCTGGGGCATCCGGTAGCACTGCGATATTTGAATGTTATCCGTGATTTCCATTTTCGATGAAAACAATGTCGACACATTCGCGAGAACTGTCTGTTGATGTTTTTCTTTCGGTAATCCGTGGATGATTAAGTTGAGTTTCCGGTCTCTAAATTCAATTTCGAGTAATTTCGCTTCGATTGCATCACATCTTGACTTTTGCTCTTCAAGCTGGTTTTCTAGAATGGCAATCTTCGAATCGCGAGACTTCGATTCATTTTTCAAAATCTGAACCTCGTCCGAAATCGACGACAGTGTAACAGCAAACTCTTTTTGCTGGCTAATTATTAGATCTAGCTTTTTTCCCAGTGCCTTCATTCCATCATCAAACGTTTTCTGGCTGACTGACGACATATTTGTTTTGCTTTAAAATCCGCTCTCAGGTGAAATTTATGCTTCCATAAAAAACATCAGCAAATGCAGAATTAACTGGCAAGGGGGGCTTTTGACACCCCCCACTTTCCAAATGATGCACAGGATTATGATTTCCCGTAATCCACCTCAGTTGCTAAGCGTATCCAAATGACAGAGACTGGGCTACCGTCAGTAGAACTAGTCAAACAAGTTCACTCGATGAATGACTGATCGAGACTACGAAGGTTTTCTAACTAACTTGTATCCTGAACTAACTTCCTTATGTTATACCCCCATTTTTTTCAAACCTTTTCCCAACAAGAAATCACAAGAATTCCCATAGGCTACAGGGCAAAGTATTTAGTGTTTAAATATATCTTCAGCCCAAGATGACTGCGATTCATGAGACAGTGCCAAACGGATATGTCAGCTGAATTTTATTAGAGCTATATTTCGGCCCTTCTTGGCAAGGGTCCTCTTCAGGCTCAAGCCGCTCAAACTGGAAAATGAGCTTGTGGAAAATTCAGCTGACTTGTCTGTTTTGCACTGCATCTAGTGCTTGTGTTTAAAGTTCCACGACAACGCAGTGTTTGGAATAGGATATCCTACACTGTCAGAAGTTTCATAACAGGTTGCGCATAACACTTTCAACAATAACACCTTTTCACTTAGAAATAAAGTTTTATGACCAATTAAGTTTATACTATTTCGTGCCTAGATCTCCAACAACACCTTCAATAGATAAAAATACTACACTGTCAGAAGCTACATAACGACAACGGTACGGTTTAAACAGATAACACTTTGGGATGTTATCTGTTATGTTTCTTTCGTTCCCGATAGTATTTTTACCAATTGAAGTTGTTGTTGGAGATCTAGGCACGAAATAGTGTACACTTACTTGGTCAAAACACTTTATTTCTAAGTGAAAAGGTGTTATTCTTGAAAGTGTTATGCGCAATCTGTTATGAAACTTCTGACTGCAATCGAGTTTACTGGATGCTCGTTCCTTCACCATCACGGCTCCATTTGTGGGATCCCAAAACGTAAGTGGAGGGATACCTATGACATCGCAAAAGCTGTCCGTCTGTCCGACTGTCCGTCCGTCCGTCTGTCCGTCTGTGCGCGATATAACTCTCGAAGGGAATGAGATATTTTGATGAAACTTGGTGTGAGGATTCATTGGGTCAAGGGAAAGGTCAAGATCGTAGATGGGCTCAGTAGCCCTACATTTAGGGATGGGGGAGGGGATTCAAATTAAGGGACAGACAAAATATTTTTAAATAGCTAATGTGATAGTCGATTATGGTGTAAGAAGGCATGCTGAGCACGATATTGAAAACCATTTTCTCGTCGGACAATTAGTTCGTCCGGAATCCGGCAAAAACCGGAAAGCTGGTTAAAAGTAAAAGTTTTATTTGAAGTTGATTAAATGACTGATTTTGGTGTAAGAAGACATGCTACACGATGGAGAAAACCATTTTCTCATCGAACAAGTAGTTCGTCCGGAATCCAGCAAAAACCGGAAAGTTGGTAAAAGTAAAAGTTTCATTTGAAGTTGATTAAATGTTCGATTTAGGGGTGGAAAGACATGCTGAACACGATGGTCAAAGCCATTTTCTCGCTGGTCAACTAGTTCGCCCAGAATCCGGCCAAAACCGGAAAATTTGTTAAAAGCAAAAGTTTGATTAGATGACAGATTAAGGGGTAAGAAGAGAGGCCGAGTCTGTATATGACAGTCATTTTTTACCCAGACATATAATTAGTCGGGAATCCGGCTGTAACCGGATTATTTTTTAATTCAAACTTTTATTCAAAGTTGATTACCGGTAGATGTTCTTTACAGGGATTTGACGCTGGGTTTGTTTCTGAATTTTCTTTTTTTGCTGGGCCAGTAGTTTGCTCAGAATTCGGGCGAAACCGGAAACTTGGTAGAAGTAAAGCAGGAAGTCTCGGTCAGTATCTTCAAAATAAATATGGCTTATACAGGTATATCTGAACTTGGTTTCTCTGATGATTATCCTGGCGAAGAGTGGATCTGGCGAAGACAAGACCCTATTGTCTGAAACAAATATTAGATTTTTGGGATCCCATCGACACCTTTGGTCTTGTTATTCCCAGTCATTGATTACCAAGCATGCGTCTTTTCCACCTTCTGTGACTCCAGCCGATATGGCATTTTCGTTCATTTCTACCTGGTATCCTCCTTGTCTGTGCCATTTGCCACATGTCCTTTGGGTTCTAGTTGGTATTTGGAGCTGCTGTAAAACCGTCGAACTGTTCAGTTTAAAAGCCCTTTTTCGTTACAAATAGAAAGAGACTTCAGAAAAGGAATCATGAGCTCGACGATCTAGTCTTTAAATCTGAGAAAAAGGAATTGCTAGGATGAAAGGAACGAGAATGCATTTAACCCCAATATGAAAGACGAAGTCGAAAAAAAGTACTAAGGATCCATGCCTCATTCGTTACGTTTCCGTCGCTCCACAATTCTTCCTTCGAGGATGACCAGTATGTAAAGAGCTGTTCTCGTGACAAGAGCAAACGTCCCTGGACTTCCTTTGCTTTTTCCAGTTCATTTGGTTGTTCCAGCCACTGAAATACCTGAAAAAAATCATTTAAATTCACTGGAATAGAGGCTGGATGAATTCCGACAATGTCCACTTCTGGAGGGTCTGCCAGCGTTCTTTCGGCGTAACATGGGTCAGAGAATAGAATGTCATTATGCTAGCTACCTAACACAGGGTCATCCACATACCTCTCGGAATACTTAATTATAGCTTAATATGTAGTATTATAGCTTGATTACAGTTATAGTACAAACTACATAGTGCTATTTTAATGGCACTTACACTTCGGCCAAATGCGAAATACCGACCGCAATTCCGTCAGTCTGTCGATGTGTCGGTCGGTCGGTCGGTCGCACCGTTGCGAGTTGGGGTACTTCCAGATGTGCTAGGACGATGAAACTTGACAGGCTTATCAAGAACCCGGCAGGGAGATTTTTAGTAATATGCATAACTTTCGAACGAGTGATCGGACCTTAATGAAACTTGATAATCGGACAGACCTATTGTCTCAGATGTCCCATTTCAAGTAAGGATGGGATCCAGTGAATGTGCAGGGGGAGAGAGTCGGAGGGGGGGGGGGGACCGGAAATCCTATGACACGCTTAGAGTGCAGCTATCGGGATGAAACTTGGTGAGAAGAACAAGCACAAGCCTAGGTATATCATTGACAGAAATGGGCCGGATTAGGTTGCTGTGGGGGAGTTGGTGGGGGTTACGGAATTTCGGTGATCCGGGGCTAATGTTTTTCAAGGTGGGCTAGGACGATGAAACTTGGCAGGCGTCTCAGGGACACGACCAAATTAACTTGAAAATAGTCAGTTCTCCGATCCGACCATCGTGGGGGAGTGGAGGGAGGGAGAATCCGGAATTTTGAGGTGTGCGTATAACTTTCGAAAGGGCGATCGGATCTTAATCAAACTTAATATTTGGAAAGACTTGGTGTCTCAGATGTCAATTTCAAGTCCGGGCCGTATCCAGTGAATGTGTGTGTGTGGGGGGGGGGTGAATAGGTGGGGTGTATTGCGGAAATCTTTTAATACGCTTAGAGTGAAGGAATTGAGACGAAACTTGGTGTGGAAAACAAGCAAAAAAAAAACAGAAAGAGCATTTACAGAACCAGATTGGGTCCGGGCACTGTGTGTGTGTGTGGGGGGGGGGGGGTCGAAACGCTATCAATCAATCAATCAACTTTAATTCCAAATAGCCAAGACCAGAAGAGGTCAACATGCGAAATATATATATAAAAATAGACTAAAGCGACAACAGATTAACGGGATCGACTAAAAGCAGGAAAGGAAAGGCAAGAGAAAAGCAGGAAAGAATACTAAAACCAGGAAAGAAATGGTGGACTTGAAATATCTTAATTGCCGACCACTCATTGGACTCGTGATCGCCTACTGACAAGGTACTAAAATGAGGAAAAGGAAAGAAACTAAACTGAGGAAAATCACTGCACAGTGTGCCAGTTTTTTCGAATACTTCGAATACTAAAAGGTGAACTGTTACAAATGTAAGTTTCCGACCCCTCACGGGATACTAAACAGAGGCTTACCAGTTTTTCGAATCCTCGATTTTTGGTAATTCTTTCCTCGTTTTAGTTTGCCCTTCCTGGTTTTAGCATTCTCTCCTGCTTTTCTCTTGCCTTTCCTTTCCTGCTTTTAGTCGATCCCCAGATTAACTAATACATTTTACGAGATATGACCGTAAATAAAAGCTGGAATAAATCTGTGTCAAAATTGGGTTGACGAATTGGCAAGATACGGCAAAAGCCATTCAAATTCAAATATTGTATTGACCTCCAAATCAGAGAGTACGGAATGAAATAAATACAAACAAATTGGCCCAACATGCAATACTACAAAACAACAATCTGGCCAAAGAATACTTAATATACAAGAAAAAACACACGCGTTAAGCTATATTAACTCTTTAACCGCTAAATATACTGTTCCATCGTTCTTCTCGGACCGACGCACGGACGACGGGAGGGGAGGGGGAATAGCTCAGCTGGAGACAACACATCATCTTTGCTCCGATTTTGAAAGGGTGTTTCTGCGAACAGTTAATTTATGAACGCACAGTTTAGTGAGAGCCTCTTAATGTGAAATGTTACTATATATCAGAATGATTCTCTCCGCTCTGTTTCAGACAGGAGATCAGAGAGCTCTGCAAAAAGAGATCCTAAATCGTGTCCTGTTCCAGCGTCCACCTGCAACAGACACGACGGCTAAGTCCCAACAAGACCAAAGATTTCGATGGGACCCCACAAATTTATTATTTAATCCAGACAACTGCACAGTCAGAAGTTTCATAATGCGCATAACACTTTCAAGAATAACACCTTTTCGCTTAGAAATAAAGTGTTATGGCCAGTTAAGTTTATACTATTTCGTGCCTAGATCTCCAACAACACCTTCAATACGTAAAAGTACTACACGGTCAGAAGTTACATAACGACAACAGAATTAGGATGCGCGGTTTCAACAGATAACACTTTGGGATGTTATCTGTTATGTTTCTTTCGTTTCCGTTAGTATTTTTACCAATTGAAGGTGGTGTTGGAGATCTAGGCACGAAATAGTATAAACTTAATTGTTCATAACACTTTATTTCTAAGTGAAAAGGTGTTATTCTTGAAAGTGTTATGCGCAATCTGTTATGAAACTTCTGACAGTGTGGGTCTTGTAGGGATCCGGGCTTCACCAGACTCTTGTTGAACACTTCAAATTTAGAAACAGAGTAAGGCAAATGGTAATCATATGAGAATACCAAGTTAAAATATGGATTCAGCATATGTATTTACCCTATAGCCTGCATCATATCCACTTTGACGAAAATTCCTACCTTACTTCTGCCAAATTTTCAGTTTCGGCCGGATTCCGGGTGAACTACTTGTCTTGCAAAAATTGAAGTACGAAAACGTATTCAGCGTATCTTCTTACCAATACGTCGAACCTCCAATCAACTTCACATAAAACTTCAACTTTTAACAAATTTTCCGGTTTCCGCCGGATTCGTGGCGAACTATGTGTCCGGGTAGAAAATGATTGTCATACACGAATTCAGCATCTTCTTACCCGTAGATCGACCACCTAATTAAAATCAAATAAAACTTTTACTTTTAAAAAATTTTACGGTTCGGGCCGGATTCCAGCCCATCTACTTGTACGGTGAAAAAGTTTTCGTATTCAGGTTCAGCATGTTTCCCTATCTTTAAATCGAACCTCTAAAGAACTTCAGATAAAACTTTTATTTTTGACAAATTTTCCGGTTTTCGCCGGTTTCCGAATGAACTACTTGTCCGGCGAGAAAGTTTCAAACTGTATTCAGCATGTCTCCTGACCCCTATATCGACTATCGCATTTGCTTTTAAAAAATATTTTTTTCGCCCCTTAATCGGAAACCCATCTCCCTCCCATAAATATACAGCTATGGAGCCAATCTACGAATTCGACCTTTCCCTTGACCGAAAGAATCCTCTCACGCCAAGTTTCATCAAAATATCTCATTCCCTTCGAGAGTTATCGTGCTGACAGACGGACAGACGAACGGACAGACGGACAACTTTTGCGAAGGCATAGATATTCCTCCACTAACGTTTAGGGATCCCAAAAAGTGGATGGGCACGGTTTTCGGGGACGTGGTTGTCCTTCAGAACATGAAGGGATGGAGAAGCTTCAAGAGGAAATTCCCCACATATAGTGCGAGCACACGGTCGAAGCTCCCGGGCGGGAATTCCAGCCTGGATTTGCAGCACCATCATTACTTCCATATGGATAAGTTGAAATTTTTTAACTTGATGATGAAAGTGCAGGAAATCTGGCCGGGAAATCCAGATCGTGTGTTCGCACTTTTACTCAGAAAAGCTTACACAAGGAGAGGATGCAGCCCATCCACCCTCCAACGAAGACTGGAGCCCCAAGACGAGCCCGCAGGCTGGACAGGCAATCAAGTCATGCAACAGAGCAAGACGTACTAGGCCTGGGCACGTAGGCATTTTAGGGCCACAGCATGCTTTCACCTGAAGCGACTAATCTTTACTGTCGAAACCGTGGGCGAGCGGTTTTCGTACTAAAACAATTCTGTCCTCCTCTGTTCTTTTCTTAGTTTTCATTTGTTTCGGTAGATGACTCACAGTCTTGGCGCAGATTTTGAGTTTCACGCTGATGATAAACAAAGAACGACTCTTTAATGCTTCGCACTTCAAATAATGAGGTCATGTTCCCTGTGGCTACATTTTTTCGAGTTTAACAAGACCAATGGTTTCGATTGGATCCCCAAATATAATATTTGATCCAGACAATTGGGTCTTGTCAATTGATCTAAAGAATCCTCGCACCAAGTTTCATCAAAACGTCTCATTCCCTTCGAGATTTATCGTGCTTACGGGCGGACGGGCAACTTTTACGAAGCCATAGGTATCCCTACACTTACGTTTTGGGATCCCAAAAATACTAGATGCGTAGTAGGTCTAAAGATTGCGCTGCTGAAGTGTCGCCAAAATCCCAACTCGTCCCTGTGACAGTACTGCGCTCATGAAGCAATCGCATCCGACTTTGCTACCGGATTCCCAGGGCATTGATTTAGTCGATTTAGGGGTAAGAAAACATTAGAGAGGGAGGGGCTTAGCACAGGCGTTCCCTCAATAATTTAACCTAGTACCCTGTTTAAGCCAGTTCTAAAATTATTATGGCAGTCAATTTCCGCTCAGGTTTTGCCATCCCAACTTTTAATCGGCCTACGTCACAGTGCCAGGACAGCTGAGTCTGAGACCCAAGTTTCGAGGAATCCAACTTTCAGGAGCCTTAGCCAATCAGAATGGTTTCTGGTGTATTTTGGTTGGCTAATGCTGAACCAATCCAAATGGGAAAACAAAGACCCAATTCACGTTCAGTTTTCAAAACAGCAAGGAATGGTTCAGCAATTCCCAATCAGCAGAATCCCGCAACATATTTTGATTGCCTATCCCTCAAAAGCTCGTTTCTTTCCTTTCCCCCGTCTGATACAGTTACAATATTTTGTCATGGCATGTCACCGTGCCATCGGTGCAAACAAAAGACTTCATAAACTACGCAAGCATTCATTATCGAAGAATGCGTGTCTTACGCTACTTATACTTCTCACCTACTGAGATCAAATTACCTAAACAAACATGGCACACTGGGTGCTTTGTTGGCTTTCATTATGAATATGGGGTCCGTTAGCATAATGACAGAATTCATGTCGGCTTCCGATATTCCAGATTTTATGTTCGGAAATTTCGCATCATCACCAATTTGTCTTATAAACGATCGTTCTTCAACGATTTCCTTTCTGGATAATAGGCACTGTCAAGTTGAGAGAGTGGTAAGGCAAGACGTGGAGTGGTAAGACTGTCTATGCAGATGAGACGGTGGTATGAAAGAATAAATATTGTAATCAGCACATTAAGTATAAAGATGTTGAGTCTACGCGAGTCTGATCTAGCCTGAAGTGAAGATGTCTCCGGCTTGTATATATATGTGTCAGGCTCTGTAGGACAAGGCTATAGGCACGTACTCTTCGCGTGAGCCTGTGTCCTACATCTCTGAAGTTATTCAACCCTGACACAACCTCCCTTCATCACAAAAAAATGGCGAAGACATTTTTCAAAAATTTGTTCGCACAGTTTGGCCCCTTCTTCTCTCAGCTACAGTTCTTAGGGCTCACTTCTGGGCTTCTGCCCAGGCCAAAATTTGCACACACTCAGGAATACAATGGGAGAGGTGGAAACCGGAGATCCAGACTAGACAGTTGAAAGTTGACTCGCGATTGAAGAATTGAAGTTAAAAGATGTGTCGGAACTCTATCTTAGCTGATTGCCAATGCCATCTTGTGGTGACGTGATGCTTGTGCGATTCGGTACGAGCGGAAAACCAGCGTTGGACATCTTGTTGACATGGCAGATGGCATAATGTTTATAGACTAGAAAAAATTGATTGGTTAGAACGATTCTTAGATAAGATGTTTACTTCTTGTTCTACGTTTGATTAAGTTTGAAATACAACAGCTTATGACCCTGATTGGTACATATAGCGTTTCTTTTTCCGTAAATCAGAAGATTCTAAGCTGGAAAGATCAAGATCTATTTTGTATTATGATGATTCTGTAGTCAGTGGTTAATCCGATCGGAAGACGGTAGGAAAAGGAAGCTGTTTATGACCAGAATGGTACATAGTATGCAGCTTTTTCAATTCCGAGAACTGAACAGTTCTTATTCTTCCGAAAAGAATCACGACGTTTTGATGATTGTGAAGATCTTGTTCAGCGAGAAAATTGACTGAAAGCAATTCTTAATCTCTGATTTAATTCGGATTATCTTTTTGGAAACGGTAGCTGTGTGAACTTAATTCGAAGAATTCAGGATACTTGTTTGATCATGAATTTGCTGAAAACAATAGAATTAGGGAAGTAAAATAATTAATACGTGACCTTTTTTTATATTAGTTCTTTCTGCAGTTCAGGATCGAAACTTCTTCGTCTGTGATGACGTAGCAGAGTTCTGGAAGCAATCGTCATAACAGTGTTGTTTGGCTTTCAGATATGCTGACGTCATGAACTGAAAATAATACGATTAATACCCTAATTCTTAATAAACAATACTTCTGTAATGAAACAGCAAGTTAGCTCGATTATTAATGTTAAGGGTTTAACGCTCGACTAGAAAAGGTACGAAATATTTTATTCTTTACCCAGAACTTGAAACATAAGTTATTTTTTGTTTCTAAATGAATTAAATTGCTCTTCTTGGTAAATCATGAAAGTATACTTATTACTTATTTGTTTGTAACTTGTGAATCTTTGATCCAGACCATGTCTTTAATTCAGATGTCGCATTTGCGCTCGTTAAGCATTTGCCTAAACGACGCTTAAACAAAATGGTTGCGACAGTAGGAATTTCTAGTACTTCAGATATCAAAATATCATATTATTTCATTCTTCTGCGCGATCTCAAAACTAACTCCGTAGAATTATTACTTCTTTCTTCACAGCAACTTGTCAGAATAATATCTCGTAGCTTGAATTGCAAAAGTTGAAACTCGTCAGTTTCAAATTTGTTGTTTTTACTTGATTAGCTTTGCATTTAGTCATTAGCTTTTTATCTAAGCTAGTTTCGAACCTAGCTAGAATAATGTAATGGTTTAAAAACAAGCTAGTGTTCCAGTTTCCAGACTGGACAAAGGATTTCTCTACTTCTGTCTTATTAGAGAGCTTATATTGGGCATTGATAGTGCTGTTATGAGCTTAACGATAAAAATGATTTTTGTATAACATGCCCTTTAATTTTCCTTTGAAAATGAGCTAACAGTTTTATTCTGACAGTGCTTAGAACTAGACAAAATTTCTAGTTAAAATTTTGATCACTTCTAAGATTTCCTTTGCTAGATAATTTATGCCAATTATATAAAATCGTTTTGTTTTCCGCAAACCTGCGGTTTGATTTTATTTTGCAAAATGTTTAGACTAATCTGCTTCATGTTGCGCATCATGCAATGTGATAGAATGGGGTATTAAATCTTCGTAACTCAGCATGAAACGAATAGGGTTTTCCCCCCCAAACTATACTTGTCTTGGAACCCCCAAGATACCAAACGCGTTTGCTCAGATATGTTGGATTTATGACAACCTAGTCATTTACCACAAAAAATTCATATCGACTCGTAGCAAACAATTTTTCAAGGTGCGAACCGCAAAACGAAACTTAGTGGAGCAAAAACCTTCCATTAGGTTTTTTAACACAATGAAGCCTTCATGCTAATCAGAGACAGTGGTCTCAAATGTCAAAAGACATTTATACTGATATGTCAGCTTTCGTAGTTTGGCCAGAAATTACGAAAGACAATTTCAATAACTCAGCATTGAGTTATTCCGTAATTTAAATTATCTATTACTGATTATCTGACGGAGGTTTCTTTTGCTAGCTTATTAGATCTTTTACCTCGTGTGTCAAAGCATTCTAGTTATAGAAAATTCACAACTATTGTGCATGAATAGAAAAATAATATTAACATGAAGCTTGAAGAACCACGCCATGGATTCTTTCTTTGGATTGTAAGGAGCGACCTTACCAAATCCTTCCGCCAACTATTTATTCACGAATTGTCGTTCCCAGACAATACGAAACACACCAGACAACACTGGCGACTCATCTCTCTGGATTGGTCTCGGAACCTTTTCCGAAAACGGTGTAGAACAATTTGCACAGGTTTGTTCTGACTTCCAATCCTACAACAACGCCAAACAACGAAATCAATTCAATGACTTAAAGACCAGCTCCACTCAATTCTTATTCCGGAGAATGTGACGGTTTTAAGGTCTTCGTTGTGCGTTTTTCCTATCCCAAGGAATTTGAGCGGATTTGAGGTACCTCTTGCGTTTGAATGCCTTTCAAACGACTAAACAGCCGGGTCGCAATGACCGGGTTGGGGAACTGATATGGTCAGCACACGCTGGAAACCATATTATCAGGCATAACATAGAGAGTGAGATTTAATGCGGTATAGTTTAACGCGTGTGAACTCTGCTTTTTTAGGTTGCTCTTTCAATTGCAACTAAATACTTGTTTCTTGTAAATTGCAACTTCTGTCAAAAATAACAAAATTCAAAGTCCAACCAATTCTTGGATCTTAAAATTTGACAACTTAACTTTAAAGTGTAACTAAAGTCTTTGATTTTTACAGCAGCTTTGCTTGATAGGTTTTAAGTCGTCTCATTTCATTGCACTAAGTTTCTTCCAGACCGTATCTAGGATTACAGTATAAATGACAAACTGCAAAATTTGTACTAAATTACTAGGAACTGGATCATCCGAAAATAAAGATAAAATAAACTTTAGGCAAACTTGAACAAAGCTTGCTTAGAAGACTAAAAGAAGAAACTAATGTTCTGGATTGATCCTTTCCTGTTACTAGTTTTACCCAAAATCGGTCGACTTAAAGTACAAATGAAAGGTTATGACTTCTTCTTATCCAGTGTTGGGCAGTACTCCAAGTGCTTGTATTTCAAGTACAGGTACTTGTTTTACTCAAGTACAATTTGTATAGGATACTTGATAGTTTGTTGAAATAACTAAGTACTTTGTTGTATTCGTTGTCAGGTTCTTAATTGGTACTCAAGTACAAAATTTGCAAGTACTTGATACTTTATTATTCGAGTGCAAATTTTAGTTACTTGTCCCAACGCTGTTCCTATCGCACTTGGCAAGAGCTGGCAAATTTATGTTGCATTTACAAGTAAGATTATCTCGTAAGGCTAACGGAATTGTATCCGTAGACTATAGCCTAACCACCCTTCATCCCGAAACTGGACGAAGTCAGTTTTCTTTACCGTATCCCGACGATGTTTGTGTAACGTCTGCTTTCTATACCGACTAAATGCAGCAACTGATTTGCAAAATGTGTAAAGTAAAATACATTTCTTTGAAACAAGAATCATATATTTTTAATTATTGAAAGCAAAACAAATAATCTTAACCAGAAATTTAAATATTAAAAAATCAGCGGCGACAGGCTGAAATAAATAAAGAAGTTTATAGCTTACCAAAGAAAATTCTTGTGAGTTTAGTATAAATTAGAAACTGCTATTTCTCAGCATGGCAGCTTTAACAATGCTTGAAAGTAGCGGAAAATGAACTAATAAATTCAAGTAATCGTATGTACGATTTTTCACTAAATAAAATTAAAGGCAAAAGACAAAACTTTTATTGCCTGAAGTTAACACATTTTGACTGCATATTATAACGATACATTGAAGGTATTATAGCAACTAGTGGTAATAAAATATGTTATTAGCGAACAATATTTTGATCATAGAGATATCTTTTAGCGCAAGAGTTTTAATATTTTGGAACCGTCTTTCCAAAAAACGCGTGCTAAGGAACTTTCAGTCCTTAGATTTCAGGAAAACAATGCTTCTTTGATTCTCAGCTTATTGGAGCTAGACACCCCTTGTTAAGATCATTGACTTTACCCTTGTAAATGAAAGTTATTGACACAACACCCTATTTTGAAATCCGGGTTAGCGTGTTACATATATCTGTCAGATCGACTGATTGACTGTGTCTCCTGTCATAGAAGATCAGATAGGGACACCGAACTTTCACAATTGTAATAACAATTTGTGATAACAACACACAATTAGTTTGTTAAAATGAGCTGTAAGCTGGGCAAAGAATGCATTACGTTTGGAATTATTTTAACATTGCGATGTTTTTCTTAAGGCACTAAATAGCAAGGAAAATAGTATAAAATTGATAATATCAAATAATCTCAGTTTGTTCTCTTCGAGAAACAAGATGAATCGAAATGTGATCTTTTTATAAAGTTGCGAGAATGTACTAGAAGAACGAATGGCTTCGTGCTTGCCGTGTTTTTCAAAATCGTGCAAGTTAGTAAGAAAACC
This sequence comes from Branchinecta lynchi, assembly GCA_023053575.1. NCBI lineage: Eukaryota > Metazoa > Arthropoda > Branchiopoda > Anostraca > Branchinectidae > Branchinecta > Branchinecta lynchi. The sequence continues at coordinate 7,543,166 of JAKZAP010000010.1, forward strand.
TAAGTTTTTACTTATCTTAAATATTGCACTGAAAATCTGCTGCAAGTCATCCAAGATTCCAAATCGCTGTTTCCTTCCGAACTCGTTTCTGACCAATAATCGCACAGCATGTTCCGAGAAGATCTAAGACAGAGCTCCGAACCTGGAAAATACTCGAACGACAAGATTTAGCAATCTGATACTTGCATAAGTACAGAACACATTCGAGATTTTCCAAAGAAAGTATAAGTTTCACTAAGACTTTAAAATAAATTTTAGCTACGACAGTAAATTCAAGAGATAAACATACTCTACAAAAGTAAATTTAAGAGATAAAATACTAAAAAATAGAATAAATTTTACGCCTTGCAAGCTCGATGGAATTTCGGGAAGTCACTCCTAGATCTGAAGTTGAATCTAGGTTGTAAAAAGGCGAACTTCAATAGACTTCTTCCATAAAAGAAAGTAAAGATGAACTTACTTTGCTAAGGCGGAGACCAAATCAGACATGCAGTGACATTATACGGACATTTTCTCATGATTTCTGTTTGCAGTCAAAAATAAAACTTTTGATTGTTTAATTACTTCCTCTAGCCGGAGTAGAAAATTACTAATGGAAAGATTCCGAGTAATCATTAATTTTACTTCACCAAAATCGTCTGTCCTTCGTATCTTCTTTTCTTCGGGAATCGATGGACGGACGGTTGGACAGACGTGGATTTTGATGATGCTCAGCACACCTCTACCCACATTTTTTAACACCACATATTAAGCCATACCTAGGTATTTCAAATGGCTTTCTTGAAATCATCAAGTTCGTAAGTTCGGCAAAACCAGTCACTAACAGTTCACTCGCCCTTCCTGGGCGGACACATATCTATGTGGCACGTATGGCACAGCTTAGTGCATAAATCTCAATTGAACTGGTTTTGAGCCAAAGTCATAGCAAAATGTGAAATGTGGGGTGATATTGTAAATAACTGAATGAGGGGTCTGAGACTTATTGTGAGTTGCAACCGACGCGCTGAATTTATGATGGCGGCTAGCGTATTCTCACTAAACAAGCAGGTGGTTGGGCGCTGTTGTTGGTTGCCGTCTTCGCAGATGTAGACGGACATACGCAAAAATAAATGCAAACCCCAAGCCACTTACTCGGATAAGTTTAAGTTTAACATTTTAGCTCCGGTTAGGAATTTAAAATTTTAGGCAAACAGAAAATCAATGAGAAAAATAAACGACTTACGTTTTTCTTCGACTGTACCGCTCTGCTGTTACTATATCACTATAAAAGTTACCACTTGTGACACCATAGTCAAAGTGGTTCACTTCTGACGCCATTGTCAAGTTGAGAGAGTGGTAAGGCAAGACGTGGAGTGGTAAGACTGTCTATGCAGATGAGACGGTGGTATGAAAGAATAAATATTGTAATCAGCACATTAAGTATAAAGATGTTGAGTCTACGCGAGTCTGATCTAGCCTGAAGTGAAGATGTCTCCGGCTTGTATATATATGTGTCAGGCTCTGTAGGACAAGGCTATAGGCACGTACTCTTCGCGTGAGCCTGTGTCCTACATCTCTGAAGTTATTCAACCCTGACAGGCACTTTAGCCAGCAGTAGGAAGAAGTATCCAGAGCTGCGTTGGCAATTTTTGTGTGAAGTAAGTATATTAAGGGGGGGGGGCAAGGAGCATAGAGTTTTCAAAGGTATACAAAGGGTAAGGAGCCTAATATGTATCGCAGACTTGAGGATAAATCACTAGGACTGGTCTTTACTCCTTTCTCGGAATCTCTGCAGACACAACAATAAACAGGACCGGGAACTGGCTCACGTAATATCTACGTGACCTGCCATGGAACCTCCTTTAAAAATTGGATGGATTGATAATGGTAGTATTACGCGGAAAAGGCAGGGAAAGGAAGATCGAGACACTCAACCTTAGACAAAGCAGTTTTGGGCACCAATAGTTATCTTACAGATTCAAAATTTAATTACTCTTTTTGGGTAACTTTTAGGGATCGACTAAGACCAGAAAGGGAAGGGAACGAGAGAAAAGAAGGAAGGCATACTAACACGAGGAAGGGCATACTAAAACGAGGAAGGCTGTCGCCAGAATTCGCCGCCCCGTTCCCTTCCTCTATTTAGTATTCTTTGAGGGGTTGGCAACTTTTCAAAGTTCACCATCCCTTCCCCGGTTTGTATCCTGACATGGGTAGGCACTAAGTTCAGTGAGGGGTCAGCAACTATAAGAATCGTAAGTCACCTTTTCATTTCTCGTTCTGACGGTAGGCGACTAAAATCCTCCCGAGTCCAGGGAGCGGTCGGCAACTAAGATATTTCAAGTCCACCATTTCCTTCATTTTAGAACCTTGAAAGTACTAAAACGAGGAAGAAAATTGGAAATTAGTCTTCTTTGAGGGATCGTCAACTTTTAAATTCAAAGTTCGCCATCCCTTCTTCGTTTTAGTACCCTGACATGGGTAGGCATTAAGTTCAGTGAGGGGTCGGCAACTATAAAAATCGCAATTCACTTAATAAGTACAAAAACGTAATCATGTTTTAGTACTTTGAAAGTACTGAAACGAGGAAGGAAATCATTCTACTTTGAGGGGTCGGCAACTACCAAAGGCGACTCAAATCCTCAGACTCCAGCGACGGGTCGGCAACTAAGATATTTCAAGTCCACCTTTTCCTTCTTCGTTTTAGTACCTATTACTAAAACGAGGAAAGAAATTGGAAATTTTAAGTCATTCTTCTTTGAGGGGTCGGCAACTATCAAGGCGACTAAAATCCTCAGAGTCCAGCGAGGGGTCGGCAACTAAGATATTTCAAGTTCACCATTTCCTTCCTCGTTTTAGTGCCTCCAAAGTACTAAAACCAGGAAGGAAAATGGAAATTTTAAGTTAATCTTCTTTGAGGGGTCGGCAACTATCAGAATTCTTAGTTCACCGTTCCCTTCCTCGTTTTAATGTTTTGAGGGGTCGGCAACTAGAATTCTCAATCCAGCGAGGGGTCGGCAACTAAGATATGTCAAGTCCACCATTTCCTTCATCGTTTTAGTACCTTGAGAGTTCTTTCTAGAGTTCTCTGTAAAACGAGGAAGGAAATCCGGAATTTTAAATTTTTCTTAAATATAATTATTCGTAATTAATTCCTCGTTTTAGTAGCCTGTCACGGGTAATACTAAAAAAAGGAAGGAAATTGTGAATTTTAAGTTCTTTGAGGGGTCGGCAACTATCAACATTTAAGGTTCATCATTTCTTTCTTCATTTTAGTAGCTTGTCACGGCATTAAAACGAGGAAAGAAATGGTGGACTTGAAATATCTTAGTTGCTGACCCCTCGCTGGACTCGGAGGATTTTAGTCGCCTACCGTAATACCAGAAATGAAAATTGAATTAGAATTTTTATAGTTGCTAACCCTTCACTGAACTTAATGCCTACCCATGTCAGGTACTTAAACGAGAAGGGATGGTGACCTTTGAATTTAAAAAGTTGCCGACCCCTCAAAGAAGACTAATTTAAAATTTCCAATTTCCTTCCTCGTGTTAGTACTCAAGGTACTAAAACGAGGAAGGAAATGGTGGACCTGAAATATCTTAGTTGCCAACACCTCGCTAGACTCGGAGGATTTTAGTAGCCTACCGTCAGAGCGAGAAATAAAAAGGTGAATTAGAACTGTTATAGTTGCTGACCCCTCGCTGGACTCGGAGGAATTTAGTTGCCGAAGTTGCAAAGAAGAATAACTTAAAATGTCCAGTTTCCTTCCTCGTTTTAATATTTTCTACGCACTAAAACGAGGAAGGAAATGGTCGACTTGAAATATCTTAGTTGCCGACCCCTCACTGGACTCGGAGGATTTTAGTTGCCTACCGTAAGACGAGAAATGAAAAGGGGAATTACAATTTTTATAGTTGCCGACCCCTCACTGAACTTAATGCCTACCCATGTCAGGGTACTAAAACGAGGAAGGGATGGTGAACTTTGAATTTTAAACGTTGCCGACCCCTCAAAGAAGACTATTTTCCAATTTCCTTCCTCGTGTAAGTACTTTCAAGGTACTAAAACGAGGAAGGAAATGGTGGACTTGAAATATCTTAGTTGCCGATCCCTCACTGGACTCGGAGGATTTTAGTCGCCTACCGTAAGACGAGAAATGAAAAGGTGAATTATATTTTTTTTTAAAGTTGCCGACCCCTCACTGAACTTAATGCCTACCCATGTCAGGGTACTAAAACGAGGAAGTGATGGTAAACTTTGAATTTGAAAAGTTGCTGGAAAAATTCTGGTGACAGCCTTCCTCGTTTGGGTATGCCCTTCCTCGTTTTAGTATGCCTTCCTGCTTTTCTCGCGTTCCCTTCCCTTCCTGGTTTTACTCGATTCCTAACTTTTAAGCTTTTCTGAATATTCTTGAAAGTAAAGTCAAAGTCATAAAGTAAAGTCTTTTTGCCTTTTCAAACCTATATAGCGGCCGCAAAACATTTACAGGTAGAAAGACCCCCCAGGAAGAAGACTCACCACCAACGAAGAAGCACCCTCCCCCCCCCCTCCCCCACTGGTTATTGGGACTATTGTTTGCCTTCATTTATTAAGGGTCTTACCTTAGCCCCAAAGGCAGTATAGAATATAAGCGCCACCAAGAGAATGAAGTGCCCCAGAGCTGTTTTCAACTTCGGATGTCGCTTAAGCGAGAAGCTCGGACGTTCCTTTCCGCAGATCTTGCGCCGTGACTTAGATGACACATCCTGGATTTGCAAATCGCTTTCGTCTTCGGAGGTCGGCGGATCATGATCGCTCATTTTTCGATCCAAGTCAAGAGCCAACCCTAAAAAACATTTGGTTTATGGTTCCTCCGGATCCCGATAATGTCACTGGGGAGTTTACTAGGCCAAGATTTGATCCAAATCAACTAGACGAATAAGGAAATTCTGGCGATTCCCTTGTACGACAAAGAGGAAGTGAAACGCTCAGTTTTAGTTAACGTTAAGTTGCGTTCATGGGTTTGGGGGGTTATAATAATAATAATATAATAATTTATTTATGACCCATCATACACTCATAAAGAGAAAGACGGACTATAAATTTATAAAAGAGGAAAAAGTGAGATCATCAGGTCGTCGATTCATCTTCTCTTAATCCTAAATCATATTTATGCTGAAACTTTGCCCTGGTAAAAAAGATAAAAGCAATCACTTGTTTTGATAAAAAAAAAAAAATACACAGTTTTGACAACACCAACGCGACATTCATGCGAAAGTATGCTTTTTAAAAGCCACATCGGTATTGATTCAGTTTGTTTTATGCTATTCCGATGTAAGGGCGGGATGTCAAGCGACACATCGCGTATTCGAATCACGAAGTTTTAGCTGATGCATAATATTTTCTTATCATCTAGTATGTATTATGCTCGAAATTGAGTCCATCATCAATCCAGTTTCCAATATTTACTACACACATGAAGCATAAACTTCGAGATGAGACGTTTCGCAAACTCCCGACTTTCTCATCGAAAACGCGTGCTAGAACGGTGCTTACAAAAAGATCAGAGCACTGCTAATGTCTGTAAAGAAGGCTGGAAATAAATGGTAGAAATTCTGCGGATCCTTCACGATCTATTTCTAACCCGTTTGTTGCTACCTCTGTCATGATATAAACGTAGTAGGAGAAACGCAGTGCCTACTTTGGTTTCTTCATCAGTCAAATTATGATCTTTGGGAAAAATTGCAAACTCAAAAGTGAGTTGCAGTAAATTCAAACCGCTGTTGTAGGAAGTTTAAAGTTTAAAAGTATAGGGCTGAGATTCTAAAGTCTAGTAAGGCATCAGTTATTCACTCAATAGGACTGAAACCCGATAAAAATGTGTTGCGTTTATCCACTATCCATAGTTAATCGGTTTCAAATAACTTCTTTGGGGTTTCTGGTACCTGCACCTGTCCCTGTATGCTTGAAAAAATGAGCAACTACAAAAGTAAGCCATTGGCGAAATATAAACTAACAAGAGCTACGAGCTCATATGGCACTTGTACGAGTAGGCTGTACAAGAACGACACCTCACTAATCTTTGCATTTGCCATATTTCAAATTTTCCGTGTTCGTTATGATCCGAAAGAGTTTTCGCGTGTCATGCTACAGATGCGTAAAACCGGTTATCTGGATCTGGATATTTAGTTTCACTCATTTCTGAGTAGTTCCGGCATCGTCTCGATTGTCTGTAGCAAATGCACATGACTGTTCAAACTTTCATCCCAATAAATCCATTTGTTTGATCCCTAGACGTGCTACACGATTTCCGGTACTCACTCTATCTCCACCTACCGTGGCCGAGTCTGGTTCGGAATAAAAAAAATCGACCACCTAAAGCATCTTCTTTTATACCATCTATCAAGTTTCACTCGAATCTGAGCATTTTTGGAAAGTTCCGGTACCCCCCCCCCCCCCCTCCCACCAACGTTGTCGGAGCCGGTTCGGGCCCAATCTCTGAATTCCCTGTTCCTGTCCATCAAGTTTTACTCAAATTGGAGCATAGCCTATCTGCAAGTTTCCAGTACCCCCCCCCCCCCTACCTTGGCCGAATCCGGCCCGGACGCCAAATAACAAATCTAGGCCGCATAAACTCGGCACTGTCGAATTTGCATCTCATTCGGTCCATCCGTTTGGTTTTTGTGCATGTCAAAAGTCCCCCCACCCCCAATTCCCCTAATCATGGTCGCATATGGTTCGAACGCATGTTTTACATGTCGAGGCCATCGATTCGTATCACCCATGAAGTTTCACTCGAATCAGACCACTCGTTTGAAATTTATAGAAGCCAATTTCCATATTTCTCTTCTCTTGCTCCCCAAAAAATACTCGGATCTAGGAACGGAAGTGTCCAGGGGTATGTTGTGTCAGGTTCTTCAGTCAAGATAATTCGGGTCGCTAATATGCCTGCAAAGTTTCGTTGTCGTTTTACATCTGGAACTATTCTAACTAACGACTACCGGAATTCCAGGAAACCCCCTCCAACTCCCCCCACAGAGCCCCGAAACCATCTGGCTCCGTCAATTTCGTCTAGGCCTAATGCTTGTTCCACCCATTAAGTTTCGTCCCAATCCCTCTGCTTTTAGAGTTTCTTGAGTTTTTCACCCCCCCCCATCCCCACAGGTATCGGACCCGACCCGGACGTGACACTGAACGTCCGAGGTGATAGCTCACCAGACAAGTTTCATTTAAATCCGATCACCCGTTCAAAAGTTATGCACGCCACTAGATTCCGGACTCCCCATCCACCCAATCCCCCCACGATCGTCGGGTCGGGGAAACGGCTGTTCTCAAGTAAATCTGTTTGGATCCCTGACATACCTGCCAAGTTTCATCGCCCTAGGACATCAGGAAGTATGCCGAACTCGCGGGATCGCTAGAAATCCGGACCCCCACCCCAACTCCCCCACAGTGCCCTGATCCGGTCCGGTTATGTCAATGACGTGTCTAGGACTTGTGCTTGTTTTTCTCACCAATTTTCATCCCGATCCCTCCACTCTAAGCGTTTCTCAAAATTTCCGGCTCCCTCCTCCAACTCCCCCCAGTGTCATCGGATCCGGCCCGGATTTAAAGTGAGATGTCTGAGACACGAGGTCATTCTAAATATTAACTTTCATCAAGATCCGATCACCCGTTCGCAAGCTAAAAATACCTCAAATTTTGGCTTCACCCTCCCTCCACTCCCCCTCCCCCCCAGCAGGTCGAATCGGGGAATTGACGATTTCCTATTTAATCTGGTCGGGTCCCAGACATGCCTGTCAATTTCCATCATCCCAGCACATCAGGAAGCACGGAACTCGCGGGATCACTACAAGTTCGGACTTCTCCCCCCCCCCAACTCCCCCAAAGTGAGCGGATCCGTTCCGGTTATATCGGTCACGTATCTAGGACTTTTGCTTGTACTTTCCACCAAGTTTCATCCGGATCCCTCCACTCTAAGTGTTTTCCAAGATTTCCGGTTTCCCCCTCCAACTCCCCCCAATGTCACCGGATCCGGTCTGGATTTTAAAGGGAGGGTCTCAGACACGAAGTCCTTCCACATATCAAGTTTCATTAAGATCCGATCACCCGTTCGTAAGCTAAAAATATCTCATTTTTCCTATTTTTTCCGGATTCCCCCTCCCTCCACTCCCCTCCAGATGGTCAGATCGGGGAATCGACCATTTCTAATTTAATCTGGTCCAGTTCCTGATATGCCTGCCAAGTTTCATCGTCCTAGCTTATCTGGAAGTGCCCGAACTAGCAAAACCGGGACCGACAGACCGACAGACGGACAGACCGACAGACCGACAGACCGACTGACGGACAGAAATTACAATCGCTATATGGCACTTGAGTAAGCTCAAGTGCCATAAAAACGGCAGATTCCGTGGAGGATATCATTTTCCGTCACTTTTCCTGGCATAGTGTCTTTAATCCTGGAACTGCAGGCTTTGTTTGAAATCCAAATTCTCCGCGTCTTGATGAACTTTTTGGGGTTGTCTTGGAAGCAGCTCATATTCTGAACGTTATTACTAGAGCCTCGGGGTGAAAAAACACAAAATCCCTCAGAAGATTCAAAATATTTCAGTGCATTCGAAGCCTAAATGTAAAATAAATATTTCTTCAGCCCAAGCAGACTGCGAATCCCATTTTACAGTGCAAAACGGATACGTCAGCTGAATTTTATTGGGGCTATATTTCGGCCCTTCTTGGCAAGGGTCCTCCTCTTCAGGCTTAAAACCAGAAGAAATGAAATTTGTTATGCTTGTATCGGCCATCGGTCGACTCGTCGGCACATCGGTTTTTTTCTGCACGCAAGAAATCAAATTCTGCAATAAAATTCGGCAATATAAAGTATAAAATACAGCTCCAATAAAATTCAGCTGGCGTATCCCACTATCAAATATACTAAATGTAAAAATAAGCTGCCTTTTCAGTTAAACTTTAAAGACTTAAAGCCTATTTACTGTTAATATTCCAGTATTATATCATAAAATCTTAAAACTAGGCTCTGCTTTTGAAAAACACTCGCGGCTTTGGCTCCTTTCTGCCGTTTTCCAGGACCACGGACTAGAACGTTTTTTCTATAAATCCCATTCCTGTAACAACCTTCGGCAGCATGGTCGACGAACCGAAAGTACCAAAACCCGGAAAGATTAGAAATAATCGTTGTGTCGTTTGAGGATTCAGACTGTACACTACGAAATTCGGGTCTCCGATCAATCAATCAAACAAGAGCTGCAAGCTTATATGGCACTTGTAAGGCTGGGTCAGAGGATGAAAGTAGGAAATCTTCAGTTCGTGGGTTTGTTGTGATTATTTTTAAGCAAAACCCTTGAGATAATGGGTCCTTGGAAATCACGAGAACATATCGTTTGGTAATACATTTGGCTGTAATGATACGCACTTTCGCGGCGCTAGAAATTCATCTGTAATCAAAACTCTTGAAGCAAAAATGATGATGAGCTCATCGGGATAACGAAATGTATATTTTAATCAAAAGTATCATTTGTACTTTAAGAAATTCAGTTGTAAGCAAAACCCATGAGGCAAAAATATTCTAATCATGTCAAGTCTCTAATGTTCAAGTTTCATGGTCCTAGCACATCTGGAAGTACTTTAACTGGTGATCACCGGAATTCCGGACCCCCCTTCCTCCCCCCACAGTCCTCGAACCCGATCCAGTTCTGTCACTGATGAATCTAGGGCTTGTGCTTGTTCTTCCCACCAAGTTTCATCCCAATCGCTCCACTCTTAGCGTGTCACAAGATTTACGGCTCCCCCTCTGACCCCCCCCCCCCCACCACAATAATCAGATCCGGTTCGGACTTCACATGGGACATCCGAGGCACGAGGTCTTTCCTAATATCAAGTTTCATTAAGATCTGATCACCCGTTCCAAAGTTATACGTACCTCTAGATTCCGGATTCCCCTTCCCTCCACTCCCTCCACGGTGTTCGGATTGGGGAAGTGACTATTTCCAAGTTAGTTCGGTCGGGTCCCTGGTACGCTTGCCAAGTTTCACTGTCCCAGCCCACCTAGAAGTAACTTAAACTCCGTGTCACCGGAATTCCCCCCCCCCCCAACTCCCACCACAGTGCACGAATCCCGTCCGCTTCTGCCAATGATGTATCTAGGGCTTGTGCTTGTTCCTGTCACCAAGTTTCATCCCGATCCCTCCATTCTAAGCTTGTCATATGATTTCCGGTCCCCCCCCCTGCGCCCCCCTCCCACATTCATCGGATTCAGTCCGGACTTGAAATGGAACATCTGAGACATGACGTCTCTCCAAATTTCAACTTTCATTAAGATCCGATAACCCGTTCGAAAGTTATGCTTGCCACTAAATTCCAGATTCCGGCTACCCTCCCTCCCCCCACGATGGTCGGATCGGGCAAGTGACTATTTCCAACTTAGTTTGGTCGGGTCCCTAATATGCCTGCCAAGTTTCATCGTCCTAGCCTATCTGGAAGTACCCTAACTCGCAAACACCGGACTCATCGACCGACCGACCGACCGACAGACCGACGGAAAAGTGATCGGTAAATGGCACTTGACCGGAAGGCAAGTGCCATAAAAATCCAATCCCGGTCAAACAATCCGGGTCTCCGAATCTTAGAATGCGTGGACCGACTACGGAAGAAGGTTGCAAGTATTGTGGCAAGTAGAGAGGTCAGTCTATTCTAACAAGCGCAAATATTTTTTGTTACAATATATTTAGGTTTTGTTTGGGTGGACCCCGAAGGATGGGTTCAGAGTTTCTGTTGAGGTTCGCCCTGCCATTCTTTTATTTGTTGTAGTATGTTTAAAAGTATATTACAACTATCCACTGACAGCCGCCTCTTTGGAACAAGTGAAAGCTAGCTTGGCCGGCGGAATCCGTTCGATTTTTTTCGTCTGTAAAAGTACTCAACCGAATCGACCTAAACGGAAGATTCTCGAACAAGAATCTTTATCAGCACTGCTAGATGGGGAGAAGCTATCCTGACAAGTTCAATAAAATCCAGCAATCACGTGACAATGTAATAGGCCTTAGCCTGTTCCATAAGACCATGATTCGTCCCAGTTATTAGAAACCAGAGTAGCCACTGCGTTTCTCCTACAACGTCACTACGTTTATTTATATCATGACAGAGATAGCAACAGACGGGTTAGAAATAGAAGGATCCACCGAAATTTTGTGTAAGCTTTTTGTAAGCACCGCTCTAGCACGCGTTTTCGAGAAGAAAGTCGGGAGTTTGCGAAACATCTCATCTCGAAGTTTTTATGCTTCAAGTGTAGTAAATATTATAAACTGAATTGATGATGGACTCAGTTCAAGCATTATACAAACTAGATGATACAAAAAATCAGTTAAAACTTAAAGAGTCTTGATTTGACTGCGATTGCCTTTTCATAATGTTAAAAACATAAGTAATCCTGAACGTTGAATACGCTGTGTCGCTTGAATCTCGCCCTTATATCGGAATAGCATATTATACCAATTGAATCAATCCCGATGTGGCTTTTAAAAATCATACTGTCGCACGAGTTGCGTTGTTCTTATCAAAAATATGTATTTTTATCAAAAAAGGGGTTGCTTTTATTTTTTGTTACCAGGGCAGAGTTTTAACATAAATCCGATTTAGGACTAACAGAAGATGAATTGATGGCCTGATGATCGTAGTACTTCAATAATAAGCACATCTTTCGATATAGCTACTAGTATATTTCTAACTGTAAATTTAGAACATGGTAGATAGATAGATCTTTTTATCCGCCAAAAACTTGGCATGGCTTACTCCAAATTTTGTTGGTATCGTCGTAGGTAGCATACAACTCTTGAACACACGCGTAAATCATAATGGGCCTATGTATATAGAACAATCATAAATAACTTTATGAATTTATCTAAGAGTTCTTACATTTCATTATACAAATTTATAAAAGAAGGGACAAAAATCTTTGCGAGCCTCTGGTTGGCACATTTCATTGGCTGCAACTTTTCAACCGCAGTAGCTACCTGGCGAGGGTGCCTTTTCGCTAACTTTATGCAAGGAAAAATATCTATACAAATATTTGTATGGATTGGGTGATTCAGAGTTTCAGCCTTCGTCCATGTCAGGGGGGCAATTTCGAACATAGTAATTTTTGTACTTTAACCCGTAACTTTTTTGAACTTTCTCAAGTCTTTTCCACCGTAAGGCCGAAATGCTAAACAGGCATTTATAAATTTGGTCGAATAAATGAAACGTAAGTGCGGAACAAGTATAGTTTGTGTCTACTTATTTCTGAATGGTTGATACTTATTTTTTCGGGATAGAATGGAAGGACTGCCATTTACATAGTAAATGTGTTTACTATGTTCCAGCAAAACATCTCACTCTTTTCGGGAGTTAGCGGTCACAGACTGACTGACAGATCTTTGATATCATAAATAGGCCTTACTTTCATTTAGTATTCTAAACAGACGATCTGACCACAAATGTTTCCAAAAATTTCGCCTGCGGTAGCGGAATCAGGCCCGTATCCAGGAATTTATTTCTGGGGGGGGGGGGGGGTGCCTGCTGGTCGGACAAAAAAGTACAAAAAACACATACAGATCAGAGGGAATAGCCTATAAAAATCGTTATTTTTGTATGTTTAGTGGATGGGCGTGGAAAAGTCTATTTAGTGGATGGGCGCCAAATTTGAGGTGGAATTTGCACGGAAATTAGTTGAAAATGCGGATTTAAAAAAAAAATTCGACTGCGAGCTCAGTTGATTTCTATCTCGGGTACAGTCGTTAGAAGCAGCAACACAGACTTCGCTCCTTCAGCGACAGCTGAAATGGCGGACAAGTTGGAATTCCGGTTATTACAAATATATCCACCTATGGTGTTGTGTTTCTTGTCTATTGTTTCTAGCTGGTAAAATATTATGCCATGTCGGGTATTACCCAGTCGTCAATCTTGAGCCCCCCCCCCCCTCCCCATCCCCAAGCAGTTGGAACTGCTACTGGTTGTGCTCAACATTATCTACCTATGAGACAATGATTACTTATCTTTATTTGTAAGTAAGTAAGTAATTTATTTATAATCCGCCATTTTGAAAAAGTGAAGTAAATGAAAAAAAATAAATAAAACATATAAACACACAGAAAAAGACACTTAGTTTCCAATCTTCGACCAGGAAGCAGTGGATAACGTCGTGCGCTGGTTGGGCCCTGGTGTCCATGATTTTTTATAGCGACGAGGAAACATCCAAAAGGGTAACACTTGCGTCTTGAATTTTGAACTTCTTCGTTAGTGTCATTTCAGCTTTTTAATCTCCTTCTTTCTCAGAACACAAGTGACACGAGGACGAAATAGTATAGAATAAGCGCAGAAGGTGGTGTACAAATTTCCCAAAGCTGAACGATTATTATGATTATTGTATGTCGTATTTTTGCTCAGTTCCCTTGTTGCCTATTCTTATCTTTGCTGTTGTGGCAATTTTCCATTGAAAATTAAACCAGACAGCGTCAACATTTGACCCATGCCAGGGCAGGTTTTCCGTGACGCAACTGTCTCGGGATGCTTTCGGCGTGTCTAATCACAAAAAGAAAAACTTCATCACTAGGTCAGGAATGCCGACATAAATTCTCAGCTTCACTGACTGGCTAAGCTAAGGATTGTCGGCTAGAACCAAGCTCTCAAAGGGCTCTGCCCTTCGTAAAGCTGGTATGTTAGGATTCTTATCGCTCTTTCTAATGATCAGTGGTTGAGGGTAGCCAAAGGGCCCTGTAGGTTTAAGAGTTTCAAGATAGTATGCTCCGTCACTGGTCTTCTGAGTTCCCAAGTGGGATTCTTGACAGTTAAATGATGATGATTAAATCTTACTAACGCACCAGAGAAGATAAAAAGCGCAGTCTAAAGAAAGAAAAGGAAAATTACACTGAGCTTTCGATGACGCAGTAATTGCACAGGATAAAAACAAACAAACAAATCAGAAAAAAATAATTAATCGGGTCTTAAAAAGAAGGTCCCATATGGAAAATGAAAAAAATGGTCAAAGTAGAAATTTGGAGGTTCTGGGCATACCTAAGCCATAGCTTAGAACATGGGTCCGATGGTAAAAAGTTTGCAGTTACGAGGGAGTTCCTATAACGCCGAGGATGTATAAAGAAATCTCCAATCATTGAAATAGAAAGTCCGAGTACGTTTTAATTCCTTCAGTCTGAAAATACCGGAAAGGTTGCAAACAGAAAGCTACCAAGGGCTTTTCTGTTATACCTTCCTCTCTTACGGACTATTTTTCCCTATCCGACGAATTAATGACGACGATGCTGCCTTCCCCCAGGTTTCAGCGAAAGAACGCCTCCGTTACTGAAATCTTTCAAACGACTTGGCGCTTATTTCTCAAATGAACTGACGATATTAGTGGTCGTGGTAAAATATGCACAGATTCTGCGACTTCGAGAAAACCCGGAGTAGTCTCTGGAAACTATGGCGGCCCCTTACGTTCATGCAGGTTAATCAGGAACAAGACGAAAGGTTTCTATGGGTCCCAAAACATTCAATATTTGATCCACACGATTAGGATTTGTCTTCGTCAAATACAGTCTTCGCGAGACTTCTTAACATTTTTAGCTTACTATTAAAATTCTGAAACAGATTAAGGCCAAATAGCAAATCATCTGAGAAAACCAAATTCAGATATGGACTCGGTATGTATGTTTACCCCTACAGTTCATATCTATTTTGATAAAAACCGATAGAAACTTCGTGCCTTACTACTGCCAATTTTCCGGTTTCGGCCAAATTCCAGAACTACTTGTCCGGTGAAAAAATAGACCTCACAAACGAATTCCTTACCCCTGTATCCAACATGTAATCAACTTCAAATAAAAATTTAACTAATACAAAAATTTCCGGTTTCAGACGGATTCCCGGCGAACTATACGTCCGGGTAGAATGATTGTCATACATGGATTCAGCATCTCTTCCTATCCCTAAATCGATCATATAATCAACGTCAGATAAAACTTTTACTTTTAAGAGACTTTCCGATTTTAGCCGGTTTCCGGGCGAACTACTTGTCCGGCGGAAAAATGGTTTTCATAATCGTGCTCAGCATGTCTTCTTACCTCTTAAGCGACTATCTCATGTCTCAAAATATTTTATTTGACCCTTAATTTGGACTCCCTCCCCTACCCCTAAATATAGGGGTGGACACCAATCTAGGAACTCGACCTCTGTATCGATCCAAAGAATCCTCACACCCAGTTTCATCAAAATATCTCAATCCTTTCGAGAGTAATGATGCTCAAAGATGGAAGGACAGACAGACGGACGGACGGACAGACGGACAATTTTTGCGATGTGATAGGTATCCCTCCATTTACGTTTTGGGATCCCAAAAAACAGACGAAGGTCCTTTGAGGGCCTGCCTCCCGCTTCGGAGTTCCCTAAGCGCTGCTGCTGCGCAGTCAAAATCTTTGAACCACTTCAGTGTTCTAAGAACTGATGAGGCCTGCAACTGATGAGGCCTGCATGCCATAGACTGAACTTACCAGTTTGCCATTGAGAGCTTCTAGGGTGGTCAGGTCAAGGTTACTTTCATCGTGATAAGTCTCCAAGCAAACGCGGGGCACAGTCCATAACAAAGTGAGGCCTCTGAAGAAAGATCGAGCCTAAAAAAGAAAGCTAATATGTTCTCGCACATATAACTTTCATATAAGTAAGTAAGTAAGTAAGTAATTTATTTATGACCCGCCATTTTGAAAAGGCGGAGTAAATGACGAAAATAAACAAAGCACATTTACACACAGAAAAAGACACTTAATTTTCAATCTTTAGTCAGGAAGCAGTGGACGACGTCGTGCGCTGGTTGGGCCCTGTTGTCCATGATTTTGAAAGCGATGATTATCGACGGCAAGGATAATGATTACAAATAATTAATACTTTCAGTCAGTCGATCAATCGCATGCTCTGACCAACACTGTGTGCGGGTTTGTGTACTACTGCTAAGAACTTTTTCACAAAGAAAACAAGAGCTACGAGCTTGTGGACACTGGTGGACACTGCTGTGTGGTGTTTATGTCTCTTTACAGTGTTCACATTAATGTTAATAGTTGTACACAAGACTAGTAGACGATTGTTCTATATTGGTTATAAGGACTAATACATGTATAAGTGGCGAACGTAGACACTGGACTAACTAACAAAACGACTCAAAAGAACCATTCTCACACTCGGGACTCGGGACTAGCAATTCGACCCTGCTCCTCTATCCCCAGATGTTGACCGTAACAGGACACATTAGTCCGTCAAGCTTGGTCCCAAAGTGTGGCCAATAAAGAAAACACATATTCCAAAGGAAGAAACCTTATCTAAGGGCACTAGAAATTCAAGTAGGCCCTAAACAAAGACAGACTTTACAGATCCACCCCCCAGACGAATTAAATTTTTTACCAAAAATTTAAGAAACTAATTACAAATAAAGCATACAGTTGAACAACAATTAAATACTGGGAGGTTGTCACTCAGAAAATAAACGCTAAAGCACAATCAGTAGGAAACAACACTTTCCATAAACGGAGCTCAGGCTCTCGTTTCCAGAGGCAGCGTTTATACTCTCGTCTTTCTGTGACGGAACTCCGAATTACGTTTCACACTTTTCACCTTAATTCACTACGGGGGACGAAAACGTCTCCGAGACGGCGCTAGGCTCACGTCTCCCTACACCTACGCTGAACATACAAGTAAACGAATACAAAATCATAAGTTCACGAAAATGAAAAAGGTCTGGCAAAGTCAGTTATTAAATCTAGGAAAAATGGATGAGATCGGGAAATAAATGATCAAACTGTTGGTATATTAAAAGGAGTGGATTTCTTTCCAGTTTGGGAGATAGAAAATTTGTTACTCGCGGTAAAATCCTGTTGATTTTGCTGCAGAAGCCCGCTGTGGTCGTGAACTACGTGAAATAGGGCTACTTCGGCCATTGAGGCGACTGTCGCAATTTGACTGCCTGGTAGTACCGACCTCGGCACTAGGACTATTAGTAAAGTTGGAATCACCTGATTCTGACGACTCATCGAACTGGCTAGCTACAAATTCACTATCCTCAACTGAACTAACTCTAGGTGACTCCTGAACTGTAAGCTCGCCATTGTGACTATTACTAAGTCGTGAGCTTCCAGTTCTAATGTCGCTTACCTTGTTTGCTGCACTCTGTACCTTTCCTGTTGGACTATCTGCAAACAACGTTAATTCCCTTAATTTTCGATTCAGTTGCGGAATTTCTTCATCTTCCTTGGTAGTTTCTGCGGTACTGTCTTCTACATCGGTTTTCCTACATTTATCGAATAGTTCTTTAAATTCCGGATTGCGGGACAAGAATAGAGAAGAATCTTTTATCGGTTTGATCAGGCGGATATTCACAGTTCTGCGGGTTCCTTTGCAAGTTAGTTCTTGTAACAAGAAAACGCGCTGAGGTTGAAGAACCTTCAGTATGACGTAAGGACCTCGGAACTTAAGTTTCAAGCCTCGACACGTCATATCTGTAACATAGACTAAGGAACCTTCTTCTAAACTCTGAATATTCGTGCAGGCTTTGTTGTACTGTTTTTCCTGAACCTTTCTGGATACTTCCATTTCCTTTCGACACACGTTATGAATGACAAAGAGCTGGTGGACTTGAGTAGTTACGAATTCTTCGTAGCTACCATAGTCTTCCATTCGCGGTCTAGGCAAACGCAAATCAATATATGAAATGGCCTGTCTACCGAACATTAGTTGGTACGGTTGATATTTTGTCGTTGCGGACTTCGCACAATTGATCACGAGCTGAACATTTGGAATGAAGTTGGACCAATCAGCTTCCGCGTCGTAGCAATACGCTTTGAGGATGTTTTTCGTTACTTTCACACGGTTTTCGACTAAACCGTTAGAAAACGGGTTATAACTCGTGGAGAATCGGTGGTCTATTCTATATTTTGTGCAGAAATCTTCCACCAGCTTAGAGCGATACGAAGCGTGCTTGTCCGACAACAAAATTTCAAAAAATCCGAAATACGCGATAATCTTTTCTTCCAAGAATTTCAAAATACTTTTCGCTGAGATCGTTTTGACGCTCTGGAGTACTACATATTTCGTAAAATGTTCTACCGCAACTATAATGTGTTCGAAGCCTTCCTCTGTTTTACACAGTGGACCCGCTGTATCTATACTCCATATATGTCCGACATAACTGGGATTTTCGCTAAGTCCTAAAGGTGGATGGGGAATTCTATGTTGTGGATTTCTACGTAAACACACATGGCAGTTCAGACACACTTGTTCAACACGTTTCGACATACATTCAAATACACAAAAAGCCCTGACGCTCTCTAAAGTTTTCTCAGCACCTAAATGTGCACACGCAAAAGGGTGTTCATGAATCAACTTAATTGTGCTGTCAACCAGTATCTCTGGGAGGATCAACTTTGGGGTTGGATTTAACGCTAGGCGTCCTTCCTTCTCCGGTTGGCAGTACAAGACACTGTTGTTCAAGAACGCTGCAGCAACAATTTCTTTCAACCATGGTTTTCTTATCCTACTCCGAGTCTCATCTAACCCTTCTTCCTCCCGATCGCGATCTTCTTTCAGCATATTTACACATTCCCGGGAACCCCGTGAAAACGCATCCCCACGAGCTGACCCATCACTGGTCAGTGCAGTACCTTGGGGTCTTTCCGCCAACGCATCAGCGGCAGTGCTCACCCAACCAAAACCCCTAACTGAGTTTGTCGACGTCGCTTCTACTGGAATCTCTGATACATCCAGTAGGTACTCTCTCATCACAAGCTCCTGACGCACAGGTGGCTCGTCTTCACCAATTGCAATTCCAAATTTCCCGGTTTCTCCAATACCCACGAAACCATCTGCAGATTTACGTTGTTCTAACTCGAGTTTCAGATCCTTACGTTCTAGGTATTCTATTATCGGTCGCAATTCGCTATCGTCTCTCTGGAGTTTTGCTAACTCTTGATTATCCAATCCCAAATAATCAATCTCTTTCAGCCCCGCAGGTGCTGCAAAAAAATCTAGTTCATCATTTGTCATGCTTACAGGCCTAGTTGCTTCCACTATTTCCTTAGCGGGTCTCGATAAAATATCCGCTGGTTGCAATTTTCCTGCTAGGTGGTGCCAATGGTATAATGGGCTATCTAGCAACAAGGAGATTCTATACAATTTCGAGGACCTATCTTTACAGCTACGCAGGAATGTTATGGCTTTACAATCAGTTAGGATATGAACTTCTCTGCCCCAAATATAATATTCAAAATTCTTGATAGCCTGTACAACGCCAAACAGTTCACGAGACATGTTATCCATCTTACTGAACTGTCGTGAAAGTACTTTGCTAAATGACGAAACTAATCTGAAACGTCCCTCTTTATCAATTTGAAGTAGCAAAGCGCCACAGGCATCTCCTGACGTATCAACGGCTATCCAGAAAGCTGCTTTTTCCGAAAAGTTTGGAAAGGATAAAAAAACTGAATCTGGGTTCGTTAACTCTTTCTTCAGCGCCTGAAAGCTGGCTTCTTGTTCAGCTTCCCATTTCCATGGAAAGTCCTTGCGAAGCAGTTTAGTAAGAGGAGCTGCTAAGCTTGCGTAGTTCATATAGAAGTTCCTATAAAAGCCTGTTACTCCTAGAAATGAACGAACCTCCGAGATATTAATGGGTCTTTGAATATTTTTGATCGCATCCAACTTATTTTTCAAAGGCGAAATTCCATTCGGTGTTACTTCATGTCCCAATAGTTCTAGTCGTTCCGTAAAGAAACGGCATTTCCCGACGCCAAGGCGTACATCATGCTTTTGGAGCCTTTTGAAGACTCTTTCAAGGTCTTTGATGTGCTCATAATCATCACCAGTACTTGACACGCAAATGTCATCAATATACATACTGATAATGTCGCCAAACGTAGCGGAATCAAACAAAATACTTGCCCACTGGCAAAACGCTCGCGGCAAGCAGAATCAATTAAAGCTGAGCACTTTACATCTCCTAAAACAATATCATGACGCACAGGGAATTTTTTCTCGTCTGATGAATTGACGGTCAATCCCATAAAGCAAACTATTTCTTCTTTGCTGGGAGTAGAAACGGATTCATGCATTGCGCTAGTTTCGGACAACATGTTAATTCTCGGCACACATTCCTCGGGAATATTTTCTATCAATAATAGCGGACTTGCTATGGGTTCGCGATCTATCAATACTGGTCCACTTTGTACTGGAAAAAGTTTGGGGGCATTACCACTTGTACCAACCACATTCCCCCTTTCTGGCCGGTTTACAAGTTTCCCTGGTTCTGACTACGCTTGGGTTCGTCGCACTGGAACGATCTATGTCCAAAACCCTTGCACCGATAGCACTGAATGTGGATATTAGTCCTTATCTTTTCCTCTGTCGATCTTACCTTGGTAGGACAACTAAACCCCTGGTGACCTGGTTTCCTACAAATGCAACACTCCTGAAAACATTCCATAGCCCTATGGTTTCCTCCACACGTAAAACATCCTCTACCTCCTCCTGTAGCATACCTGTCGTTACTTGGTCTACCTGCGTAACTACTCCTTCCACGCGCAAAACTACGACCTCTAATACCTGTTTCTTTACGATTACCATCACCATTACCGTACAAACCACTAAATTTGAGTCCACTATCTACATTCGTCGCAGCACTCAAGTATTCTTCAGTAAACATAGTTGAAGACGTCTCCCCAACTATCTGGTCTATCTGCTCATACTTTTTGGCAACCCTATACGCACTATCCAAAGAATCAATATCTGCACTATGTTCTAACAGGTACCTCTTATACGATGGTTTGACGCCTTCTTTGAACGCATTCAACGCCAATGTTCCCAAAAGTGTGTCATCATCGGTTGTACTCAGAGAGGACGCACATACCCTTTGTAACTTTTGTATACGCTTGTAAAACAGGTACACAGTTTCGTCATTTCCTTGTTTCGCACCCACAAATTCTTCCATTCTTTTTCCTGACGTTTTTTCGGTTGTGTAAGCAGCTAATAATTCCCTTCTCAAATCTGCTAAATTTCTTATACTAGGGTCAAGATCCTCGAAGAAATGACGGAACGGCCCGTGTGCTAAAAGGGATGCGGTCTGAATTGCCCTGGAATCGGTCCAGTTGCACAATTCCTGAAATTTACGTAATTGCGACACGAATTCAAGGATTTTTCCGGTGTCTGGTCTGGATAATGGTGTTATTGCGGCCATAGGGTCAATCATGGATCCGACAAACTGCGACTGATTATTATCACTTAAAGGGGTAGGGACTGGGGTTGAAACAGTGCTTGGGGGTGGGGCTGACTTGACTTTTGCAATATACTCTAGGAATTCAGCGACATCATAATCATCATCACTCGAATCAAAAATAAGGGGCGGGTAAACGCCTTTCGATCTCCAAAATTTTACAAAATCGAGAGCAACTTTCTTGTCGTATTCTGCAAAAGACGGATCGAGAACCGGGACTGAAACTGACATGATTCAGTAAATACGATTAAAAAAATCTATGAAAATAGGTAAAAATATTTCGGAACACTCCTGTCAACTGGGCCTAAACTTTCGCGGAACTTATCTTTATTTGGTTGAGGTGGATCCTGTCATCCAATCGGTGGATCCTGGGCCAAATCCTGGCAGAAAAACACTTTCACTTATGTTTGTAGTGATCACTGGAAAAACTGGGGTTGACAAACGGAGAAATGGGCAAACGCAGAAAACGAAGGTATCGGCTAATGCAGACACACGATCATGTGGGCAAACGCAGACAAACGGAGATATGAGTAAACGCAGACAAACGGAGATATGGGCAATCGCAGAATCGGAGATTATGTTCAAATGCGGACAGACAGAGATCTGATCCAACGCAGACAAACGTGCTAAGCGGACATAGATGGGGTCAAACCCATAGACAACGGGCCTCGGATGTCACCGCCAACTGTTCTTCAAAATCCTGATAGGGCACCTGTCGAGCACAGCAATGGGTAGCGATTTGCTTTTCGGCACAACTGATTTGATTTCACACAGTCAATCGAGGTTCCACTGGCACACAAAAAATGCCATCCCACCGCTGTCACCACTCTGTGGACACTGGTGGACACTGCTGTGTGGTGTTTATGTCTCTTTACAGTGTTCACATTAATGTTAATAGTTGTACACAAGACTAGTAGACGATTGTTCTATATTGGTTCTAAGGACTAATACATGTATAAGTGGCGAACGTAGACACTGGACTAACTAACAAAACGACTCAAAAGAACCATTCTCACACTCGGGACTCGGGACTAGCAATTCGACCCTGCTCCTCTATCCCCAGATGTTGACCGTAACAGGACACATTAGTCCGTCAAGCTTGGTCCCAAAGTGTGGCCAATAAAGAAAACACATATTCCAAAGGAAGAAACCTTATCTAAGGGCACTAGAAATTCAAGTAGGCCCTAAACAAAGACAGACTTTACAAGCTCATACGGCATTTGTTACGAGTAGGTGCTGCCAGAGCCGTTACTTGCCAAAATGTTTGGGGGGGTGGTACGACGCATTTACCGACTGGCTGGTAATTTTTACGGACTTTTCTGCAGAAAAACGACCGCTTTCAACATCAAAAATGACATTTATGAAAAAAATCGACTGATTTTCAGAAAAACGGACTATTTTGACGAAAAGTCTACAATTTTCAGAAAAAATCGCGGCGCGACTCGGTTGTTTTTTACCGACTGGCCGACAGAATTTGAGGGGGGCATCCTCCCCCCAGTCGTGACGCCCCTGGGTGCTGCAAGAAAGTAGATGAGAACGTCACAAAATACCTGCGTCAACCACCCTAGGTTCGGACCTAAATATAGGATGTCTAGTTTCACTCGAGTCGCAGAACATTTCTGGCATCGCCTCGAATCATCTAGAGCAAATGAATTTTCAACATTCGAAGTTAGATCCACTCGTTTGATCCCTAGCCGTGCCAGACTATCCCCCCCCCCCCCCCTCCGACTCCCCCTACCATGGCCGAATCTGGTGTGGACACATATATGGATCATACAAAGTATCTTCTCTTACAGCCTATCAAGTTTCTATCGAATCTGAACATTTTTCTGGAAATTCCGGTCACCCCCCCCCCCACCATCCTGTTCGGACCCTAAAATATACCGTCTATGTCATAGGACATTTCTTCTTTCCAAGTTGCATTCAAATCGTTCCAGAGGTTTGACCACTATGCGAGCCACATAATTTCTGGGACTGCCCCGGTTCCCGCTTTATCATCCTCCTACCTTTAAATATTCCTTGAGCCCAAGCTGACTTTGAAACACATATTCACTAATTTATACAACGGATGCGTCAGCTAGGATGCTTCGTCAGCGATATTTCGGCCCTTCTTGGCAAAGGCCCTCGTCAGGCTGTCGATCTTCAGGGTCGACTTCGGGGAAGGAAACAAACCTGAAACCTACCTTTGCCAGATTTGGACCGTGCATATCATAAAGTTTCAGGACCCCGTCTCCAACTCCCCCAACCATGGTTGCATGTGGTTCGGATGCACGTTTTGCACACCTACGTCATCAGTTCTTATTTCCCATAAAGTTGTACTTGAACTGGAGCACCCGTGCGCAACTTACGAAAGTCAGTAATCTCCAAATTCCGGCCTTACCTCAATTCCCCCAAAAACGGATGGATCCAGGAGTTGAAGTTTTCCTATTGCATTGTGTCGGGTCCTTAAGTATATCTGGTCGGGTCATTAATATGCCTGCCAAGTTTCATCGTCCTTAGCACATCTGGAAGTATTCTAACCAGCGATCACGGGACTTCCGGGAAACCCCCTCCAACTCCCCACAAAGAGCCCCGATGCGATCTGGTACTGTCAAGAAAATATCTCGGGCTTATGCTTGTTCTTCCCACCAACTTCCATCCTGATCCGTCGACTCTAAGCATTCCAAGAGATTTCTGGTGCCCCCCTCTAAACTACCCCTCTCAAGTATCCTGTCCGGTCCGGACTTGAAATGGAGCACCTGAGACGATAGCTCCGTCCCCTTGCCAAGTTTCATTCAAATCCGATCACCCGTTCAAAAGTTGTGCGTGCCGCTAGATTCCCGGTTCCCCATCCCTCCATTCCCCCACGATCGTCAGACGGAGAAATGATTATCCTCAACACAGTCTGTTTGGGTCCCCGGTATGCACGCCAAGTTTCATCGTCCTAGTACATCAGGAAGTACCGAACTTGCGGGATGGCCGGAATTCTGTCCAAAAAGTACCTGAATCCTGTCCTGTTATGCTAGCGATATATCTAGGACTTGTGCTTGTTCTTCTCAGCAAGTTTCATCCCTATCCCTGCACTCAAAGCGTTCTCTAGTTCCATAATAATATATTAAAAGAATGCATACAAAGTATACGTCAGCTACGATGCTTTTGCAGCTGCCAAAGCATTCAAAGTATCGTAGGCTGCCAAAGCATTATAGCCGACGTATTTGTTTTATGTATTATTTGAATATATGTTTCTAACCCAGCTTGTGCTCAAGGAGTATTTATTTCAGGTTCCTTTCCAAATCCCCCACAGCCACCCGATCCGCTCCAGATTTGAAGTGGGTCGTCTGAGACACGGGGACTTTCATATCAAGTTTCATTAAGATCCGATCACCCGTACAAAAGTTATAAATGCGTCAAGATTCCGAATCCCCCCTCCCTACACTCCCCCGACGACGGTAGGATCGGGGAGGTGACTATTTCCGAGTTAATCTTTACGAGTCCCTGTTATGCCTGCCAAGTTTCATCGTCCTAGCTTTTCTAGTTTTCTTGTTTCACCCCTCTTCAGTTGACCTTTTAGAACCTCGCATGACTATGCTGTACTAAACAACCCGTTACTTGAAAGATCCCTGTTAGGCAGCTGATCCTTGGTGTACAAAGCAACCACTTCGACTGATGAGACATCCGACAAATGTGCCTTTCAAATTTTATTCCTGAAGCTAAATAGAGATCCCGATCGAAACTGAAGCCTGTACATAATTCTGTCAGTTTCTGAATGGAAATGGATGCGGAACTTTTCTTGACCTGAAGACAATAAATAATTGTGTCTGTTTCCATGACACTTTCAAAGTTTAACCTGTTCTGCATACATTAGATGCTCCAGTATTTTCTTTCTACAAGCTCTTGGGGCAAAAACTATTCTCCGGATTTTTCTCCGGACTTGCTAGAAAACTCGTTAATGAAGGGGAAAGAAAAAATGCAAGACAAAAAATAATGCGAGCATGGAACGGACATGATTAGGTAGATTGGGAGAGTCTACATTGGTATCTAATGCGCGGTTAATGCTGGCTACACCGGGATGCCAGTGAGTCTGTGAACAACAACAATCTACTAATCAAGCTGCAAACAAAGACTCTACAGTAGGATCTTATCTAGGACCTTATCTCGCTGAAAGTGCGATTTAAGGTAAAGCTTCGAGCAATCCTGTTCAATAAAAAATTGCACGCTTCTCGAACCGGCCCCCGAAGCATCCTACGCTTCCTAACACTAAATGGGGACAGGGGCGGTTCGAAGGGGGGAGTCGTTGGCGGTGACTCCCCCCCCTCCTCCCCCCATGCTCCAGAGAATCTACTTTCAGTCGTATGTTTTGAGCTTTTCAGAATGACACACAGGCAGTTACCAAACGTTAATTTCACCCACAAATCACATTTTAAGGTCGTATGGCTACGAAGAAATTTCTATTCGTATGTTTTCAGATTCACAGTTGTGTGTTCCGAATTTTTCCAGAATGAAAGTTGTACGTTTGAACTTACCAGAATGACATCAACCGCGAATTCCGCCTGAAAAGAGTCGTTTCTTGTCGTACTTTACGATGGGACTTTATAGTCGTAAATTATAGATAGTCGTAAGTTTTGACCTTGCCAGATAAAGGCAGATAAAGCAGTTAGGTGGTCGTGAACCTCAGCTTCAAATGACCTGTTTCTGGTCGTATTATTCCATAGAGATTTTAGTAGTATGTTTTAACTTGTCAGACCCACAGTTTTGTGTCTTCAGTTTGTCAGAATCAAAGTCGTATGGAACTTGCCGCATCAACCGCGATCTTTCCCTGAAAATGACCCGTTTCTTGTTGTATTTTAGGAAGAGATTTTCTAGTCGTATATTAGAGACAGTCGTAAATTTTGAGCTTGCCATATGGGGCAATTAGGTGAATTTCTACAGCAAATGATCTATTTCTGGTCGTATGGTTAAAATCTCTCTAAATATCGTGTGTTTTGAGCTTGTTAGAATGACAGTCGTATGTTTCGAACTACAGAGTGACATAAATGCCGTTACCAAATCGTGATTTTCACTCGGTGGCGCTAAAAATAAGCTGATTTTCAAAATTTTGCCTGCGGCCCGACGTCTCAAAATTACCCTATCCGGTTTTGTGCAAAAATCTCACTATCTTAAAAAGAAACAGATTTTTTGCTTTAAATGGCTTGCGGCAGATAAACCGGCTTGGTAAACACTAAATGACGGGCCTGATGATTGGACGTGTAGTCTAAATTCAAAGTGAAAGCACTACCACGTACCAACTTCCGGTAAAATACACCCCTCCGTTTGCGAGTTATCGGGACAAGGACAGATATATAATGTCTTAGGCAGCCTTTAAAATGTTTCCGAAAACTTTACCTGTGCCGTCTTTCATAGTAGCCTATATCTGATTGAATGGCCCGTAATTTAGGTGAGGTGTTGGCCTAAAATTACATCCACCTTAAAAGCTAAAAAAGCCAGAAATAGGTCGGACTATACAAAAAATCGCATGCGGTGCTGAGTTTAAATTTGTCTTGGGTGCGCACGGTAGAAGTTGCTGCTTGGGCTCTTAGCCACGTTAAAAGCAAGAGTTTGTTTGGGAAGTAGTCGAATATTGACAAATAACGGCAGATTTAGTTAATTTTTACCTGCGGCTCTTTCGTAGTCCTACCCTAGTTCTATTTAGATGAAGTGTGCACCATTTATGTGCGGTTTCAAGCTTGAGGTTTGGGGTCTAAGCTACATTAAAAGGTAGAGGTTTTATAGGAGTAGTTGAATTTTGCTCGGACTGAAAAAAAATTCGTATGCGGCGCCCACTTTAGATTGTCTTGAGTAGATATGTCAGAAGGTGGTACCGAGGCATGTCTTCTCTCCGGGGAAACTTGATATGAACGGCATCGTCTAATTCCTGTTACTTATTTGTTTATTATTGTATTACTACAATGGCATTTTCCGTAACGTTTTAGAACTTAATAGCGTTAATATTTCTTGAGCCTGCTGGTGCTGTGTTTTTAGCCAGTCGCATATTTTGAAGTGCCCAAGCTCTTCGAACCGCCCCTGAATGGGGAAACGGACATGGAACTTTTTCTCAGCTAAAGATAAAAAATAATTGTAACTGTTTAAAAGCACTGTCAAAGTTCTTGTTGCACTAAATGGATGCTCCAGATTTGTACGGCATTTGCAGCCTCCGGCTAAAGTGCCACATCGCAATCGTAATTTCTGTCCGTCGATTGGTCACAACTTTTCTAGTTCGGCATTTCTACAGAGAAGATAGGACGATGAAACTTAGCACGAATCTTTGACGGGGTAGAAGGATGGGGAATTTGGGACTGAAGCATGCTCTCTGGTAAGAGAAGATGTAATAAGTAATAGATTATCCATTTTTATGTCCGTACCGGATTCGGCCATGGTAGGGGAATTTCTTCGAAATGCTCAAGTTCGAGTGGAACTTGATGAGGGGTAATAAAAGATCCCCTAGGTTTGCCATTTACGTGTCCAAACTGAGCATGTTCAGTGAAGTTCGGAGGAGAGTCTTTTACATCCCTCATTTGCTTTCTTGCAGTACCTACTCGTAATGAAGACTGTGAGCTCGTAGCTCTTGTACATTCTACAAGTTCAAGGGGCAAACTTTTTTTCCCCAGGAGAGTACCTTGCTGAACAGGTCATCAAACAAAGGAAGGGACGAGAAAAAGACAAGACAAAATAACACGGGCATGAGAGAGCATAATTTTGGCAGAGTAGAAAGTAGAGTAGCCTACACGGTATAAACAGACAGCTTCACACGAAGCTGCTCTATGAAAAGTTACGAACATGCTCTGGCTGGAGCATCCTACACTGTTTACGTAAATCAAATGCTTTGTTATAGTTGACAAAAAAACAACTGTTATAGTTAACACAAAAAACTTCTTGAAACAACATATTTTGAGAAGTGCCTCAAGATATCGAGCTGTGCATTTCTTCAGAACCTAGTATTCCATATTGCACTTATACTAACGGGCTTCCAGTTTGGTATAATTTAAATAAAAAACGGTCGAACACAGTTTAACGAACAGATTTAAAATTAGGGCATGTCTTCACGTGAATGGTCGTTGAGCTCGACAAAAGATCACGAAAATGTCAATGGATGATATGCCAATGAACATTGCTACCTGAGCATCGCTAATCAAACGGTGTGTCTTGAGTTCAACTATGACGTCATACATTAAACTATACATGAGATGGACGACATTCACGACAAAACACATATCATGATGACTGTGTGTACAACACCGTTCACGTGAAAACATAGTCCACTCTTACTAGGCTTCCATTATCTTGGCACGCACTGACTAGTTGTCAGTGACGACAATCTCAGGTGAATCCACAAACTCGGGTCGTCCCGTAATCCAAAACTGTCTTCTCTGCACCTTCTTTGTACACTGACAATTCCCAGTGCCTGTCCAAGGAACATACACTGGAAAGCACAAACCTAACTGTTGCTTTAAGTCTTCTGTTCGGGATCCCCGGCGCTGTAGCACCAGGTTTCTTGCGCAAGGGTAAATAATGTCGAACGGTGGGGAGCCTGTAATGCTAAAGGCATTAGTCAGAAAACACAAAGATGTCAAATAAGCTACTCACCTTGACAGAAAAATAATGTGCATTTGTTTGGCTAGCGGGTGGCCTGTTAGGCCAGACGAGGACGTCTGTATTCAAGGAGACGACCGACGAACAACTACGATCTGACCGTACTTTCGGCTTCAACTGAAAACGTCACGACAAAAAACACATTGGCAACAATTGGTTGGAACAAAATATTTGTTGCAACATAAAAATAAGATTTTTTTGTGTACCTATTTTGGACCAAGTGAGGCAAGCGGAGTTGAGAGAGAAGAGCTCGAGGTCGCAGTACACTGTGAAAAGTTTCTCAGAATAAGGATGCAGTATTTGCTACTAGGATTAATCTTATCTCTGTTCGGATAAAATTAATCCGAATTAGGGATAATCTTATCTCAACAGAGACAAGACTAATCCCAGTAGCAAACTGCAAGATTTTTTACAGCGTTGCGATTTTTTCGGGTTCCGAAAATAACACAGCCTGTGGAATAGGATCTTATAACTCGATCGGGCAAAAAATAGTAACGAGAAAGGAGAAATCTATAGTCTTGGCACCACTGAAACGTATCTCGCTTATTTATGAGTTGAGGTGATCAGAAAGACACAGTCAGTTTGACGATACTTTCCGACTATATCGACCACGCTGAATCTGAATATGGGTGTTGGCAAAGCTGGAGATGAGGGCTTGACCTTATAAAAGCGAAAAAACTCCCTTTTTAGGCCTATAAAATGTGTCCAGACTGTTTATTTTTTTTCTAAGGTTGCACTAGCCCAATTTAGTTGCAGGACATCTCATTTTATTCCTAACAATGCCCTCTCTTAGAATGAGTTGAACTATGTCTGATATCTCGTATAGTCACGGAGCTATAGGCTAGTATCTATTAATTTTCTCTGAAAATCTCGAAATTCAAAGGTTTAAATCCAGGTTCGGCACGTATCTCGTAACTTAATATATTTCTAGGATTTTTTATACTTTACCAGAATTTGCCTTGGGTACTGAGCTTCACACTACCGTTAGGTTCCAAGCACCAACTTTTCTGTCAAGCCGTACAGAATTTTTTGAAAAAGTATAGGCCAAACATGTATGAGAAAATACGTCTTTGCAGAATGGTGATGTGACACAATATTGTATACTAGAATTTGGCGAAGAACTCAAATATCAACTTTATTTTTCAACCAAATATTAACTACGGTTTGTATAGGCTAATTACTGATTTCTAGGCCTAATTTTATTTGTGAAAAATGGTACTGCGAGACATGTTTCCATGCCAAATTTTAACCCCGATTCCAACGGTAGTGTTGGTTTGACCATCTTGTTTCAAATTTAGTTGATATAAGCAGTTTAATTTGCTATAAGGTCTAATTTACTTGCAAGTCCAGATTATAATGAACCCACGAAGCTCTGTAAGGTAGCAGACTGACCCAGAAGCATCATTCACTCTTGACAAAAGCTACAGCTGAAAGTTAAGAGTGCCAACACGACTGAAGAGTGTTATGTAACGTGGGCTACTGTACCTTTCTTTTCAAATCCCTATGCTGGGAAAACTGATCTAGTAAGAAATACAAGTAAAGCTGCCAAAATATGATTCGCGGACATCCCAACGGTTTTCCCCGACGCACAAATACAAATTCTTGTCTGAATACTAGCTGTCGGCACCACATCACCCAACAAACGCGCCAACACTGTCGCATAGCATTTCCCCAGACAAGGGTCATTATTTGCCGCACGCAGTCTAGTGTAATAGATGGTCGAAGCCTTGTTGACCGTTTTAATCCGAACCCGGACTACGAATCTACCTTATGCAGCACACATGAAGAAGTAGACACACTCGTGGCTGTCCGTCTCCGAATGCTACTGAAAACGGATGTTCCCAAGTAATTGTTGAAGCGAATCATACAGCCATTGTAGTCATTACGTTACAGAACTATCCCGAACTATTCCTCTGTAGATGTTACACTGTCTATGAACCTGAGCTTTAAATTCAGTTCCGTGACAACGTCTTTCCGATCCACCAAACCGAGACCACAAATTTATGGGCTGTCGTAGGATAGGGCTGCTACATTGCACTAGTGGGCCTGATGCGGTCAGCTTTACCTTACCGAAAGGCAAAAACATTATTTGCTACATTTGCTGTTAAGTCTCAGGTCATTTAGTAAATTGCCGAGCTCGAAACCTTGCATATTTTACGAAATCAGTTTTATCGGTGTATGGCAAAAACAGTCCTTCAACCCACTCAAGTTTGGCTGGCCCGTCACGACACTTTAGGGGCCAGTCCCAGTGACCTCGTGGCTGACGCTCTTGCATCCCACCAGCATAAGGTAGATTCGTAGTCCGGGTTCGGATTAAAAGTAATTTTGGATGGGGCAATATTTTAGCACCTTTATTCTTTCACTGAATCCGCCAGAGGTAATGTATGAATCCCAAGTCAGAGTGACAGAAATGGCTCCAAAATTAAAAAAATACAGCATAATATCCCAGTTTTCTAGCACCATGCACTTTGCCACGACGAGACTCTTCGTCCCTAAATTTGCTATGCGATTATGACATCCTGTACTGCCTTTCAGAACAACAGGACGCCCGGAAATGTTTACAAGACCGAGCACTCCGCCATGTCGATCAGCTACAATATGAAGCTCGTTATAAATTTTGGGGGTCGATTTAAAAGTCTTGCAAGGATTCGTTTCGAAAAAGTCGATGTTTTCGGTTTTGTCCGGCACTTGCGACCGGATTATTCGGATTAACGGCATGAAATCTGCCACCAAACCATTTCAATTGATCGTGTTAGTCGCTAATACATCGCTTAGACAGCCTTCTAAATGTAGTGTTGCGAATGAACTTGGGAAAACTTGACTTGGTAGGCTACCCGAACGATGTGCCAACTACAACCAGAATCTTTTTAACAGCTTCTGGTTCAACATGAACGCTACGACCGGTTTTGGTTTTCGAGTGTTTGGCCTTTTCTTTCGCAATCTATAGGCTTTACTTCTAATCTTGAACAAGACCAAAGGTTTCGATGGGATCCCAAAAATTTAATATTTACAGACAATCGAGTCTTGTAGCGGTCCAGTGGTAATCATCGGAGAAGACGAAATTCAAATATGGATTCAGCAGTTCCTGCCTTACTTCTGCCAAATTTCCAGTTTCAGCGGGATTCCGGGCGAACTACTTGTCTTGCAAAAAATTGAAGTTCAAAAACAGATTCAGCGTGTCTCCTATCTCCATAATTAACTTCAACTCTTATCAAATTTTCCGATTTTAGCAGGATTTGTGGTGAAATATGTCCAGGTATAAATGATTGTCATACACGAATTCAGCATGCCTTCTTTCCCGTAAATCGAACACCTAATGAAATTCATATAAAACTTTTACTTTTAACAGATTTTCCGGTTATGGCCGGATTCCGGGCGATCTACTTGTCCGGCGACAAAATCATTTTCATATTCGGATTCAGCATGTCTCCTTGCCCCTAAATCGGATATCTGATTAACTTCAGATAAAACTTTTATTTTTAACAAACTTTCCGGTGTTAGCCGGATTCCGGGTGAACTACTTGTTCGGCGAGTGGTTTTCATATTCGTGTTCAGCATATCGTCTTACCCGTAATCAACTATCTCATTAGCTTTAAAATTCGACCCTTAATTTGAAACCCCTCCCCTCCCCTAAATATGCAGCTATCGGGCCCATCTACGAACTCGACCTTCCCCTTGACTCGAAGAGTCCTCACACCAAGTTTCATCAAAATATCTCATTCCCTTCGAGAGTTAATGTGCTGACAGACGGACGGACGGACAGACGGACAACTTCTAACGTTAATAGACACTAGCCTATAGCTCCGTGACTATACGAGTTATCGGAAAAATTCAACTTACTCTCATAGAGAGCATTGTCAGGGGCGTCAGTATGGGGGGGGGGTCAACCCCTAAAGGTCCTGAGAAAGTACTTTCGTCGGGCGAGGCCCGGCGAAAGTTACTTGTTTGTCGGCGTGAAGCGCCGGCAAACACAGAAAAAATAATATTTTGTATGCTTTTTATCAGGCATCGGTCAATTCGTCGGCACATCGGGTGTTTTTATATGCAAGAAATAAAATCCTGCAAACGTTTGTCGGGCAAAACACTGAAGAAATCGAATTCTGCATGCTTTTGTCTTGCCTCGGTATTCTCGTCGGCACATCGAATTCTTTTTATACAGAAGGAATCCAGAAGAAATAAAAACAAATTATGCTTTTGTCGGGCGTCGGTCGACTCGTTGGCACATCGGGTTCTACTTATACGTAAGAAATTAAATTTTGCAAACTTTGTCGGGCGCACCCAGGAAGTTTAAGTTTCATTGGCACAAGGGGTTATATTTACAGGTATGAATCAAGTTCTGTACAGTCTAGTCCAGCAAAACAGAGAACAAATCAAATGCTCGATGGTTTTGGGCGTCGGTATTCTCGTCGGCACATCACACAAATTCTGTAACTTTTTTATCGGGCGCATGCCGAAAGTTCAATTCTCGTCGGTACATCAGCTTCTATTTACGCGTCAAAAATAAAGTTCTTTACAATCTTGTCGGGCAAAACACAGAAGAAATCGAATTCTGAATGCCTTTGTCGGGCGTCGGTATTCTTGTCCGCACACCGGGTCTTTTCTACGTAAGAAATCAAATTCTGCAAACGTTTGTCGGTTACACATGTTTCCGGAAAAATACAGATTAAAAAAAAAATCGCCGGCGTTGCTTAGTCAACTTGTTCTGGGAACAGTCGTTGGAAGCTTCGCTTCTTAGCAAAAGTTGAAACGAAAAGCCGAATATGTGAAATTAAATATATGAATTTACATCCAAGGAACAATCTCAACTGATGCATTACAGTAAGTTTTACACAAAATTTTGCCTGCGGCGCATTTTGTAGTATTCCCAATTTGGAAGAATGGTGTATGATTTAGTTTTCCTTTTAGGATAGAAATTCTTGGGGTTTGAAACACGTTAAAAGCCGGAAATTGTATGGTACTATAGCTACATTTTCCACAAAAAAAAAAAGATTAAAAAAAATTCGCCTGCGGCGCTTGGTTTAACTTGCCTTGGTACAGTCGTTGGAAGCTTCGCTTTCCAGCGAAATTTAAAAAAAAAGCCAAATATGTGAACTTTAAAATACGAAATTATACCAAAGGGATAACCTCAATTGATGCGTTGTTACAGTTAGTTCACACAAAATTTCGCCTGCAGAGCATTTGTAGTATTCTTTATTTAGAAGAACAGTGTTTCATTTAGCTTGGCGTTTTAGGATTGAAATTCGCTGAAACACGTTAAAAGCTAGAACTTGTATGGTAGGTATAGCTAAATTTGTCCGAAAAAAAAGGCAGATTTAAAAAAGCGGCAACGACGTTTTTTGTCGGCACAAAGCGGACGTCCCCCCCCCCCCCAAAGGTAAAAGGCTAGTGACGCCCCTGAGCATTGTTTTTAACTTGATTGGATTGATTGATTGTAACAAAATGAGATGCCCTGCAACTAAATTGGGCGAGTACGACCTTAGAAAAAAAAATAAACAGTCTGGACACATTTTATAGGCCTAAAAAGGGAGTTTTTTCGATTTTATAAGGTCAAGCCCTCATCTCCAGCTTTGCCACCACCCATATTCAGATTCAGCGTGGTCAATATAGTCGGAAACTATCGTCGAACTGACTGTGTCTTTCTCATTTTAGTCGTCACATTTTAGGGATCTGGCGCCCGGACTACTAGCTGTTTTTCAGAGTTTTCAAATATCTCTAGAAAAGGGTATGCGACTAGGCTTTCTCTCGATTACATTTTTCAACCCCAATCAACTGACCATAATCTGTGCAAGCACACATTATTTTCTTTTTTAGAGTTACGAGAGTGTCTAGTGGAAGATTTACAAGACAGTTACCTCTGTGGTCCTGTGTATTTTTCTGCCTCAAACAGTTTGCCCGGATCGCAGTGGTAAGGGCTTTTCGAGCATTACTTCCCTTTTGCTCTTCAGATAGAAACATTAGGCAATAGAAAGTTCGGACACAAACTAAGTTCGCAAAGTTTCAACCACTGAAAGTTCTAGTCTCGTTCCTAGTGGCATCGAGTTATCCTCGCCGGGTCAAATTACGAGCATGGAATGTTCAATTTAGTCAAGAATGACCATCTACTAACAGGATCGACTGAAAAGAAGCACGACACGGCAAGACGTAGTGTAGGAGGCACGAGTACTAAAAAGAGGCACGAAAACTAAAAGGACCCTTTCAGGCTTACGAGTGAGGGATAGGAACTATGTTCTAACGTGCCTTAGAGAGGCTCTGGATCATTCAATTGACTTGTTAATCTCTTTCTATTACTCGCGCCTCTTTTTAGTCAATCCCTCTACTACCATCGCGCAGAGAAGAGAACTTTCGAGATGTCAGATTTCAGCAATTACAGCCAACGATCCGAAAGTTTGCGCAGACCTGTTCCATCAAGAACTGGACCCCGGGCAGCTTTGTCCCGCTTTAGGTAAGCGTTGATGAGACGTAAGGCAAGGACTCACCACGCTTGTCTTCCAGAATACTTCCGGTCAGAATACTTCCGTAAAGCTTTGCTTTACTGGAAGTATTCTGATAAACTTACGCGGAGGGAGGGAGCTTGTCTGATATCTGAAACAAAGGCCTATGTAATATTTGTTTATTAAAACTACCAGGACCCAGGTTAAAATTACCAGGACCTTTTTCTCACCAGATTACAGGTAGCCTTACATTGTCACCTGGACTTGAGTAGGTCAAAAATATCGCCAAAAAGGCACTTATAGCACAACTCTTACTATAAACGATCTTTTCAATACAAAAAGGCTCAGAAAAATTGTTTTCAAAATACCATTATTTTCCACGAGGAATAGGCGATTTTCTTGTTAGCGTTTGTCGACTCTATGCAGCCTCCCTCTGTCCGACATGGCGGCTTGGCGCAAATATTTGAAAGCTGAAAACGCCTTGGATAAAAGCGGGAGAACCAAGCAAACAAAAGAAGTCCAAAAGAGAATCTAGGTCTGATGGTCTGTCTTCCTAAACAAAAAATAATACTTTGAAGCTTCCATGTGCTTAGTTGCGAAAGAGTTGTTGATCGGCCAGCTGTAGGCGAAGTTTGCTTTGCGTACTTTCAAAACTCGGCTAGGCCCAAAAAGCGCTAAAAAGTCGAAGGTACTAGAGATAAACGAAACAATGGAGAGGCGGGATTTCAAAATCTTATAATCCAATGAGGGAGCTAAGGATAATATGAAAGGCAGGATAATCAAGAGGGATCCTTTAAGGTACGTCCAGTTCCCGCACAATTTCCTCCTTCGCTCCCCGAATCGCATGCAGGTTTCCCCCAAGGACGAGAGCCTCGAATACGAAAGCCTATCGGATACAAATAGTTTTAAAGTTGACATCACTCTTGATATTTTATATCTGGTCCATGTTATTTGAAGCCCCCATACGCTGCACCTCCGCTGAGGCGATCACTCTAATCACCAGTTTCTCCTATCTTGAATGTTCCTTACTTATGCTGCTGAATCCGTCTCTAGATCCGTGATCTTTTCATCGAATCTCATTTCAGAGTTTTCGAACCTTTACGATATCACTTTATCCCCTATTACGGCACCACGCTCGTTTTTTTCATTTCTCGCTCTTTTTGAGGCACATCATGATTTTGCTTATTCTTTCCGAGAACTTCATTGGTCAGAAATACCGGTTGTGCAAGTTTTCCATGTTTCTCACCAAAACCAAGGGGACCGAGCAATGCTGTTAACTGTTAACAGCCGGGACCGGTATACACTCGATGAAAAACCCAAAAGAGTTTTAAAGGAGTGGACATGTGATAGAACGCTGGAGTACAGACAGTAGCCTGTGTTTTTCCTCTGACGATGTGATGTGCGTTACGTAAGCTTGAGCGTATTCTCTTTTTGTTTCTCAGTACAAATAATGTATATTTTATCTGATGACAAATAAATGTTCAGCCGGAGATTCTGCACGGATGTAAATGGCACTCATTGCACCGAGCAATAACAAAATAGAAAACAACGCATGGATATGAAAACGATTTGGATGTAGAACAACTAGATACCTAAACTAAATACATACACTGTAAAAAGTTTCTCCGAGTAACGATCACAGTTAACTGCAGT
Source organism: Branchinecta lynchi (assembly GCA_023053575.1). Classification (NCBI taxonomy): domain Eukaryota; kingdom Metazoa; phylum Arthropoda; class Branchiopoda; order Anostraca; family Branchinectidae; genus Branchinecta; species Branchinecta lynchi. The sequence goes on from JAKZAP010000010.1 coordinate 7,580,099, forward strand.
ATTTGCTACTTGGATTAACCTTATCTCTACTGGGATAAGATTAGTCCGAAATAGAGATAATCTTAGCTCAGTAGTGACAAGATTAATCCCAGTAGCAAATACTGCAGGATTTTTTTTACAGCGTACTGGGTCATCTTTGAGTCATAACTGCACTTCGTCAGCCACGTGAGGCAGGAAATGAGTAAGGTAGCTGGTCAGGCTTTGTCCGGAAAATTGGCCAGGATAATTCCGGGTTAGACTAAAGCCCGTGCGGAAAGTTCGAGGTCAAATTCGAAGAGAGTTTCGAAACAGAAATTGACACCGATTTCAACCTAAGTTGTGGTCGAATCCGAATTCGGAGTCGGCTTCAAGTTCAGTTTCAAATCTTTGTCCTCGAATTACCCCGCACGGGGTGGCAGCCGCGCAGTACACGCAAAAAAATTACTTAGGGCAGACTTAGGGGTTAGAAGAATTCGCAGACAACGGCGTCAGGCCTGTCAACTAGACACTAAGAATGTAAAATCCATGACAAGGCCGTAGTTATCTCGCCGAAACAACTTCAGTTAAAACAGGTAATCCAGATGGTGGTACTGGGGGCTCGAGGTAAAAAGCGGAAAAAACTAAAATAAGTCCATACATACAGAAGCAAGAAAATCTGATACGACCTTGGAACAGAAAAAATACTGGAATAGATTCTCTATAATACTCTTGAGTAGAGGAAATGTAAAATATACTAGTCTAGTCTGGATACTGGTAAGAACTTGTCTTCCTGTAAAGACCTCCTGAATAAACACAATTTTTGTTTTAAAGGAACAGGAAATCCGTTTTCAACGACCAGACACATCAAAATATAAAAAAAAAAACAAAAAAAACAAATGCACTTTCCTGAAGTATTTTAGCAAATGAGTACAATGACGCACCCTTTTTACAACTACATGTTAAACCACATTCGTTCTTCAAGCTGTTATACTCGACTTAACGTTCGGATCTTGTCTTTTTTATTCAGTACTATCTCACGAGTCCACTAATTCTATCGGCTTCCAGCGGCGGACAATAATTTAACTTTTCCCTTTGGCACTTGGACAACCCCAACCGCTCAGTTTTATCACTCTCTTTCAGGTCAAACGATACAAGAGCGGTGCAAAACTTCCTGACGCTTAATTGGCACAAAAAAGTCACTACACTTTCTGCTCGGGGCAGGAGTCTTTTTTATATTTTAGACTAGTTAACACTTCTTCGAACAGCCACACTTCTTTACAATTTCAACTTCTTTTGTATATCGTGTACCGTCGTTACATATTAACTTAATGCGCCGGCGCTTCGTTCGGCGTGCGTTACAGCAATCAGTGCCGCAAGTGCCGGAGCAGACGCCGTTGCGAATCGGCTTCGTGGAGCGGCACCCGTGCTCCATGTAGTAGTCGCGATACTGGTCTTTGCGACACGTCGGTGCTAAAATCAAAATAACAAATATTACATCTTTAAAGAGGTCAAAAACACGCTCTTTCTGTTGAAAATACGACCACTACGGGGGGGGGATTGTAGGGGGTCTCAGAAGAGTCATCCGACCCTGAAAGGGCGAGCCTTAACTGATAAACATCCTTGATCATACTATCCACAGTATGATACATAATACTATGATCATCACACAGTCCGATACCATTGTACGATACCTGATACAACTATCCTTTCAAGTGACAAGAGTTTTAAGCTCTTGTTTGTTTCTGTTCTCCCTCGAACCTTACAGCTATGTTAACCTACGTAGAGGCAAGAATGTTTCATGACTGAAATCTTGGATAGTATTCCAAGTGAGGGTAGGTTTTTATTAAAAAGGTGAAGACTGGATAAGGATTATTCCGCCATGTTTTAGACAAGGACTTAAAAGTTAAGATTTCTAGGGACTCAAATAAAAAGATCGCAATCACTCCAATGAAATTCAGTTGACGCTGTATAAAGGGACACATTTCCAGCATCCCTTCGTAACAAAGCTGATGTACGAAAAGAGGTTCAAGGCTATTAATTTTCTTTCTCATAGCTCAGCTACAAAAAGTAATTCCCGAACAAGTTACCCTTCACGAATAAACGAGGCATTTTTGTATTATATAGAACTGAGCTGTTCCCCGTCGGTCCTATCCTTTACACGTGCCATCCGTGCAAAATGTTAAAGTATATAAAGGGTATTGGCGGAGAAGCCGTTCCCGGTAGGAGATATGATTGGTTATTGCGAACAACTTTATTATTTGTGCAAATCCTAACACCACATTACTCGTCAACTTCAAACGTTTATAGCAATTCGTCCCTCTTAATGCATACCTCGCACTATTTACTGCTTATATATTCAAAACTACCTGAATCCTCTAAAAAAGCTCTGCTTTTAACGCATTATCCAGGGCTTTAGCTGTTTTAAGCCTTTCCGAAGATCCACCGAGTTCTAGCGAAAACTTGGCAAAACTCAGAAAACTGGTTTAACGCATCAATAGTATGATACTCGAACGCTCGTCGAGAGCATAATGCGCATGGAAGCGTGGTAAATTGAATAAAAGCAGAAGGACGTAGGTCGCATTGACACTATAGGTCCCCAATGACTGCGAGGATCCTTTGAGTGAAATTGCAGGTCAGGGATGGGACTCGTCACCTATATTTAGGGATGAATGGGGGGGGGGGGGGGGTGAAGTTACGGGTAACTGTTCAAGGCTTCAAGCAATATAAGGATAAGGGCATGCCAATGAGGCATATGGGTATTCCAAATCTGAACTTAATATTTTCGCCGGACACGTAGTTCGCCCGGAATCCAGCAAAAGCCGAAATTCGGTAGAACTAAAAGATAAGTCTGAAGTCAATTAAAGCTTTGATTCGGGGGAAAGAATACGCGCCAAATCAACGCGAAAGTAGCATAACATATTTATGGATAAGGCTTGTAAATTTATTAATATAAAAAGTTCTCCAACAAAATGGTTGCAAGGTTGTTATAGGCATGGGCTACATATAAGCCTGAAAATAATATTTATTCTCGCCTCGGATAGATTATTTCGTACGGAAAATAACCAGTCCAGAATACAATCAGACATAATTGTCTGATAGTATTTCGATAATCAGTTTTACCTCATGGACCTGGCTGGACCTGGGGTCTGGTGGGCAAAGACCGGAAAACAGCAAGACGAAATGTGGAAATAAAAACCTATAGCTCGTCTTGGGCTTCGAGGTCAGCCTCAAGGATTTGGTTTATACGCAGAGATCAACTAACAGAGACATACAGTAATGGAAAGATAAAAAAAAAAAAAAAAAATCAACAAATATTTCATTTGGGATCCCATCGAAACCTTAGGTAAAGTTACTTTTAATTTGTATACCAGTGAAGTATTTTTCTTTCTCTTTGATAGTTGTGTTGAGAGCAACTATGACAGTGCCCAGTAGTGTTCTTTCTGAATCGTTCTATGCACGAGATGACCCTATGGCCGTACCAAGCACTTTGTTTAAACTAGCGTCTTGACGGTAAGTGATCTGGACACAGCAAGAATGCCTCCGAACTAACTCCTTTTTAGCACCCCCTCGTCGAATGGTTAAAAAATCACTTAAATATAAACATGACTACACTGTAAAAGGTTTCTCCGAGTTAGGATTAAAGTTAACTGCAGTTTTGCTACTGCGATTAATCCTATCTCTACAGAGATAAATTACCGAATTAGAGATAAGAGTATCTTTTTAGAGGCAAGATTAATCCCAGTGGCAATACTGCAAGATTTTTTTTTTACAGTGTAGTACCCACGCGTCGGAAGGACCGACGTCACAAAATCGCTTGACGTTTCCAAAAGATCGATTAGACGGCCAGATGCTCCAGAGAATGAGTGTGAATTGTTAAGATTGGCAAGACGGCTGACTCCTTGAGAAATTATTAGACACACAGGTGATAGAGGTCATGTAAATACTGGCATTCCAGTGTCTCGTAAAGTTAGTTAAGTCTCAGTCCGTCAGAAAAGTCGACTGAAACTTTTAACATCTCTTAGAACAGGTCAGTGCATTCTGCGAGGTCCATTTGCAAGTGCTCAATCTTTGTTTATGGCTGCATTGTGGGAGGCTCATTTGCAAGTTTTCAAGCTTAGTTTATGGCTCTTGCAGCCTTCTTTATGTCTGTCGATCTGTCCAACTTCTGCTAGTTCGACCGCTTTCACATAAGCTAGGATGATGAAGCTTGGAACGCAAATAAAGGACTCGAGGACTCGACCCGGATCCGACCATCCTTAGGGCACTGGAGGAAGGGGGAATCAGAGATCCTATGACACTCGCAAGTCGCGAACAGATGATCCAATTCGAGTGAAATCTGATGGATTGTAGAATCAGACGTCCCGTTTATCCCTGCAAACCGCATCCGACCACGGTGGGGGGGGGGGGGGGGTAGGGGGGAACTTGGGAGTCGCAACGGGCACAGTGGAGGATATTAGAGCGGGCCCAGAGATTTTGTGACACGCGTAGAGACTAGCTCATAACTATTGTTTCTTCAATAAGCTCTCATTCGTCATGACACTTCGTTCAGAAAATGAAGACGGTCTTTTGCAGTTGTAGAAGGGCTCACTGATCCTTTTCTACCCGATGACTGATGACTTAGAGAATTAGTTATGCTGAGTTGTAAGTTTTAATAGCATACAGTAGTAACCAGGGGCGTCCCGAGGGGGGGGGGGGCGCAGCGCCCCACGTACGTTTTCGAAATTCGGTCAAACGAACATCGCGGTGAAGCCGTGATGCCTGTTTTGTAAAATCTTTTGTACCCACATTTCCAAATTAGGCAATTTAATGTATTTATTGATTCCCATTCTTTGTCGAACTTGGTAATTGATCCAGCTTTTGTTCCGTCCTAGTCGATTTCACCGCATTTGGTACGTTCATACGTGAACTCGGAGATTTATCGTGTTTATTTGGTCAGATTCGTTAGCAAATTCGGTTGTTCACCGGACTTTTCTCAAGTCCGTATCTGTTCTATCGCAGTCGGTCAGTCTATTTCATAATTCGGTCATTAATCAGATTCACTTGGTTCTGATTCGTGACCGAATTCGACAATTCATCCAACTTTTGTTTAGTCCGAGTCGATTTCAGCGCATTCGGGACGTCCCTACGTAAATTCGAGGATTAACGTATTTATTTGGTCTCATTCGTTAGCGAATTCGGTCGTTCACCGAACTTTTCTCAAGTCCGTATCTGTTCTATCGCATTCGGTCAATCCATTTCATAATTCGGTCATTAATCAGATTCACTTGGTTCTGTGACCGAATTGATTCGTGACCGAATTCGACAATTCATCCAACTTTTGTCTAGTCCGAGTCAATTTCAGCGCATTCGGGACGTCACTACGTAAATTCGAGGATTAACGTATTTATTTGGTCTCATTCGTTAGCGAATTCGGTCGTTCACCGGACTTTTCTCAAGTCCGTATCTGTTCTATCGCATTCGGTCAATCCATTTCATAATTCGGTCATTAATCAGATGCATTTGGTTCTAATTCGTTACCGAATTCGGTAATTCACCTGATTTTTGTTTGGTCCACAATTGTTACCAGAGTTACCACATTTGTTTTTTTAGATGGTTCTACCAAGAGATTTATTCTATTCCGAAAATTCGGTCGTTATACCGCTCCCGATCTGCTCCTTATTTTTTTTAGTTAGTTTTTCGGTAGTACAAATTCATTACTTGGTTCACCCCAGTTACTGAGCTTGGTAATTTAAGTGGCATAAATTAGCTCTTGTTCTTTACCATTTAACGGTAGCTTCAGCTGGTTTCCATTCATTACTTAACTTATACTTCTAATGGTTGCAGAACTTCAGGAATAAGCACGTCTCTTGACGTGAAAACTATCCTATTTTTGTTTGCTGTAAATTCAGAGTAAATGTACTTTACATCTGCTTTACCCTGGATGGACCCTTTTTCGCCAGGCAGCTATGTGGTTTAATAGGTAGCCTCGGGATCGCAAAAAGGCACTTCGATCATGAGTGTTTCCCAAAAAATTTGCCTGCGGCACATTTAGCAGTCTTCACTATTTAGAAGTAGGGTACGTCATTTAGTTGGCGTTTGAGGCTTCGAATTTTGGGGAGCTTGAACCACGTTAAAAGCTTGAATCTGCCAGAAAAAAGGCGGATTAAAAAAATGTTGCCTGTGGCGCTTTAAATTTTCCTGGGTACAGCCGTTCACGGCGTTGTTGCTTGGCAGTAATTGCGATTTTTTGGCACATTTTCAAGTCCTGTTGGCAAAACTGGACGTCAACCAAAGGTAAAAGGCTAGTGAAAAAAGAAAGGCTCCTAAAAAAAGAAAACAGAAGTGGAAGAGCGTGAAAAAATCGCCAAATTTTCTGTTTAGACTTGATTTTGTACATATTATGCAATTTTTCCATTATAGCTTCTTGAAGGCAACTTGCTGTGATTTAGAAAAAATTATAAATTAGGTCAATGTCAAGTACCGATTCGGTCAATTTTACGAGGTTCGCCCCCCCCCCCCCAATGAAGATAGGCTCGGGACGCCCCTGGTAGTAACTGGTACCACACCACTGCATGCTACTAGTAGCAAGACAGAATGGTACTGGATACTACTGGTTAAGATTGGCCCAGTCTGATGCACATTAACTGTGTTGATATTACATATTAATACATGAAACTTTTTCGTACAACCCTCATACAACTACACAGGCTACAAGTTTTTCATCAGGTAGTCACGGGCGAACGCGAATTCGACTACAAAATTGTAGGTCGAAGATAAATCCGGTCTCTTGACTGGTCCTATCTTGTCCGAGGTGTGTATGCGCTCGGCTTCCCCCTATACGCCACCAGTTATTAGCTCTAGGTTGAACTGTCCAGAGTAGTCTCCTCCTGCGAAATCTCCTAAGTTATTTACCACAACCCTTTGATAACAGTCTCATAGCAAGCCTTGAAGAGCAAACAAATTTGCATAATGCCTCAAGCACACGTAAATATTTGTCATTTCCGGCGGTCTCACATCAAAGTTCCAGCTAAATTGTAAAAAAAAAATCTTGCAGTATTTACTACTGGGATTAATCTTGTCTTTATTGAGATAAGAGTATGCCTAATTCGGATTAATTTCATCCCAATAGAGATAAGATTAATCCCAGTAGCAAATACTGCATCCTTATTCGGAGAAACTTTTTACAGTGTAGGAAAATCAACAGACTCATTTGTTGTTTACACCTAGGAAATTCTGCCGTGATCTGCCCTACAGACCCGGAATTCCTCTACTGTGCTGTGACGATGACGATAATTTATCTCTTGATTTAAAGAGATTAGGGATCAATGTCGCTTCCTAAGAGCTATAGTCGTCAGCAATACAGGCTATTCTCATCAAAACCAAAGGGACTTGGCGATATTGAAAACAGCCAAGACAGGTTTGTAATCGTTGGGAAACCCAGTAGAGTTTCAACAAAGTCATGTATGGTAGTAAGTTATGTACTGTACAGGGACAGAAAATTTATTTCAAAATGAATGTGGCTTGTGAAGTTTATGACCTTTTCATTGTCAATGATCTTTGGAAAATATTACGGCCCTGTTTGAGAAACCATGTCCTACAAGCAAATTCCGGATTTCTGACCCATCCAAAATTTCTGGTAAACCAGGCGTCGCGGAGAACTTTTCCGAAACCAGCACAAGCAGGTGCCTTAAAATACTCAGAAGCACATCTTAGGTGGTAATGCGGTAACCAAATTGGAGACAGCGTTTTAGCTTAGAAGTGTCCTACCATTCAGTAAACTTAGAAAGTTACTAGCACCTAACCTTTGCCCAGGATTAGAACTGACTTGACAATAAAAAGGGACCCATGAATCACTCTTCCCGTCAGGCCCTGGAATACAAGACTTCGAATTTGCGGGGCATCCAAAATTGTCGAGTGACATTTGCAACTAATGGTGCGGTGGAAGACAAACACACAGGTGGTCGAAGAGATGTCGGGTTCAACTACTAGTCATCGGCTGGAAACTCGCGGCCGACAGAGAGGCTAATCAATATGTCAGCCGTCGTTATGAAACTTGGCAGGAACTATGAACTCGGCAAGAAGTAGGCGGGTGTCTTTCATGACCGTTATAAAAGAATAAGATGGAAGCTTAAGCAAGTCGACAGTTTCGACAACTGACATCAAGAAGTACATATGGATTACATCCCAGCAGGTAACAAAAATGCGAACTATGCCAGGTACTGGTATCTCAATCAGTAAGGCGTGCAAGGTCATCTCTGTCGGGGACTCGTTCAGCCGTATACTGAATTTATCCTATAACTTGGTATTGCCGGTTATGCGATTTTTGGATACACTGTAAAAAGTTTGTTCGTATAAAGAATAAAGTTAACTGCAGTATTTGGTACTCGGATTACTGTTTTTCTACGCAGATACGATTAGTACCAAATAGAGATAAGATGAATCTGAGTAGCAAATACTGCAGTTAACTTTAATCTCTATACGGAGAAACTTTTTACAGTGTAGGTAATCTGAATGTTCGGGAGATACCTAGAAATTGCATTCCAACCCAAAAACTGAGTACATCGGCTTTCCGAAATGGTTTATCATTGCTAGCAATTAGCTCAAGTGTTCTTCCCTGATGCTAATATTGAAGAGATCCACACTCCTAGGTACCGGGTGTAGACGAGACAGAGCAAAGGTAGCCTACTAGACCAGAAAGGGCACGCGGCATAGAAGAGACTTGATGTTTCTCCTGGTTCCAGCCAAAAGATCCGGAGTTCCGCCAACAGTACATGAGGGTCGAATGCGGATTAATCCCCAGAAATCGTTGACTTGGTTTTGTTAGGAAGAAACATATGTTTTCTGTTCGGAAACGGTACTATCGCTTCAGACACTAAAAGCAATATGGCCGACATACTGAACATATCAATTTATGAATCACGAATTCCAAGGGCTCGACAGTCTACTAATACATGGAGCCAGAACAGATAAGCTTGATTGACTTTTTATCTCCTTCTCTGAATTTGGCAGAAGGAACAAAGAACCGAAAGTGCACCATGCATCACGTCTTGAAGGTCTTACTAGGTGTCGGCACAATGTCGGAAGATTTCCAGCAAGATTAACCTTCACGGACCGGCCCGTTCGTTTCCTGTTGCCATGCATGAATAAGACCAAAGGTTTGGATGGGATACCAAGAGAGAAACATTAGTTCTACTTCTTCATCCAAACATTCGGGTAGTGAGGACTTTCGGTCTTAGCCTGGTCACGTAAACATGTTGTTTGTCACTCTTTTTTCATTATTATTTAAAACAAGACTAAGAAATTGCATTTCGTACTTTTTGTGGCTACTCCTCCTTCCTTCAGTGACATTGATTTTAATCTACACACTTTTAACTTAAGACATACCCATTTTTAGTTTAATTTTTTTTACCAGTAATAAGTGGAAATGAATACTCTTCCAGTTTTCGGACATTTTTCCGGATTACGGGAACAAAGCGAAGCTATTTTACTGAGGAAGGATCTATTTCTTAAGCAAACTGACAAAAACTGAGGATGCTTCTAGTACAGAATGACCCCCCCCCCCCCCCCCCCAGCAAGATGTGCGGACGGCCAAACTTTACGACGTCATTATGGAATCCCAGAACCTTCAAAAAATCCTAGAAACGGCCCGTGGGTCGCGGGTCGATCCATCGTTTTTAACTTTGTGGAAGGTGTCAGGTAGGTAGGCTAACCAACAGCATGATCATTTCAAGAACTCCTCCCAAATAGTCTATATCAGCGAATGACTGGTGACCGATGATTATGTTCCTACCAAGACACGGAAAAAGCATTTCCTCGATTCCGGAAAAACACCTCACGTTCACACAGCCGTCAACATGAAAAGTGCCCATCACGGCATATAATCGCTTTTCCCAGTAACCGAAGTGAACCAAACAGAAATGAAACCGGAAGCACCATCTATAAAATAAATAGCTCTCCATTTCGCACAAGTTGCATGTCGGAGGCATCGGAATGGGAAGACATTTGTTGGCGGCGGCTATAAACCTAGATTGATACGGCTAAACGTGAAGTCGCGGTATCTACTGAATCTCCGACAAAAGCCAAGTATTTGGCGGTCACGCAACAACTAATGAAGTTACGGTTAAATGAAACGTGGACAGAGAAAAATCTTCATGTGAAATGCTTTCACCAGGGTTAATTATCTTGAACCATTTCTTGGCTCAATCACTTAGGAGGGAAGAAAAGGGAAACGGTATTTCCAAGGAACGACACAAAACACGAAGCTCAAAGCAAAACCATAAATTTGGGTAGCCTTGTCAGGCGATCACTGGGTTCTAGCGGCTTTTAGAAAAGCTATTAATTTTTTTTTTATAGGAGAAAGACAATTGATGACTGTACCAAATACTTCACTTGCATGACAGTCGGGAAAAGCAAATTCAGTTAGGCACTCAGCCCAGACAGAGACATTTTTTTGCGCCAGAAATAAAAGTTGCAAAAAACCAACTGTGCCAGATTTTTGTAGTTCCAATATAGTCAAACTGGGAACAGCAAGAGCGGCCTGTCCTCTGTTTTTAAGCAAAACTATTTCTAGAAATAACGTACTCTGATTTTTTTCTGGTTACAAATACTAGGCCGAGACTGGCAGGATTTCCTGCCAGCGTAAAAATAATCAGGTACATAGGCATAAACCCGGGCAGTAAAGTAGCCTATTTCATACGACTGAACTCCATAAATACCAACCAATGGCAACTTTTGAAATATCAGAACACACCGGCCGTTACGAAGGAAAGAGTTTCACGAAAACTCGGCCAGTTTTGCCTGCCTGTTCTTTTTGTTCATAGATATTTCGTCCTACATTAAAATCCAAAGAACTGACGTCGCCTAGATGTCAAACTAAAAAGATGGAAGGCAGACAAGTTCTATCGTTATAGCACGTATCTATACTTGACAAGTTGCATTATGTACTCGAGAATTGCATTATGTTCTCAAGAAAACAGAATAACACGACGAAGAGAAATTTTAAAGTTGCCCCAGTATAATCGTTACTATGCATACACTCATGCGTAACATAGTAGTACACAGAGCACGGTCGAGCTTCATCTGACACAAATGTCGAAATTAAAAACGGCGTTACTGATAGACCAGGCTACCACACTGTTTCGAATTCCACCGCATCATTTTACCTTAAATTACCTTAAACTGAACTTCTAAATCTAAGATATCCTGGATGCGAGGCCTGTATGAAACGAAGTATCGGCCGAGCTCTTTGCGGGCTGTCAAGCCGTATCTACGCAGTAGAAAGCAAAGCAAAATAACACTAAGGAGTAGCGCGGAGTACGGAGTACTTGACAAAATCGACACACACTCAAAAAGCAGCGATACTAGCATTACTAGCGATAGAGAGCGTCCCTACTGAGACTCATTCAGTCGTTCATCAGCGCTGGCTCCGATAAATTCATATCCTGAGCACAGCAAACAAATTATATATCCTCCATAGTTTCCTTGGTGTATGCAGACCGCACCTTTGCTTTACTAGACATTTCTAAACCAACAAGTTTGTCTCGCTTTAAATGCCATAGCATAGTGAGCGGCACTACGAGTATGGCCCGTTTGCAAAGCATACAAAACATAGGTCTTGGCGCTACTTCCTAGTGTTATTTGCACTGGTAGAAGTCGTAACTCTTATAGGCCTACCGACGCATTTTTTTTTTAATATCGATATTTTATTTCCGAGATGTGTGTATATGCAGTCTGTCAGGTGCAGATACGGGCTTTAGGACAAAACAAATAATGACGACGAAGGCAGGCGCTCTCGGGAAACTGGGCCAGCTCGTTCAAGGCAAAATTGATTAAACCAACCCCATACGAACAGTCGCAGAGGAAATTTGATACTTCGCCTTAAATACCAAGTCTTACCAGTTTCGCAGTACTTGCCGGAATAGCCCGTAGCGCATTTGCAGGCATATGACTTCCTGTCTTTTCTTGCGACACAGCGTCCTTTTTTGCACCGGTTAGTTTCACACGGGTCGACCAGCAACAGCAGGGCAGACTGAAATGAAAGCTTTGTCATGGAAGGTGGATGTTAGTTCAGGCAAACGAATGAATACTTCCTCCGTCCCAAATTATATGGCAGCGTGATTAGTTTCTTTCAGTCTACTCACAACAGAAAATTGACAACGTTTACTCAAGCCCCAGTATGAAAGCTACTACCGATTTATACCTGCCAAAGGGTGTAGGGGGGAGGGGGCTTTAATCTGTTTCGCTCATAACTTTTTTTAATCGTTTTTTTTTGTGTTCCTTTTGTTGAAAATTACCTATTACACATTATCAGGAAGCTTACACTGTGCGTGGCAATCTGGCACTGCTGAATCTTAGAGCGCTGGCTGTCTGCGGGGACTAAAAACACAAAAGGATACAAACCGAAAATAAAAGAAATGGGCGCTAGGTCTTAACTATAAAAAAAAAGTTCCCGAAGGCTATGAAAACAGGCAGTTATCTCATGCCCAACACAGTTACGGGCAGTTGTTCTGAAGCTTTAAACCCAAACGAATGTATTAATGTCCCTACTTTGCGGCTAATGGGAACATGTTCAGACAAAGGATTCCCGAAAGTTCGCTGGGAACTTCCCCTTTCGGGGGGCAAAAAGAAGAAAGGATCCTCGGCTGCACATTTTTGTAAAAAACAAAAAGGTAATCAATATGGCACTAATAGGGGAAAAGATCATGACAAGAAGGGATTGTTACTACGTATCGTTCTTTCTGCATAGTCCTAGCAGCGGCCAGCGTTATTCAAATTCGCGCTTTATTGCCAAACCTTTATTTACCAAATTGCGCTGGCTTGATCAAGGGAGACCCCTTTCTTTCTAGAAAATTTGGCCATTCTTGAGCAGAAAAGACAGAAAAAAAACAATAGAAATTGATGAAAAAAATGAATAATACCAAATATTTGGCTGTATTTTTTTTTACCTTTTATATAACAAGCTAAACATGTTTCCTTCTGTTTGATTTCTTGTTAAGATCTATTTTGATTTTAATGATATAACTCATTTATTTCCTTAATAGCATTTACAACTGCTAGCTGCGGATTTTGGTTTTTTTCCGCGCCACTAGGTGGTGCGGGGGTCGACGGCCTGAATGGGGGTGAATTAGACGCTGCAAATGCTAGAATACTTCCGACTGAACTCTCAAAGATGTTAGGCAGGTGCTGAGGAACCAGGAAATCTAAAGTTGGTAAGGTCTGGTTAGTAGTTCGGTTTCCGAGAGATTTTACGCAACGGCTAGAGAGAAATGGGGGGGGGGGAGTTTTTATTTTAAAGTGGGAATGGATAACGAAGAACTAAAATTATTGCTTAGTCTCCAGGCAGATAGTCTACCTTTGGGGAACCGAAGGAGGTATATAGGTAGTTTAAACCGGAGACCTGCTCCTTAGTTCTGCCCTATTTTTTGGAGGTCTGAACGAAGATGTACTGTAGTCCATCTGATATGCTGCGAGTTGGATGAATTGAGGCATGGTATTTTTGGCATGAGAATGTCTGATGAGGACTGGATGGTGAGAATGATGAAAAGTGACGGTATTTCGGTGATTTTGATTTTGGGAAGATTCTTCAAGCTCGTAATGATGCATCGTGAGAATTTCATGCAGACCAAGACTGTTGTGTTAATTCGTTTCTATGTAATTTGGTCTGTTTGTTCTTTTTGTCTATTTGTGTTGCCATACCCTCCGGCTTTTTTGCAATAAATATCGCATCCTATGCGATATCACATCATCTGCTGTTAGTTCTGGCTCCGATTAGTTCTGGACTCTCTGATACCAAAATTGAGATCTGGATTATCTGTCTGAAGCATTGATGCATCCACTAAAAAGATGTCCGACCTACCTTAGTGGTATATGACCTTTCTTCGAGTTCGAACTTCTCCGCTAGACCTCCTGGTTGTCGAGCATCCTGGGGGGGAGCAGCGGGAGTCCCATGCTCCTCGCGTTCTTCATCACTCTCCGGAGAAAATTGCGAACAACCTGGAGTGACCTGAAAAATGAAATGCCACTGTCAGCTGGATTCATTTCAAAGTTTCGTGAGATCTCGTAAAGAAGTTTGCTGACAATCTACAGGTCACAAACTGCTGGTAAACGGTAGTAAAAACAGAACCAGGAGTGTGATATGCAAGGACGGCGTAAACCCACGGTTGGTCACCAAAAGTAACTTCGTACACCCTGGAAAGTAACCCAAAAGTTTCTCAAAGTAACCCAATGTAACCTAATGTAACCCAATGTAACCTAATGTAACCCAATGCAATGTAACCCAAAGTAACCCTGAGTAACCCAAAGTAACCCTGAGTAACCCAAAGTACCCTGAAGTAACTCGTACACCCTGGTTCTTGGTGACCAACCCTGAGCGTAAACTTCATTCCTGCAGAAGTCCGAGCGGAAAATAAACTTTACCACAAACGCTGGCCTATGTGAATACAATGTCATAAGTTTGGTGACATTCAACACAAGTTTGCGTATACTTTTATAAAATTTTATGAGAATGTATCTTTTACGCTCCTTTTAAGTGATTTATCGCGACAAAACTTCTGTTTGGTCCTTCTAAAGGGGGAAGTTTCGCTAAAAGGTGAACATTTCGCGAAAAGATAAAAACTCGGAAGTTGTTTGACCCATTGTAAGTAGGAAGTTTCTCAAAAAGATGAAAATTTGCGAAAAGATAAAAATATGTAGTGCAAAACTCGAAGATTGACCCTTTTAAGTAGGAAGTTTCGTGAAAAGATAAGCATTTGCGAAAAGATAAAAATATGAAATACAAAGACGGCGTAAACCTCATTCCTGCAGAAGTCCGAGCGGAAAATAAACTGTACCACAAACGGTGGCCTATGCAAAATTAACCAAAAATTGGTGGAGTGAAGCTGGTGGAGAAAATAAAAGTAGTACATACGTATTTGCCATAAAAATTAAGCCTTACACTACGTTTGTTTCTCATAACTAATGTGCAACTTCTTCCCTCGTCTTGGTGTTTGATCTTACGGCTTAGCTGCGAAGCGTCTCCGCAAACACACGTATCCATGGCGAAATATCCGCAGCACAAAAGGTCCCGATTGAAAAACGTCAACAAACATAGATTTAGCGGTTCGCCGGTAAAACCAACTTCGAAGTTTTGCATTTCATATTTTTATCTTTTGGCAAATGTTTATCTTTTCAGGAAACTTCCAACTTAAAAGGGTCAAACAACTTCGAGTTTTGCATTACATATTTTTATTTTTTCGCATATTTTTATCTTTTCGCGAAATGTTCACCTTTTAGTGAAACTTTTCCCTTTAGAAGGGTCATAACAGGGGTTTTGTCGCGATAAATCACTTAAAAGGGGCATAAAAGATACATTCTCATAAACATTTTTAAAAGTATACGCAAGCTTGTGCTGAATGTCACCAAACTTATGACATTCTATTCCCGGGAGGAGCTCACGTTCAGGATGTACGTTCTAATAATAACAATAATAATAATTTATTTTTAACCGACAAATCGTACAAGATGAAAACAGCGGAGTACAGAAAAAAATATGAAACAATTAGGGAAAACACAAAACATACAAACAGCATCTACTTAGGAGTCAAACAGACGAATACGCCCATGTTTTGGTATACGGGTCACGGGGGACCCATATTATAATTTTGCCAGAGGTTCTTCGTTTACAAGCCTTCTTGATCACAATTATAGCCTTTTCTAAAGACGACGAAAACCTGGAACGGTGCTGATTCGTCACCCAAGGGTCACTGACGAATCCTTGCGATGATTCACCTTCTCTTTCTGGCCGAAAGTGGCCTTTTCCTCACACACTGACAGCTTACTCGCAAGTTTCGAGTGTTTTTTTTTCAGGTTCACTTTCCGCAAGCACTGAGCCTTGCCAAGAAGGGCCGAAATATGGCTCAGATAAACTCAGCTGACGTATCTGTTTGGCGCAATCAATTACAATCGCCATTATCTTTAAAGGACCCCTCGCACTGTTTACTCTTCAACCTACAGTTATTTAAAATCTTTGAATACTTTAAAATTAGGCTATGCTTTCAACAAATAACCCAAGGTTTCGGCTGTTTTAAGCCTTTTCCGAGACCCGTTGACTTGCAGCGAAAACAGGGGAACAATTTGTATAACCGGTTCTTCCGATCGAAAAACTTCTCGAGGACAGCCGTCGACAGCGTGATGCACATCAAAGGTAGCAAAACACGGCAAGTGAGAAATTCAGCGTGGCTTTTTTAGAAGGGTTAGAATGTATCGTACGGAATTGGGGTCTCCTGGTTTAGAAATATACGGAGTGATTATGGAAGTAGGTTGCATTAATATTAAAGGTAAGAAAGTAAGACAGGTCCTTTAACTGAAGGAATATTTATCTTTCTTACACTTCTACAACCTCTATGATAGATAAACCCTTTTAGGAATGCTCCTTCAGCCAGCTGACTGCGAATCATGCTTTGACTGGGCTAACGGATGTCTGCTGATTTTTTATTCAGACAATATTCCGGCCCGTTTTGGTAAAAAGATCCTCTTCAGGCTCAAGCTGGAAAAACGACCCTGTGATCCTAAAATGTCGCTGGAATAAACAGTAGCTAACTTATTGGTTTAGCACAATCAAATTTACTTTATATTTATTTATTATTCCCAGCAAAAGATTGTGCTAAAAGATTGTCGCTTTCTCAGGAAGCCAAAACCGTCAACATGACGGACCGAGGACTCGTAAAAGAAGATGAGGACGGGGGCGTGTCCAAAGAGCATTCTAGCGACCTGGAAAACTCCGCTAATTTATGCACTGACTGTTTTTGCGACTTCGGCTAACCAGGGCTGATTTTCGCTCCGCTGGTTTTGGAACGTGACGTGGGAAGTGAACCAACTACGTGAATGAAAAGTATTCTCGGCGAGCCAGCGAGAAGTTGTAAAGGCGCAACAACTTTCCGCTAGCTTGCGCTTGGCGGGATCTATCGGTTAGTTTTGTTGGAAGGCGAATTCGTAAGAACGCCAGAGTCCCCTCAAGCCAGCAACCATCAAAGCTGTTCTGGGGCTGGGAGCCTAGTATGAACTCTTCTCGAAACTGAAACTATCGCGACCTTATCCTCCAGCAGTTCCAGGAAAAAGGCGAGGAAAAAGGATGACATTCCTTACTTGAGTAAAAAAAAGGAACAATAAAAGATAGCGCTCGGCGAGAATGACTGGCTCATACAACCAAAACCAAGTTCTGCTGTATCCAGCACTTTTTTCTTAGCCCAAAAATTATCTTCTGGAAGCGCTGATAAAGGGAAGAAGCAAAAAACGTCACGAACCTTATGCTGCAGTTTCGCCGCCTGCAAGAAATCGACGAGCTTTCCGTTGATCCAGACTTCTTTCATACAGCCTAAACAAATAAAAACAATAGTATTAGCTTGAACAAAATAATTAAACAAGTAATTAGGTTGATATAGCATAGTTTTGATGCGAAACCCGACTAACATATAATTTCCATTACAATTGTACTTAACACACACACTACAACTGACTTAACTCGATCATAATCCCGAACACAAACTTGACATACCTATCGCTCTACCCTACCAGATCAGTTTGGGGGAGGGTTGCTCTTCCCTGTTATATTGACATCGACCAAAGACATCGTTATTAAAATGGTGTAGAATATGTGAGGAGGAATTTAAATGGGATATCGTTTATTTCTGTTTAGTTGAATCATTATGTTTCAATGCATTAATATTGTATGTCGTGTATATAAAAATCACTGTATGGCCCATTCGAGGCTAAATAAACACTATTCTATTATATTCTATGATAGCTCGAAGGCCACGAATACTATTAAAATACAATCGGGGCGGCCACGTGTGGCAAGCCATCGTTCTTTGAATCATTAGTGTGATTTACTCTCCATGTTTTATTTTACTATTTTCTTTTCTTGTGTGATGTCTCTATGTGTTTCTTGATTTTGTATTTCAATTAGACTACTCCATTATTTCATTGAACAGTGGGACTGCGGTAACGATGCGCAGAGACGATCACGTTCTCACGGCCAAATTTCCAGCACTTCCATCATAAAGTTGAACAAATCTCCTTTTCCGTGTGGAACTGAGATGGTGCTGAGAATCCAGGGTTGGTCACCAAAAGTAACTTTGTACACCCTGGAAAGTAACCCAAAAGTATCTCAAAGTAACCCAATGCAATGTAAACCAAATTAACCCAATGTAACCCAAAGTAACCCTGAGTAACCCAAAGTATCCTGAAGTAACTCGTATACCCTGGTTCTTGGTGACCAACCCTGGCTGAGAATCCTGGCCGAAATTCTACTGTGACCCTGATGGTCTGCAAGGAGCATTATTCCCGTCTTTCGTAAAATTTCAAGGACAATGAATAACCTGCGCGTAACCGTGCATATTCGACGTACTAAAGCTGGTTTTTTTGTTTCCATGTAGTTTCAGTGTAGTTTCCCTGCAGTTTGACGTACTTTTGTTTTAGTTATAAGAGTACAATATGTGGAATGAACAAATAAAACGGGACATACACTGTACTTTCCTAACTAAAGAAAAAGTACGTAAACTACAGTGAACTGCACCGAAACTACACTCGAAAAAATCAACTTAACTCTCTACCAAACAGAGATGGCGTTAACTACAAAGGCAATGGTCACAGGTTACCGTGAACGGGCTCCGTCAAAGAAAAAAACCATACCCCCCCCCCCCCCCCCCCCCGGGTACCAAAAACCCTTGGTAAACCCTCCCCACGCGCAAACATTATTACTAAATGCAATATATTTTAATGAAAGTTATATATAGAGGCGAACGGACAGCGAGCCGCCGTCACGCATTTACATTTAACTAGACTGTCTAGGAAAATCCCTTAAAGGACCATTCTTGCTTATACTGCCTTTTATTATATACCGAGCTTCCTTATGGAATTATAAGCTCTTGAAATCTCCATCTTTCTCCATTCTTCATTTAGTGCCTGCGAATTTTTAGTGCCTTTTCGGCCGTGCCAAGTTTTGCCCTTTACACAACGCAAAGTTTACCAGATCTTCAACGTCCGCTGAAAACTCTTTTCACACACAAGTATATGAGAATCTTCAGTTTTTGACTGGTTTTATTTGCTTAGTTTTCGTACGTTTTATCCACGGCGCGTTCAGTTTTCAGCCCAGCCGCCGCGTCGGAGAGGGAAGGCTGTGCAAAATCGTCAAGCCTTAATAAGAAAATCGCTGAATTCCGATGGATAGTAACAGTATTTGAAGAAAGTTTTTTTCTGATCCATTTCATAGTGAAAAGATCATTTCTAGTAGGAGTTGTGCTTAAAAGGATCATTCTTGCTAATTCTGCCTTTTATTATATACCGACCGAACTTCCTTATAGAGTTTTAAGCTTTTGAAATCCCAACCTTTCTCTATTGTTTCGTTTTGAATTTTAGCGCTTTTTCGGCCGGGCCGACTTTAGTTCGTCTCACAACGGAATGTTTACCGGAATCTTCAGCGCCTGCTGACAGCTCTTTCAACATAAGGATATGAGAATCTTCTATTTTCTACTTCTTTTATTTGCTTAGTTTTCCCATTTTTAGACATAGCCCGGTCAGTTTTCAAATGTTTTGCGCCAAGCCGCCGCGTCGGGGAGCAGGCTGGATACAGTCGACAAGGGCTAACATGAAAATCGTCTAGTTCCAGGTGGGAAGTAATGGTATTCCGGAAAACGCTTTTTGCGTTCCATTTCATAGTGAAAAGATCATTTCTAGTAAGAGTTGTGCTTTAAATGCTCGCGGTTTAAACTTCAGTTTTTAATAAGATTTTCTAATTTTCTAGGGCGACCAAGAGCTGGCGATCATGGACAAGGAAATATTAGAAAAAAGTCTCAAGGTGTCACCATTCAAGCCTTAATTATATATAAACTACGAGTGCTTGTTAACAGCTAAGATTAACGAATTGTAAAAATAAAAATCGTTGCCGGCATATAAGCCATTAGTGCATTTTTTTTACATTTTAGAGCCTGTAGTAACGTGCACAAAAAGTGCGTTTTTGGGATCCCAAAACATAAGTGGAGGGATACCCTTGACATCGCAAAAGTTGTCTGTCTGTGCGTCGGTCCGTCTGTGAGCACGATAACCCTCGAAGGGAACGAGATATTTTAATGAAATTTGCTATGAGGATTCTTCGAGTCAAGGGAAAGATCGAGTTCGTAGATGGGCTATGTAGTCTTACATTTAGGGGTGGGGGAGGGGGTTTAGATTAAGAGACAAACAAAATATTTTTAAACAGCTAATGAGATGGTCGATTAAGGGATAAGACGACGTGCTGAACAGATTATAAAAAAAAATTTCAAGGACAAGTAGTTCGCCCGGAATCCGGCTAAAACCAGATAGTCTGTTAAAACTAAAACTTTATTTGATGTTGATAGGATGTTTAAGGAAAATTTAAGAAGGAAAATTTGTTAAAAGCAAACGTTTTATCTGTAGTTGATCAAATGTCCGATTTAGGGGTAAGAAGAGATACTGAATCCGTATATGACAATCATTTATTACCAGTACATATAGTTCGCCCGCTTGTTATAAGTTAAATTTTTATGTTAAGTAGATTAGATGTTCGATATAGGGGTAAAGAGATCCTTTTCGCCGAACAGGTAGTTCCGGAATTCGGCTGAAACTGGAAAATTGGCAGAAGCATTAAGTACTTGGCCTTAATCTGTATCGAAGTTTGAATCGTAAACATGTTCAAGGAGTCTGGTGAAGACTTGATCTTGCAAAGACAAGACCCAATTGCCTGGATCAAATATTGAATTTTTGGGATCCCGTCGAAACCTTTGGCCTTGTTCACAGTAGGAAGCGATATTACTCCTGCGCTGCGTAAATCGGACATATCAGAGATATGCTTCGGCCTGGTCTGAATAGAAAATAATCGACCTTATTCGGAGTGAATTATAAACGTGAGCAAAAATTGCCTCGTTATTATTAAAACACAAATGGAAATCTGAAACACAAAAATTGAAAATTTCGCACGCGAGTTATCGCATGCGAAATCTAATCGGACTCTGTCTGCAATCACCTTAAATTCACGTCTTTCTTACGGCACTTTTAATTCAATTCAATTCAATTCAATTTATTTATAACCCATCTCAACAAAAGGAGAAACACTAACACTAGATACAAAGAATATCAACAAAGACCATTAAATAAATAGCGCTGACAATGGGTGAGACAACATTGACACAGAAGAACGAAAATCCTGAAGACATTTATCAATAACAGAAGTTGGAGAGATTAGGCGGAATTTACTCATCAAATAATTATTTCTGGTCCAAGGTGGATAACTTAGAAGAAATTTCGCAAAACGAAAATACACTCTACGGACAAATAACTTCTGAGATTCAGTAAAAAACTGCCGAATGGGACAAAGAGAAAGTAGATGGGGAACAGCTAGACTGTTGCATTTGCAATTTTTGCAAGATTTAATCGATCCAGATGTTTGATATTTGTAACTATTGAAGCGTAAGCGATTCTAAGTTTTTTCTTCAGATTTTCAAGGGACAACTTAACAGTTTCTTTTAGGTTCCTGCCCATTGGCATTCCAAGGTAAGTCAGTTTCTCAGACAGAGGAACTTGAACACTGTCTAGCAAGACAGTAATAGGGTCATTTACCTCTTTAAAATTAAAAGCAACAACTACAGTTTTATCAACATTGAAAGAAAGACCAATGTCTTTATATTCGGTATGAAGCTGCTGAAATGTGTTTTCACATCCGAATAGAAAATTCACAATAGGGCTCTGATCCCTGCGGTGAAGTTCCGACCCCGCTATGATAATGAGTGACGTGTGCAAGGAAGCGGCAGAGGGTAAAATGACCGTAAATTTCGAAAAATCCGTTGTTTTAACTGTTTTTTTCTAGAGTCTAATCCTTCGTTTCAGCCTGACCTACCAATATCCTGTCAAGTACGCAAGCTGAAATTACTTGGAGTATACTTCACGTCGGACATGAAGTGGGGAGAACAAGTTGACACAATGCTTAAGAGGGCTAACATGGGAATTGCGTCCCTAAAATTGTTATCCCGTCATGGAAAGCCTCTCCACCACCTGTTCCGCTTTTATTTTGTTTTCATCCGTTGCTCCCTAGAATACTGTTGTGCCGTGTGGCATTTCGGACTGACGAAGGACCAGTCGGGTCGTCTTGAGAGAATCCAGTACCGAGCCTTGCTTGTAATTTCAAAATCCCCAAAGTCCCATACATAAGCTTCCTCGAAGAATTTAAACTAGAAACCCTATCCACCCGCCGTCTTAAGTTGTCCCTTAAATTTGGTAAAAGTAACCTAGCGAACCCCATCCACCGAGATATCATCACACAAGAATGATGTTCGATGTTCAAGAATGACACGAGTTCGTCCACGACGAGCGGTGGCTGAGATGGTACCACGCCTTGCACCAACAAGGGTTTCTCACTCGCGATACGAGCGTAGTTTCGTACCTTCGTTCGTCAAGTTTTTTAATGCCCATGACGAATTGTGAATATGACCATTGAATGTACGCAAGTTTGAGTTTTAACTGTTATAGTTATGGTCAGATTGACGATTGTGATTTATTGTATAGGCTATAGGCCATTGACGACAATACTGCTATTCGGCATGTCCGAAGAAAGTATTTAGAAATTAAACTGAACTGAACTGAATTGAAAACTCTTTTGACGGAAATGATGGAGTGCACGAGACACGATCAAGAAACCCTGATTTTCGGGCCACACTCTTCACTGTTTGAACATGTATCTGGCAGTTGAGGACTCAAATTTCTCCCCGAATTTTAAAACCATCATCTATTTCACACGAAAAATTTTCTCGTCAATTTCCAGATGAGACTGATGAAAGTGTAGACAAATTGGCCATGCCTGATGGCCTGTCAACATCGATTTGGATCATTTAGGCGGGAAGTTTAAATCTTTGAAAATGTAACATTTCTCTCCAGTCGGAGAAATCACTCTGTAAACTGCGTACTCTGTAGACTGCGTTACTGATTTATATTAACAGCAATAAGTTGCGAATTTGATCGAAGTTTTGTTCGCCGTTCGCTTAGCCGGTTGCTTAATTTCCGTTTTTGAACGCCGTCGAAGTTCACCGTTTGCTTAATTAGTGTTTTTACGACACCGGCGATCCTTGCCAGGTCGACGTTTCTTCGACGATTCAATCAAACTTCGAACTTGCTAGCGCACGAAGTTCGACGGTCAGAGTTTGAAGGACGAAGGAACTGTGACCGGCGACCAAAAACAGTATTTAAGCAGATACCTTTGAGGTTGAAGGTAACTTCAAACTTCGATCAAAAACGCAACTATAGTCTTTTAATAATAATAATATCCCTACTGATGCAATGCAAAAAACAAGTCATGTCTACAGAGCTAAAACACTTTCATCGGAGATTATTCCGACGTAGCCTACAGGTTGTCGGAATAATACTTGAAAGAGTTGAAACGATCACTCAATACTACTTAAAATGGAAGCCAATTGTCCATCACCCTGTTTTGGAAGGAATCTTCTGAAAAGTGCCAGACACTCATCTTGAAGTCCGAAATGACCGCATTTGTTGAAGTTGAGAACTGCGCCAGCAGTCACGTTTCCGTAGTTTTAAACATCTCTAATTTTCCATTCTACGCATAGTCCAACTATCTATGTCTCGCCTCTACCCGTGCAGCTCCACAGACGGCATGAGCAACGCTTCCTTAATTGGAAAAAACGATGAGGGAATAAATTCCCCGCACCCCCCGTTGTCTATTCAAACCCTAAACTATTTACACTATTTTCTCTGGGGAAACTCCCATAAAAAAGCACTAACTAACCCCACACATCATCCCCCATTTTTAATCTAATTTTCCTACGGTTCCATTTGTGGTCATTTTAAGCTCTTCTTTCTCACCCCTCCGAAAATAGACAAGGAAGACATAGAACAAACGTTCGATTTATTTTCTCATGACGGTTGATAGTAAAATAGGCGGTAGCATGAAGGTTATGATAGGTTTTCCAAGATAAATTTCCAGTTTGTGGAAGACATTCAAAGAAATGTTATAATTTGTTTTCAGAAATGTTCTTTTGTGACAGAGGATAGTAAAATGTCCGGTCGCACGACAGTTGTGACGGGTCTCCTAAGATAAGTCTTGGGGGAGGGAAACGAAAATATTATAAAGTATTCGCAATGCGTCAAGATGAATATATAATTAAGCCATTCCTGGGGGGACTCTAGTCTAACGCACAATCTTGCCAATTTCTACATATTTTCATTTGGTTTCATTTTTAGTAATTTTTCTAAGCTCTCCTCCTCCTGCAATAAAAAAAAAATAAACAAGGAGGACATTAGAAATATAGAAGGTGTCTTTTTTTATGACAGTAAGTAGGTGGTCGCATGAGGGTTATGATAATTTTTCTAAATATAAATCTTCCGGGGGGGGGGGGGGGAAACAGTTCACATGTGTAGTTAAGAGGAGCTAGTACGAGAAGAAGAGTGACGAAATAAGCTTCATTCTTTTATACTAATGCTGACTAATCCAAGTGCTTCCGATTCGCTGCGGCTCTACAACAGACCCTAGTATATCGTTCGAGGTTATTATAAGCCCTTCCATTCCCCCCCCCCTTCAAATAAGGAGGGCATTGGAAGAATTGCTAGATATTTTTGTTCGTGAGAACGGATACTAAAATAGGCGGTCGCATGACTGTTGTGGCCGGTTTCCTACCATAAATCTTAGGGGGAGGAAAAAATAAACATAACGAAGCTATTCCACTCTCTTAGACAGATACTGGATAACACAGCGACGGTTGGGCTCTCTTCCATTAGGAAAGCCGTAAAACTTTCCTTGACATAATACTGTTAGCGAGCTAAAGCAAGACATAAAGGTCCCTCCGGACTAACGGTAAAAAGGCTTCCATAATCTCCACATTACGCTGACTCTGTCACACCTGCAGACACCTTTACAAGATGGAGAAAAAGAACTTGGCCCACTTAGTCCTAGAATGCGAGGCGCTTTCGCACTTGAGGGTTAAATTAGATGATTTTGCTTCCCGGTATCCTAAAATTTACAAGCCCGACTTCACAGTGGAAGTGTATAAATATGTACACTAAACACTCAAACAGGCTCAGAAAGTTTAGTTCCGTTTGCTTAAGGTGTAACGGTTCAATTTCATTTTGTGATACATGTTATGTATGTTGTCTGTCTTTTCGGCTAAATAAACATTATTACGGTAAGTTTGGCCCTTGAGCCGACGGGTGCAAGTGCCATAAAACATGGGAATCATTTGTCAATTCCACCTCCCAACAGTCTTCAGGTTTGCATGGAACACAGCTCTCTACTTGGGACCTATCAAATGCATTGCTTGTCCATACCTCGCCCAACCGTAACTTTAATAAATTACTACATCCAATGGATTTTGCGAAGGCGTGAAATGTCCCCCTTCCGAAGTCAAAAGCTTAATCTCCTTTCATTCACTTAGGCTGAAAGAAAACGAATGAGAGCTCTTACAACATTTAACGCCTCAGGAGCTAACAGAGCAAACAAGGCCAAAGGTTTCAATGGGATCCCAAAAATTCAACATTTGTTCCAAACAATTGGGTCTTGATCCAAGATCCAGTCTTTGCTAGACTCCTTGAACATGTTGGAAATAGTATTTTTTTTAGTAGAACTTTAGGTCTAGTCTTCAGGTATTACTACAGAATGATATAGAAGTAGATGAAGTCCTGGAAGAGTTAAGTCATCAGATCCATCATAAGGTGAAAAATGTACTTGACTAGAATAAGTGTACAAAAAGAAAAGTTTTTTGATTTGGAATGTGGTGATGAAAAGGAGGAAAGGTTCATAAATTATAGGAAAGAGAGACGAGTTTATAAAGAATGATACATAGGAAAAAAAGAGAAGAAGAATATTCAAAGAAGAAGGAGTTGGAGTCCCTTTATGTAAGTTGTAGTATGAAGGAATTTTGGAAGAATATAAGATAGATAGAAAGAAAGATAGAAAGTTTATTGTAAAAATCGACTATCGTGCTGATAAACCAAATTTGAGATTATTGTCAAACAAACAGGAAAAACCATCTAGCGTGTTTTGTAGGTACAGGACAGAGCTTGGGAACCTTAGAACTTACCACTCGTTCTGGTCGACTTCTAACATTTTGATAGGGTGGAGGGAGGATTTGGGAGTGGAGAGGATGAGATATCCTGGCTGAACCGAAATCAGTGCTTAGCTCCTTTCTGCGCTCCTGCAGTGTTTTTAGGTTAAAGTGTTTTAAAAGGATGAGTAGGGAAGCTTCGGTCCACTATGAATAATAAGAAGAGCCCGCTTCTGTATTCTTTCTAGTTTATCTCTTTGTTCCTGCGATAATGAAAACTGCCAAACTGGTGCTGCGTATTCCAGGGTGGGTCTGATGAAAGCATTCCCGCATTGGCTCGTTTCAGCATGTCCTGACAGTGCGATTTTAGATCTGGGGTTATGGTAACACCCAGTAGCTTAACTTTCTCTGCCTTCATTTTTGTCGGTATTTCTCCTTTGAAAGCAGGTTTTGATGTTATGAAAGAAATAGTTAAAACCGAGGAGTGAAGCATAAGGTGAAGATTTTTCGACAGCGAGGTGAAAACCGAAGGCGGGTTACAAACCGAAAAAGAGTTTTGAGTTTGATGATGGGGCTTGGCCAGGTTATTTTGAGGGGTTAGAAGGTAAATGTGGATTGGCCGCAAGAATTAGAGAGTGTAGTTGAAGAGAAGATGAAAGAAATTCAACTCCCACAAAAGGAATATGATAATATTCTTATTCAAGACGTAATGGTGAGCGAGATGGAAGAAGTGCTAAAAAAAATAGTCAAGGAGGTAGCTCACCTGGGGTGGACGGAATACCGTCACGTATTTATAAACGTTATTCGTCGTTATTTATTCCGGTGATTTTATTTGTGTTTAATCGAATTTTAAGGTTAGGCGAATGGCCGAAAGCGTGGAAGACGTCAATAATACTTCCCTGTTTAAGAAAGGAAACCCGAAGTTATTTGATAATTATAGGCGTTTAGCTCTAGTTCCGTCTCTTAGCAAGATAATCAAAAAAATATTAGATCTAAGATTAGATAAATGGCTGAACCATCATAAAGTTATTAGAGAAGAACAAGGAGGATGTCGGATACGTCAGATAGAGTATTTGTACTGACAGCATTAATAGACAAATATCGAAAAGGAAATGGTAAGTTATTTGTAGCGTTCTTGGACCTTAGGAAAGCGTTCGATAGTGTAGATAGCCTGCTTCTAGGTCAAGTTCCAATTGAACTAGGATTATCAATGTTATTATTAACGTGTTGATTAGTATGTATAGTGCGACAAAAGGGGTGGTTAGGCTAATAGGGGGAGGTATACCGAGAGTATTTGAGAGTAAACAGGGAGTAAACCAGGGTAATCTTTTGTCTCCTAGGCTATTTGGGACATTTTTAAATGATTCGATTCAGTTTTTAGAAAAGCGATGGGCACCTAGCGTGTCTTTGGGCATCCTTAAATTATCAGTTTTGCTTTTTGCTGATGACACTGCGCTCGTGGCGAAAACCCGTAACGACCTGCACGTTTTCCTTGATGAATATTTGAGATTAAAGAAATTAGAATTGAATGTAAAAAAAATAGAAATTCTTATTTTTAAGCATGGGCGAGTATCAGGAAAAGAAGAATGGATTGGTAGTTTCCTGTTCCGGGGTGAAGAATTGAAAATAAGAGATAAGTTTAAATATCTGGGTTTTAATTTGTCGCCTAATGGGAGCTGGAAGACGCAAGTAAAAGAAATGACAAATAGGGGAAGTGTAGCGTCTGCAGCAATTTTTAGAAATGTAACGTTAATGGGAGTAAAACACCTGAAGATTCGTAAGAATATTTTCAGTTCAAAAATTATGCCAATATTCCATTACGGGGCGGAGTTATGGGGATTCGATCCAGCTCTGCAGCTAGTCAATTCAGCTGCAATACTATTAAAGAGTATATGGGCTGCACCAAACAACCCACACCCAAGTTATTAAAGGTGACCTAGGTATATTCTCTACGAAAATACAAAGGTTATCCCAAATTCTTAGGTTCTGAGTGAAGTTAGCTCAATTGCCTCTCGCGCACATCTGCTTCCCATTTGGTGCCATAATAGGCTTTTGAAAGCGGCTTTTTATAATAATAATTGTATTCAAAGCCAAAGGCCATATACAAGACAATACATATAAAACAAAACAAAAAATAACTTTAGATGAACTAAACTTTGCCCTCTCGAAATTTAACAACACCATCAACAAATCTGCAAATTTTACATATAAGGCTTGGCGAGTGGCGACGTGCTCTTTAAGATGTCAGGAAGTAACATAACCTCACCTCCCAATAATTCCCTTCTTAACCCAGAGAGCCCTGGACACCGGCACAGAACATGGACCAAATCATCAACTCCATTACCACATAGAGGGCAAGCACACCCGGATGGCTGGTCTTCATCTTTTCTCTTAAAAAAATAACTATTGAAGATAGGAAGAAAAAGAACGTGGCCTTTTAAAGTAAAGAGTCTACTGCAGGAATTAGGCCTAGCGTATATGTGGAATGAAGGCCTTGGCCCCGGTGAAGGTATGCAAGATCTCCTGGCAATAGCAATTAGAGTGCTAAAAGACCAAGAAATCCAAAAATGGGAGGGGATGGTAAGTAGGTCAGGGACACTGAAATATTATATACAAGTAAAAGAAGCACGGTGAAGAGGTATATTTTAAGATAAATTTGCCCCAGTTATATTTGCGGCATTGGATCCAGTTGCGTTATTTTTGAAGAGAAAAGATGAACATCAGCACATCCGGGTGTGCTTGCCCTCTATCTGGTAAAGGAGTTGATGATTTGGTCCATGTTCTATGTCTGTGTCCAGAGCTTTTTGGGTTAAGAAGGGAATTATTGGGAGGTGAGGTTATGTTACTTCCTGACATCTTAAAGAGCACGACGTCAAGCGGTATATGTAAAACTTGCAGATTTGTTGATAGTGTGGTGAAATTTCGAGAGAGAGATGGAGAAGTTTAGTTCATGTAAAGTTATTACGTTTTGTTGTTTTATAAGTATAAGTTTAGTTCATGTAAAAATATTATGTTTTGTTGTTTTATAAGTATTTTCTTGTATACGGCCTTTGGCTTTGAATATAATGATTATATTATTTTATACATTGTATATATATATATATATATATATATCTGTACTGAAAAACCCAAAGGCCATATACAGTATAAACAAAGAACTCATAGGAAACTAAACAAAATAACAAACTAAGAAACAGCACTTCTCAACTCGAGTGCTTTTTATTAAAATTCAGAAACACAAAGAAATAGAAAACCACGATTTTCGTTTTTTTTTTATTGATCAGCTAATTATCCCTCTAGGATGATGTGCGAGGGATAAATATAAATTCGGATATTTCGGTTGCACTTCCGGCAAACTGTCCTCAGCGAAAAACAAGCAACTAAATCATAAAATCCAACACAATACTTTTCCTGGCAAACCGTCCACAGCGAAAAACAAGCAACTAAATCATAAAATGCAAACAATACTTTTCTGTTGGTATTGTGTTGGATTTTATGATTTAGTTGCTTGTTTTTCGCTGAGGACGGTTTGCCGGAAGTGCAACCGAAATATCCGAATTTATATTTATCCCTCGCACATCATCCTACAGGGATAATTAGCTGATCAATAAAAAAAACCGAAAATCTCGGTTTTCTATTTCTTTCGTAATGAATGGTCAGCTTGGCTTCAAACCTTATATTCAGAAACAGATTAAGAAGAAATAGCAGCATCAGATACCACGGTAACTGCAAAAACAGCAAAATGCAGATACAAAAGCACAATTATTGCCTTTTCACCGAGAAAACTGTTCGCTAAAAGGTGCCTCGTATACGTATTAAGTTTGTACTGCATTGCAATAAAAACTTAAAGTTTAACTGAACAGGCAACTTATTTTTACATCTTAGATTCAAATACATTGAATTATTACAACACCTATTGGGGATTTTCATTCTGTCCACAGTAGTCTTCAGTAGGGACGTTGGGAATGTGGACGCTTTCCCATGGTGAATCCGTCCACAATTCGCCCGCGAAAATCACTAAACTATCACTACACAAGACACCTCACTAGCTAGCACTAGTTTTTGGCACTGCAGACACTTCTTTGTTTATTTGATACACAATTTATTTACTCGTTTGCTGCTGGTGTTGTTACCAAATGTTCCAGACACCATAGAGATATCACAAAAACGGGAAGAGCGGCAAGCACAGTGGGATAATCGATTATTTTGAAATATCAGAAAAACAAACTAACGCTTTTTCATCGGGTTTTCAAGATTATTTAAGCGAACAAGTGATGGGTAACTAGACTGTCGTATCCTAGCTCTTTTCGGTTAAACTTTAAAAAGAGAGAGATAAACATTATCTCAATCGTGACATGTCTCTTTGACTTTTTAAAATCTGTAATAACTTTTTTTTACGCGAAGGACGGGGGGGGGGTAATTAATTAGCTATTATGAGGGAAAACTCATTTTGTCGCCTCTTTAGTGGAACATAAACTGGAGGAACGACACTTATTTTGAAGGCTACACAGCGTTTTTGAGGTAAATAGTCCTTCTGGGAATAAAACATAGTACGATAAGAATTTTTACCAAAATCCAAAGTGAACACGAATAAGTTAATTACGCAGACTAGATTATGTAAACACTATACAAACAAGAGGGAAGCGGCAAACAAAACAAAGAGAGTTTTTCCCTTCTCTTGTGCACATATCCACGAATACAAACCTTATAGTCAGAAATTTTCGGAATGTTTCAAAGAGTCATCAAAATTCAGGAATAAGTGGCGTATAGCGAAGACGAAACTGTTTTTTCAGTTCGTATTTCTGCTGTTCTGCCTTTACTTCAAGAAACCGTATAGTATCATATCCAGCAAACCAGGCCTGAGTTTGAAGTCAAAGATGTGCTCCTAACCTTGAAGTCCTTTGATAACGCACTAACATCTTGATAACATGAAGGTCAGTCGCCATGAATAAATATGAAATCCGGGGAATCATCCAGGTTGTTACTGAAATAATTTATTCAACTAGGAAAATGTAATTGAAAAGCAGAAAAACCCGAGTCAAGAACTTGCATCCAATGCAGAATAAATGAATATATACACTTTGTTTCAGAATGCCCAGCGTGGAATAGCGACTATAAGCATTCCACTTTTTGGGTGTTGACCTGCATGATGTTTTGAGAAAAGTCCCCCTGAAGGACGTATCCAGTGCGACTGACAACTGAGGAAGATTATACAGCTTTTAAACTGAGATGATCGCGATTATAAGTGATATAACAGTTGCGTTTTTGCAGATACTACGGTATCTGATACCAGGGCAACTGTATCAGCATTTCGTGGCTTTACAGTTAGCGTGGTATCTAATACTACGGTTGCTTTGCAAACACGTCAACACGTCAATCAAGAACACCGCATTTAACAATTAGTGAAGTATTTCTCGTCCAAAGTGTGATTCGTTTAGTGTGATTCGTTTTTCCTTTTTGTCTTCTTCTATTTTCTTCCCTTCTTATACTTCAATTGTCACATTTTGTGTTTAGAATGGGTTAATAAAATCATTCATTCATTCACCATGGAGAATTTCCGGTAAAACATCGACAGATTCCGGTAAAATTCTAAAGCCCCCCCCCCCCCTCCCAATCAGGAAGGTGTCGAGACGCCCCTGCAGATACCACGGTAACTGCGAACACGACTTTACACCGTGGCATCATATAGGCCTACCACGGCATCTGCAAAATCGCAACTAATGACCAATCTGCGTCCTAATTTTAAGCCAGCGTTTTTTACTCTAAAACACAGAATAGTATAAGATAATAATAACAACCTTGCAGTCACTGTTGTGCGAAATGACTCAGCAATCTTTAAGCCCCGGTAAGAAACAAGACCAAAGGTGTCGATGGGATCCCAAAAATCTAATATTTGATTCAGACAATCGAGTCTTGTCTTCGCCAGATCCAGTCTTGGACAGGCTAATTATCAGAGAAAACCAAGTTCAGATATACCTCTATAAACCATATCTATTTTGACGATGACCGGGACTTCCTGCCGATTTCCGAGCGAACTACTAGCCCAGCAAACAAAAAAAATACAGAAACAAAACCAGCGTATCTCCTTATCCCTATAAAGAACATCTAATCAACTTTGAATAAAAGTTTGACTTAAAAAAAAATCCGGTTACAACCGGATTCCGGAAAAATTATATGTCCGGGTAAAAAAACATCGTCATAAACCGACTCAGCCTCCCTTCTTACCCCTTAATCTGTCATCTACTCGAACTTTTGCTTTTAACAAATTTTCCGGTTTTGGCCGGATTCCGGGCGAACTACTTGTCCGTCAAGAAAATGATTTTCACCATCGTCTTCAGCATGTCTTCCTACCCCTCAATCGAACATCTAATCAACTTCAAATAAAACTTTCACTTTTAACAAACTTTCCGGTTTTGGCCGGATTCCGGGCGAACTACTCGGCCGATGACAAAATGATTTTCCCCATCGTGCTCAGCATGTCTTCTTACCCCATAATCGACTATCAAACTATCAACTCGAAATAAAACTTCTAATTTTAACAAACTTTCCGGTTTTGGCCGGATTCCGGGCGAACTACTTGTCCGTCAAGAAAATGATTTTCACCATCGTCTTCAGCATGTCTTCCTACCCCTAAATCGAACATCTAATCAACTTCAAATAAAACTTTCACTTTTAACAAACTGTCCGGTTTTGGCCGGATTCCGGGCGAACTACTCGCCCGATGACAAAATGATTTTCCCCATCGTGCTCAGCATGTCTTCTTACCCCTTAATCGACTATCAAACTATCAACTCGAAATAAAACTTCTAATTTTAACAAACTTTCCGGTTTCGGCCGGATTCCGGGCGTACTACTTATCCTTCGAGAAAATGGTTTTCACCATCGTCTTCAGCATGTCTTCCTACCCCTAAATCGAACATCTAATCAACTTCAAATAAAACTTTTACTTTTAACAAACTTTCCGGTTTTGGCCGGATTCCGGGCGAACTACTCGTCCGATGACAAAATAGTTTTCACCATCGTGCTCAGCATGTCTTCTTACCCCATAATCGACTATCACATTAGCTGTTTCAAAATATTTTGTTTGCCCCTTAATTTAAACCCCCTCCCCCACCCCTAAATGTAGGGCTACATAGCCCATCTACGAACTTGACTGGTCCGACGACCCAACGAATCCTCACACCAAGTTTCATCAAAATATCTCACTCCCTTCGAGAGTTATCGTGCTTACAGACGGACGGACAGACGGACGGACGGACGGACGGACGGACGGACGGACGGACGGACAGACGGACAACTTTTGCGATGTCATAGGTATCCCCCCACTTACGTTTTGGGATCCCAAAAACAGGAAACTTAAATGATTAAAGCTCACCCTTAAAGCTGCTAATATTCCTGAGGTGCCATTGGTTATACGCCTTCCGCGCCAATTCCTGAGGAAGGCCACCAATGAACAGCGAGCTTGAGATTCTCATAAAGTCTTTGTCTCCTTCATTGACTATAGTGCGACTGGCACCGTGGTTTACTCTTAGGGTGAAATTCTTGCCTCGAGACAGAAGCTCTACAGTGTGGTATTTCCCGTTGTTTACCGTCTCAAAGCTGAAAATAAAATAAGAAAATTTTAGCCGTTTGTTCCTGTCTCCTCTAAACCAAATTCCCGTTGTTTTTTTTTTAAATCAACACCAACGGTTCTCAAGGCTATCCTGCTCCCTATCTTCGAGTTTTGCAAATTTTAATTTGTTTCCTAACAGATGGGTTTTACTTCGTATGATTACGCGCCCTCACACTTGGAGAAAACGATGTTGACTGAAACATAAGCAGCGTTCTTTGTCATGGGAGTTCTCACCGGTGGTCTCCGGTTTTTCTTATAAGCCGTTTTTGCATCCACCGGTGACTTCTCACCAGTCTTATAACCCGGTTTTGAACTAACCAGTGTCCGGTTTTATCTCACCGGTGCGGACTAACCAGAACCTGCACGGGAGCCGAGCTTCAGCGACAAGCTAGCCCGTTTTCATCAACTCACCGGTGAACAAAAAAAACGTGTTTTAAGAGAAGAACCGGACACTGGTGACAAAACACCAAAGACAGCCCGGAGTGCAATGTACGCAGCTATAGTTCTACGTCTGTTTCGTTAGAGCCGTCTGCAGGGGCCGAGTGAAATCAGAAAGAAGGAAGAACATAGCGGATAGATCATTCACGGAAACCTTGAGACTCACCAAAACCAAAATGCCGACTGTGAATCATGGTTGATTGTGACAAACGGATACGTCAGTTGAACTTTACTAGAGCGATGTGTCAACCCTTCTTGGCAAGGGCGCTCTTCAGGGTCAAGCTGTTTATTTTTTTTACGAAAAAAGCCGCAAGAAGAGCCGAAATATCGCTGTAAGAAAGTTCTTCTGACGTATCCGTTCGTCACTATTAACTT
The DNA here is from genome assembly GCA_023053575.1 of Branchinecta lynchi. Lineage (NCBI taxonomy): Eukaryota > Metazoa > Arthropoda > Branchiopoda > Anostraca > Branchinectidae > Branchinecta > Branchinecta lynchi. The sequence goes on from JAKZAP010000010.1 coordinate 7,614,494, forward strand.
ATCACCGAAATCAGCTAAACTTTCCATGTCTGCATATCTTCTCTCAAAGCACCAAAGGTCCTAAGCGACAGTATATTAAAACAAGTGCGCAAGCGCTCGGACGTGGAGTGTAAAAGAATGAACTGAATTCACTTAGATTTCTCCCTTCCCATAAGGTTTAATATTCGTATAGCACGGTTGTCCGTGAACCAGTAATTGAGCTCTCAAAGCTCTCCAGCCACGGCTCAGGCCGTCTCTCGTACAATCAGTTATGCTCGCTACGAGCACAGTAGGTTTGTTCCAGTCAGAGCAAAATAACACCAGGGAGTAGAGCCAAGACTTGACAAAATTGACGCACACTCAATTAGCAGCTATACCAGCACTACTAGCGATAGAGAACGTCCCTATCCAAACTCATTCAGTCGTTCGCCAACGCTTGCTCCGATTACTTCATATTCTGAACATTGCAAAAAAAAATTATACAGCCTTCATTGTTTCCTTGGTATGTGCAGATCGCACCTTTGCTTTACTAGAAATCTCTAAACCCGCAAGTTTGTCTCGCTTTAAATGCCGCAAGCATAGTGGGCGGCGCTACAAGTATAGCCCGTTTGCAAAGCATGGAAAGCGTAGGTCTTGGCGCTACTCGCTAGTGTTATTTTGCTCGGGTTCCAGTACACTTCGCTCTATCTTGCTCCAACACCCTAATGTCAAAGTCATAAATTTGCAAAGTTCGTCTCATCTAACACCTTCCACGCCAGGACAAATGTTAGTTCACTTAGAAATGCAATCCCTTCGCATAAATCGTAATTCGGTCTCCAATCACGGTATCGGCCATCTTTGTCTTTCCAGTTTTGCTTGGTATAAACACCGTAGGCTTGTTCCAATACACTACTGACTTTACTTTCATCAATCTTGAAGTGTATTTTGTCTACTATACCTTGGTCAAACACACTAATGTCAAAGTCATAAAGTTTCTGATCCCATTTCATAGCACCCCCTTCCTTACGCGAAAACATATGTTGTGACTAACTGACAGCTCAAACCCTTAGTCAGACATGAAACCAAATAATGGTGGGTTTACACACTGCGTAAAATCCGAGCGTATTTTGAAATCCGAGCGTATTTTACGCACGTTTTGAGCTGAAAAGATTTCTAGCAATACGGACGTAACTAGAGAAATCGGTCCGTTTTGTATTCAAAAAAGTTCGTATTGCTAGAAATCTTTTCAAGCTCAAAACGTGCGTAAAATACGCTCGGATTTCAAAATACGCTCGGATTTTACGCAGTGTGTAAATGGACCATAAACGCAATGCACATCTTGCGAAAAGTACTGTGTACAAACAAGTATATGAGATTTTAATTTGGTGAGCGTCATCGTGGACGAACTTAAGACATGGGCAATCTGGGCCCCCTTGCAAACAAACAGGAAGGTGAAACTCAAAAGTAATTCAAGAGCGTAGAAACCGTAACGAAAAGGAATTTCGTTGTCGTATCTCTAATTGTGATCTAGGCTATGCAAATTGCTCGTTGGGGAATATAATCCTAGTGGCGTCTGAAACGCCCGGATGTTCGAGACCTACCTCTTCCTATTTAAAAAATCCTGCATATCTAGACTCCAATGACAACTATCGTTCCAAGTTTCTACGTGATACAGGCCATGGTTTGCAAGCTCTGAACTGGGCACAGTTGCCCCTGAAACCAAGGAATGGTGAAGGTGTGTGTGTGTGTGGGGGGGGGGGGTAACTTTAAATTACACCTCACAAGCATACCGATTTTAAATTTGATACCTGTAACGGTTCACAAAATCTCAAATAATGAGCAATCCGGGCCCAGTAGCCGATTAACGGGGAGGGTGGGGGAGGTGCAATCTCAAGGTTTTCTTCGTAGCCACAGGATAGAGGTACGGTAAATTTCGTCATTCTAGCTCCAGCCGCGGTGAAGCTAAGATCTTAGCCACGCGGCAATTTGGGCCCAATTGCCCCAGAACCGAATGTGGGGATGGGACCACAAAAAGTGCAACTAGATCCCAGTCCCAACAATAATACCAAGTTTCAAATTGATGCCTGTCATGGTTCACAAGTTATGAGCTGCACTATCTGGGCAATCTGGGCCCAATAGCCTCTGAACTAGGTGAGTGGGGACATGGAACCCCTAGTAAGAACAACTAGACTCTAGTGCGAACAGTTGTACGAGCTTTCAACTTGATATCTGTCACTGTTCATTGGTGATGAACTCCATTCAATGGGCAATATGTGGCTAATTACCCCTGAACCGGGTCGGTGGGGGAGTTCGGACAGACAAGAGGCACAACTAGGCCACAATACCAACAAATGTACCAAGTTTGAACTTGAAACATGCACTGGTTCACAAATTATGAGCTCCACAAAAACGGGGAAAACGGGAAACCGAAAGCCGAAAGCTACTACAGCGCTCGCAATAGTGGATCGTTACAAGCAACACTCCACAAGACGCTTTTTCGAACCTATCGACTGGAGACGCTACAACACAGATTTTGGTGACCTAACGTTTCGATTTTAGTTTCAAGCGAATCCCTTCTTAATATATAGAACCTTGCAGTTCTGCCCTTTGGTTTTTCCATGTTGATCATTCGGTAGTGAGAATTAGATAGCCCCTCGGCTTAATACCCGGATAGACGTGTGCCACATAAACCTGCAACTGACCCTACTAGACTGCTCCAAGAACCAAATTAGGCTAGCAAAAGGTTTATGATCCCAGAGGGCAGTGCCTAACTAACTGAAAGAAACATTTCTTCGTCAGTCCCCTTGGTACCTAAGGTGTGGGTCAGATTAGCAAAATAGGCAAGGGAAAAAGACTGCAAGGGGAGCGGGATACGAAAATGAGGACTCCATGCATGAAATTGATTAAATGCTAAATTAAAGACGTCATCGTGCACTTTGGAAAGCCCGGTATTTACATTCTGAGAAGAAAGGCCCGGACTAGGATTAGAAGATCTGAATATTCTTCCAGACTGAGTATCACAGTCATCAACAAGCTCACCGTCGCTCTCGCCATCGCTGCCATCAAAGTTAACCAATCTTGAGTCACAGCTCTAGGGAAACACATACGGTTCTAAACAGACAAGACTTTGGCAGATAACTTTCACAAATGCTCATCGACACGGTTTAATCTGCAAGAGAAACTGGAAGTTTCGAGGGGCAATCTTCGCCTACAGACGTGGCATTAGTGGCGCACAGCCTCGTAGAGGTGGAATATTCTCCTATAGTCAACTGTCTAACTACCTTTTCTATTCTGCGATTCCCTATCTGCTTATGCAGCACCCCCCCCCCCCACCTGTTTGAGATTCGGTTTACTAAAATTGTTCGGTATTTTTTCGATATCAGAACTGTTCGATATATTTACGGGGATTCAGTAGTTATACAGAATCCTAAATAGGCTATATGTACAAATCTCTTCGGTATAATGATCGGGATTCGGTATAATTGCCAGTATTCGGTAGTTATCACGAATTTGGTGACAGAACTTACTGAAATCATTTGGTAATTTTTCGATGCCGGAACTATTCGGTATATTTATGGAGATTCCGTAGTTACACAGAATCCCGAATAAGCTATTGGTTCAAAATTATTTGGTTTCATGATTAGGATTCGGTAATTTATTCAGTATAATTTCCAGGATTAGGAAGTTAACCACGAATCCTGACTTTGTTCCAGTTTCGACGAAAGTATACCGAATAAGAATATTGTTCGGTAGTCTTTTGACACCAAAACAATTCGGTACAGTAATACAGAATCCCGAACATGCTATCGGTCTAAACTTATTCGGTATAATAACTGGGATTCGGTAATTTATTCGTTATAACTGCCAGGATTCGGAAGCTACCACGAACCTCAGGAGAGGTCGAGTGAAGCACTGGTCGCAGACAAAGGGGATGATCTATGATACCATCGATAGTCCTTACTATTATTTTGGATCCCCAAAAGAATATCTATTCATAAATATTTCGAAAATTCCGTCTGCAGCACTTTCCGTGATATTCTCCATTTTGTGGAAGGGCGCGGCATTTGACGGGGGTCTTAAGCCAGTTTTAGGATTGAGATTTTGATACATTAAAAGCTAGAATTTGGATGGAAATTAAATTTGGGAGAAAAATAAAAAAATAAATTCGCCGGCGGCGCTCACTTTATGTGATTATGGGTAGTATATTAACTAGACTACAGTTGCTGCTGCTGCCGAACGTCGCTCCATCCGTTTTCTGGAACTTCTTAGAGTCTCGGTATTTAATCAACGGTTTATGGTATCTCCTTATCCCTATAAAGAACATCTAATCAACTTTAAATAAAACTCTGACTTAATGCAGGTACAACCGGATTCCTGACTAATTATATGTCCGGGTAAAAATGATTGTCATATACAGACTCAGCGTCTCTTCTTACCCCTAAATCTATCATCTAATCAACCTTAGATAAAACTTTTGCTTTTAACATATTTTCCGGTTTTGGCCGGGTTCCAGGCGAACTAGTTGTCCGGCGAGAAAATGTTTTTCACCATCGTGTTCAGCATGTCGTCTTACCGCTAAATCAAACATTTAATCAACTTCAAATAATAATTTTACTTTTAACAAACTTTCCGGATTTTGCCAGATTCCGGAAGAACTACTTGTTCGGCGAGAAAATAATTTTCACCATCATGCTCAGCATGTCTTTTTACCGCGAAACCAAACATTTAATCAAGTTCAAATGAAACTTTTTCTTTTAACCAACTTTCCGGTTTTTCCCGGATTCCGGACGAACTACATGTCCAGCGAGACAATGGTTTTCACCATCGTGTTCAGCATGTCTTCTTACCCCTAAATCAAACATTTAATCTACTTCAAATGAAACTTTTACTCTTAATAAACTTTCCGGTTTTTGCCGGATTCCGGACGAACCACTTGTCCGACACGAAAATGGTTTTCATTATCATGGTCAGCATGTCTTCTTACCTCATAATCGACTATCTCAATAGCTTTTGTTAATTTTGTGTCCCTTAATTTGAAACCCCTCCCCCACCCTCAAATATATGGCTACAGAGCCCATCTTCGAACTTGACCTGTACTTTGGCCCAAAGGATCCTCCCACCAAGTTTCATCAAAATATCTCAATCCCTTCGAGAGTTATCGTGCGGACAGGCGGACAGACGGACAGACAGACGGACAACTTTTGCGATGTCATAGGTATCCCTCCACTTACGTTTTGGGATCCCAAAAAGGAATTTCATCGTCCTATGTCCAAGTCTGGTCAAATTATGAACATTATTCACTGGGCAATCTGAGCCCATTTGAACCTGAAGTGGATGTGGGTGGAGGTGAGACCCCCAAAAGCACAACTAGACCCCAATACCCACAAGTGTACCAAGTTTGAACTTAATACTTGCACTCGTTCACGAGTTATGAGCTTCACAAAATACGGTGAAAAACCAAAAGCCGACAGCTGCTACATCGCCGCAATAGTGGATTGTTCCAATGAACAGGTTCCTGTATTCTCGCGAAAGTACAGAACTTTTCAAACTTATTCAACAAGGGCAAGCAAGGTGTTTCGATATTGGCGTATTTTTCTGCCCCATTCCGGCCAAATGGCGAACTTAACTTGGGATTCTGTTGCGCTTCTTGAGATTTTGGGCGTGTTTTTCAAAAGGCACATTTTTTTTCTCTGGACGACGATCTGGCAACACTGTTCAGAATTTGTGTATGAGAACTTGAGCCCGTGGTTCCGTTTGGTTAAATGTGCGCTTATTCAATCGTCAGAGAGGGTAACTCATTTTTTTCTTTTTTACAAATAAGCCAAAAGAACCTCCGTCTTTGGTCCCATGCACCGACTATGGATACCCCCACAAAACTGAGCAGAGCCAGAGCTACTTGCTGATCTTTTAGTTGACGCCCGTCTACCTACATCCCTCGTAGCCGCTGCGCACTGAGTGGAAAAGACCGAATGACCCGCCTCTACGGAGTGCACGCGTGACGTCACAATGTTAAACAACCAATAGTCGGCTTACTCTCGACTTTTTTCTCCGGGATTCTACAGCAATAAGCTGTTTGTAGAGTAATGAAATTTTGATGTTCCACGTAGCTCTTACCCTAGGCTATGCATCGGCATCGGGAGTATATTCGACTCAGCATGGTCATATTACAGAGATAGGAGCTTGGCCCAACTTTATTACAGGGCAACTCTTAAAGGACCTGTCTTACTACAATAGTAACGCAACCTACTTCCATAAGCACTCCATATACTTCTAAACTAGGAGACCCCAATTTCGTACGCGTACATTCTAACCCCTCTAACAAAACCACGCTGATTTTAACACTTACCGTGATTTGCTACCTTCGGTGTGTATCACGCTGTCGACAGTTGTCAGCGAGAAGAAAAACCGGTTTTATAAATGTTTTCCCTGTTTTCGCTGTAAGTCAACGGGTCTCAGAAAAGACTTAAAACAGCCAAAACCGTGAGTTATTTGTTGAAAGCATCGCCTTCTTTTAAAGCATTCAAATATTTGAAAATACTGCGTTGAATAGTAAATAGTGCCCTTTAAAAATAATTTGAGACTCGAAAAAGATCCCTGAATCTTACCTGTAAATGTTGGACACTGGGTGATTCCCGACGTCGTAGCTGACGCGAATCCTGCCCCTGAAAAGCTCTACGGCCATATGGTGGTCCTCGCCATGATAGATGAGCACACCGCTGTCATCCTCAGTGGAGAAAGTCACAGTAATATTTGCATCTGGCTTTGTTTTCGGAGTAGGCATTTCGACGTAAGACCCGTTGACCTGGAAGCTGACGCTGGTCAAGAACTCGCAGCGCTTCCCTTGAAAAAAAAAAAGTTTACTGAAAAGCAATCCTGCTTGTTTACCTACTTTCTAGGAAGATTATTTCGTCTTCAATCCCGCCAGGAGAGAGGGATAGATAGACAATGTTGCTTAACGATGATAGCCGTAATGGGCCATGGTTATTAAAACAAATACAAAAATAAACAACTAATCTCCCAATAATATAACCCAATAAACAACCCTTTCTTCCTAAATCGCCTTAACATACTCCCCCCCCCCCAACAACAACAACAAAAAATTTGACACTGCGAAACGGATACCTCAGCTACATTTTATCTTCTTGGCAAGCGTCCTCTTCCGGTTCAAACTACTCAAGCTGGACAAAAAAAACTTGCCACCTGGCAGTCAGCTTGGGCTGAAGGAATATTAAAAAAAAAATGTCCTTTTATGCCCTCTATCTTTGTGCCCATGTGCCCTTCCCAGACTTAATATCCAAAACTTTCTCACTGAGAGTCCTCCTTTCTTCTGCCCAATGTGTGGGATGGCGAATGATGATTTCAGCCACTTTATGCGTGAGCGTAGAGAGCTAAATGATTTAAGATCTGAGGTATTTGGTGAAAGAGTGTTTGGTAAAGAGTGGATGTCTAAAATATTAAAAAGTAAACAATTTTGTGTCGTGAGATTGTTGGGGAAATTCCTCCGGATTGGTTTGCACCACCGTGACGTGTTCATCCAATAGTTGAAATCTTTTTATTTGTATGTTGTTAGTATAGTGTATGTTTATTCAAGCAAATGTAAACCCTGTATGTTTTTGCCATGGCCTTCGGGCTTTCGTGTAAATATATTCTATTCTATTCTATCCTAGCAGCATTGCAAAATATCTCAACCTCCTCCGCAGATACCAAGCACAAATATCGCACAAAAACCTAAACCGCTTCTGTGAGGTCGGATGCGAGTGTAATTTTTGAATACAATGTAGCTCTCTCTAGAAAATCAAACAGTGCATCTCTTAGGCTTCCCCCAGGGTAAGGTGAAGGAAGGTTTTTTGTTTTTGTTTTCTGAAGGGTACGGTTGTGCCTGAGAGTAGGAGCAGTGACCACTCTGCGTATTATGTTTAAAATGTAAAGATCGTGGTTCTCGGCGTCCTGGAATGGGCTGAGTGTTTTGATTATGTGCGATTTATTTTCTTATTTGTTCTTAAACCCATTGAACTCGTCTTGAACTTAGTCATAGGCAGTCGTCGTCAGGGATATTCTGGAAACAGAAAAGTCGTAATGACTAGAAGTTATTCACATAATTTTCCCTGTTCCAGTTCGTAGCTAACCATGCGTTTTAGTTCATACTGGTCCTCCAATGACTACATACTCCTAGGGTATTTGTTTAATTACATCCCTTCAGCAGACAAAACCTCTGACGATGAAAGTTTACACGACCCTTCAATTTAAGGAGAGCTACGACCTCATAGGTGAGGAGAATTACAATTGCCCACTTTGTTGCACTGGGCAAAATACCATTGACCACCTTCTAGGACAGGGCCAAGAGCTTCCTTCATTGGGTTTAGTTGGGATGGCTGGTGGTGTTCTCTTCCCTGGTATCTCAAAGTCGACAAATAAAAGTGTAATCCGTGAGGTAGTTTCTTTCGTTTTGAATGCAAGGAAAAGAAGAAAATAATTTGTGTTTCATTATTAGTGTTATAAATTGCTGTTGGCGCTTCAGGAATCTGTGTATTTCCAATAAATTATTATTATTATACTCGTTATAACCAAGGTATGTGATTACCAAGACAGAGCGCTGAAGCTAAGAGCCACTGAGCTGCGTAGTGATGGTCCATATCCGCATGGAAGTATTGCTTTTTAGTAACGTGTTTTATTTTATTTTGTATCTGGCCCATGGGCTTTGAACTACACTTATTATTATGGCACTTGCTACGAGTAGATGGTAGAACAAAGTAAATGAGGATGTTGCAAAATACCCCCTTCCAACTCTATCACCGTAGCAAGATGCGGTTCGAACCTCAAAGTGAGCGTGTAAGACATCTCCGCATTCCATTCAGCAAGCTTCCCTTGAATCAGAGCATTTCCCGGAAATGTCCCAGCTCTCCCAGTGCAACTACCCTACAGAAGGGTTTCACTAGAATCTTAGCATTTGCCGAAAATTATCCCCCCGCCCAACCTCAGCACTTAAATTATCGGTCTCCCCCCCCCCCAACCCGGCCAGAGCACATTCTATTACTTAGGGCAACTATGTACCTTCGAATTGTTTCATCCCAATAGCTCCACTCGTTTGATCCCTAGGCATTCTACAAAAGTTCCTGGATACCCCCACCCCCTCCAACTCTCCCACAGTGGCCGAATCCGGTTCGAAAACATAACTGGTTCATCAAGGACATCTTTTCCTGCCACCGATCATGTTTCACCTGAATCAGAGTATTTCAGGTATCCCTTCCAAACTGCACTGCCAAGGTCGGATCCGACCGGGACGTCAAACTGGTCGCCTAGGGCATACTATGACCTGAAGGGGCAGGGGAGGGGGAGACTGATTCACGTGGAGCATTGAACTAATATAAGGCCAACTGACTCTGAGTTATCAATGTGCTTACTCCCGAATGAGTTTTTAAATATGGTAATTTTATGGTGCCAATTACGAGAATACATCCTTTTGAATTGTGTTCAATAGAAGGTTCCACGCTATCAGGTAGATCATCCTACAGAGATAAGTTTAAAATTTGACCTCCAGTAATGATGGGGCTCAAGATTGCTGTAAGAACTGCAAATACGAACGCCAAAACTGAAGTTTCTGCTACTCTATTATTTCCGAAAATGAAATCATTTGAGTCACGGAATTAACTAAACTTGCTGGACTATCACGATGATAATTAACCTAGCAAAGCGAAGAAGAAAAATAGCACACGGCCAGTCGTCAGCCAGTAGTGACCGATGTCGAAGCGGGCACGGTTACGACGACCGTGGAGGACCCACTAAAGACAAGCTTAGAAAGAAAATTTATTTCGTGAATCCGGAAAATAATTTAGTTCGACGAAATGACGGAAAGTTGGAAACTCGCTGAAAGAGCTACGAGCAAGAACGCTAAAACTAAGTTCTTGGATACCCTATTAGCCTATTTCCGAGAATGTTAGTGAAGAAGAAAGACAAGTTTCAAAAAGCACTTTCTAGTTTCGTCGAGCGCGAGAATAAAAGTTTCCTCGAACCAAATGAATGAAGACCCTTAACAAGGAACCACCGAAACAAAGCCCTGCTAGGGCGAACGTTAAAACTAAATCTTGTGCCTCTTCTCTTCCAGAATGATATCAGTTGTCAGACGTAACTTACTCTCGAGGTAAAAATTAACTCCAATTCCTGGAAAAGTTAAGAGAAAGAAAGGGGAAGAGAAAATTTGAGCTCCGACTGAAGTCGGTAGCAAGTTTAGTCGTCTCAAATGAGCGAAGACTTTTTTTTGCATGGAAACTTGCTGCAGAAACAAAAAACCCTGCTAGTATCAACGCCAGCGACAATTTCCTTGATGCTCTTGTCCAAGAATGATATCATATGTGACACGGAACTCTTCCGACTTCCTTGAGAGTGAATAGTAAGGATCAATTAGACTTCCTAGCAAACTTAAAGAGACAGCCAAGTTCAAGAGAAGCAAATTTGCAGGGCCACCAGCAAAAACGCTCCACTAAGCGCATTCTCTCGGAAGAGTTTTGTTCGCCCAAAGAGCGTCCAACCTTTAAGCATTAACTAGCCAAACAAAACTCTGCTGGCATGAACGCTAAAACTAAATTCCTGGGTACCCTATTATCTCATACAATGTTGTTACTTGCTTCTTGGAACTAGAACAAAAAAATATCAGCATAATGAATAACAAAGGCAAGCAAGAACTAAGAGAGGATAATTCAACGAGGATGCGTGCGGAAGTCACCGCTTGACCAAGGAACGAGAAGAAGGGCTAAATAAAATATCTCCCAAGGTTTCCGTTACAGAACGTTTCAGTCTTGAAACATTAGCCGCCCCCACTCGTCATACAGCGATCGCAATTTCTGTCCGTCCGTCGGTCCGAGTTTTGCTAGTTCGAGCACTTCCATTGACCCTAGAGCGATGAAACTTGACAGGCATATAAGGGACTGCTGTGATTACCGATTCATCCTACAGCTCGAGGCGAGCCAGCGAACACAGCAGCCGAGAGACGGGATCATCCGGCTAATCACGGAATGAACTGATAGTACCGTGCCAATGGCCAGAGAGTCATATTATATGCTTTTTATGATTAGGTTAGTGCGTAATAAAAGTGTGTTCAAAACCTCTAACAGGGACTCGACCAGACTAAACTGAAAATAGCCACTTCCCCGATCCGATCATCGGGGGGGGGGGGGGGGGGGGAGAGAATCCGGAAAACTGAGATATTTTTAACTTACGAACGGGGGATCGGATCTTAGTGAAATTTCATATTTAGAAAGACCTTGTGTCTCAGACGTCCCACTTCAAATCCGGACCGGACCCGGTGACTTTCGGGGGAGTTCGAGCCGTTGGAGGGGGAACCGGAAATCTTGGGAAACGCTTAGATTGGAGGGATCGGCACGAAAATTGGTGGGAACAACAAGCAAAGGTCCTGGATACGTTACATAACCGGACCGGATTCGGGCACTGTGGGGAAGTTGGGGGGGGATGTCTGGTGATCCGGCGAGTTCGGTACTTCCTGATGTGCTAGGCCGATGAAACTTGGCAGGCGCGTCAGGGACCCTAACAGACTGAATTGAGAATAGTCGTTTCACCGATCCGACGGTCGTGGGGGGAGAGGAGCATGGGGAATCCGGAATCTTGTGGCATTCATAACTTTTGAACGAGTGATTGGATTTGAATGAAACTTGGCAAGCGGAAAGAACTATCGTTTCAGATGCTCCGCGTCAAGTTCGGATCGGATCCGATACTTGTGGAGGGGGGATTGGAGGGGGGCATCGGAAAATTCTTGAAACGCTTTGAGTCGAGGGATTGGTGGGGAGGACAAGCATTAGGCCTAGATACGTAACTGACGGAGCCAGATCGTTTCGGGTCTATGGAAGGGGTTTCCCGGAATTCCGATGGTTGCGAGTTAGAATAGTTCCAGATGTGCTAACGACGCTGAAACTTCGCAGGCATATTGAGTGACCCGACTAAATCAACTTAAGAACCCTTCACAATGCCCTAGGAAAACTCCCGTTCCTGGATCCGACCATTTTGGGGGGAGTGAGGGAAGGGAAATACGGAAATTGACTTCCGTAAGTTGTGGACGGGTGGTCCAATTCGAGTGAAACTTAAGGGGTCATAAGAATTGATGACCTAGACATGCAAAAAAATCGTTCCAACCACATGCGGCCGCGGTAGGGAGAGTTGGGGGGGGGGGATCCACAAACTTAGTTCCCCAGTATCGAGTTTATGCGGCCTAGATTTGTTATTGGGGGTCCGGACCGGATCCGGCCACGGTAAGGGGGGAGCGGGAACCGGAAATTTGCGGATAGGCTACACTCCGATTCCAGTAAAACTTGATGGACGGGAAGAGCAGATGTCAGAGACGCGAAGTTTATGTTCTCATCTCATGTTCGGCCACAGTAGGGTGAGGTGGAGGGGGAATCCCGGAAATGTTGCGACTCGCATAGGGATCAAACGGGTGCAGCGATTTAAATGAATCTCGGAACCTGGAGATGGCATATGCTCAAGATGACATATTTAAGGGTCCCAACCGGATCCGAACACGGGGGGGGGGGGGGGGGGGGGGGGTCGGAATTTTCCGAAATGCTCAGATCCAACTGAAGCTTGATAGGTGGTAAGAGAAAATGCTTCAGATGATCCATTCACGAGTCCAAACCAGATTTGGCCGTAGTAGGGGGAGTTGAAAGGGAAGTACTGGAAATCGCGTGGCACGTCTAGAGACCAAACAAGTAGATTTACTGGGCTGAAAAACTAGGAAGTCAGAACAGTCGTTTGCCCCAGACGATCCCACGCGATGTAGAAAATGCTCAAACTTGGGTGAAATAATATATCCTATTACTAGGTCCGAGCCGTATTTCTGGATGACGGGTGTATTCTGCGTCGTTCTCATCCACTTTCTTGTACCGCCTACTCCTACCAAGTGCCATACGAACTCGTAGCTCATCTGTTACATATTAAAACTGGCATCCTATCGCCTAAGCGAACCCTCAAGTTTGATCTCTGCCTCCACACTGAAAAATATAGGAAAAATCGCCAAGGTAGACCTGAAATCGGGAGACGAGGCAGCTAACGACATTGTCATTACGTTTTATATCCCAACGGTGCATATCTTTGTGTTAAATTTTGTCTGATCTCTATTAGCTCTTCCATGAAAAACAAAACCTCAAACACTGTTTACGTTATGGTGTACGAAACGATAACACTTATGTGTCATAAAGAGAGTGAACGTATCCAGTTCCTCCGGATATTACAAATAAATATTTGCACAAATCCGGCAGAGCGCAGAAATCGATAAGGCCGGATAAGGCTAGGGAAAATTGAATTTCCCTGTAGTTTGGAGTATAGTACTTATAGGCTTTTTACTACACTTACGCCCTTGGGCAGTGCGTCATAAACGCACCTTATCGATTTCTGCGCTCTGCCGGATTTGTGCAAATATTTATTTGTAATATCCGGAGGAACTGGATACGTTCACTCTCTTTATGACACATAAGTGTTATCGTTTCGTACACCATAACGTAAACAGTGTTTGAGGTTTTGTTTTTCATGGAAGAGCTAATAGAGATCAGACAAAATTTAACACAAAGATATGCACCGTTGGGATATAAAACGTAATGACAATGTCGTTAGCTGCCTCGTCTCCCGATTTCAGGCAACGGCGACAAGCTAAAAGCTTAACGCTAAATGAAATAATAATAATAATAAATCCTTCATTCATTCATAGGTATAGTTTTTATATATGTCTTTGGTACAGTGGCCCTTCTTGGCTTTTGCGCATTAACTGTATGCACTAAATCTGTCAATTGACCTACAGGTCAAGACTTTTCCACATCCTTGTTCACATTTAACGAAAAGGATGACCATTATTGACTTAAAGGTATCAGCCTTCATAAGGGTTAGGTACATTACACAGGTCGGTAGGGAGATACAGGTCGGTTGGCTCGAGGAATAAAACAGGGCAGCACCGAGCAAAAGTTTTAAATTGTTCATACCTGTATATCCTGGTGCACATTTGCAGAGATAGTCCGTCGACCCCTGTGGCTGGAAACAAATTCCATTCTGGCAGTCGTGTTGCTGGCACGGGGATGTCTGAGGGTATAGCAAGCTAACCATGGGCATGAGCTCGCAGTATTTTCCGGCCGTTTCCGGCGGGCATTTGCAGACGTAGTCATTCACTCCATCAACGCAAGTTCCTCCATTCTGTAGAAAAAAAACTTGAGATCCCGTGTCTAAGAATTTACCTGATATAGTCTTCTCTAGACAGGTGCCGTCCGTAGTATAGTGCGTTTTTTACCTGACATTCGGGGGATTCAGCTCACGAGAGAAGAAATACAACAAGAGCAGGATTTGTTACCAGGAACATAGGTGTGAGCGTCTGGAATGGCCTTCCAGAATCTGTCAGAGCGGCTGCAAGTCTGGCATGATTAAAGAGAATGGTTAAATCCCATTCTTTTAAAAGGGAAGAAGGGTGATAAGAGGAAAGGGTATTTATTTAATGTTATTTATTTATTTATTTGCCTCCCCCCCCCCCGGAATGAAGGAATGATGTAGAGGATTCAAGGTGTTTAGAATTGCGGCCACAATCAGGATTCTCTTGTCTTAAAAGTGGCCGTTAATGGTAAATTGTTTGTTTAATTTATATGTTTTTGTGATGAAATTAAAATGCCTAATGTCTACTTTTCTTTATTTTTAGTCGGAACTATTTCTTTTCTTTTTCTTTCTTTTACTGATTCCCATATACTCCGTATTTCTATATGGGTTAATACAATTATTGATTGATTGATTGAGAGTAAACAAACTTAGTTAACAGTATTCCCCACAACCTACACATAGCTTCACTTTTTAGGCACTTAACTATTCGCACCGACAAAAATTAAAACATAGTATCCAACTTATTTGCAAAACACCTTCTTTGTCTTCCTCCTTGGACGCGCAATGTCTACACGACCCAGAAACATGATGTGATATCAACAATTAAAGTGCAGTCAGAGTAGCCATGAGTGGCCAGAGATTGTTCTTTGACAACTTTCTGAATGATCAGTGAGAGTTTTCTCTCTGTGTTTCGTTTTCTGTTTTTATTTTCCGTGTGATCTTTTTCTGTGTTTCTTTACTTTACTTTTCATATACTCCATATGTTCTCTCCTCTTTCCTGTACGATGGGTGAAAAAATTCAGATTACAACATAAACTTACAATTTACCCGCTCTTCCAAACTTTTTCTGATTTTTCTTCTTCCAAAATTCCTCTCTTCCTTTAAATATCTGACAAAAAGTTTATAGCTCTATGCAAGTGAAAGTCATCTTACGTGGAGAAACACGCCAGAAGTTTCGGGAATTTCATGCATTCTGTTTTCTTCAAGATGTTTACGTGCCTCCCACCATACCTTTTCCGTCCAGGAGAGGTCTAATCTTATCCTCAAAGATGCGGCTAGGAAAAAGACAGAAGCTGATAGACCACTTTTTCGGTAGCATATTCCAGGAAAAAAAAACGAATAAATAAATTCAAGGGAACTGCATAATTATATTCTTCGAATCCAAACACATTGCATTCGAAAAGGTTTCTCTACACATGACGAAGAAATTTGGAATGAACGTACTGAACGGAGGTACGAATCTTGTCCACAATAATGCTGATGATTGATTTTATTTATAACCGGTCAAACTAAGCACGGAGACGGAGTAGATAAGACACAGTAGGACAAGGAAAAAAAGGACCCCCCACCCCCCGTATTCGCGTATCTGTCATCGTATTGATGCGTAAAACCGGTTATCTGAATTTTTGCCGAGTTTTTGTTGGAAGTCAATGGGTTTGGGAAAGGCTTAAAACAGCCAAAGCTGTTGTTAAAAAAAAACCTAGTTTATCAAATATTCTTTAATACTGGAACACAAACAGTAAGTAGTGCAAGGTGTGCTTTAAGCTTGTGTTGTCATCGGATGTCAAAGTCGCGCCTTATCACCATAGCATGTGAGCACGCTAGCTCCACCCCCTTCACCAGAACCGAAATGAATACGGCAAAGCGCTTTTTAAAAAGATCCCCTCTTGTCACATGACGATTTCCAGCATTATAAACGATGCTCTTCGTGCTTCTAGTGTATTTTGTAAGCAGGCGAGAGATAGATCTTGCATGTTTCCGTACAAATCCTGGAAGCAAACTGTCTTCGCCTTTGTGTCAAGATGGAACTCATTCTCCGCAATCGGTCATTCTAACGAAGCAGGTTTCAAAGATCTGTCAGGAAAGCTGTGTGGAAATCACGCAACAAATATTTCGGTTGATAGATCAAAGAAAAGAGCGTGAATGTCCTTAAAGGACAAGTGTCAGCGATTAAGCTGGGAAATCAACTCGAGTTTTTTTCACCGCTCGAGCGGCTTGAGCCTGAAGAGGATCCTCGCCAAGAAGGGCCGAAATATAGCTATGATAAAATTCAGCTGACGTATCAGTTTTGATCTGTCAAATGTAAATCGCAGTCATCTTGGCTGAAGCATATTTGACAGTAAACGGATACGTCAGCTGAAATTTATTAGAGCTATATTTCGGCCCTTCTTGGCAAGTGTCCTCTTCAAGCTCAAAGCCGCTCAAGTTGGAAAAACAAACTTGTGGAAAAAATGGTTCATATCTCCAACTTGAGCGGCTTTGAGCCTGAAGAAGACCCTTGTCAAGAAGGACCGAGATATAGCTCTAATAAAATTGAGTTGACGTATCCGTTTTACACTGTCAAATATGATTCGCAGCCAGCTTGGGCTGAAGTAATATTTGGGCCGAAGGAAGATTTATAATAATACAAGTTTATTGAAAACAATTTATTAAAAAATTCATTCATTTCCGTCACTAAATTTTATTTTCGTACAACCATGCAACGATATTAACCGTTACGCTCAGGGAATCTCGCCATTATTCTAAAGGTTAATTATATTTATTATTATTATCTTTATGATTCCTTCAAAACAGAAGCGTGAATATAAAAATTTGAAACAACAACTAAGTTCTCAAACGAATACATGAACATAAATAAACTGACCAAGTCTACAAACATATCAGCCTTCTTAATCCACAAACAAAAACAAAAGACAAAAATAAACATTTCAGACATTATATCTGAAAAAAAAAAAAAAAAATGTTGTCATATGAAGACGTCGGCCTTTTTGTGAAAGTTTTCTATTTAGGCTAACTATTCAAATCTCCAAAGGATTCTCTAAAAGAGCAACTATTGGAAAGGGGGTAATCCAAAAGAAATTTAGAGAATTTGTAAATAAGTTGGCCTACTTTTACGGCAGAAAGCTCATAAGGAGGGAGCAAGAAAATAAGAGTGTAAGGACAGCGAAGAAGGGATATGTCGTATGACCGGAGACATAAGCTTTTGTGAGATTAATACTGTGGACAGCCGATCTGGCTTGGGAAGTCACAAACTGGAATTCCTGTTAGGATTTTCGGCACCATCATCAATTCCATACTGAAAAGTTTATATTTTTTAACTTGAAAAATGAAAGCACAGAAAATGCGGCCAAGAAAATCCTAATCGTGTCTTCACAGCGTAAGAAACTGGTAGGTTATTTATTTTCCATCTAACCAGATTTTATTTTTATCAAGAATAGTCTTAGGAGCAGACATCAGACTTCGACTTCTCAGCAGACAAAAAGTCAGCGTCTCTACTATGCACACCATGTCTTCCAGCACAGATGATGTGTTTCACGATTTTTTACGCCGGATTGCAAATTATATATAAATGTTTTGTGCTCGTAACCTCGTACGTAACTTTTTCTTTGTTATTTTTTCTCCGGCATCCCCTGGTGGATTAGGCGGGTTACACATAAATATACACTGTAAAAAGTTTCTCGGAGTAAGGATTAAAGTTAATCGCAGTATTTGCTACTGGGATCAATCTTATCTCTACTGGTATAAGATTAATCCGAATTAGAGATAATGTTATCTCAGTAGAAACAAGATTAATCCCAGTAGCAAATACTGCAAGATTTTTGTATACAGTCTATATACACATATTATATTTGATGGCGTCAGGCGATAGGATAGGTTGACAAACATATGTGTAAGTAGAGCAAGCGGAACCAAAGGCCTGCTAAGGGCTATGCCATCGATGCGTTTCGAAGAAAGATCACCTTTTTGTTCCTTTTTTTTTCTCCATGACCGACTGCAGCAATACACCCTACACTGTAAACCAAATCTTGCAGTACTACTGGGATTAATCTTGTCTTTAATAAGATAACCTTATAACTAATTCGGATATATCTTATCTCAGTAGAGATAAGATTAATCCCAGTAGTAAATACTGCAGTTAATTTTAAGTCGCAGAAACTTTTTACAGTGTATCTTATACGGCAAAATCCATACCTGGCAGAGGTGGTTCACACAATCGTCCACGTTGGTAGTACAATTTTCTCCAGAGAAACCGAGAGTACACTGGCAGGTGTAGTGAGTGAAGTGGTCCACACACTCAGCTCCATTTTTGCACGGATTATATTCCTTGGCACAGAAGGGAATTTTCTTTTCGCAATATTCACCTGAAAAAGAAATATAGTTTTTCGCGGTTAATCCCAACTCGCCTTGGTTTGACTAAAAGATACCATATTTGGGCTATGCCTATGAGAGACTGTATCTTGTTTACATTAAATGATTTGATTTGATTTGATTTGGTCGTTTGAATCTGGAATACTCTTGATGACTATCTCTCCTTGCCGATGCAAAATCTCCGGCTTCTCCGGGTAGCTAGCGGAAGAAAGGCAGAAGTGGTGTCACAGCTGCACCCAAAGATCGCGGTGATTGATTGACACAGGATTTGAGTCGTTGAGTTTGAGTCGCACGGACACGCTTACTCCTTCTTCCTGAGGATCACTGCGTGTTTTGGACTTATCATATAGAGTATTGGATAGATTATGGCTCATTTATGACTTGTGCGTTGATGTTCTTATAGTTAGTAGTAGAAGAAAATGTCCACCATTTGGCCTCGAGCCTTGTCTCTGCCAAATTGTCTCTTGATGTAGCATTTACCCTAGGTTCACACAGAGCAAATCGCGGCGATGAACAAGATTTTTCAATCGCAGCGATAGAAGATTTTTATCGCCTGGATATTCTCACTGAATTTTTGTCGGCAACAGAATTTAACGCAAACAATAATTAAAAGAATTAAAATAAACCTTAAAATAATAAAAATTTTATTTTTCTAAAAGTGAATCATCAAAAGGGTCGTCCATGTTGCTGTTGCGTGAATAAAATCGATTAAGTTGAATTTTTCCAACATTGAAAATCGCATGACGAAGCAACAGAAATCGCCGATTTTGGCGACGAAAACTCGGCGATGGCAGATATCGCCTCAGTGTGAACGTCTGTGTGAACCTAGGGTTAGTCTGAAATAAACAGAACTCGAACTTGAACTTGAAAAGGAAGTAAAATGATAACTCAGCGAATTCTGTACAGAAAATACGACTGGATCGAAACAAACAAGATGTATATTTGGCTCCCCGCTTTCCCTGTCGGATGCAGAAGGAGACGAGTAAAATGTTCCTGGGCAACATCAGTTGTGCAAATCTGACAACTCCTATTGTGTACGAAAGAAAGAAAAACAAGATTTTCGGAGGTTTTCTTAGTCGGCTAATCACACCTCTAAGACGTTAGACGACGGGTAAATAAATCTTAGTTTGTTCTTGCTAAAGCCGGTTGTCGGAGTACAACCGAAATACCGAAATTATATATCCTTCTCTTAATATCTCAGATTGACAATTCGATGATCAAGAAAACCCCAGGAAATCCGTTGTTTCTTCCATTATGATTGGTCAGCTTGGCATCAAACTTTACCATACAATTATTTTTTAAAATAGGCGTGAATAGGAGTAGAAGAATATCTTACAAAAAATGAAGTAGCAGCAAGTAATGTGAATAGACGGCCTAATGTATCCTGGTGTTGGGGGTCCGACGAGGCACGCACAGGCCTGGACGGGTAGTAAACCCATCCAATAATAAAATCAAAATAGGTCATTTCTGGTCTGTAAAGTTGAATATAGAGATCTAACTTAAGGTTCAGAAGACAAGGTCAGGTCAGAAGACAATCCAAGATTTTCGGATAGCCTTCTCCCAAAGCTAGTTACACAATGTAAAATGCTTGGTACCTTCTATTTGGTTGATTTCTAAACTTCACTCAACTCGTCAATATTTTGTTCGGATAGGGTAAAACAAGCAAAAAGGGATTAACCAAACCGCATGTGAAATCAACAAAGCGTTACCTGAAGTCTTTTATTACCTATTCCGTAAAGCATTTTAACTGATCTTAACTGCAATTTTCAATTAATTTATTTTGTACGGTATTCTATTTTGAATTGTAACATATGTGTGACTGTGCGACCACGTATGGCTAATGACTACCCAACACTTTTTTTGTAAAAAAAAATAATATGGAGTTAAATGAATTATTAATTATTGATTCTCTGAACCGTATATTAAGGCCAGTCTGTAAGACTATTACCCTGCTAAGCAACAGAACTCCCACCTCGATAAATCATTAAAGTTCAATGGGCACATCAAACTACCCCAATCCCACTCTGTAACAACCTAGGAACAATGCTTACCCCCTAGCGCAGCAGCTTTTTCAACAGTTTCCTCTCTGTGATATTTCAAAGCGTAATTTTTCGGGCCAGTACATGCTAAATTTACTAGCTTGGACAAAGATAAACGTGATGTTTCTTATAGCACTTAGTAGACCTTTATTTTATGCATAAATCAGCTTGTCTAATTCAGATTTGAATAGGCTATTTGTTTTTTAATGACTTTTTTAGCTATGTTATTTTTCATAAACTTATTTCATATTCTGGTACATTTTATAAAGCAAGTTAATCAAGCTTCACAACACTATTCCACAAAGAAAAACTTTTAATGGGCACTTAAAACATGAAACTTCTGATGAAACACTAGAACAATCAGGTAAACTGCATCTGCGGCTTGACTTATTGGTGACATCTCAGATATATCCTTTTCTATCAAGCATTGCTGGGAATTTTTGAATTTCCTGCCACGATATCCCAGCTCCTAAGATTTTAACCGCCGAAATACCAAAGAGGTAAAGACAAGGGATAAAAAGAAAACGTCCGATCTTCGTAGCGCCTTCTAAAGGAAGTCGGAAATGTTTATTTGTGAAGCATTTAATACAAAATAAAGCATTAGAAGTGTCCATTGTGCTTTAACTATGTGCCGCAGAGGAAATATAAATGGTCTGTGTCTAGCCAAACCTATTCTGTAAAATCCCCCCCCCCCCTCTGGATGACACAATGGTTAAACGAATCGCTCTAGATAAAAAAAAAATTTGATGGCGAAGTCCCACATCCCAACTGTCAAAATTTTCCGAAACCAATCTTTTCTCCCACGGTCGGTAACAAAGGGTGAAAGAGATGCGACTCCCCTTCGAGAACTAGAACCCTGGGACTTTCAATTACATAAACTGGAATGCTTTTAGCAAGAAATGAAAGAGGCTGTCCGTGAAGCTTCCATTCCGTCAGTCATTAAGTACATCACTGCGAAGCAAAAGATTGTTTGGACCAATGGAAAGCCACAATCGAATCTCGGACCGAGAAAACTTTGGGAGAGATTGATCACATTATTTTAGAGTACGCAAGTCGGGGGGGGGGGGGGCTGAAAGCGAGGAGGAAGTTGTTTTACAAAATAAGTCTATTCTAGCCTCTTCCTTGAAAAGTCTGGGAGGGTCCAGAGAAAACGAAATTGAGAACAGCTGGTTATGAAGATATCCAAGGGGCATCTTCCGCGCCCTATATGTGTACCACACATTTTTTAGAGAGAAAAGATATGTGCCATACAATCGACCCATACGTTGAAACCCCGCGGAAACGCCGTTCTTTCTTTTTTTGTTGGTAATTTCATACGTCTGATAATAAATCTTGTGTGGTTAGTTACCGAAGAAAGGGCGGGCGAAGAATCAGTATCTCCTTCATCCATGCTCGGCGAAAATAGAAGGTACTAGAACTTTCTAAGTGAAAAGGTTCTCAGATAGAACAATCTAGTCACCCATCACTATTCACTTAAAGTTTAACCGAAAAGGGCTAGGATACGACAGTCTAGTTACCCATCACTTGTTCGCTTAAATAATCTTGAAAACCCGATGAAAAAGCGTTAGTTTGTTTTTCTGATATTTCCAAATAATCGATTATCCCATTGTGCTTGCCGCTCTTCCCGTTTTTGTGATATCTCTATGGTGCCTGGAACATTTGGCAACAACACCAGCAGCAAACGAGTAAATAAATTGTGTATCAATAAACAAAGAAGTGTCTGGAGTCTGCAGTGCCAAAAACTAGTGCTAGCTAGTCAGGTGTCTTGTGTAGTGATAGTTTAGTGATTTTCGCGGGCGAATTGTGGACCGATTCACCATGGGAAAGCGTCCACATTCCCAACGTCCCTACTGAAGACTACTGTGGACAGAATGAAAATCCCCAATAGGTGTTGTAATAATTCAATGTATTTGAATCTAAGATGTAAAAATAAGTTGCCTGTTCAGTTAAACTTTAAAGAAGCTTGAAAACCCGGCGAAAATGCGTTACTTCGTTGCTCCGCTTTTAACGAATAATCGATTTTCAAATAGTGAAATATCCTTGTCTGATTCATATGCTCTATGTGCTTGTATCTGTGTTGTAGGTCCGACGGAAACGATTTACGAAAAATAAGTGTTCCCGCAGTGAGCTACCATTCTGAAACGTATGTATTGAGATTCAAGTTTTCTGCGTCATAGTAGAAATTCGTGTTTTGAGGACGACAGTAAATATTCTGAACGTCATTGGAAAGCAAATAGTGAAACATAAAAAAATACATTAAAACAATCCAAAAATGAAGAGTTTTAAGTTAAATGATACAAAAATAAGTTCGCTTTTCAGTTAAACTTTCTCCTTCGTATTTTAGTAATTTTTTTAGTGTGAATTCAGATTACCATGATTATGATACGAGGAATAATGATAGGCTTGTTAGTGAGTCGCGTAAGAGTAGTAGAGCGTCATTTATAATTAGAAATAGTGGTGTGAATGTTTGGAATAATCTACCGGCAAGCATTAGGGAGTCTAATAATCATTTATTGTTTAAGAACAGATTAAAAAAATATTTGTTGGGTAATTGAGTTGGTTGTTTAATGAAGGTTGGGGCAGGATTCGAGAGGGGAATGGGAATTGGGTAGGATAGGGGTGTTTGAGTGAGGAAAGCTGATTTGGAGTGAGTTAAAGTCTCACTAAGTGTATAGAAAAAAAAAAAAAATTGATCAATAGATTTTGATAATTCGATGTCCGTCTTGCACAGGTGACCTGTTGTCACATATTGAGACGGGCTATTGGTTTAAGAATATGTTAAATATGTTGTAGAAATGTTGAAGAAATAAATTCCTTCCTTCCTTCCTTCAAACTTTACAGATAGATCAAAGGCAGGAAGCGCGTAAGGGAGTATATTTGATAAATAGAAAAGGTTTTTTTTTCTCTAGGAGCAAGAGAAGAGCCAACAAGAGCTGAAAGCTCATATGGCACTTGTAAGAACAGTTAGCATGTTTGTCAGATACCGTTTGCAGTTTTCAAGGCTGGATCTCTCTCCCGATATTCATTTCATCAGAAAATGGGCTTGATCTAGTAGATCTGAAATGGTTATACCACTCATTGACAACTGTATCTTCCTCCAACGATGATCGGATCGGGGGAGGGACTATATTTTCAAGCCAATCTAATAGAGTCCCTAACATGCCTGCAAAGTTTCACGGTCATAGCACATCTGGAAGTACCCCAACTCGTGATCATCGGAATTAGGGAAAACCCCCCTCCAACTCCCCCCACTGTGACACGATCGGTCCTGTTTTGTCAATAATAATAATAATAATATATTTGCAAATTGAATGGCAGGCCGTTAAGCCTCTACAATGTATCTATGGCTTACGCTTGTTCTTCCCTCCAAGTCCCGTCCCGATCTCTCGACTCTAAGCGCTTCAAGAGATTTTTCCCCCTTCAGCTCCTCCCGATGTTATCAAATCCGTTCCAGACTTGAAATTGATCATCTGAGTCACTTGTTCTTGACACTTGACAAGTTTCATGCACGTCTGATCACCTGTTCCAGAGTTATGCATGTCAATAGAATCTCCCCCATGATCATCGGATCGGGAAAAGAACTATTTTCAAGTTGACCTGGAAGAGTACCTAATACGTCTGCCAAGTTTCATGGTCCTAGTACATGTGGAAGTACCCCTTGAAGTACCCTAACTCGTGATCACCGGAAATCCGGGAAAACCCCTTCCAACCCCTCTACTGTGAAATCCCGATCCATCGACCCTAAGCATTTCACGACATTTCCGGTCCCCCCTCTAATCCCCCTCTCTTCGGATTTGGTCCAGATTTGAACCTGAAAATCTGAGACACTTGTTCTTCACAATTGTCAAGTTTTATGCATGTCCGATTATCCATTCCAGAGTTATGCATGTTTCTAGTTTCCGTATTCCCCTTCCCGAGGGGTTGCTCACTCCCAAAAACGATGTACACCAAGTGGCGCGTGCTGCGGTGCCGAGCCGGTGCCGTGCCGGTGCCGCGGTGCCGTGCCGGTGCCGAGCTGGTGCCGCGGTGCCGTGCCGGTGCCGAGCCGGTGCCGAGCCGGTGCCAAGCCGGTGCCGCGGTTTTTTTTTACTTCAAATTACAGTATTGTGATAAAGCACGATTTCTGATGTACATGTAAACAAATTTCATCAGATATTGGCCGAGAATGAAGTCGGCAATGTGTGTTGAATACAAGAGCTAGCAGCTCATATGGTACTTGCAAGGCTGGGTCAGAGGATGAAATTTAAGAATTTGTAAATTCTTGGGTTTCTTGTGTTTAATTATAAGCCATACCCTTGAAATAAGAATGATTGTGGGCCCTTGGAAATCAAGAGAATGATCTGGTGAAAAGTATTTTATTTTTGCACTTTAAGGGCACTAGAAATTCATGTGAAAGCAAAACCCTTTAGGCAAAAGTGACTATGGGCTCATGGGGATCACGTAGTTGTATATTTTGCTCAAACTAATGCAACCTACTTCCGTAATCATTACATATATTTCTAAACCCGGAGACCCACGTTTCGTGCGGTACATTCTAACCCCTCTAACAAAACCTCGCTGATTTTCTCACTTGCCGTGTTTTGCTACCTTCGATGTGTATCACGCTGTCGACGGTTCGAGACGGTTGCGCGACGGTTGTCTGCGAGAATTTTTTCCATCAGGAAAATCGGTTATGCAAATTGTTTCCCTGTTTCGCTAGAAGTCAACGGGTCTCGGAAAAGGCTTAAAACAGCCAAAACAGTTAGTTATTTATTGAAAGCACAGCATAGTTAAAGTATTCAAATACTTTAAAATACTGTAAGTTGAAGAGTGATTAGTGTGAGGGGTCCTTTAAGGGAGCTGGAAATTCATTTTGAAGCAAAACCCTTGTTTCACAAATAATCATGGGCTCATGGGGATCATGAAAATATATGTTTTGCTCCAAAGTATTTTCTGTACTTTGTGGTTATTATGAGTACTTTAAGGAATGTGGTTGGCTCTATAAAAGAATTTATGAACCAATATTTTCCTTCCTTGACTACCTACTTAGGCTAACTGGTACATATATTTAGCCACAGCAAGTGCATGAAAATGGCAAAGTTCGAAGCACGAACGTTCAAATAAGCATACCTCTATTGCACTCCCAGAGTGTCTGATGGGGAAATTGACTTTTTCCAAGTTAAATATGCCTGCCAAGTATCATTCTTAGCACACTCTACAAATATGAAAAAAAGATTGGTCGCCACTGAATTACCTTCACCAGAAGCAAAATATACTGAAGCTGACTCAAGTTTTGGGCGATATTCGATACCGATAACGATTTATCCATGTATCGGACAAAATATCGATATCGAAAGTAAATATCGATATCGATAACGATATTTGTTCATTCGTAAAGATTGCAATTAATCCAACATAACCCACACTTATATATACAAAATTGGAGCAATGTGTATTCCGCAATTCCTTTCTTATTTATCCGGAGTTCGAGATGATCCAGTATGCGATATATCGGATATCGATCGATCGATATATCGCACCAAATATCGATATCGAAACGTAAATATCGCTATCGAAGACGATATTTGTTCATCGTAATTATTGTAAATAATCCGAACTAACCTACACTTATATATCCGAAATTGGACAATATGTTTTCCCTAATTCATTTCTCATTTATTCTGAGTTTGAAATGATCCAAGATGCTATTTATTGAAAATTTGGTTCTTAGATTTTGGCGAAACGAAGCATGGTAAGCAAATATCAATATCGATTATCGAATATCGAAAGTGAAAATATCGATTGTTGAATATCGAAAGCGGAAATATCGATTATCTAATATCGAAAGTGAAAATATCGATATAACGAAAAATCCAAGTATCGCCAAGCACCAGTACCAAACCATGGTTGACCACTTTGCGCATTTGGTCAACAGCATCTCCTCATATCTAGTTCAGCTTCTTCTTCGGTTGCATGTTTTCAATAATTCTTTCATTCAAGTACCTTCGTTATTGGGCGCCAGATACCAGATACCAGATGGCGAAGAGTAATCTGCAGAAAATTTGTCCGTGGCCGGCGTATCGTGCTAGAGGCGCGCCGGTGCCGTGCCGGTGCCGTGCGGTGCCGTGCGGTGCCGTGCCGGTGCCGAGCTGGTGCCGAGCTGGTGCCGCGGTGTTGCGCCGTTGCCGTGCCGGTGCCGTGCCGGTGCCGTGTCGGTGCCGTGTCGAGGTGTACACCGGTGGCGGAGAGAGAGCAACCCCTCACCCCTTCCCTCCACCCCCCCCCCAATCCGCGATAGCAGGATCGGGAAAGCGATTATTTCCATGTTAATCTGGTTGGTTCCCTCACATGCCTGTCAAGTTTTATTGTGCTAGCTTATTTGGAAGCGTTTCACCAGATTTCCGGTTGCCCCTCCAGCTCCCCCCCCCAGTGATCGGATCTGGTCCGGATTTGAAACTGAGCATCTGAAGCACTTGTTCTCGACATATGTCAAGTTTCTTGCATGTCTGACTACCCGTTCCAAAGTTATGCATGTTACTAGTTTCCGGATTTCCCATCCCTCCACTCCTCCCACAATGACCGAATGGGGAAAGTGATTATTTTCAAGTTCTTCTGGTCGGTTCCCTGATATGCCTGCCAAATTTCATTGTCCTAGCTTATGTGGAAGCGTTTCATGAGATTTCCGGTGCCCCCTCCAGCCCCCCCCCCCCAAGTAGTCGGATCTGGTCCGGATTTGAAATTGAGCTTCTGAAGCACTTGTTCTTGACATATGTCAAGTTTCAGGCATATCTGATTACCCGTTCAAAAGTTAGGCATGCTACTACTTTCCGGATTTCCCATCCCTCCACTGCCCCCAAGATGGCCGGATCGGGGAAGTGATTATTTCCAAGTTAATCTGGTCGGTTTCCCAACACGCCTGCCAAGTTTCATCGTTCTAGCTTATGTGGAAGCGTTTCACGAGGTTTTGGGTGCCCCCCTCCAGACCCCCCCCCCCTCCAGTTATCGACAATTGTTCTTGACATATGTCAAGTTTCACGCAAGTCCGATTACCCGTTCTAAAGTTATGCATGTTACTAGTTTCCGGATTTCTTGTTGCTCCACCCCCCCCCCCCCCACGATGGCCGGATCGGGGTAGTGACTGTTTCCATGTTAATCTGGTTCGGTCCCTTATACGCCTGCCAAGCTTCATCGTCCTAGCTTATGTGGAAGTGGCCAAACTAGCAAAACCAGGACAGACCGACAGACCGTCGTTTCCGGATTTCTCATCCCTCCACTCCCCCCCCCCCCCCCCTATGATCGTATCCGGAATATGATTATATCCAAGTTAATCTGGTCGGTTCCCCGATATTCCTGCTAAGCGTTTCACTAGATTTGTTTGAATTGGACTGACCATCTTTAAACCGTATCTATTCTTGCATTCGCTTTTTATACATCATGGCATGGCTCAGTGGTAGAAAACTGGACTGGCAACACAAAGGTCAAGTTTCACGTATGTCTGATTACCCTTTCCAAAGTTATGCATGTTAATAGTTTCCGGATTTCCCATCCCTCCACTCCCCCCACTATGATCGGATCTGGAATATGATTATATCCAAGTTAATCTGGTCGGTTCGCTGATATTCCTGCCAAACGTTACACTAGATTTGTTTGAATTGGACTGACCATCTTTAAACCATCGTTATGCCAGCATTCCCTTTTTGGTGCATCGTCGCGTAGCTAAGTGGTAGAATACTGGGCTATCAACCCAAAGGTTCCTGGTTCGATCCCGTGTTCGGCCAGCGCTTTGTTTTGCTCCCGTTTTACTTTTTGCTCCCGTTTTACTTTATAGTTTCCGGACTCCCGGATCCGGGGAAAGTTGGATTGGGGAAGTGATTATTTGTTAGTTGATCTGGTCGGGTCCCTGATATGCCTGTGAAGTTTCATCGTCCTAGCTTGTGTGGAAGTGCCCAAACTAGCATAACCTGGACAGACCGACAGAACGACAGAGCGACAGAACGACAGAACGACAGAACGACAGAACGACAGAACGACAGAACGACAGACAGACAGACCGACAGACCGACAGAAATTACGATCGCTATATGGCACTTGAGTATGCTCAAGTGCCATAAAAAGCAGTAAGTGGAGGAATACCGTCTGTAAATGGGGCTTAGAAATACTGACCTGTAAAGCCAAGCAGGCACTGGCATTGGTATCCTCCAACTTGGTCAACGCAGGTGGAATTATGCTGACATTTACTTGAGACGCAATCATTGACGTTGATTTCGCAGTGGATGCCTTCGAAGCCAGTCGGGCAATGACAGCTGAAAGGAGAATTACCTTCAACGGGCTTTCATTTTGATACTGCTACACTGTTAGAAGTTTCATACTCCCCCCCCCCCCCTCCAACTCCCCAACACTGTGCCAAGATCCGGTCCTGTTTTGTCATTAATAATAATAATAATAATAATTTATTTTTAACCCACTACAACATTCAAGAAAAAGTGGAGTAATAAATTAAATAAACAAAAAAGAAACCAAAAAGAAAGAAAATAACTCAACTACGAGAAAAACATTGTAGAAGACCATGGAAAGGCTCAAGGTTCGAAACTGCATTATGTATCTA
This sequence comes from Branchinecta lynchi, assembly GCA_023053575.1. Classification (NCBI taxonomy): domain Eukaryota; kingdom Metazoa; phylum Arthropoda; class Branchiopoda; order Anostraca; family Branchinectidae; genus Branchinecta; species Branchinecta lynchi. The sequence continues at coordinate 7,643,579 of JAKZAP010000010.1, forward strand.
CGGCTTATGCTTGTTCTTCCCTCCAAGTTCAATCCCAGTCTCTCGACTCTAAGCGTTTCACGAGATTCCCCCCCCCCCAAGTTATCGGATCCGTTCCAGACTTGAAACTGATCATCTGAGACACCTGTTCTTGAAACTTGACAAGTACCATTCACGTCTGATCACCCGTTCCAAAGTTAAGCATGTCACTAGAATCCGGATTCCCGAACCTTCCACTACCCCATGATCATCGGATCGGGAAAAGAACTATTTTCAAGTCAATCTGGGAGAGTACCTAATATGTCTGTCAAGTTTCATGGTTCTAGTACTTGTGGAAGTACCCTGACTCCTGATCACCGTAACCCGATGAAAATTTGTAGCCTGCGTAGTAGTATGGTAGTAGTACGAAAACGTTGCATGTAATACTATGTAATAGCAAAGAATACTGTCATTTAATGTGCCTTAGACTGGTCCAATCTTATGTAGTAGTATCCAGTAGCATCCTGTCTTGCCGTAGTATCATCCAGTCTTGCTAATAGTAGCATGCAGTAGCACGGTAGCCCTGAAGTAGAAGCATGTAGTAGCATCGTTAATACTGAATGCAACTTTTTCGTACTACTTCATAGTACTATTCTGAGATAAATTTCATCAGGAAATCCGGGAAAACCACCTCCAACCCCCTCTACTGTCACGATCCAGTCTTGTTTCGTCAATAAAGTATCTAGGGTTAATGCTTGTTCTTCCGTTCAAGTTCCATCCCAATCCCTCGACCCTAAGCATTTCACGAGATTTCTGCCCCCCCCCCCCCCCCAGTTTTCGGATTCGGGTCAGATTTGAAACTGAAAATCTGAGACACTTGTTCTTCACAATTGTTAAGTTTCATGCATGTCCGATTATCCGTTCCAGAGTTATGCATGTTTCTAGTTTCCAGATTCCCCATCCCTCCACTCCCCGCGATGGCTGGATCGGGGAAATGATTATTTCCAAGTTAAACTGGTTGGTTCCATCATATGCCTGCCAAGTTTTATTGTGCTAGCTTATGTGGAAGCGTTTCATGATATTTCCGGTCCCCCCCTCAAGCCCCCCCCCCAGTTATCGGATCTGGTCCGGATTTGAAATTCAACATACGGAACACTTGTTCTTGACCTATGTCAAGTTTCATCCATGTCCGATTACCCGTTCCAAAGTTATGCATGTTAGTAGTTTCCGGATTTCCCATCCCTCCACTCCCCCCCCCCGATGGCCGGATCGGAAAAGCAATTACTCCCAGGCTATTCTGGTCGGTTCCCTGATATGCCTGCCAAATTTCATTGTCCTAACTTATGTAGAAGCGTTTCACAAGATTTCCGGTGCCCCCTCCGCCCCCCCCCCCAAGTTATCGGATCTGGTCCAGATTTGAAACTGAGCATCTGAAGCACTAGTTCTTGACATATGTCAAGTTTCATGCATGTCCGATTACCCATTCCAAAGTTACGCATGTGACTACTTCCGGATTTCCCATCCCTCCACTCCCCCCACGATGGCCGGATCGGGGAATTGATTATTTCCAAGTTAATCTCTCGGTTTCCTGATACACCTGCCAAGTTTCATAGTCCTAGCTTATGTGGAAGCGTTTCACGAGACTTTCGGTGCCCCCCTCCAGCCCCCTCCCCACCCGGTTATCGGATTTGGTCCGGATTTGAAACTGAGCATCTGAAGAACTTGTTCTTGACACTTGTCAAGTTTCATGCATTTCGGATTACCCGTTCTAAAGTTATGCATGTTACTAGTTACCGGATTTCCCATCCCTCCACTCCCACCACGATGGCCGGGCGGGGAAGCGATTGTTTCCAAGTTATTCTGGTTGGGTCCCTGCCAAGTTTCATCGTCCTAGCTTATGTGGAAGTGCCCAAAATAGCAAAACCTGGACAGACCGACAGAACGACAGAATGACAGAACGACAGACAGACAGAAATTACGATCGCTATATGGCACTTGAGTGTGCTCAAGGGCCATAAAAATTCGTCTGAAACGAAATACGGAAAGGAAGAAAAACGAAAGAAAAAACAAAACAACAATTGCAATAGATCTACATCAGCTAAATACAAAAAACACAAAGACTAAATTACAACATAGCAAGATATAAACTATTCGATCAGTTGTTTATGTATATGTAAGTGTGCGTGAGTATGGTTGACATGTTGTTGTTTCTTTTTATACATTACTCTTCAGTTTTGAAGGATTCAAACAAATAATAATAAATATGGCTAATGTCGAAGCCCACCGCAAAACGATCACGCCGGTCTTGTATCTGCTGATTTGGATTTGCAATACCGTATTTTCTCGCAACATGGGTGTTTCTAATCTAGAACTTAGGGATGTTAGCTGTTATGTTTTCAAATGTAAGTCTGGGAGCGTTGTGCATACAAGAATGAGCCAAAAAACCGCTGAAAAAACATCCACTGACTTTTTTGTTTGTCATAATGGTGTCGGAAAAGTCTGCAAATACTTTTCGGTGGTTTTTCGGCACTTCCTGCCAATGCTTGTTCCGCAACAACATTTACACAATCTTGACGGATAGTATCTGATCTCCATGTGTTATCTGTTATTTGCATCTTTGTGTTATCAGTTATAAAAAATCTGACGGTGTAGTAGTATACCGACTTAGGGTGAACACATTGGCTGCAGTGTCTTTCATACTGGCTCCCCTTTTCACGTAACTTACGTGACTTCCAATAAGCATACCTGGGCGCCACTTACAACTTAAGAAACCTAGCGCAGACCTTTCGGGCTCAGAGTGATTACCTACTACGAAGCATACATTTTTATTTTTTATTTATGTATTTGTGACCCGCTTTTTGGATAACAGCGGAGTATGAGTAAAATACACAAAGTAAAATACACATGTTAAAACACTAAACAATAAGGTTTAAATGGCAAGGTAGCTCGTCAGCTTGTCCGAACTGTCTTATCTCCCTACATCTTCAAATCGGCCATATCTTCTTGTCTCGATTCTTTACACCCTACTTACTTTTATAAAGACCATGTCTTAAGCTACATTGCTTACGCGGACGGCTTGCTCTTAGTAAGCCGTACCCGATCCACACTCACCAAAAATGGCTGTAAGCTGTCGTCGGAACTTCTCAAAATTTGCCTTGAAGTTAACCTCTAAAAATGTGAGTAGGCTACCTGCATTTCAACCCTTCGTCAAATCGTTTGAATGCATCTAAAGCTTATATTTCTCCTGGATCGTTCGTCGTCAAATCAACAGAATCCCCACGATGGCTTGGCATAACATTCAAATCTTACGTTGTCAAAATTTTGCTCTTCGGTTGTCAAGAAGTTTCTAGATCAATCCGTACCGCTTATAGGCGCATCGTCCCCAACCGGGGGCGCTATAATCGTAAAGCTTTGGGAAAATTACAGCACCTTCTGCACTCCTTCTATACTATTTCGTTTCGGTGTCACTCATGTTCTGCGAAAGAAGGAGATCAAAAAGATGAGATCATGTTATTTTAAATATGCAAAGCACCTGCTCCACTAGTCGAAATTATGCCATAGCCATACATTGACGGAGAACTTCAAAATTCAAGATGGAAGCGTTACCCTTTTGGATGTTTCTTCGTCGCTATAAAAAAATAACTGACAACAGAGCCCAACTAGCGCACGACCTTCTACACTGCTTCCTGGCCGAAAAATGAAAATTAGTGTATTTTTCTGTGTCTTTATGTTTTTTATTTATTTTCTTTTATTTACTCCGCTTTTTGGGATCCCAAAACGTAAGTGGAGGGATACCTATGACATCGCAAAAGTTGTCCGTCTGTCCGTCCGTCCGTCCGTCCGTCTGTCCGTCCGTCCGTCCGTCTGTCCGTCCGTCTGTAAGCACGATAACTCTCGAAGGGAATGAGATATTTTGATGAAACTTGGTGTGAGGATTCGTTGGGTCGTCGGACCAGTCAAGTTCGTAGATGGGCTTTGTAGCTCTACATTTAGGGGTGGGGGAGGGGATTCAAATTAAGGGGCAAACAAAATATTTTGAAACAGCTAATGTGATAGTCGATTATGGGGTAAGAAGACATGCCGAACACGATGGTGAAAACCATTTGTCATCGGACAAGTAGTTCAACCGGAATCCGGACAAAACCGGAAAGTTTGTTGAAAGTAAAAGTTTTATTTGAAATTGATTAGATGTTCGATTTAGGGGTAGGAAGACATGCTGAAGACGATGGTGAAAACTATTTTCTCGACGGACAAGTATTTCGCCCGGAATCCGGCCCAAACCGGAAAGTTTGTTGAAAGTAAAAGTTTTATTTGAAATTGATTAGATGTTCGATTTAGGGGTAGGAAGACATGCTGAAGACGATGGTGAAAACTATTTTCTCGACGGACAAGTATTTCGCCCGGAATCCGGCCAAACCGGAATGTTTGTTGAAAGTAAAAGTTTTATTTGAAGTTGATTAGATGTTCGATTTAGAGGTAGGAAGACATGCTGAAGACGATGGTGAAAACTATTTTCTCGACGGACAAGTATTTCGACCGGAATCCGGCCCAAACCGGAAAGTTTGTCAAAATTAAAAGTTTTATTTGGAGTTGATTAGATGTTCGATTTAGGGCAAGAAGACATGCTGAACACTTATGTGAAAATAATTTTCTACCGGGACATGTAGTTCGCCCGGAATCCGGCCAAAACCGGAAAACTGTTGGAAGTCAAAGTTTTATTTCTAGTTGATTAGGTAAGCGATTTAGGGGTAAGAAGAGATGCTGAGTCCCTGTATGACAATCATATTTTACCCGGACATATAGTTCGACCGGAATCCGGCTGGAATCGGAAAATTTGTTTATAAGCTAAATTTCTGTTTGAAGTTGATTAGAGGTTCATTACTGGGAAAAGAAGATACCCTGATTTCGTCTTTGAGCTTTCTTTTTTCGCCGGACAAGTAGTTCTGGAGTTCGGCCGGAACCGGGCAATTGGCAGAAGTGGCAGGAAGTTTTCTTCAAAACAGATATAACTTATAGGGGTAAACACGCATGCTGAATCCATATCTGAACTTGGTTTTCTCAGGTGATTAGCTATTTGGACTTAATCTGTTTCTGAATTTTAATTGTAAAAATGTTCAAGGAGTCTGGCGATGACTTGATCTGGCTAAGGCAAGACCCGGTTGTCTGGATCAGATATTGAATTTTTGGGATCCCATCGAAACCTTTGGTCTTGTTCGAAATGGCGGGTTAGAAATTAATTACTTACTTACTTACTTAAGCAAAACAATGTAAATACACAGGACTACATTCTTTTCATATAGTTTAAAAACACACAGTGAAAACTGGGTTGATTCAAAACAACACACCGAAGAAGTCAAATACGTTTTGATCACTAAAATCAGAAAACAAATCGGCACGTTTGATTTGCTCGTTCGTGGTAAAAGACACAAGTCTAGAAACAAAGATGTCATCAGAGATTTGTGATCGGCAGCTAAACGATCTTCGAAGTGTGCACATTTTCTTAAACGAAATCTAGCTTCTACTACCTGCCACGCCTATAAGTTAAAAAATCATTTCTAGCAAATTAGCAAGCGTCTACCACGGAACCAAAGATCTCCCCTTAGGACAAGACTCAGCTCTCCGCCTTAAAAGCTTTCGGCGTTGATGACGACACGCAAGGACATCTACAATCCATTTGTTGCACTTTACTCAATCCCTCAGGAAACAAACTAAGAAGAACTGACACCTAAAAGAGCTTTTCCAGAAGAACTAATGGAAGACGCTTCTAAGAAAATTAATTTTTCGCTGCCTCATACGACAGCGCTAAAGACAGATTTGCGGTTTATCGTGATTCAGGACGAACTCATAAAACCAAGCTGTCAGAAGGATCCTGTGGATGGAGGAAAAATCCTATTGAGGGAGGAAAAAACTAAAACACAATCTCCGATGTGTCAAAAGTTCCTACAGTTTGCGGTCTATTCCACGTAGAGCTACCGACTGAAAAGCGCTACGAATCTGGGGTTCATATTTCAAAGTGTTCTGCACTTTAATATATCTATAGAACATAACGACAATGATATAACGGTGAAAAAACAAACTGTGACGAAATAATTTAAGGACTGGGCTGGAATAAAAGAATTTAGGAAAAGAAAAAGCAGACAAGAATATCGCTAAAAAATCACCAGCTGACCAACTCAGTTTCAAGAAAAGTAAAGAGCTCAAACAACAGGAAACAGTCTCAATTAAATTCTTTCCGATCCGAGTAGCTTAGAGATTTTGCCAGGCACATGAATTTTGTCGAGCCGCACGCTACTGAAGGGTCTGCTCATGAAATGTAAGACGAAATGTAAAGAAGTATCGATGTTATGATAGGTCTGTGATTTTATGAAATGTTTTAACTGTGGTAACCAATTATGTATTTTGTATTGCCCTGCAGGCTTTGCCTATGGATTGCTTCTTTACATTATATTTAATTCAGTCTTCTAATTACTGTAATTAACGACAAACCGAGTGTTCAGCCTGTAAACGTGTTTGATTTCTCACTGACTGGCTGGAAGTAAAAAGTTGTAATTAAAAAAAAAAAAAAAAAAAAACCTGTTTGAAAATAAAACTGAACTGTACTGAACTGACTAGTAGCTACAGGTATGTGGTATGTAACCAGGGTTCAATTCAATTCAATTCCATTAAATTTATCTTCAAAACCGATACAACGGTCAAGCCGATTTGGTGGTTCTCGTCCATATTAAAACTAATTATATACAAAAGATAGTCCTACACTAATTTGGATATAACAAAGACATATCAAACATAACACAAAATAATCAAATCTATTTACGATTAATGATTCGAGTTAAAAAGGTTGACGAAGGCGGGAAAGTTGGGGAATAGTTGGGGGGGGGGAGGGGGAAAGCTCCTCAAACCAGTTCGCTCTGATGTTTGTTGCGAAAGTTTTGTGGACTAAAGAAATTGCAAATTTTCAAGCGTCGACATGAATAAACCACGTACCTGAATCGACCGACTTCCATAACTTTGCAGGTAGCGCCGTTCGTGCAGGGGTTGCCAAAGCAAGCATCGATGGCGTACTCACACTGCCTTCCATGGTACCCTGGTGGGCAGACACACTCGTAGTCCCGTTCTGGAACGGACCGGCAAGATCCGCTGTTCTTACATGGGAATGTAAAGCAAGCGTCACATTTTGCAAGCACCTCATTGGATACTTTTCCTGAAAGAAAAAGCGAGTTTTCAAACTTCTCCACTGCTTTCTTCTCCACTGGTTTCTTTTCCACTGCTTCCTGGACGAAGATTAAAAATTAGTGTCTTTGTCTGTGTCTTTATGTGTTTTAATTATTTTCTTTCATTTACTCCGCTTTTTCGAAATGGTGGGTTATAAATAAATTAATTTAAGGTTAAAACTGTGAAAAAGATTATTCCACAATTAGTCGTTTACCCCAGTGCCCCTGTGGAATCATACAGATTCTTAAAATTTCCGTAATTTCATCAGTTCAGGGTTGCTTGATACTCCTTTTGAAATCCATCAACTTTGTAATAACACAGATCTAAAGTAACAGTTGCAGCAATTTCCAAAATATTATTAGTCAAGTTTTCTGTGAAGTATAGACATCCAAGGTGAATTCGGTGCCCGGATACAAAAAACTGATTCCGTTTAGTTGGTAATTTCCTAATTGTGGACATTTGAAACTGGCTCACATAATGAAGTCGACGAAAGCAGATTTCAAATGGACAGAAGGAAAAGAAATTTCAGTAACGATCATGGCCCAACGGGAGGATTCGGTGTTCTTTACCATATAGTTTAATTATAGTTTCTGTCTTAACTAGAATTGCATTAAGAGAACGTAAAATCGGTTTTTAAAATGAGCATCGTCGCATCTCTTATCTACAAAAATCTACGAAGAGAGCAATCATTGAAACAACGAATCAGAGCGTTTTATTAGAGAAATCGATCTAAACACGACAGCTCTGAAATTAACGATGTAGCACGAAACATGTACTGATGATTGGTAGAACAGATAAAGAGCGTGTTCCACCCTACTAATGACAGTAACCATTAGTTACTATTTTCGCTCCAACCTCGTGAAAACTTACTACGCTGACCGTTCCAACCTTCTCAAATAGTAACTAACAGTAACTATTCGCTTACCATACTCGGGACCGTAGTTAGCGTGGTAACTACAATCTATGTGACGTGATTGGCCCGATCACCCCGCGGCAAGATATTTTGACGAAAACAGAAAAATGCGTTCTAGCTTTAGGCGCCAAGAAGCCAAAATTCGTGACGTCATGCGTAGTAACTACAGTAAGTAGGGTGGAACACGCTCATAGGCTAACTGTGAAGATGCGACTGCAAAAATCGCAACGGCTAAGACCGCGAAAGCGACAGGGTGAAGGTGACTGCGAACTATGGTTTGTATTCGTCGTAAACTCCCTTTACATCCCTTAGTTAACAACCTGGTACATCCAGGGCGGAGTTCAAGAAGCAGTCAAGTAGGGTACTACTCTATCTGATCCAGAGAATCGATCTAGAATACAAACCGGGTTAACAAAAAAATAACACGTAAAAGCCAAATCCGTCAGATCAAAGTTGCAACCAACGGAATTAACTAATTAGATAAACGAAAAACTAAAAGGACTATGAAGACGTTCGACAACTAGCAAAGTGGAAAAAATGGAACACTGTGGATCGATTCATGCGACGAACGAAATATCCGTCACCCGATTTAAATGGCATATACATTTCGCCCTAACCACCCACGTCCCTTCAAGGCCCTGACAAAACTACAGAAAAGTTCATAACGAATTCATCCGGTATTGACTAACCTTTAGCCGATTATCTATGGCGTGACGTTTCCATGACGTCATGAAAGAAATAGGAAAACTGGTTTAAATTAGTGTTGCATTTCGTATCTATATAGAGCCGAGCGGCCAGGGAGTCACCGGACGCGTTTACACTTATAAACCGTTCTAGGGACAATCACTTCCGTTCAGGGGCGTTACTAGCCAAAATGTTTGGGGGAGGGGACGAGGCATTTACCGACTGGCTGGTAATTTTATCCGACTTTTTCTGCAGAAAAAAGACTGTTTTCAACAACAAAAATAACATTTTTGAAAAAAATCGACTGATTTTCAGAAAAACCGACTATTTTGACGAAAAATCGACCAATTTTCAGAAAAACCGACTGTTTTCATGAAAAAAATCAAGTGTATGGACGAAAAATCGCGGCGCTTCGCGCCGACTCGGTTATTTTCTACCGACTGGCCGACAATATTCGGGGGGGGCCTCCCCCCTCCTCTCCCAGTCGTGACGTCCCTGCTTCCGTTAGTAAATGGAAAATATAGACTTTTCGTCTGACTTCACGACACGACTCGTAGATAATCGGCTAAAGTTTAGTCAGCACCATTCATCCAGGTTTCAGAACTCAAGCGACATCTAACGTGCCACAATCTAAAATAAGACTACTGCTAACCTCTGCACTGGAAAAGATCAGATGGCGTTGAAAGCAACAGCTTGTCTTTGATGAAAGAGGGCTCAGCGCATTTGGCGATTCCAGGCTCAACGTAGTCCCGTTTGACCCACTCGGCTAGCCATTTCAGATTACAGTCACAGTAGAACGGGTTCGAACCCAGTGCTAAATGTGTGAGGTTCCGGAGTTCCTTGAAAGCACCTTCAGGGAGCATAGAAATGTCGTTTCCGTGGAGCGACCTGAAAAGACCAGACGAGGATGAGTCATTTGTTAAAATAATGTACCTAGAGGTAGAGAAGAGGTAAGCTTATGTGAACGTGTGCTAACAGTGAACGATCGCCGACGAAAAAACTAAAACCCAAATCAGGCATTTTTTAATATGAATACTTGTAATAATGAGCGTGTTCCACCCTTGTAACAATAGTTACTATTAGTTACTATTTCCGTTCCATCCTCACGAAAAGTTACTACGCTGACCGTTCCAACCTTGTCGGAATAGTAACTAATAGTTACTATTTGCTTACCATGCTCGGGAGCGTGGTAAGCGTAGTAACTACGCATCTCTGGAACGTGATTGGTCGGATTCGCCCCTGGCGTGAGATCCTGCCGATCCTGCTGGAAAATAGAAAAATCGTTCCAGCCTTGACGGCAAAAAGCCAGAATTCGCGACGTCACGCGTAGTAACTACGGTAAGTAGGATGGAACACGCTCAATCACTCAGGCTTTTGTCACTTTTTGAATATTTTGCTAATTCACGGCTGAACGTGACTCAACTGACACCTGGTTTGCTTTTTAAATTTTGAAAAGTTTGCCACGGGGAAAGCACCTTCAATGGAGAAGATGGCGGTCCAAATCTGCAGATGCCTTCAAAAGAGGAAGGACCTTTTTATTAATTCAGACAATGTTTACAAAGGATACATCAGCTATGATTTTTCATCAGCGATATTTCGGCCCTTCTTGGCAAGGGTCCTCGACAGGCTGTCAATCCTCTAGATAAACTGCGGGGAAAGTTTGATTCCTTTCCCCGCAGTTGATCTAGAGGATTGACAACCTGACGAGGACCCTTGCCAAGAAGGGCCGAAATATCGCTGATTAAAATCATAGCTGACGTATCCTTTGTAAACATTGTTTGAATAAATGTTTCAAAGTCAGCTTGGGCTCAAAGAATACTTACCTTTTTATTAAATTGAAAATCAAAGAAAGTTAATTGAATTTCTATTTCAAATTCCTGCCAGGATAACCCTGAAATAGTTGGCTATAAGCTGATATCAAGTTTGTTATTTTTCTTTTCTATATAACTTTTTTTTGTATGCAAGTAACAAAACCAAGGTAGTGGAACAGTTAAATGTGTCCAAATAAGCATATCTCTACTATAATCTGAATTACACATTTTTGTTTCCTATACGATACACACAGTACGGCTGAGCGAATTTTAAAGTTTGGCTATGATGGGTTATATAATCAAACTTTGTAACCTACTCAGGAAAATCGGTTGCCGATATACATGTTTTTGAAAACATAATTGTTGGTCTTTGGAGCAGCCTAACTAAAGATCCGGTTGATACTGAATCGATTAATAGTTTCACGTATGTGATTCACGTATGATTTTCTCCGAGTTGTGTCTAGGCGAAAGCCTTCTATGACACATTACATTCATTTATACTAACAGCACTGAAGTCAATCGTCGATTCACAACTCACAGCTTTCGCACAGATTGGCAGCTTTTTACTGTGCTAGTGTTCAGGGCCCTATGGGGGAAAAAAACAGGCTGGCCAACCCCACCAACCAGCCAGCAAGAGGAATGAGGGGCATTTGTCGCGGAACAGCCTACTCACAATACTTTCAGGAGCTTCAGTCCCACGAAGGCATCTCGATGAACGCATTGCAGCTTATTGTAGCTGATGACCCTAAAGATAAATAATAAATTAGAGGCCTATCTAAGGACCCGTATACATCCACTGGTAAATCTCGGTCTAGGAGTGACGGCCAATGCACACCTTTGTCATTATCGGTCACAGTTAATCTACAGAAGTTTCGATCCCAAAACGAGGCTGTGGCTCGGTTGTGGCTCACAAAGTGTGTTTGCGCGATCACTAGTGTGACCCGAAAGTCTGTGCACGAACAACAAGGTTTTCGTGTCTCAGACTGTGGCTAAAGTTCTACAGACAATTCTCGAGGTGACGTTCGATTCGGTGGCCCGAATTCGGTGGCAACTTCGAGATTTAGCGTCAAACTAAGAACCAAGCAAGTCGGATTTTATATCTTTTAGTGACCAAAACACGTTTCGGCCCACAAATGAAATGTATAATTTTATTCCTCCTCTATAGAGTTTATTTTCCAAATAGCTTTAAGCTATTTGGAAAATAAACTTGATTGATTGATTTAAAAAAATGAAATACTTTTTGCCCACAAACGAACTCGCATCGGCTGATTTTTCGCATCAAATAAACTTTTATAAGTAAATAATAAAGTTTCAAGAGACGGTGAAGCGGGTCACTCAGCTTTTGACTCGGATCAAGAAAAATCTAGATTGCCAATTTTGAAAAGAATGGTTACCATAAAATGTCGACAAACTTTGCTCTCAAATTTTCTCTTTTTTAATGTTCTCTTGTAAGTTAAGTATTCCGTCCATGATTTAACTGAGATACTAAACTGAAGCAGCGGTAGTTACGAAGACTTTGAAAAGAGTGAACTCCTAAGCTTCAGCAACTGTGGAAAAAAAGTTCAACACAGAAAAAAGTTGAGAATCCACAAGTTCAATTTCCAGCCTGAGCGGCTTCAGCCTGAAGAATACAAGAAGGGAAGAAATATAGCTCTAATAAAATTCAGCTGACGTATCTGTTTAGCACTATCAAATATCATTCGTAGTCAGCTTGGGCTGAATATTTTCAGAGAAAATGGCGTTTCCGGGTTTCAACTTGTGGGTAGAGTGTTTCTTGTTACTTTTTTCTTTGACAAAGGGTTTCAACTTGTGGGTAGAGTGTTTCTTCTTACTTTTGTGTGTGTAGTTACTTTATGTGTAGAACACAAGTATGCCGTACAAAAACGCCCTATTGCAATCGAACTTGTTGGTCCTTGCAAAGTTGGCACCTCTAAGCGGCTTCAGACTTTTCAAAAGCTGCTATTCAGTCGGACTCTATAGGCGTACTCTCGCCGTTCCCCGCGGACTCCACTTGAGGAGTCCCCGCGTTTTTGTTTGTCCCGGGGACTCACTCCCCGTATTCTCGCGAGTCCCCACGGACGGGGAATGCTCTCATTATCATAGCCATCATAAAAAAGGACTCCCTTTCAGATTTGGAGGGGAATCCATTTTGCTGGTGTTGGTACAAGGTAAAATTAATTAAAAATAATCAGAATAAACAAAACCAAAAATAAATTGGCTCCAAACTAATTTCGTGGACGGCTTATTTATTTTTCGAAAAAAATCCATGTTGGAAGCATTCCCCGTGTTCTCGCTGTTTCTGTCCGCGGAGTCCGCGTGGAGTGACTCCCTCTATTCTCGCCGTTCCCTTTGATTCCCCGAGGAGTCCTCGCGGAACGGCGAGAATACGCCTTATCTGCGGAAAGTGAAACAAGAAACTACGTCATCTTAACACGCGATTTGCCACGGACACGGTATGCTTTGGATGTTCAATTCCGTGGCTTTACTATAAGATTCTGAGTTTTAAGCCGCTTTCACACCGACGCGTTGAGGCTTCCACACTGAGCTACGCAACCTCTGCGTCGCGCTCACGGTGACGCAACGCAGACAAAAAAACGCAATGCAAAGCTTACGCAGACAAATAAAACGCAACGCAAAAATAGAACCAAGTTCTTTTTTTGCGTGGCGTCGACGCACACACATCAGATTTTCCAATGAAAAATTTAAGTTTCTGAAGACAAACTGGAGAAAACCTACTAACGATGAAGAAAAACTAGTAATGATGAAAGGAACGAGAATTCAGCATCAGAAACCGAGAAACGAAAACGAAAATACACGTCCAGCGTGAAAGCATGTCGCGCAGGTGTGAAAGATACGCTACGCAACCTGTGCGCAGCGCAAGATAAACGCATACGCAGCGCATCGCAACGACGCGTCAATGTGAAAGTGGCTATATGCTCACAGATCTCGGATTCGCGTGCACGCAGGATAACTCTGCGCCGGTAGGCGGGAACAATTCTTTTCGAGACAGCGAACAATTTCGTACTTTGTGTCCGTCCTGGCCGAAGGGTTAGCACGGCGAACTCACAAGCGAAGGGTCGCTAGTTCGAGTCTTGGTGGTGCATGCCTTTGTTTGTCGGAGCGGGTAAGAAGACAGGAGAGGAAACACGCTAGCGACAGAACTTCTGAATCACAACAGTACCTCACGGGCCTTAGATTGTTCTAGGGTAAAAGTTGGAACACTGCAGATCATGGACGAAGAAGGCGATGTTTTCCAAACTTAAGTACGCATGGTCCTAAGCACACGCTCTTCTATGATACGCTTTAAGCGACGTGCACACAGAGTCCATAAGGTTCTGCATGCGAAAACAGTCATGCGACTATGGTGACACGTGATTCCTCAATATCTCGCAGCCAAGGAGGAAATTCGCATTCGACTGCAAAAATCGGACTATGTGTGCACGTACCTTAAATGTTAAAACAAACGCTAGAAAGTACTTACAAGGACAAAAGCATTCCCAGATCCGAAAACGTATTATTAGACAAGACAGCTACTTGGTTATGACTCAAGTCCCTAAAAGAAATATGCAACTTTACTATAATGATGATCTCAGTACATTACACTAATGGAATCTGATAACGTGGTTTTCTTCACTCATCGCCCAAGACATCGTTCAAAGACATGATAATTGTTATTTGCGAACAGTAATCACGAAACAAAAAGCGCAAAACATTTGGCTAACTTTGGGGATCCAAAAACGTTAGTAATGGGATATATATGAGAGTAGAGATGGCACGATAACTCTTGAAGAAGTTGAGAAATGTTGTTCAAACTTGGTGTGGGGATTCTTTGCGTCAAAGGACAGGTCAAGTTAAATGCCAGTCCAAACACACGGCATTTTGGCAGCTAGTTTGTTAAAAGAAACTAGGAAAGAAAAGCTAGATCCGACTGTCTGCTAGTGTAATGACGATGGTTTGGAAATTGATTATAATTTCCATTGTTTTTGTCACTTAACTCCGTCACAGACTTGTGCAAATGTTGGGAGCATTTTACGACCCCCCATCTATCGCCGTCTCTTCTGAGGAAAGAGCGGTCCAGATACTGTTACCCTCAGTATTGTCCAGAACCCCACTGGGGGGGGGGGTAGCACAATAATTATTTCTTACTTTTTCAACCTGCAAACGACCTGCTGATTCCCTATGGCTTCCTCGTACCCCCGGTCATTAATAAGAGTGGTACGCTAAGAGTGGTAGCCAACAGTCCCAAAGAAAGGTCCATTGCAAATCAGAAACCAATTTTCTAACGAGATATCGAACTCATTTCCTTCCGTAACAAGCAGGAATCCCATCAACAACCTTTCGCATACTGGCTCGAAGACAGTTGTCAAAGCGTGGAGCGATGGAAAATCTTTTAATGCTATGTTCCACTACAAAAATTACATTAGCGCATGTTTTTACTCCCAATACACGACAGGACTCGTGACAGCAAAATCGCTTCGTTACAGCTTACACTGGTATAATTTTGATGGAATGATCACAGCTCCTGCAGCTTGTTTCCATTGAGCAAAAAGTCTGACACTTCCCTAATGCATACCACAAGGGTGGTCATCTTTACATTATCACTCGCAGTTATTTTGCATTTGGGTTTTGGCAATATATCCTTTTTGTTGTTTTTGTGACAGTAAATGATCATATGTGATTTGGGTGCATTTATCAAGTCGGGTATGCTGTTGAATTTTGACGTTTGAAGTGCACGCGTTTGCCTAAAAAATATGGCATGCACGAACTTAAATGGGGGAGAAGGAGAGTTTCAACGAAGAGAAATATTGAGTAATATTGGGAAATATATTGGGTACGGGTGCTCGGTATGGGCCAGTAACTTCATAAGTAGTTACAAAAGGATTCAAATAGAGCAAAACAAAGCAATGAGAGTACTCGGTGTTATAAAAAGCTTGGTGTTCTGAATGTTGGAGAACAGCGTGACTACCGGCTATCAGCTTTTGTATTCCAGTGTTTAAATAAGTTGTCCCTTGAGTACTTCTGGAATATGTTTTCCCAGAATTCTTTTTACCATGAATATGCTGCCAGAAATGGTGACTATCTGGTTCATGAAATCCGACACCCAACGAGGTCAGGTTTCGCCATTAGAAACATCGCTGTTTCAGTGTGGAATGGTCTCGCGGATAGTATTAGAGCGGCCGGTAACTTAATTTTGTTTAAAAGAAAGTTAAAGAAATTTTTAATTGAAAAAGGTGGTTGAATTTTGTGGGTTGCTGGAAGGGGGTGTAGGGAGGCGGGAAGGCGGGGAGGGAGGGGGTGGGGTGGAGGGAGGTGAGATCGGGGCGGTGGGTAGGTTGTGACAAAGAAATCATTTTTCTTTCCTGTTTTTTTCTTTCTTTACCTGTTTTTTTTTTTACCTTTTTTTCTCTTTTTTTTAAATATATTAAATTAGTTTTTGTGTTATTATTTATTGAATAATTTTAAGTTAAAAGGTGGTGAGAGTTTTTAATTTTTCTGTTATTATTTATTGAATAATTTTAAGTTAAAAGGTGGTTAGAAGATGCAGCCACCCACAGGATTTTTATCTTTTATGTGGTTGTTGAGTTTTCTGTATAATGTAGTTGTGTTTCTTTGGTGAAGTAAAAAATATCTGAATCTGAATCATAATAAAGTTCGTATAGTGAAAATGTAATTTGGATTGAGCCGGTTTCAAGTATCAACAGTCCAAGAAATAACAAAATCACTACTGCACTAAGGCAATTAAAAAAATTCCGCAACCCGGACTCATCCTGCAAAATCTATTCCCCGGCCGATGATCACGAGTCATCCACCTGGTTTAGAGAAGAAATACTTAACCTGTGGGGTCATCATTTCAATAGCTGCGTTTTTGCTCGGTTTTTGCAGATACCATGGTATCAGATGCCACGATAACTGCAAAAAAGACTAATTGCAGATCCAGTTAGCGTGGTAACAGATACCATGGTATCTGCAAAAACGCAACTCATCTCTAGGGTGACGAAATCCACAATGAAATCGTAGAGGTTGCTATCACAACAACTTCAAAGTTTAACTAGAAAGCCAACTTATTTTTTAAACTGGACACTGAATGATTTGGATCGTGTCAAGCGATTTTTTTTTATATTTTTTTACAATATGCCCTTTTTATTTTTCACTATATGTTCAATAGCTGCCGTTCTCTTCGTTCGGTTCGCCGTTCCAACCGTCGTTCTACTGCAAGCGTTTTCTTTACAACGCCGTTCGCGACCGGCGTTGAACTGCCGATAATAACGAGTTTTCTTTATTCGGTTGAACTGCCGTTTCATTCGTCGTTCCTGAAACGACGAACTGAGCCGGAAAGTCAGTTTCAACATCTCCGTTGAGTAATTAGGCGCGAGTTTTCAAAATTCTTGACACAACAAACCAAAGTTGTAAACCAAGTTTAAAAACAATGGTCCTGTTATCCATTTTAGTACTTTACTATAGCTACTGTGGCAAATATTAAGTTAGTTCGACTATTAACGTTTTCGTATCAACTTCGTTCGTGAAACGACGTTTATACAACGTGCCAAAGAAAACACTAATATGAAAATATTTAAACGACGTTCTTCGTATCGACAACGACGAAGGACGAAAACGAACGCGGCTAATATCTCTACGGCCTTCCCCACAAAAGAAAGTTCGTGTTCCAACCTTCTACAAATAGTAACTATTAGTTACTATTTCCGTTCCAACCTCACCAAAAGTTACTACGCTGACCGTCCCAATCTTCTCGAAATAGTAACTAATTGCTTACCACGCTCGGGAGCGGAGTAAGCGTAGTAACTACGGATCTCTGTAACGTGATTGGTCGGATTCGCCCGTGGCATGATATTCTGCTGGAAAATAGAAAAGTCGTTCCAGCCTTGACGGCAAAAGCCAGAATTCGTAACCTCATGCGTAGTAACTACGGTAAGTAGGATGGAACACGCCCTATGATGCAGAAAATTTAAAAACACACAAACGCGGCTTTCCAGTGGTCACAATGGTGAGACTGGTGAATATTGTGGCCCAGACATATATGTGTCTGTCTGGCAGTCGATCTCATTTGCCGTTTTATTCAAATTTTTCGTAAACCGTTTTCGTCCAGCATGCACAACACAGGTGCAAGCGTAAGCAGGTAAGTCATCGCATGAAACTGTTTTGTATAAAGTTACTTGTGGTGATGACTACGTTTTCTTTTTTCTGACGGTTTGAGGGTTTTATTCGGGGAGGGGGGGGGGGGGGTCGGAAGAAAGCGAAACCTGTGGTTTGGAAAGTTAGTTTTGTTTTTGGTTACAATTAAGCCACCGCAATAAGGGTTTCCTCGACTGGAAGGACACCCTTAATGCGGCAGTTGCAGTTGTTGGTGTTGAGTTGTGTTTTGGTAGTTTCCCAAAATTGCCGCTATTAAAGAATATTTAATTTTTTGTTGGATTTTTAATGAGTTATCATAGGGAGAAAATTTAAGAAAAGTTGATGTAATAGAAGGAAAATAAGTTTTTAAAAATAAAGGTAAAATAAGGGTAAGAGAAAGAGTTAAGCACAGGAATGAAAAGTAGATATGACTAAGATAATCCGAATTTGACTGGGTTGACTTATTGCTTCCTGGCATTCTGCTTTCTGTAAACCTAATCGTGAGAGCGTATTGGGAGTGTACATTGATACAAATTTGGAAAGAAGGAGTAGTTTATGTGTTTAAGTATTTTTTTTGTATTGTTATCTATCTATTTTCCGGCGCCACTTAAAGTCCAAAGTAATATACCTAACGTGTAATGTTCTAAGCCACTGCACAAATTACCAATATAGTTATAAATCACAAACAGAAGGACGTAAGCTCAGTACCTACTCCTACGTCCAGACATGACCTATTACGAAACGGAGGCAAGGAAAATGATACTTACAGTCTCGTCAAAGACTTCAGGTGGTTTATTCGGTCTTTCTGGATAGTCTGAATTTCATTCGAGTCAAGGTACCTATAGTAAAAACAAAAGAAGCATATTAGAGATCTGACCGGAGCAGTGGCGCAATTTCAGTAAACCTTACCCGATGACAAATTTTCGAGAATTAGTTGTATGGAGTTAGCATGTAAATTAGCATGCAGTAGTAACTGTTGCCACTGCGTACTACTACTAGCAATGTGGATGCTACTACAGCAAGATTGGATGCTATCGGATACTACTACTTAAGATTAGCCCATTCGGAGGCATGTTAGATCAAAGTATTGATACTACATATTCGCCTCCAAAGAATTTTTCATCCGGTAGGGGCGAGGGCAAAATTCAATTTTGGGCTCCCCAACCCAGGTTTATTTGCGGTAAATCGGAAGTAGTTTTTGAACACCTCAAGTAACGTCATTGATTTGCATTTTGCTTCGTGAAATTTATTTGGTGGTCAAGCCGAGATAGGAGATTCTGACATCTCTAAATCCCCCCCCCCCCCTCCCAAATGGCCCCTCTGGATCGTGGTGGGGAGAAGCAAAGGACGCGGGGAAAGACTTGCCCAGAGGCAGGAAAAAGACGGTCGAACCTGAAATGACACAAATTGCTTACAAAGGTGCAAGGAACTGCTATCCACCGTCTGAGCTTTCCGCCATAGCTGAAAGTCGCACAGAGCAGCGGAAAGTCAGATTCGTGGTGAAAGATAATAGTTGCGTTTTTGCAGATACCATGGTATCTGTTACCAAAGTAACTGGCGTCGCTAGGGGGGGGGGGGCAACAAAAATTGAGCTAAACTGGGCGCTCGCAGAGCGCCCGACCACACAACTTCAGCTAAACTGGGATTCGTGCTAAGTAGGCCCTTACTTTTATTTGGGATTCGAAAAGACGTTCTGATCGTACCAGATTTTTTCGTAATAGGCTGTACTTACTGAAAGGTCGAGTGATTTCATTCGGGTCTTAGGCTTGGCTTTCGGGCCTTGGGACATATTGAAAACACTTTGTTAGGGGGAAGTAGTGTTTTCCCCGAAAAAGACATAGCTTACTTAAAATTTCGCCTGCAACGCTCAGTTTCATCCTGTCAGATATACAGTCATCAGAAACTGCTGTGGGTCGGGCTATTGTGGTAGCGAATTCCTCTTACTACGAATGACGTTCACCTTAACCTTACAAATTCTAGCTTTACTGTTTCTTTAAATTCGTACAGTTTCCCGCATGTGGTTCTGTGTTCCTTGGCTACTGTTTATAACTGGTATTAATCTTGAGACTTGCCAGACATCTGCGTGTACTTTGACCTTCCACGCCCAAGCCCTTGAAACGGTCCCTGAGCTTGGAGATACGGCTAGGCTTCTTCAGTCTTCAACGCTTGCAGGTATCACAAGTTTTATTATTACATATGCGACGAAAAGCAGGCTAGGAAAAGCGGCTAGCGACGCCCCTGTCTGCAATTAGTCGTTTTTGCAGATACCATGGTATCTGATACTACAGTTGCTCTGCAAAAACGACAATTGCCTGATTGGGACTTTTAGAAGTCGTCTCCAAAGAAATACTGACACACTGACATCTAGGCTGACATAACTTCTTTCCCATCAGTTTGACAAAGAACTAGACGCTTGTGTTAGTGATGATGAAAGTGAGACGAATTTGTCAAATACCACGATTAGCTACTACGGTCCAACCGTGGTATCTGAATATCAGATACCACGGTAACTGCAAAAACGCCTTTTGAACATTTTAGCAGATACCACGGTAATTGCAAAAAAAACAATTTTAGACTGTGATATCAGATACCATGGTATCTGCAAAAAACGCAA